>JANHGO010000042.1:56798298-56815625 GCA_024606505.1 Aquila spilogaster | reverse complement strand
CAAAGTTTGTATTTTTGGAGGATTGTCTGAACAGGACAATGGATTGAATTCTGTCTATAACACAATTTATGTCTCAGGGTGATGTTGTTAAAAGCATACGCACAATACAGACCACATCAAAATTCTGCGGCTGTGATTGCAGCCGTGTAATTCCCAGCTCGGGAGTTCGCGAGCCTGCTGTTCATTGGGGAGGAATCTTGGGAGGCACCCAGGCGTGGGGGGGAGTGGGCGAGTGAAGTCTTTAACTTAAATGTTTTTGCCCCTGAAAGGAAAAAAAAAAAAAAAAAAAGAGAGAAAAATGTATGTGGAAAGCTGAAATCCGCCAGCCTGTGACCGGGTTTCTCAGCAACTCCGAAGGAGGCACCGAAGGCACCTGCTGCAGCAGTGGCAGAAGAGTCATGGGCACTCGTGTACCCACACCTGGGTTCAGTGTGCTCAGCATAAATGGGATTAGCAGCCAGTGTGGGCAGTGGTGATGTGGGAGACACTGGAAGCGCCCTGTGAGGGGAATGACTTGTGGAGCAGGGCAGAGCCCAGGGTGAGGTGAAATAAAAGGCAAGTGGCATCCCAGTGTGGCCATAACGGTGTGGCCATCTGTGTGCCCTCAAACCACCTGCGGATGCCAGGGTGCGGAGAAGGTAAGCGTGTGC
This sequence comes from Aquila spilogaster, assembly GCA_024606505.1. Lineage (NCBI taxonomy): Eukaryota > Metazoa > Chordata > Aves > Accipitriformes > Accipitridae > Aquila > Aquila spilogaster. Next base: position 56,814,975 of record JANHGO010000042.1, on the reverse strand, counting down.
TAGGGAGGAGGGGGAACACGTCAGCCTCCCCTAGGGCAAACCAGGCTCCACTGGCCTGGGGTGGAAAGCAGCTACAGTACACCATTTGCTTGTTGCATGAGACTTGCTGAATCTGCAGAGACAGAAGCACCTCTCCTCCCAGCAGCAGCACCCTAGAGGATAAAGAGGAATGCCTCTGCTTTCCAGCGAGTTTTTGCTGCGTGTATGCTACATATGCAACGAATGTCCCAAATTTCCTTTGGCTTACAACTCCCTTGCAGCCGACTGATAAAAAAAATTTGAGCGGGACTTAAACCATAGGCAGAAGTGGACACAACTCTCTCAGGATGAAACATTTAGATCAGCTGCTCTTAACCCTCATTTGGCAGAAGATTTGGGGGCTATGTCTAGGAGTCCATGAAACGTAAATAAAAAGTTTGTCCTTCAAGGCCTTTCTTGAGCTCGGAGAACTGAAGACACCTGCTTGCTACAAAACAAAGCCGCCTTTATTTCTGAGCTGTCGTGGTGGCAGCTGGGCCGTGTTAGAACGGAGATGCGTGGGAGGTGTTCTCTGTGGGAATGCAGGTACCCCTGGGCAAGCTGGCAGGGGTCTCTTCCTCTTCTTTGCTCCTTCCCAAGCCAAGGTCAGTACAGTCTCTGGGCAGAGACTTCACACAAGCAGTAGCTCTGAGAGAAAGAAGCTGTATCATTTTCTCTGCCCTCTTGTCTGAATTGGTGCTTTACGTCTTTGTGTTAACTTGGCAGCCTCAGCTGAGTTTGCAGCAGGATCCCAGTGACACCCTAACTCCACACAATGACGGGGGGCCAGGGGTCTTTCTGCTGCTGCAGCACCCAGGGGATGGGCTTCACGTGAACTTTGTCTACTTATGTGTGAAAATATAATCCATCATCTTTGGGAAGGCCTTATCTGCTATGTTACCCCGATCCACCTCCACCCAGGTGTGCCTTTTGCAGAGCCCAAACACATCCATCCCTTCTCAGTCCCCACAGAGGCACAGCAGCCAGAACACAATTGGGTTTCCATAGCCATCCCTGTTGTCGTGTGGCACCCCCGCGCAACCTAGGGATGCAGCTCCAGCCCAGCCCTGCAAATCTACCCTGAAAAAGCCTACATAGATTTAATTGTGTGTGACATGTCTGCCTGGACAGTTTAGGGAAAAATGCTGCTTGATGGAGAGGGACGCGCCATGCGATGAAAGGCAGCAGGCAGGGCCAACAAAAGAAAATACTGGTTTACTCTGCATGATTCTGTGAACTATACTGCCATTCTGCAGTGAAGCTCGGTCACAGTATCACCAAAAGACATGAAATACAGCATGAACGTTCAATACAATTAAAAATAAATTACAGAGGTGCAACTGTTCAAGCCAGTCACCAGTCAGTGGGATGGGGAAGTTTATTCAATAACCAAAATAAGCTGGAATAAATGCTGCTCCACCATTTCTTACATCTTTCTTGGAAGCTTCTGGCCCTGCCCAACATGGGGTTGGAGCCACCAGAGTTGGCAGATCTCTGCTCTTACACAGCTTGTCACCCTCATGCCATTATGGGCCTTTTTTCTGCATCTTGCAAGAAAGGCAATCTAAGCAATGAGAAAAGCACCCTGGGAGATAAAGGAAATCTGCTTTGGGAGATAACTAGAGAAGGAGGAAAGGTCTGTATTATCTTTACAATCAGCTTCATTTGTCTCATTGAAACTGTTTCTCTTTAGTGCTCAGAGAGCAAAATCAGAGATAATTCACATTTTGTCCCCTGGCAGGTCCCTGGAGACCCATAAAGAAAAGCAGGCCTTGGAAGAGGAAGATAGCTGTACTCTGTTCAAGTCCAAAAGCTGAGGCATGCAGCTAATACCAAACATTACTGGTGGCTTTCATTCCTTGGGCCTTTGTAAAGGGCAATTACAGAGCAACTAAGTCTGGACCAGCTGATTTGTGATTCAAGTATCCTCACCCAAAATCTTGAGAGAGCAAGAGCTGGGACTCTCTTCAGTGGCCAGGCTGGGCAAGAGCTGGGTTTTGCAACCAGCAGACTGAATGGGGTTCCGCACCAGGACTGTTTTCAAAGCAATTCAGCTTGGAATGCAGATTTCTGACCTGCTGCCAATATCCCAGTGGAAAATCTGTGCCCTGAGCAGCAGATAGGAAATTAAACTTTAGCTCCAATGCTGAGGGTATCATTTTCACCTCAGCGGTGGCGCTGCAGAAACCAGAGTCTCTGGAGAACGGGGAAATCCTTCCTAGCCCGCGAAGGGCAGTAACACCTCTCAGACCATTTGTCACTATGGGATTAACACCATCCTGGGGGAGAACGAAGGTGTGATGTCGGTGAACGAGGGGTCAAAGCCCTGTGTTTCCAATGACGAGGATAGAGATCTGACTGGTCAGAGATAATGCAGTTACTTCAACCATGGGATGAAAATCAAGGCTGAAGGAGAAAGGCAGCCTGTGAAAATCCTTTCCCAATGCCTGGCTCTCCAGCTATCCTCTCTCCAAGCCAGACTTCTCCACGACAAGGCCCAGCAGCCGAGTACCCTGTAGCTGGTGAAAAGAAATGTGAAGATGCCTGGGATCGTGTGCTCAAGTAAAGTCAGAGGCTTCTGGGAAGAAAAGATCCCATGTTCCTTTGAAGACAGGAATCCTATTATGCCCTGAAAACCTGCCCTGAAAGCTCCTGTGTCTGAGATCAAGCAGGCATCTGCACCCCAGCATTGGAGCGGTGTCTGCAGAAACCGGTGGATTTGGGAATCTGTTCTCTGGACACCCCTGGAGCGGCACAAGGAGACGATGGATGGCTTCATGGGTTTTAGGGCCTGGAGGAACCAGTCTGGTAATCAAATATGGTTCCTTACATAGCTGAGTGCAGGAGCTATATTCATGCCTCCCGCTTCAAACTCATCATCTGCAACTGAGCTTCACAGAAAGAAACATCTCATCTCAGTTTAAAGGCTTCAGATAAATCCACCCCTTTCTAAAAAAAACTGTTGTAGAAGCTAACTACAGTCACCAAACATATGAGTCATTGCAAAGAGGGACTCTCTAGCTTAAGCCTCCAAAGTGTTTTCTCAGGCTTTTTGCTCTTAGATGAACAGGTCCTTGCTACCAGAGGTCTTCCTGAGAACAAAACCAAGTCACCTTTTAATCTGTGGAGCATGGTATGGCATGGCCACCCTACCGGGTTATTCTGCAGACAGCAGAAACAGCACTGGTCTCATTGCAGGCAGGGAGAACTTGAGGACTTATTTAATGACGGCGGGTTGTACTCACACAACTCCACATTAGCGGCAGATTCAAAGATTAAATTATCTTTCTGTATAATTAATTGCTAGATTTTAACATAATCAAATTACAGGTGGAAGTGAGTGATTGCTGTGGCAAAAGAAGTTACAGCCCTGCCATGGTGGCCAATGCTGCAAAGCAATAATGAAGGCTGTGCGAGCCCTAGAAAATCGAGATAAAATCTACAGTGGTTTGGCTTCTGGGCATTCTTTCAGACATGGCTTTATTATGCAGGTGTAAAATCCAGGACCAGAAGCAACAATAACCTCTTAGTATCCATCACTGTTTTATGCGCAACAAAAGAGAAAAAGCACCAGTGAGATCTTCCCCTTCTGTCCCTTAATCCTGATGCCAAGTGAATTTTCCTAAGTATGGAGTTCTCTGTATACATGAAACCCTTCATAAGTGCCCAGTGTGTGTCCCAGCACAGATGCACCCAGCCCCTGTTCCTGCCTGGATGCTCACAGCACCAGCCCTTCTCATGTCACCCTCCTCCTTCATGCCTCTGCTGCCTGATTCTCCCCTGCTTCGCTCCTCCATTGCCTTCCTGCTGCCTCCTCTCTCCGAAAGGGTGCACACATCTGGCTTGCCTTTATTGTGTGATAAATCTCACCCTGCATCTTGGGTTCATTTTCTGAAAGTTTTGAATGGTGTCTTGGAAATGCTGTTGGACAATAGGAGCTCTCTGAACCCAGGCCAGCTGGACGGGACTCCTTGCGTTGCAGCTGACATGCAGGCTTTGGCGGTCTTTCTCGACTCTTTCCTCTCTTCTCTTTTCTTTACAGCACTTGAATTGTCCTCAAACTTTATTTTTGGAGTGGGCAGTGCGTTTCTGAATCTTTTCATCGTTATATTATTATTAATTATGGTCATGACTATTTCTCTTTCTGCTGGCACTCCTGGGTGGATCTCTCCTCTCTCACTTAATGTCTTGGGTAAGACTACCTTGGCTGCAACCCACTTAAGCAGTGACTCAGAATCCCTGGCCCGCTCCCAGGAGAGATGCAAGAGTTTTGCCAGTCGGCTTATAAAGAGGCCATCGTTTTCCTCAGCTACTCTCTCTCCCAGCAGAGCTGAGTTGGGTGGAAAAGCTCAGCTCTGTGGTTCCAGGGAGTCCATCCCTGGTGGACACGCCATCCCTGGGGTATTATGAAAGCAGAGCCTTGCTCCGTCCGGGTGCAACCAGGACAACTTCTGAACCAGGCCATAGGATTCTCCGCTGAACAAAATTTTGCTCTCTGGGGGGGGGTCACTGCACTCAATTTCCCTGTTCCCAAGCCACTGGAGGAAACAAAGCTAAGCAAGGCATGTGGGTAGGATGAGGCATTGTGAGGGAGGGAGTACTGTGTGCTTATGTCAAACCATTGCCTAATGGCTCATCACACAGCTACCCACATCTCTTGAGTCAGAGCGGAGAATGGCGTACTCTGAAGCAGGCTGTATCACTGGGTTTGAGGTTTGCTTGCAGCAGTGGTATGCTGTAGAGAAATCCCATCTTCATCCTCTGGGCATCTCAGACCTTTCCAGCCCTGTGGGAGGGTGGGAGTTGCTCTGTTTCGGAAGGCAGGAGGAGACCTGTGGCTCTGCTGTTTGCCTCTCCATACATTGAATTTAGGTAGTGAAGAAGACCTCTTTGCTCCTGTGTGGCTCCTGTAACTTAAAGACAATCAAACAGTGTGCTTTTACGGAGGCGGACGTGCAAACCCTCTTCATTTCATGTGCTGGGAAGGACTGAAGAAAAAAGAGATGGCTGGCCTTCGTGAGGCATGGCTGTCTCCCACAGACCATGGATGGAACACGAGTCTGAACCCTTCCCATTAGACTGCAATGCCTCCTGCAAATGGCACTGAGTGATGGAGGGAAGCAGATCACAGGCCTTCCCCTAGCAAGGGTGGGCACTTGGCGGCGTCGGATCACGTCCTCCCCAGCTCCCCTTCCCACGTGCTGGGAAGCCCACCTGCTTCACAGGGCAGCTGAGAGTCTTGGTGCTCCCCGGTGCTGGTGTTAGAGAAGGAGAGGGACTAAGATCATCGGTTGCTTTTTACTCACATCTACCAAAGGGAGGAATAGGTCTTGGGCCAAATAAAATTCTCCTTCCTCCCATTCTGCTGCAAGACCCATCAGGCCAGGGAAGCCCACGAGCAGCCGGGAAGGGCGGTCCCCCCAGCCCTTTCTGTGCTGGTGTTGAAGGCTGAGCCGACTCCTGAGCTCAGCTGCACTGGTCCAAGCACCAGGCAGAGGTGTCACCCTCTCCAGCTGCGGCACGGTGCAAACCACAGCTGGTTCCCCATGCAGGGCTGCCCCTCCCTGGCCCGCAGGCTGGCCACGGCTGGCCTCCACTCTGCGCTGATGGGGTGGCATTGCTTCTTCAGCTTGAGGAATGCAAGCCGCCCGAGCTGCTCTTGAGGATCGGCCAGGAAAAGTCCACAAATAGCAACAGGAAATCAAAATGCCCGCTCCAGACTTGCACCAGATACGAGGCCATCCAGCACAAGGAAAAAAATCAAATGCTGGACGATGGAGATTACATCATGCTGTGGATAAACCTGTGAGCCCGTCCAGCTGGGGCCATGCCAACAGGTCCAGATGGCTCAGGAATGCTAACTGCATAGCTACCTCTCTCTTGTCTTTGCTTTTTCTTCCCTCTTTCTTTCCCTATTCTCCATCCCTGCTGGCCTCCTTCCCTCTTCCCTTTCCCAGAATAAATAAATAAATCGTCTGGCAGCTCTACATAATCCAATTTCATCGAATATCAGAAAGGCATCTGAGACCAGTGGATGGGGCACGGGTCTGGACATGGGTCTCTGACACTTACTTGTAGATATCAAGGCTGCTGGGTGACCTCAACACAGTGCGTAGCTGCTGGGGTTGACATAGTAATGTGTGCCTTCATCTCACCTGGGACTTCAGCCCCTGACTACAAATGAAGAGGTTGCCAGGGCTGCTCCCCTGGAGCCTGGAGCATGCAGGAAAATTAAGAAATGAGCATTGCTCCTGCTCTGCTGCAGCTCACCCCAGCTGCTTACAGCTGCCACTGACTGCTCGCCGTGGCTGCAGTTACAAGAGGAGGGAGAAAACAGTTTTGCTCTCACAGCTAGCAGCCTCTAGCTACCACCCTGGTACTAATTAGCAACAAAGGAAGGAGTGCAGCACCCTCTGTTCTGTCCCCAGCATTGACCAGAGCAGCATCTGGTAGTCAGCTCTCTCCCAGTGTGATAAAAACAGGGCTCAAAGACATGTAAGAAAAGAATGAAAGGTGTGTGTTTTGCCAGGTCTGAAAAAGGGCTGCAGGCCATTTGCTCATTATTTAATGCTAATCCAGCTGCTGGATGGCTGCCAACTACATTTAACAAATCCTGAAGAGCAGGAGAAGCGTCGGAGAATGGGAAAGCAAGCTTTGCATCGCTCTTCCCAGTGGACGATGGCAATCCTGACTTTACAACAGGTCAGGCAGACTTACTGTGGGGAAAAGGCACCTCCAAAGAGAAAGGGAAAACACAAAACCATACGCTGAGCAGCAGGGGAGACTGACATGGGTCTTGAATGCCCTGCTAGGGGACTGATAAAGCCATGGCACTCTGGTACTTTCAGCTTGTTATGTCCTTCTCAGATACAAATGAGATGAGACCATAGTTTGGGAGCCTGGGAACTCGGCACAGTCCTGACCACGCAGCAATTTCGGGCAGAAAGGTAACGGGGTGCTCTCAGCAAGTTGCGCCAAACCCAGGGAGAAGTTAGGTTTTGCGACTGAGCCAGGATCTGGTTGTGCAGTGGAGGCTGAGGTATGAGTACAGCCCATTCACTGGATTTATAAAGCACAAATTGTTTGGTTTTCAGTAAGGCCCAAAGAGGTCAGGCCAGCAACAGCATGGGCCAAGTACTTCAGTTTAAATCCTGATGCTGACCAACACAGTCATTCAGGCTGACACAGAAAGATTACTCTCGATTAGCTTGAAGTATGAAGTCAGAATCAGACATGTGCAGTCCCCAGGGATAAGGAGCAGGAGAGGGATGAAGGATAGCTGGGACATCAGTGGAGGATGGACCTGCCAAACTGAAAATGTTGCAAATATCATGCATAGCTGCAAAGTCATTCAAAGAGACTCTAACCAGGGAAACAAAGTAATAGCTATAGCTCCTCTGGACCTTTCCTGGCAGATATCTACTAGCAAACCCCCACCCCAGTCTAACTTTTTGTTAATCTGCTTCACCCATTGATGGCACTGCCACATGTCGGTAAGAATAAGGATGTGCACTATTTTATAGCGAGCAAAAGCTGCATTGCTGCAAGTGACACCCTGAGGATGGCACACTAAGTAACTGGCAGAGCTGGGACTAAAATACAGTTCTCCCATTCCCGACAACCTCACTGCACCACTGTCCATAGGAGAAAAAAAACACAACAAAAACAAACCCAGCATCATTCAATTGGCAATTCAATATTTGTGGCTCAACGGCACCTCATCAACTCTTACAGTCTGCCACATTTGCTTGGAAAGAAGAGCCAGATTTCCAGCACTCCCTGGGCAAAGAGCTCTCAGATCGACAGACTGAAAAGGCTTTGAAAGAAACCTTCCATCAACAGTCTTTACCAATGTCAGAGCTGGTTTCCTCCTCCCTGAGCTGCCCGGCTTGCAGTCCCTCCCCCAGGGCAGCAGTGAGCTCAGCCAAAAACACCTGCCCAGCTCCTTCCTTCAACCGTCATGAATTTACGGGACTCATTTAACATCAAGCTGCTCTGACATGCAACAATTAACTCTCGAAGCTCTGGACCTGGGTCCTCTTCTCCATCCTGGTTTCCCTCTGCCTCAGCTACCCCTTCTGGAGGGAAAAGCTCTCCTCCCAGGAGAGGGAGGGCTGCAAATACTGCAGAGCCAGAAGCAGGTTCACAAGGTAGACTCCCTGCGCCTTGGCCAGCAAAGACGTGTTATTCTTGAGCTGCAGTGCTCCCACCTGGACATCCCATGGCGTTGGGAGGAGAAGCCAGTGCCCCCATGACACTGTGGTGGGGAGCTCAGCACAGGAGGAGTTCTTTGGGCATCAGTCTAAGGAAGCTCACCTGCAGGAGGGATGCTGAAAATCCAATGAGTGTCCAAAACCAATGTTGTATCCAGCTCCCTCCTGTGTAATGTGCTTGGTGTCAGGCCCAAGCTGTATTTCTCCTTCAGCCTCAGCTGCCAGGTTCCTCCCAAGGGAGCCCTGACATTCCTGTTGCAGGGGAACTCCTGACACAGATCGCTGAGCTGAACGCGTTACGTTGCATCTATTCTAGGAAAAAAGTTAACTGCGTTTTGAGCAGGCTTAGCTAATTGGGTCAGCCAGACTGACCTAAACGAACATTTTTCCTAATCAAGACAAAGTTGCAGTGTAAAGAAGCCAAAAGCAACTTTGCTGAGGTAGTCAGGGGTGAGTTTCCTCTGGAACAGGCTGGACAGTGATAGCAGTGAATGACCTCACATAAGGCATCACCTTTGAGCACTAAAGGTCGTACTAATTACCCCAGCTCTGGTTTAAATTACATACTAGTTTCAGGGAGAATAGCCATGCACATTGCTTCCATCCTGTATGAGGAATTTCTGCAATCTTAGAAAGTGAGAATATAAAACAGAAAGAGAAAGAAAGTGAAAGAGTGGCTATCTGCAGTTCCAACCTTCACGAGACCTTGTTCTGGCTGAACAATGTGTCAAGATCAGTGTCAAGCATCTATCACTTGGACACTGACCAGATCAGAGCACCTCCACATGATTTCAAAGGCAGACAGCCCTGGAGACATTTAAGAAAATAGGAGTAAAAGGAGAGATGCCAAGAAAGAGAAGAGAAGGTGGGTAAAGAAGTCAGAAAGTGGTGGGTGAGAGGGGAAGGCGGGGGTGTTCGGGTCAGCTCAGGAGACTACAGGAAAGGAAAACCTTAAATGATGTGACCCTACAAGAAAGAGAAGCAAAAAATTTTTTCTTGAGCAGCTGGGAAAGTTAGAGAGATGTAAACACTATGACAGACATGTGGGGAGCAACTGGGTTGAAAGACACAGCCTGCCTTTCAGCATGCTACCTGCAGTCCCCTGATGCTCTGGCCATGCCCTCGGCTCTTCACAACCTTTCAGCTATTTCTGCTCTGAGGTACGATGCAAAACATGCAGGTACCAACCCAAGAAAACACCTAACAACTCACAACACACGTCGAGTTTCAAAGACAGGGAAGAGTAAGAAAAGGGCTCCATGCAAGCACCCACCCCGTCCTATTGCCAGCCTGAAAACAGGATCGATGATTTCAGCCAGAGGATACCAAACTACATTCAAGTTGCACACACAGAAGTCACCTGCTGCAGCAGGACAGCCACGGTGCCAGCACGGGGGTCAGCCAAGAAACATGGCTTTGGTTCCACCCTTGCTCTCACTTCTCATCTCCCATGTGGAGACGTGAAGTCCCAGCAGTTCAGGTGTGTAAAGGAGGATAAATACAGTCCCCAGCAGAAAGCTGGGATTGGTGGGATGTAGTAATCCCAGGACTGAGATTGGCCTGGAAGTGAGGACTAACACACTTGGCTCCTCCAACAGACACCTCTCCTGAAGAAGAACAATCCTGGCCACAAGGTTGCATGTGAAGCATAGGTGACTGCACCTGACCCTGCAGCACAGACCTGGGATTTCCCTGGGAAACCTCCCGGCCAAATCAGGTCAAGAGACAGCTCTTGGCCATTTCTTAGTTGAGCTGTAATGGTCCGCTTCATCCCTGGTGCCGCACCTCTTCCCCAGTAACTCTGCAGCAAGGAGAGTCACCAACTGGCTTTTGCGAACCAGCACGTTTCCTGCAGTGGATTGTCCACAACAGGACAAGGATGCACGGGCTTTAGTCGGTTGACTCATCCCTTCCTTGAAATGCACTGGTACAAGTCAGTCCTGAGAATCAAATCTTCATATCAAGCACAATCCTACCTGTGGCTATGAGAAGAGGACCTGCCGTGCAGCTGTCACAAAGACAACCCCAGAGAGTTAAGCGTTTTCATTCACTTAACACTGAGAATTCTTTAAATAGTAAATAAGTAATATACTAAATGCTAATTAAATACTACAGTCTTAAAACCTACAGGGAAGTGCTGAGAAAAAAAGGAGCAAGGGCAGGAATAGACTTTTCTCAGAGGAAACACGAGAGTACATCACAGAGGTGTCAGCCTGGCTGTATTTTGAATAGCAGGGCTGCACCTGTGGCTATGAAATCCCTACTTCTAAATTTCCCTTTAAGGGGCTGCTTCAGAAAACGCTCTTCTTTCCACATTTCCCTCTCTACCAGAGACAGCTCCATTCCAGTCTTCAGCAAGACCAGCACAGCACCAGATGGGACCAGCACAGTGCTGGATGAGACCAGTGCAGTGCCGGATGAGACCAGCACTGTGATGAATGAGACCAATGCAGCATGGGATGGGACCAGTGCAGCACCAGATGGGCTCCTGGGCAGCAGAAGGCACTTTGCATCAACGAACCCAACACTTGTCATGGGATTCAGAAGCCACCATGGCTAGGCACTCATACTGGTATCAGGAGGAGGTCTAACGGGCCAGTCTCAGAGGCTTTCTACAGTCTCATCTGTACAAACGAGACCTCAGGTTTCTTCCTCTCTGAAAGTGGTGGTGGCACTGAATGACAGCCTTATGCCAGAGGGGATGGGAATCACCTGGCAGACATGGCCGGAGCTGTACACGACTCCAGCGTCTCCCAGCTGGTGCTGCTGACACCCTCCCTCAGTGGGAGCAGACTGTATGCACAGATGTGCTTCCACCTCCTGCCAAACCCTCCCTTTGTTTACCCTGAAAGCACTTCACCAAAGTCCTTCCTGCTTCTCCCCACCAAGACGATGGCTGTCTCCACTGTTTAACCCTGTTTTGGACACATGCCTTCCTGCACTCCTGCTCAGAGTTCCAACCTCTCTCCTAGCTCTGGCCTACCAGCGCAGTTAAAGGGTTCTCCCACTTGGTCTGAGATGAGCATTTAGGCCAGTGGATCCCCAGCACATGCAGGCAGTTGTCCAACAGATGAACGTTTTTATTTAGGAAGAGTATCCCAAATGTTCATCATTTTCTTGGCAGCTAGGAGGGACACACGAATGATTACCAGTCTCTGTGGAGAAAGTATTGACCTAGAGTCTTCCAAAGGAAGTTCAAGTCTCTCCCCCTCTTCGTTACCAAAATGGAAATATGTTTCCTGGTGATGACCCTGCGGTGATGATGCTGTAGGCTCAGAGACCCATGAACTTCCGCGTTCAGCTCTGGCTTCATCCTGCTGCTAGAACTTCTGCAGGTGTAAGTCCTGCTATGAGCCAGTAAGGAGCAGCATGGACATGAAGTGGAGGAACCACGAGATGGATCCAAAGAGACTAAAGAAATAGGAAAACCTGGGAACTATTGTTTTAGGATCAATTTCCATCAGGCCAGGTCTGATGGCCCCACCATGTCTCTCTGTACTTGTGCTCCAGATCCCACAAGAATCTCTGACTGGCAAGTTCCAAGCAAAATTTAAAGAAAAAAGTCTTGCCTTAGCCAGTACTTGGCTGACTAACCAGGGATGTGTCACTGACCAAATTTTACCAGGCGTGGGAATAAAGGGCCAAAATGCTTGCTGCACATGTCCCCATGAGGGACTACCATCAGTCCCAGAGAGCCAGGCTCCCATTACAGCAGAGCTCCCCTGTCTAGCAACTGGAAGGGATGAGAAGTGGATGACCAAATCTGCCCGAGCTCTTCATCCTCACTGTGTGCACAGATGGTGAGAGGGATCTCACACAGCATGAAACTCACTCAGACCAAAGATCGGTCCAAGACCTAAGCACCACTTAAGTGCTATTTATGTCCCTGTAGCAGGCATAAGAGGAATAGAAGTGTGTACAGGCTTCTTGCAAGAGCAACAATCAACCATGGTAAATAGCCTCTCCTTATCTTCAGGGGAAGCTCCCCTTACGAGTTGCACCAGCACCGCCCTCAGCCTGCTCACTACATACAGTCCTGCTACTCTTCTTCTTTCTGTGGGCCAGGACAATATTAAAGAAAACAGCACACAGTAGGCACAAAACCCAGTTTGCACTCAAGGAGCAATCCACAGAGACAAGCCGTTCTTCTCTGCTGTCCCCCAGTAGGCTCCAGAAGATGCCACTTGTCACATTGCCCAGGCATACAGGATCACAGTGAAAGAGCGCGTTACTGTGCATTCCCCAAAGGGTTAGCACTACTGAGACAGCCTGAATTGCCATTTTGCAACTTCTAACAGTGGAGACCTCGACTAGTATGTAGGCTATTTTTTTGCCTTGATGTCTCTCTTTTAGAAGGAGGTAAAGAATATGCTTTGAAAAGCATAGAGTCAAAATAGAGCTGTGTTTACATGAACATCCAAAATAATCTTTGAAGGTATTTTTCATACTATAAAACGCAGAAACATAGGGAAGAAACAAACCCACTGGGGTACTGGGTTAAAAAGAAACACATGACTCCTGTTTGGCTGGTTTATTCTGGCTTCATTCTGACACCAGAGTGTCACAAACCCAGTGAAGCACAGTGGTAAATCTGACTCAAAAGATAAGGCTTTTGAAGAGTTTCACAGCACTGATAAGAGCTGAGAGAGAAGGTAAGAGCTCTCTGAGTGCAGCTGTAATAGACCGTAAGTGAATAGATGGGTGCTCACAGGAACGACCAGAAATGATGACAGGTGAAATTGATAAGCAGGCACTGCATGAAGGATCAGCTTCATTTATGGTAGGTCCTTCTGGCAGAAAAAGATGAGCAAAGTTGCCTAAGTTCAAGAGCAGTAGGTGGCCTCCTGAGCCAAAGGAGACTGATAATGCTGTTAGTAGTCATCGTATGTAAGCCTGGTTAGCAGAAGCTAAGTGAAGTAAAAAGAAGCATTTCGTGTCCCTTGGAGATTTCCCCTCCAAGTACTGAGCAGACACCACTCTCCTTGAGATTTAAACCTCCCCCCACCAAAACCCGTCATATAATCACAGACTCATGCAGCTTGGGTGGGAGCTCAGGAGGTCTCTAATCTGACCTCCTGCTCAGAGCAGGGCCGACACTAAATTCAGGTTGCTCAGGGCTTTGTCCAGATAGGTCTTGAAAACCTCCAAGGACAGAGCTTCCACAGTGTCTCTGGGCAGCCTCATGCACTCCTAATTCTCCTCAGTGTGAGAAATTGTTTCCTTATACCCAGTCTAAACCTTCCCCGTTCCAATTTATGACGACTCATCCTCCTGCCATGCACTTATGGAAAGAGCCTGGCTCCGTCTTCTCAGTAACTTCCTCACCAGTGCAGGCAGGCTGCTGCTAGGTCCTCCTGGAGCCGCCTCTCCTCCAGCTGAGCAAGCCCAGCTCCCTCAGCCTCTCCTCAGAGGAGAAGTTCTTCAGTCCCCAGCTATGCTGGCGACCATCCCCTCCACGCACTCAGTTTTATCAATGTCTTTCTGGCACCGGGCAGTCCAAAACTGGACATTGTATTTCAGACACAGTTTTATGATTGTCAAGAAAAGGGGGATAATCACTTCCCTCTGCCTATCTACCACCGCCTTCCTGTTGCTAGCTGCTAGCTGCCTTTGCTACCGGGGCAGAGCACTGCCCCATGACTCCTGCTGGGTCAGTCCATCCATCCCAGGGGCAGGAGTTGGTATTTGTCCTTGCTGAATTTCAAGAAGTTTCTGTCGACCCATTCCTCCAACCTGGCTAGGTCCCTCCGAATGGCAGCCCCCCCACTTAATTCAAATTAATATTTTTTTTCTGTTTCAAGCACACAGACCTTTTCGAGGATGCATCTACAGACGTGCCTTCATTACTTTGTCACAACCTTAGATGAACAATACAGAGAACCATTTTTTAAAGACCAAGATGACTCATTAGGAGTGCCAAGGTTCAGGAAAGGAGAGTAGTTCAGAGAAGTGTAATTCTTGCCCCAAAGGAGCACAGCCTCTGCAGTAAGGTTCATCCATCTTTTCTTTCCGCTTCCTTTCAGAATAGAAGAAATCATCCTCACAAAAAGTTTCATACTGGCATTTTGTGGCCAAAATTCCTGGCCTGCTCTAAGAAAAATGCTTGCTGAACAATATCTGGAAAAGTTTGCCATCTTTGAAGCAAAGGCACTGGCAACTTTGTGAGCTATTGTGCACGGTGATGCTTTGCACAGTTCTGTGTCAAAAGAACTTCTCAACACATCTCAAGATCCCAGGAGATTTGCTGGATTTAGTAAGAAAATGTAAGTGTATTCCTTCCCCCCATATTGTCATGCAGAGTGAGAACAAAGAGGGTGATGTATTATGTTCTGGCTCTTGTATCACCAACAGATTTGGTAGGCGAGAAGCGGCTACAGAACCTCTTATGTTTATCATCTGCAGCAAGAGAAGGTATCAGCTTGACTCTCATACTCCAGCAGAAGTTTGCGGTGCTGGCAGTTGGGAAAAAAAAACTCACAAAAAAAATTAAAATTCTTTCTACTTGTAAGTTGAGCACAACATTGCCTGAGTCACTGCAACCTAGTTAACGTGAAGGCAAGGGTAGGCTACTTCCAAAAGCAGCTCTCCAAGCAGAAAGGCCATTTAAATGAGGCAGGACAGAGCCAGCCTGCACATGGCCACCGCACACTTGAAACACACTGTCCTGGCAGGTGGCACCAGATGGCACTCTTACACAAAAGCTTCTTTTTCACAGGGTCTGCTTGCAGGCAGGAGATGTATTTAAGCTATAAAGAGGTACCGCCTATATTGGTCAGGGGTTCCCCGACTTCTGACTGCAGCCCGTGTTGCACTTAGGTAAAAGGGCTGGTGCCAATACATACTATTTTCACTTCGGTGAGGGAATAAACGGTCCTGGCAAAAAGCACTTCGTATCAGCATAGCTTCATCCACAGTGCATATATATGGAATTAGGGAAAGCACAAGACTCCTGACAACAGGTCTCTCAGATATGAGCAGGCAAGGCCTCGCGGTGTGAGCGAGCGCTCCGTCTTGGGGTGACGTGCCATTGGAAGGTCTGCCTGAACACAGCGGGACCGTGCTGCCTCCCGCAGAGCCCGACCGGAGTCGGTCCTTGCGGCACGGCGGTATCTCGGAAATTAGGAGCTGGTGTGATTTCTGAGAGATGGGGCTGCCTGCATAATCTCTTTCCCAGACCTGGTGTGTCTCCACACACCGAGTGTAGTGCGCTTAACATTTATGCAAATTCTGCATCTCTCCTCTCTCCTCCACAAGGGAGGCAGCATAAAAGGCTTTAGGTATCTTTTGTGTAGCAAAGCAGAAGTGGGTTCATCAGGTGTTTAACGGCTACAGCCCTCCTCTCCCTGTCCCCTGCTTCTGTGTCACGGTGCTGGCATCTCCCCTGCTCCCGTTGCAAGGGTAGCCCTCAGAGACGCTCGCAGTGCTATAGTGGGAACGCGGTAGGTGCCAGTATTGTGACAGGGGAGTAAAAAGCCGTGGCGAAAATCTCTCTGTCCGGGGCGGGCACACCGTCCCACGGCTGCAGCTGCTCGGAGGCCGGTGGAGCCCCGAGTGCAGGCGGTGCTCCGCTGCCCGGCGTGGGATGATGCCCTCGCCCTCACCCCAAAGCACCTCCGAGGTCGGGCCCTTCTGCCTCAGGGCCGGGTCCTCCCTGGCAGAGGGGCTGCGGGATTCGCAGCACAAACTCCCACCGAAAGCTGGGGCAGGACAGCGAAGAGCCTGTGCGCGCCGCTCAGGGAGAGCCGCTGGACTGGCGACTCGCATGACTCCTCGGAGAGGCTGGGCAGTTTCCCTAGAGGTGAACAATGCCCCTTTGGTTTCTTGGGACTGGCAACGCGTTTTCCTCCCGAGTGGCTCTTCCCCCTCACCCTTCTCTCCAAAGTAAATCAGCCCAACCTTGACGCCAAGCGGGAGACGCTTCGTCTCCCAAATGCCGCTCCGAGGAAAAGTTACCAGCAAAGGAGAGCGGAGGTGCGGAGCCCAAAGGTCTCCCGATGGCACCCGGCCGTGCCTCCGGTGCCGCCCGAGCCGAGCGGAGCCGCGGCAGGTTGTACGCTCCCCGCCCGGGACCGCACGCTTCTCCCCCGGCCACGAGTCTCAAAAAAAGCGCATTGTAAGAAAAAAAAAACAAAACCAAAAACCTGCCGTTCCCCAGCCGGGGATCTCCTCGGGGTGCCGGACGCCCGCGGGCGGCGGGGCCGGTCCCGGGGGGCGCTGGCCGTGTGCGGCGAGGGGCACCCGGCTACCTGCACCCCCCGGGGCACCTGGCTACCCGCACCCCCCGGGGACACCTCCGCGCTCGGGGGCACGACCCCGGGGCCGCGGCGAGCCCCGCCGGCGGGTCCCGTCCCCTCTGCCGGGTCTGCGGATGCTCCTCCGGTTAGGGAACAGAAACAATGCCATGTGATGAAAGCAACCAAGCACCACAAACAGACAACTTAAGTAG
>JANHGO010000042.1:56782766-56798198 GCA_024606505.1 Aquila spilogaster | reverse complement strand
AGGTAAACTTTGAACTTTTGTGATCTCAAAAGGTTTTATTTCCTTTAAAATCATATCACGCCCATTTATTTTTCCTACCCTGTGGGTGCTCGATCTCGATGAGGGTAAGGTGGTGTACCACACGCTGGTAGCGCACGGTCACAATTCGGGGGAGAACGAAGCTACTAGCTTCTCCAATACCGACCAGAGCAATATGAGCAGCCTCGGCTTTTACGTAACGGGGCACGAGTACGAGGGCAAGCACGGCCACTCGCTGCGCCTGCATGGGTTGGATGAAGGCTTCAACACCAACGCGGCGGCCCGCTCGGTGGTGATGCACGGCGCTGACTACGTTAGCGAGGATTTTATTAAGCAAAATGGTCGCCTGGGCCGTAGTCTTGGCTGCCCCGCGCTGCCCCTCCGTCGTGAGGGGGTGCCCACCGAGCACCCCGGAGGCGACCGAGGGACGAGGGAGGGGAGCGCAGCCCCGCGTCTTCCAGTCGCCCGTTGGTGCCCGGAGCCGCCCCGAGGGAGTCGGGCGCCCCGCGGCTCTCTGCCGGCCCCGCGCTGGTTTGCCCGCTGCACGGGACTGCGGAGCCGGCGGAGACGGGAGCAGCTCTCCTCCCAGCAGCAGCACCCTGGGGATATGAGGAATGCCTCTGCCTTCCAGCCCGCTTGCGCTGCGTGTACAGTACAAACGCTGCGAACGGCCCAAATTTCCTTTGGCTTACAGCTCGCAGCCGGCTTGGGTGAAAAATAATTAGAGCGGGATTTTAAACCATGCACAGAAGTGGCTGCGACTCCCTCGGGACCAGACGTTTACATCAGCTGCTCTTAACTCTCACTTGGCAGAAGACCGGGTGCTGTTTCTAGGAGTCTGTCAGGTAAACACAAAGCTGGTGCTTTTTTGAGCCCTGAGACCCAAGGATGCCTGCCTGCTACAGAACAGGCAGCCCACATTTCCGAGCCACCGTGGTTGCAGGTGGGCCACACTCGAATGGGGCAGTTCTTCACTAGAAGGCAGTATCCCCAGGCAGGCTGTCCGGGGTCTGTTCCTCTTGGCTCCTTCCCGAAGAGATAGCGCTGAGAGAAAGAAGCTGCACTGTCATCGCTGCTCCCAGGTCTCTGCCCCATTGCCTGACTGCCTGCAGCTTTACCCGTTGGTGTTGAACGGGCAGTGTCTGCTGAGTGCGCAGTAGGCTCCTAAACATACCCTACTGCACAGGGATGGGCCCAGCAGTCTTCCAGTTGCTGTAGTGTGGGGAGGAGGAGGTTAATGTGTACTTTACCTCGCTAGGTGTGAAAATACAATCCGCTGTCTTTGGGAAGGCCTTTCTATATTACCCCAATCCTCCACCCAGATTTGCCCTTCACAAAGCCCAAACACTTATCCCTTCTCAGTCCCAGCAGAGCCAGAACACAATTGGGTTTTGGCAGCCAAGCCCATTGGCATGCAGCAGCCCTGCACTACCTAGAAGTGCAGCTCAGGCCCAGCTCTGCAAACCTACAGGCAAAATTGTGAGAAAGCCCACACATTTTTAATTGTGTGTGACAGATCTGCCTGGGCAATGTAAGGAAAGAGTCTTGATGCACAGAAAAATAGCAAACAGAAGGCTGGAACGTGTGAGAAGCAAGGTAGGAAAAATACTGTGTGTAAGGCTATGCCACGCTATGGTAGGGCTCCATCTGGATTCCCTCCACAGAGGTGCAGAGAGCATCAGCTCAAACAAGCAGAGGTCCGGGAGGTCTGCACAGGAAGGATGGAGCTGCTGAAGGACACCAGGAGGAATGTGGGGTTAAGGAGGGCCCTAAAGCAATCACCTGGCCGTGCCTGTTTGTGCTTCCCTATGGCTCTGACAGGGAGATACACGTGGTGCAATTAAAGGCAGCGGGCAGGGCAAGAGAAAGAAAATGCTACTTTACTCTTTGCAATTTCAAACTGTACTGCTGTGCTGAGGGGAAGATGAGGTCACAGCATCCCAAAAGACACAAAATACAGCACGAACGAACAATGCAGTTGAAAATAAGTTGGAGAGGCACAACCGCTCAAGCCAGTCACCAGTCAGGGGAATGGGGAAGTTTATTTTGTAACTGAAATTAACTTGAATAAACATCACACCACCATTTCTTTCAATTTTCTTGGAAGCTTTTGGCCCTGTCCAATACTGGGTTGGAGCCATGAGAGTCAGCAAATCTCTGCTCTTACACTGCTCCTCACCATCATGTTATGATGGGCCTTTTTCTGAATCTTTAAGAAAGGCAATCAGAGCAATGGGAAAAGGTGCCCTGAGAGATAGAGGAAATCTGCTTTGGGAGATAACCGGAGCAGGAGGAGGAAGAATTTGTATTATCTTTACAATCAGCTTCATTTGTCTCATTGAAACTGTTTCACTTTAATACTCCGAGAACAAAATCAGAGATAATTCACATTTTGTCCCTTGTCAGGTCCCTGTAGGGCCATAAAGAAAAGCCTTGGAAGAGGAAGATAGCAGTACTCTGCTCAAGTCCAAAAGCTGAGGCATGCAGCTAATACCAAACATTACTGGTGGCTTTCATTCCTCGGGTCTTTGTAAAGGACAGTCACAGAGCAAGTAAGTCTGGACCAGATGCTTTGTGAGAGGTGTTCATCCAAAATCTTGAGAGACCAAAAGCTGGGATCTTCAGTGGCAAAGCTGGGCAAGAGCTGGGTTTTGCAACCAGCACACTGAGCAGGATCCCACCAGCTGCTGCAGTGTTTGTTGTCTCTGGGGATGTGATATGCACAGGCATCCTAGAGCTGGAGGAGCTCCGTGTGAGCTGGGTTGGGACAGGGGAATGTCTCTTGCTCTGTGGGTGTGCGCATGGGAGACGTTCCTGCTTCTGGGCATCGGGACTGTTTTCAAAGCAATTCAGCTTGGAATGCAGATTTCTGACCTGCTGCCAATATTCCAGTGGAAAATCTGTGCCCTGAGCAGCAGATAGGAAATTAAACTTCAGCTTCAGTGCTGAGGGTATCATTTTCACCTCAGAGGTAGAGCTGCAGAAACAGGAATCTCCAGAGAATGGGGAAATCCTTCTTCACCAGGAAGGGGAGTAGCGCCTCTCAGGCCACTCCTAACTAAATTCGGAAGTCTCTGGGAAGAAAAAGCACTATGTTGCTTTGAAGACAGTAAATCTATTGTGCCCTGAAAACCTGTCCCGAAAACTCCCATTTCTGGGATTGGGTCAGGCATCTGCACTCCGGTATTGAACTCTGCAGAAACTTATGGATGTGGTAATCTGCTTCCTGGACACATCTGGAGCGACACAAGGAGCCGATCAGAGACTTCACAGGTTTTAGAGCCTGGAAGAACCAGTCTAGTAATCAAACGTGGGTCCTTACACAGCTGAGTGCAGGAGCTATATTCATGCCTCCTGCTTCAAACTCATCATCTGTAACTGAGCTTCATAGAAAGAGACATCTAGTCTGAGCCAAAAGGCTTCAGAGAAATCCACCTCCTTCTAAAAAAAACCACAACTTAAAGCTAACTACATTCACTAAACAGATGAGTCACTTAAAACACTGACTCTCTAGCTTAAGCATCCAGACAAATCATTTTCTCAGGCTTTTTGCTGTTAGGTGACCAAGCCCTTACTACTAGAGATCCTCCTGAAAGCAACCAAGCCACTTCTTAATCTATGGAGTGTGGCACATATAGTCACCCCACCAGGTTGTTCTGCAGGCAGCAGAAGCACCACTGGTCTCATTGCAAGCAGGGAGAATTTGGATACGCAATGATAGCAGTTTGTAGCCATGTAAGCCCATGTTAGCAGCAGATTCAAGGATGAAACTGTCTTTCTGTAGAATTAATTACCAGATTTTAACATAATCAAAGCACAGGTGGAAGTGAGTGCTTCCTGTTGCAAAAGAAGCTACAGCACTGCCACGGTGGCTTGTACTGCAAAGCAATAACAAAGGCTGTGAGAGAACCAAGATAAAATCTACAGTGGTTTGGCTTCAGATATGGCCTTATTGTGAATACATATAATCCAGGACCAGAAGCAACAATAGGCTCTTAGTATCCATGTGCAACAATATTCTATGTGCAGCGAAAAAGAAAACGCTTCAGTGAAATCTTACCCTTCTGTCCCTTAATCCCACTGCCAAAAGACTTTCCCTAAGCATGGAGTTCTCCATATCTATGAAATCCTGCACAAGTGCCCAGCATGTATCCCACCACAGATGCACCCAGTTCCTACTCCTGCCTTGATACTCACGCACCAGACTTCACGCAACCCTCTTCCCTCTTGCTCCTCCATCACCTTCCTCCCATCTCCTCTCTCTGAAAGGGTGCACACATCTGGGTTGCCTTTATTGTGTGATAAATCTCACCCTGCATCTTGGGTTCATTTTCTGAAAGTTTTGAATGGTGTTTTGGAAATGCTGTTGGACAATAGGAGCTCTTTGAACTCTGTCCAGCTGGACGGGGCTCCTCGCATTGCAGCTGACATGCAGGCTTTGGCGGCCTTTCTCGACTCTTTCCTCTCCTCTTTTCTTCACAGCATTTGAATTGTCCTCAAACTTTATTTTTGGAGAGGGCAGTGCATTTCTGAGCCTTTTCATCATGATATTATTATTAATTATGGTTATAACTATTTTGCTTTCTGCTGGCATTCCTGGGTGGATCTCTCCTCTCTCTCCTAATGTCTTGGGTAAGACTACCTTGGCTGCAACCAGCTCAAGCAGTGACTCAGAATCCCTGGCCTGCTCCCAGGAGAGATGCAAGAGTTTTGCCAGTTGGTTTATAAAGAGGCCATCGTTTTCCTCAGCTACTCTCTAGCTCAGCACAGCTGAGTTGGGTGGAAAAGCTCAGCGCTGCGGTTCCAGTGAGTCCATCCCAGCCCTTGGCTGTCCCTGGGGCACGACTGAGAGCAGAGCCCTGCTCCCACCGGGTGCAACCAAGGCAGCTGCTGAGGCAGGCAGTGGGATTCTCCATCGAACAGAGTTCTGTCCCCTGGGGTCACTGTGCTCAGCTTCTCCAACCCTAGGGCCCTGGAGAAACAAAGCTAAGCAAAGCATGTGGGCAGGATGAGGCATCATGAGGGAGGGAATACTGTCTGCAATTGTCAGCTATTGCCTAATGGCTCATCATGCAGCTACCCACATCTCTTGAGTCAGAGCAGGGAACAGCATACTCTGAAGCAGGTCCCTCGCACAGCTAGGTTTGAAGTTTCCTGGCAGCATGGGTGCAGTGTAAATAGAGAAGACTCATCTTCACCCTCTGCACATCACAGCCCTTTCCTGCCATGCAGGACTATGGGGTCACTCCATTTGTGAAGACAGAGGAGAGGGACTGACATCATCTGTTGCTTTTTGCTCCCATAAAGCAAAGGGAAGAATAGGTCTTGGGCCAAATAAAATTCTCCTTCCTCCCCTCCCACTGCAAGACCAAGCAGACCAGGGAAACCAACAGGCAGCTGGGGAGGGGTGGCCAGATAGCCTCTCCTGCGGCCCTCTCCCTGCCGATATTGGAGGCTGAGACAATTTCTGGGCTGAGCTGCAGCTGCCCCAAGAACAAAGGCAGGGATGTCCCCTTCTCTCCAGCTGTGGCACGGTGTGAAGCACAGCTGGGCCCCTCTGCAGGGCTGTCTGTCTCCAGCTGACGGGCTGGCTGGGACTGGCCTCTGCACTACGCCAGCCGGGTGGCATCACTCCTCAGCTGGAGGAATAAAAACCGCCTGAGCTGCTCTTGAGGACTGGCCAGGAAAAGTCCACAAATAGCAACAGGAAATCAAAATGCCCGCTCCAGACTTGCACCCGATATGAGGCCATCCAGAGCAAGGAGAATAATCAAATGCTGGGTGATGGAGATTACATCATGCTGTGGATAAACCTGCGAGTCCATCCAGCTGGGGCCATGCCAACAGGCCCAGATGGCTCAGGAATGCTAACTGCATAGCTACCTCTCTCTTGTCTCTGCTTTTTCTTCCCTCTCTCTTTCCCTCTTCTCCATCCCTCCTGGCCTCTTTCCTCTTCCCTTTCCCAGGACAAATAAATAAATGCTCTGGCAACTCTACAGAATCCAATTTCATTGAATGTCAGAAAGGCATCTGAGACCAGGGGACGGGCATTCCTCGGGACACGGTCTCTGTACCCACTGATACCTGGGCTGCTGAGTGACCTCCCTGCACTCCTCTGGAGCCTGACACATGCAGAAACATTAAGCAATGAGCCTTGCTGCTGTGCTAATACATGCAGCTGCATGCAGCCGCTACTAACTGCACTGACAAGGGCAGCTGTCACAGCTCTCAGCCACTAGCTGCCACCCTCTGTTCTGTCCTCAGAGCTGACCAGGCCAGTGTCTGCTCCTTGGCTGTCTCCCAGTGTGATAAGAACAGGGCTAGAAGACACGTGAGGAAAGAATTAAAGGTGTGCGCTTTGCCAGGTCTGAAAAGGGCTGCGGGCCATTTGCTGATTATTTAATGCTAATCCAGTGGTTGGGCTGCTGCCAGGTATCTTTGACAAATCCTGAAGAGCCAGAGAGGCATCAGAGAACAGGAGAACAACCTTTTGCGTTGCTCTTCCAAGTGAACAATGGTGATCCTAGCTTTAGGCAGCTCAGACAGACTTAGTGTTGGGGAAAGCAGAAAGGGAAAGCGCAGAACCGTGCGCTGAGCAGCAGAAGGGATTGAGAGGGACTGCCATGGGTCTTCAGTGCCCTGCTGGTGGACTGATAAAGCCACGGCACTCTGGTGCTCTCAGCTGGTCACCTCCTTAGAAACAGACCACCACCCATTTATTGGGAGTCTGGGGACTCAGCACAGTCCTGACAAGCTGCAGCTTCAGGCAGGGCTGTAACAGGGTGCTCTCAGCAAGCTGCACCAAACCCAGGGGGAAGTTGGGTTTTGCAGCTGAGCCAGGTTCTAGTTGTTTGGTGGAGGATGAACTATGAGTACGGCCCATTCACTGGATTTATAAAGCACAAACTGTTTGGTTTTCAATATGGCCCAAAGAGGCCAGGCCAGCAACAGCGTGGGCCAAGCACTTCAGTTTAATCCTGATGCTGACTAACTTAGTCATCCACACTGACATGGAAAGATTACTCTGGATTAACCTGAAGTATCTGAGGTCAAAATCAGCCATGCACAGTCCATAGGGGAAATGAAAAGGAAAAGGGTGAAGGACAGCTGGGAACTGCCAAACAGAAAATGTTGCAAATACCGCTAGCTGCAAAGTAACTCCAAGGGACTGACTGGGGAAGCAAAGCAATAGCTCCTGCAGACCTTTCCCGGCAGGTATCTACTAGCAGCCTCCCATCCCAGTCCAGCTTGTCATTAGTTTGTGTCACCCGCTGATGGCACTGTGCTGTGCCAGCAGGAATAAGGATGTGTCTTACTTTCTAGGCAGCAGAAGCTACACTGCAGCAAGTAACACCCTGAAGATCACACGCGAAACAACTGGCAGAGCTGGGACTAATACTCTTCCATTGCTGACAACCTCACGTCCCAGTCACTGCACCACTATCCACAAGGAAAAAAAAATAAACAGGAACAAACTCAGCATCATTCGATTGGCAGTTCACTATTTGTGGCTCAGCAGCACCTCATCAACTCAGAGTCTGCACATTTGCTTGGAAAGAAGAGCCAGATTTCCAGCGCTCCTGGGCAAAGAGCTCTCAGATCGAGAGACTGAAAAGGCTTTGAAAGAAACCTTCCATCGACAGCCTTTACAAATGTCAGCGCTAGCTTCCTCCTCCCCGGGTTGCCTGGCTAGCAGTCTCTCCCTTGGGGCAGCAGTGGGCTCAGCCAAAAGCACCTGCCTATCTCCTTCCTTCAGCTGCCACCAACCAATGGCACTCACTTAGCATTAAGCTGTCCTGGCATGCAGCAATTAACAAGTTCACAAGGCAGAGCCCCACGCTGTGATACAGAGACGTGTCCCTGAGCAGTGGTGCTCCCGCCTGGACTTAGCCCCCCCGAGGAGAAGTCGGTGGCCCTGTGACACCAGGGCAGGAAAGTGCGGCATGAGGCAATTCCTCCAGGCACTGGGTCGAGGAAGCTCACCTGCAGGGGGGATGCTGACAATCCAACCACCAGTGCCCAAAGTGCATGTTGCATCCAACTCCCTCCTGTGTAACATATTTGGTGGCTGGCCCAAACCGTATTTCTCCTCCAACTTGGGCTGCCAGATTTCTCCCCCGGGAGACGTGATATTGTAGTTGCATGGGAACTCCTGACACAGCTAGCTGAGTGAACATGTTACTTCGTAGCTATTCTGGGAAAACTGATAACTGAGTTGGAGCAGGCTTCGCTAACTTGGGTCAGCCTGACCAACCTAAACAAACATTTTCCCCGATCAAGACAAAGTCACAGTGTGAAGAAGCCAAAAGCAACTCTGCTGAGGTAGTCGAGGGTGAGTTTCCTCTGAAACAGGCTGGACGGCCATCGCAATGAATTACCTCATATAAAGCATCACCTTAGATCCCTAAAGATGCTACTAAATCCAGCACTGGTTTAAATTACATACTAGTTTCAGTGAGAATAGCCATGCACATTGCTTCCATCCTGCCCAAAGAATTTCTGCGGGCCTAGAAAGTGAGAAGATGAAATAGGATGTGCAACAGAGAGGAAGGTGTGAAAGAGCACGTGGATATGTGCAGCTACAGCCTTCATGAGATCTTGTTCTGGCTGAATAACACGACGAGATTCATGTCAAGCAGCTAGCACTTGGACACTGACCAGAGCAGCTCCAAATAACGTGAAAGGCAGACAGCCCTGGAGAGGTTTAAGAAAAAGGAATAACAGGAGAGATGCAGAGATACAGAAGAAAAGGTGGATAAAGGAGCCAAAAAGGGATGGGTTAGAGGGGAAGGGTTGGGGTGTTCAAGTAGGCTGAGGGGACTTCAGAAGAGGAAAACCTTAAAGGATGTGACCCTTCAGGCAAACAGAAGAAAAAACTGTTTTCTCGAGCAGCTGTAAGCTGACAGGTGTAAGCACTGCACAGCTGATGTGGGCAGATAGAGCCTGCCTTTCAGCACGCTACCTGCAGTCCCCTGCTGCTCCAACCTTGCCCTTGGCTCTTCACACACTTCCCACTGTTTCTCCTCTGAGGAGCAAAGCAAACCTGCAGACACCAACCCAAGGAAACAGGGAACTACTCACAACACAAGTTGGGCTCCAAAGGCAGGAAAGAGAAGAGCTCCATGCAAGCACCCATCGCCAAGCTGCTGACCATTTCTTAGTTGAGCTGTAACGGTCCACTTCACCCCTCAGTTCTGCCCATTCCCCTCTAACTGCAGCAAGGAGATCACCAACCGACTTCTGTGTCCTGTTTGGTTTGCTGCAGTGCACTGTTCGCAGGAGGACAAGGGGCACGTGGACTTCAGCATGTTGACTCATCCCTTCCCTAACATGCTCAGTATAAGGCTGTCTCGGGAATCACATCTTCATACCAAACACAGTCCTAACCCTGTGGCTATGAGAAGAGGACCTACCATGTGGCCATCACAGAGACAGCTTCAGAGAGTGGAATGTTTCCGTTGCCTTCCTTGAACACTGATAATTGGTTAAAATAAGTAATACACTAAATGCTAACTAAATGCTACTGTCTCAAAACTTACAGGGAAGTGCTGAGAAAAAAGAGAGTGAGCCCAGGACCGGGACTTCCTCTGAAGAAACAGTAGGGAACACCAGATAGGTGTCAACTGGACACATTTTGAATAGTGGGACCGCACTGGTAGCTATGAAGTCACTCTTTCCAATATTGCCCTTTGAGGAGCTGCTTCAGAAAAGCCTCTTCTTTCCTCTTATGTGGCCACAGACCTGGCCCCTCTCCACTTTGCTGTGCTCCTGAAGAGTGGGAGGAGGCAGGCGTCGCTGAGAGATGTCCTCCAGTCACCCCAATTAAATCCAGCCATGCTTAGACACTTGTGCTGGCTCCAGAAGGAGATCCAATGAGCCAGAAGATCATCTCAGAGGCTTTCTAGGGTCTGGTCCATACAGATGTGAGTCTCAATTTCCTCATCTCCAAAAGTGGTGGTGACACTGAAAGACTTACTAATGCCTGTGGGGACTAGGACCACTGGGGTGGACATGGCTGGAGCTGTGATTGGCTCAGCACCTCCCAGCTGGTGTCACCGACACTGTCTGTCAGCAGAAGCACGGTAAGCACAGATGTGCTCCCACCCCCTGCCAGCACTCCCTTTGCAAGCACTTCTCCAAAGCCCTTCCTGCTTCTCCCCACCAGGACGACAGCTCTGTTCCCATGGAATAACCCTGTTGTGGATACATGCCTCCTGTGCTCCAGCTCTGAGCTAGGTCTCTCCTAGCTCTGGCCTAGCTGTGCAGTTAAAGGCTTCTCCCACTTTGTCAGAGATGAATGTTCTGGCCAGTGGATCCCCAGCATGTGCTGCCAGCTGTCCTACAGATAAACATGTTTTCTTCTGGAAGAGTATCTCAAACGTCTCTCAGTTTCTTTCTGGCATGGAAGGACACACAGATGATTCCCCCAGTCTCTGTGGAGGAAGTATTCACCTGGTCTTCCAAAGGAAGTTCAAACCTTTCACCCTCTTTGTTACTACAAAGGACATGTATTTCCTGGTGATGACTGTGGTGATGATGCTGAAGGTTCAGAATGGTTGTGTACAATTGTGGTTTCACCCTGCTGCAAGTACTCCTGCAGGTGTAAGTCCATCTGTGCGACAATGAGGAGTAGCACGGGCATGAAGCAGGGGAACTGAGAGACAGATCCAAAGAAACTAATGAAATAAGGAAAATCTGGGAATGATTATTTTGAGATTCATTTCCATCAGGCCAGGTCTGATAGCCCCGCCAGGTCTCTCTGTATCTGTGCTCCAGATCCCACAGGAAACTCTGACCAGCATGTTCCAAGCAAAACTTAAAGAAAAAAGTCCTGCCTTGCCCTGTACTTGGCTTGTCAGCCAAATCTTGACCAAATCTTACCATGCGCAGGGAACAGAGAGCCAACATGCGTTCTGCATGTGTTCCTATGCAGGACTACATCAGCCCCAGAGGCCCAGCCTCTGTTACAGCAAGGTCCCTTCGCTAGCAACAGGAAGGAGTGAGAGATGGATGACCACATCTGCTGAGCTCTCCGTCCTCACTGTGTACTGAGGTGGTGGGAGGGAGCTCACACAGCATGACACTCACTCAGGCCAAAGATCAGTCCAACACTAAGCACCACTTAAGTGCTATTTAAGTGCCTGTAGCAGGCATAAGAGGAACAGAAGAGTCCTCACAAGAGTGACAGTCATCCCTGGTGAACAGCTTGGGTTTATTTCCAACTTATGCTCTGCTTTCGAGTTGCACAGCACTACTCTCATCCTGCTCACTACCTGCAGTCCTGCTGCTTCCCTCCTTTCTGTGGGCTGTGAAAATACTGTAGAAAAGAGCAGACAGTAGGCACAAAACCCAGTGTGCGCTCAAGGAGCAGCCCAGAGGGACGAGGAGCTCTCCTCCCAGCAGGTACACCTGTCAGCTTGCCCAGCAACCTCAGATCACATAACGAAGGAGCACATTACTGTGCATTCCCCAGAGCAGCTGGGTGAATGCTACTGAGACAGCCTGAACTGCCATTTTGCAACTTCTAACAGTTGAGACCTCAACTAACATGTAGGCGATTTATTTTTGCCTTGATGCCTCCCTTTCAAAAAGAGACACAGGATACACTTTGAAAAACACAGTCAAAATGGAGCTGTGTTTACACAAACATCCAACCTCCAAAGTTATCTTTGAAGGTATTTTTTTGTACCATAAAACACAGCGACATAAGGAAGAAGCAAGTCCGCTGGGGTACTAGGTTGACAGAAACAAGTGCCTCCCATTCTGCTCGTTTATTCTGGCTTCATTGTGCCACCGGTGTCCCAAACCCAGTGGAACACAGTGGTGGATCTGACTCAAAAGATACACCTTTTGAAGAGTTTCACTACCTTGATAAGAGCTGAAACAGTGAGGGCTCTGCGAGTGTGGCCATAAGACCATAAATGAATGGATGGGTCCCAGCAGGAACAACCAGAAATGCTGGACTGGACAGGGGACGGGCAGGTGGAATTGATAAGCAAACACTGCATGACGGATGAGCCTCATTTATGGCAGGTCCTGTCTGGCAGAAAAAGATGAATGAAGTTGTCTCAGTTGAAGAGCAGGAGGTGGCCTCTTGAGTAAGCAGAGGCTGATAGTGTAGGCAGCAGTCATTGTATGCGAGTCTGGTTAGCTAGCTGAAGTAAAAAAAAAACAGTTTGTGTCCTTTGGATATGTCCCCTCCATGTATGAAGCAGACACCACTCTCCTTATGATTTTCCAAACCAAACCAAACCAAACCAAACCAATCCATCATCACATAATCACAGCCTCACACAGGTTGGGAGGGAGCTCAGGACATTTCTAATTCAACTCCCTCCTCGGAACAGGGCCAACACTAAATGTAGAGTGGGTTGCTTTGTCCAGACAGGTTTTGGAAACCTCCAGGGCTGGAGATTCCACCACACCTCTGGGCAGCCTCTTCCTCTCCTGTGTCCTCACAGTGATAAATTGTTTCCTTATACTCAGTCTAAACCTTCCCTGTTCTGATTTACGAGCACTGCCATGCACTTATGTAAAGAGCCTGGCTCCACCTTCTCAGCGAGCTCCTCACAGGGCCGGCAGGCTGCTGCTGGGTCCCACAGCAGCCCCACATCTCTGGCCAAGCTCCCCTCTGTCCGTACTGTCGCGCTCCTGCTGTAGCGAGCATCCCCCTATGCACTCTGCTGGCCCAGGGCCGCCCAGGACCCCCAGCACTTTTTCCCTCCTCCTCTCAGCCAGTGAGTGCCAGCCTGTCCCAGCACAGGAACTGGTCCATCCCAGGAGCAGCAGTCAGTATTGCTTTGCCGTATGTCTGGAAGCTCCTGCCGAGCCATCCCTACAACCTGCCTGGGTTCCTCTGAATGCCAGCCCCCTTAGTTCAGATTTTTTTTTCTCTGTTTCAAGCACAGAATTCTTTGAGGACACATCTACAGAGGTACTGTCCTTAATTCTTCCGTACTTCTGACCTTACTACAGTCACAACTTCGGATGAACAACGCAGAGAACGGTTTCTAAAGAAATGAGGTGACTTATGAGGAGCACGAGGACTCAATGAAGGTGAGTCGTTCAGGGCCACGTAATCCATGCCCTGAGGAGCACAGTCTCTGCACTGAGCACCACTCATCCTTTCTTTCTGCTTCTGTTCTGAACAGAAGGAATCATCCCCAGAACAAGCCTCATACAGACATTTTATGGCCAGAACTTCTAGCTCCTCTAAGAAAACTACTTGCTGAACAATATCTGGAAAAGTTTGCCCATCTGTGAAGCAAAGGCACTGGCAACTCTGTGAGCTATTGTGCACAGTGGTGCTCTGCACAGTTCTGTGTGAAAAGAACTCAGCACATCTCCAGATCCTGGGAGGCTTGCTGGACTTAGCAGGAAAATATAAGCGTATTCCTTCCTCCCGTGTTGTCGTGCAGCAGGGGAACAAAGAGGCTGACACACCGTGTTCTGGTGCACGTATCAGCTACAGATTCAGTAGGTGAGAAGCAGCTACGGAATCTCCTCTGCTTATCTGGGAAGGGAAGGCATCCACCGGACTCTCACACTCCAGCAGAAGTTAGTGGTGCTGGCAGCAGGGGAGAGGTCCGCACAGCGTTCCTTTTTCTGACTGCAAGCTGAGGACAGCAACAGGAGAGCTGCCACACTGACTGCCGCCTGCCCGTGGTCACCACACACGGTAAGCACACTGCCCTGGCAGGTGGCACCAGATGGCACTCTTACACAAAGGCTTCTTTTTCTCATATACTGTTTGCAGGCAGAAGTTGTGTTTGAACTACAAGGAGGGACCATCTATACGGGTAAGGGTTTTCCTGCCTTCTGCCTGCAGCCTGAGCTGCACAGAGGTCGAAGGACTGGTGCCAAGACAGAGTATTATCACAGGGGTAAGAGAATAAGCGGTCCTGGCACAAAGCACTCCAGGTTCAGCACAGCTGCACCCACAAGGGGTACACAGCAAATAGGGGAAGTGCGAAGCACTGACCCACTTGGAGCAGACAGGGCCTTGCACTGCCTGGCTGCTGCTGCTCCCAGGCACGGCATTGCCTTGCAGTAGGAGCTGGTGAGGCCCCTGGGAGACGGGGCCGCCTGCGTAATCTCTTTCCCAGACTCAGTGCGTCTCCACACCCCAAGCGCACTGCACTTCACATCTATGCGAATTCTGCATCTCTACTTTCTTCTCCACGTCGGAATCAGAGCAAGAGGCTTTGGCTATCTTACGTGCAGCAGAACAGAAGTGGATTTACCCGAGGGCTGCAGCCCTCCCCTCCCCGCCTCCTGCAGCGGTGCCGCGGTGCTGGCATCCCCCGGGGATGCTCAGAGCTGTGTGGGAGCAAGAGAGGATGCTCCCCATCTCACCCCGACCACCCTAGCACTGGCGCCCTTCCTCTCCTGCCCCAGAGCAGAGAGGCAGCAGATTTGCAGAAGGAGCTTGCCCGAGCAGCACAGCTCCCGTTGCTTGGGCAGGACAGCAAGGGAGGGAGCTGCGGGGTTCGGCGCTCTCAGGGCTCCTCGGAGAGGCCGGGCGGCTTCCTTAGAGGTGAACAATGCCCCTTTGGTTCCTTGGGACTGGCAGCAGCTTTTCCTCCTAAGTCACCCTTCCTCTCTCTCTGCTCTCTAAAGTAAACCGTCCCAGCCCTAACGCCGGGCGGGGGACGCTTTGTCTCCCCGACGCTGCTCTGCCCAAGAAGTTGGGAGCAGCCGGGAGGGGTGACCCCGTGTCCCGCTGCCCGGCCGTGGGGGGGCTCTCAGCCCCGTGTCCCGTTGCCCCGCCGTGCTCCAGCGCTGCCCGAGCCGGTATCCCCCCGGCCGTGCTCCCCCCGCCCCGCCCCGCCCCGCACGCTTCTCCCCGAGGCCCGAGCGCGCCGTCAGGGCAAATAAAGCGGAAAAAAGAGAGCCGAACGAGAGCCGCGGGCTCGCAGCAGGCTCGCAGCGGGCTCGCAGCGGGCTCTCGGGGCGGGCACCCCGAGCTGGCCGCCGCCGGGCAGCGCCCCTTACCACATTGCTGAGGAAATCCGCCTCGCTGAAGTCGCCCAGGTCGAGGAAGCCGGGGCCGGCGGCGGGGAAGAGCCGCTCGGCGGTGAAGGGCTCCAGGATACTGTCCATGGTGCCCGCGGCGCGGGGGCTCGGCCGCCCCCCGCGCTCCGCCGGCCGGGTTCACTGCGGCGGCACGCTCCCGCCCGCCCCCCGGCGGCGGCGGCGGCGGCGGTGGTGGCGGTGGTGGCGGGGTCTGGCAGAGTCCGGCGGGCTCTGGCAGAGTCCGGCGGGGTCCGGCGGGGTCCACCGGGTCCGGAAGGGTCTGGCGTGGTCCGGCGAGGTCCAGCGTGCTCTGTCAGAGTCCGGCGGGGTCCGGCGGGGTCCGGCGGGGTCTGGCAGGTTCCAGCGGGGTCCGGCGGGGTCCGGCGGGCTCTGGCAGAT
>JANHGO010000042.1:56763910-56782666 GCA_024606505.1 Aquila spilogaster | reverse complement strand
TGGATATCTGCTCCACTGTGGACCTCCCTGGGTTGCAGGGGGACAGCCTGCCTCACCATGGTGTTCTAGGGAATCTCCCAGTGCCCCGCTGCCGAGGGGGCGGCCGCGGCCCGCCCCCGCCCGCGCACCGGCTGCCGGCGGGGCGGGGACTTTCCCCTCGCCGACACCCCCTTAAGGCGGCGCGGCGGATCCCTCGGTCCGCCCGGGGAGGGCGAGCCCGGTGGCTACCCGGGGGGTGTCCGTCCCGCCCCCCCCCCACTCACGCACCCCGGGGGCTGGCGGAGGGGGCCCGGGGGCGACGCTGGTCCCCGGCAGAGCGATTTCGGTTTGACGAAGTGGAGAAAAAAACGTCCCTTCGGCACACGTCCCTGCCGGCAGAAAGGCGGCGGCAGCCCCCGCTGGCCCCTCTGCACCCCTCGGGGAGCAGAGCCCGAAAAGATGGGTCTTCCGAGGGGTCAAGTGCCCGAAGGGGAGCCGCAAGCCGGCAGGGAGATCTCCTTGCCCCGGCTCTCCGCAGCGGGCTCGCAGGTAGGCCTGGCTGCAGCAGCCCGTGCGGGTGCTCTGTAATTAAAGAGTTGGGCACCATTAAAGAGCTTCAGGAAGATTATATGGCTTCAGATAAATAGGATTACGGATCCCTGTCCTCTCTGATCCTTGCTCCAACCAACACTCAGGAAAACCACTTATAATAATCCCGTTGAAGAAGCCCTGATGTTTTATTAATCTGTCCCTGCTTTCGTGGCTCCACAGAGAAGGGGCTGGAGGCCCAGCCCCCCACAGGGGCTCGCTTGGTCACAGGCATATGGAGAAAAAAACCAAAGGCAGCGGTGCACCCTGGCTGGAAGTTGCCAGCAGCGAGGGTCCTGGTGGAGAAGTGCCGATCTGAGGCCGGCTGGAGCCTGCGCTGGGTTTCCATCCATCCGGGCTCTTGCTCCACACTCCCCACGGGTCTCAGGGCTAACAGCACAAACCGAGGTGCTCCTCGGCGACTCATTGCACAAGCGGTCGCATGCTACCTTCTGCACACAAAAGCCTTTATACTTGCACACACAATGGGCTCTTTCAGTTACATTTACTTTTACCTTCCGTTTCAGTCAAGTGTAAAGAGCCTTTGGGTAAAAGGTCAGAGACATAAATTCAGCCAGGATGGGGTTGTGCTGAGAAAATAATGCTGTTCCTCCTTCCTTAATGGTAAAGAAACCTCTTTGTCAGTGCGGGTGCCAGTGGGTTTAAAGGGGGGAAACACAGAAACCTTTGCCACCGTAAGATGGGGAGAAGAAATACATCCAGACCCTTCAGCAAGAAGCAAAACTCTATCTCCAAGCAAGGGGAAAGACGTCTTTCCTTTAAACGTCCCAGTCAGCAGGGTTCTCGGCTGCGAGGGGTAGAAGGACCGAGCCCTGCAATAGCAGTGGGGTGACAGCCCACGGTCACGGAGCACGGGCAGAGCCACGACAGGGGCAGCTTCACCTCCCGCTGCTAACCAAACACGGACATCGCTTCCCTAACTGCGAAGACTCACCGGCGAAACCAAAAGTTTCCGGCTCAGTGCCTCGCCCAAGTTAACACAAGGAAGACTCTTCTCAGGACACACGCTGTATTTATCCTCAGCACCAGGCCGGGGAAGCTGAGATGGTGTCAGCTCCAGTGACTGTTTGCACAGCATGGGTGGCAGTGTCATCAGAAAAGGTCAAGCAAAGTAAACCTCGCTTACTTGTTTGCGCTCTGAAGGAAAAATGCTTTGGCACTTTCAGACAGGGATTGTGAGGTCCATTCAGAAGATTAAAATATCTCAGAAAAAATGAAATTGCCTGCTCTGAGACCCTGCTTCTATTTAATACTTTCAGTACTGAACATAACTGCCCAGACGCAGCTACCCTGTCTATCGCTGCTGCACCTCTGCAGGCAAGGAAGGACTATAACAAAACTCCTGTTTTGCTATTGCGCTGCAAAGCTGCTCTGTCCCGTCTTGGAGAGCTCCGATAGAGACCCCCATCCCTAGCACTTGTGTAGAGCTTTGAAACGGACATTTTCCCCGTGTCAGACACGAGTGTGGTCCATTAAAGGCAAGGCAAACGTTACCTCTATGTTCAGAGTGTCACTGCTCACCCTCTGGAGCCAAAAAGGAGAGGTATTTCTGCAGGCAAGAAGTTCTCTGCTCCAGAAGAGATCTGGGGACAGGGAAAGTGTTGATGGGGGTGAGGAGGGGGTGATCGCAATTCAGAAGCACTCGGACGTGCTGCTGCAGCTGGCAGTGGGTGCCCGCAGCGAGGGGGGAAAGGACAGGCTGAGCAGCACTGCTGCAGCAGAGGCCTGGCAACTACAGCACTTGCAATGCTCGAACAGTGTTGACAGCCTCACACGGCTGTGAAAAAGGCAAATGTCACGCTGGGATGTAGATGTAGGAATCCTCCTACAAAACCTTTACGATGTAAAGTTCCCCTTCTGCTCTGCGGAGGACCTGTGCAGAATATGGCATTAGCCAAAATACCATGCTTATCTGAGGTGCCACCCCTCAAGCAAGATGGGGACTAACTGGGCTGGGTCCAGAGGAGGGCAGTGGGAACGACTGGAGAAAAAGTGATCCCTAAAAAAGGACTGAGGGAATTGGGCTTCTTTGGTCTAAAGAGATGACTCTTGCGTCAACAGCCTTTAGGCACTCAAAG
Source organism: Aquila spilogaster (assembly GCA_024606505.1). Lineage (NCBI taxonomy): Eukaryota > Metazoa > Chordata > Aves > Accipitriformes > Accipitridae > Aquila > Aquila spilogaster. The sequence goes on along the minus strand of JANHGO010000042.1, from coordinate 56,780,000 downwards.
AGCTGCAGGAAATAGGAAGAATTGCTCTCCATTGCCACACTGGAGGGGACAAGCAGTAACAGACGACTGCCTGGGAAGCGGCAACGTCGCCTTCACCGGAGCATCTTTGAAACCAAGTTCTGCAGTCATCTCTTAGGACATAGATACAGCAGATCAGGAGGCAACCTTGGGGCAGGGGCTGAATCACACGATAGCTCAAATTCCTTTTCAGCCTGTTTTCTCTGATTTTATATTTAGACTTACTTGCAATCTGATCACAGCAGGAGACTGAAACAGCAGCCAAGTATGTTTAGATTGAACGAGTCTCAAACTGACATCAGATAAGCCTTCCCGGCCTCACGACGTTTGATACTGCAAATGCACATGTATGACCAAGCTCATTTTATCAGTGCTGAGAAGTGAATCATCAACCCAGTTCTCGTAAGAAAGGGATCCCGCTCTCCTGTGCTCCATCCTGCCTTGTCTCGCTGCCACTGCCTGCCTTTATGCCCACAGAGAGAGAACCGCAAGTCTCTTCATACCACTTTGCATTTGCTTTGCCTTCACCCTGCACCGTTTTGAGCAAGACATGCAAGACAAGGGAAGCAGCCCCTGGGCTTGAACATGTGCACAGCAATCCAGGCCATTCTGCAGCCTGCAAAGCTGAAGCTTTTGGTTCCCCCCTCCCGCCCCAGACCGAGCCAGGAGGTTTCACAAACTCATCGAGGATGAGTGTTTCTTGAGGAATGTGAGGCGAATTGTCTACGTCGGTGATTTTTGGTTTGCTGCATGCAGGCTCCGTTGTTACAGGAGGGCTCGTCTGTCTGGGGTTTGCCCTCATCTGCAGCCTGGAGAGCTGGTATGGGAATGATTCACGCTGTTGGAGCTGCTTGCTTTGGGGGTCAGCCTGGCTCTTTAGGACTGCCACCACAGCAGAGCTTTTACTTCAAGTCTGGTGAAAGATACCATTTGTCCTGTTTATTTTTCCAGCTTTGGTGTTCGTATGGATGGAATAGCTGGTTTCTGCCACAAGCCGTCTTCCTAGCCACGAAGGCTTTCTGGAGGCATGCAGGCTCCATACTTTGGCCCTTTAGTAGCTCTTTATAGCAGTCCTGCTTTTATTTCTCTCCAGCTATTCTCTGGATTCCATTACCTCTCAGTGTATTGCTTGGGGGTGGTTTTGCTCACTGTTTCGTGCAATACAGACAGAGGGAGCAACTGCTGCGTTGTAGGTCCCCTCTGCTCCTGAAGTCCCACTGACAACAAGGTGAGAATGGAAATGGGACTTACAACCTAGTTCAAAGAAGGGGCACTGCAGCCCCAGACAGTCCCTTAGGAGTCAGGCAGTGTGCGATGGCACAAGTAGTTACACATCCAACACTCGGGCCGTGATTTCTTCATTTAGGTTTTGTGGGAACAATTCAAAACCCATGAAAAAGTCAGGATAGGAGGGGAGGAATCCAGCAAAACATCCTCTAGCTAAAGGTAACTTTCGAGGAAGGACTTGCAGATGCTGGAGCCTTTCTCTGCCCTCTGCTCCACAGCCCCGCCTCATCCGGGAAATCTGGCTCCCTTTTGACTTCCTTCCAGCGGCTGGTTTAAATTCTCTCTCGCACACTCTTCTCCCTCCAGCCAGCTTCAGCTGCTCTCCATTTCACCCTTCCTCCTGGGTGCCGTCTCCCAGCCAGGTACCCAGCACACCTGCTCCCACCGCCAGTGAGCAGCAGTGGGACAGGGAGAGCAGCCAGCAAGGAGATCACACCTATCACAGCTCCCTGCTAAAACCAGAGAAGGGACACACACCTGTCAAACCAGAGTGTTCGTAAATCTGCTGCCGCAGCTGAAAGAGGAAATGAGTTGCGTTCTGCGTGTTGCTTTGCGTGCAGCCGCACAGAACTGGTGCTGCATCAAATTAAATGTCTGCCTGCAAGCAGACGAGTTTCATCAGTAACCTCCAAGTCCAGATAGGTGCGAGGCACGCTGGAGCACTCGAGCGAGGTGCAGACACGCACGTGTGCGTGTGCTAAGGAAATGTACACCACGACTTGTGCTTTTTTTCCCCCTCTTGCTTGGGAAGTAGAGGGGAAAGTGAAGAGCGTATTAATTGCACGTTTGCATATGGCAAGGATCCATGAATGCTGTGGTTTCAGTGAGCACCCTAATGCTATGTGGGGAATGAAAGGGAAGCCACGGAGCTCAGCGCTGCAATTATTATTCTTTCTGGGGTGAACTTAGGGCCCTCGGATAGATCTAAATCAGCCTTGCAAACAAGGAGTGAGTGACAGGCAGGGAAGCGGGGAATGCAAGACCTAGGGAAAGGAAAGCCTTGAAGACAAGACACCAGACCCTAGGAACACCCCCCCATGGAACCCCTTCAGCCTCCCGGGAAAGTGGCTGAGCTGCCTGCAGCGGGATCAGGTATCCCAGAAAGCAAAACCCCAAAATAGAAAATGGGTACTGTAACAAAAGATGAGAACTGAAAACTCACCACTTTGAAGGTAATTGATAAAGGGGGGGAAATCTCTTTGTATCTCCTTCACTTCTTCACGGTGGGCTAAGAATATTTCTTTGCCTTGTCACACACAATCTGCCTTCCCTGCTCTGTACCTCAGAAAGAGCAGAGACTCTTCCCACCCACCCCCCGACTTTTTTTTTTTCTGGCAATCTCCCTGGAGAACCAGACAACTTTCAGGGTGACTAACTGAATGAAGACTAACTTCAGTATGAGGGCATCTCCTTCCAGCAGTTTGTTAGCATTTGAAGATGTAAATAACTCCCCTTCAGGAAACTCAGGTGAATGGGAAGTTGCAGGACAGCAGAGGAGGGCAGCTGCCTCTGGTTTCCATGCACTAATTTTTACTTACTCTACTCTACTAAGCTTCTAGCCTGCATGGTTGCAAGGCCATCTTCCAAAAGGGACCTGGGCAGCCTTCATGGGGCTGCAGACAATGTGAAGAGTCATTCTGAGGGGGCTCTATTGCCTCATTTCTCTTAACTGTTTCCCACATTTCAAACCTTTTCCAAGGAAGGATGAGGGGTATAGCTGCACACGCCGTTTGACTGAATTTTATCCCAAGAAGATACCTTGCATCAAGGAGCGGGAAGCAGACATCTTTGGAGCAGGAGGGAGCTGAAGAGCCACTGGAACAGGACTAGCCGAGTCGGGGCAAGGAGACTGCAACAGCTCTGCTTTGACACGCTGCATGCGCCGTACGGAGCCACCTCCAAACCCCCGGTGATGACTAGGGGGCAATCCCCACTGATTTGTGCCACTTCACCCCTCGAGCATGGCGGAGAAGTCGGACGCTCACACCTTGGCCATGTCCAATAGGATCTGCCCCGATTGGAGCCAGGCAGTTCCAGCACATGCAGGCTGGTTGGGGGAGTGGGGGGGGGGACAGCGTTCCCTGCCCTGCCAAGGGTTAAAAGCAATGTCCGGATCCACAAGCAGTCCTGCGAGGAAAAAAAACACAACCCAGCAATTCAGGCAGGTCTCACCCCCGTTTAAATGACATTGTTTCAGTGCTGTCTGCCTCGCCCCTCAGTGGTAATTACAGACTTTCACTACAGGGGAAAGAGAGACACGGCAGAGGAAACCTTCATTACAGACTTATCTCCTAGGGCAAAAGCAACCCCAGTGTAATGTCTGGGGCACATTGCCAGGATCAGCCACCAAAGCAAAACACTTACATTTAGGACAAAAATAAAAGGGGGAGAAGTGTTAAGTGATTTGGGAAGATCAGAAGCCCACCAGGTTGGCTGCTGTACAGCGCTGGGTGTGGGGAGCACTTTGGAAGAACTGGAAAGCCGCCCTGGTTTTAAGTGGTGCGGTTTGCATCTTACATTCTTCCTTCCTTCCTCCTTCTCCACATGCTCGTGTCCCCTGATGTCTGCGTGTGTCCCTTTGTCACCCCTGGCAAACACCAGCGGGCCGGGAAGGGATGGTTTCCCGAGGCTTCCCAGTTTGACGTTCCTCAAAGGGGGAGATAAAGCTGTAGGTGTCCTTGGCTGACCCCTCTCCCTTTTGCACACCTAACTTACAATATACACTCAAGAACAGGCTTCTTGTATCCAAAGCTGGGGGCTCCTTCTCACCTTGTCTATATCACGGCGGCCCAAAGTTTGAGCTCTGTTAGAAAGGATGCAGGAAGGATGCAGAAGGGGTTTTCTTCCCAGCACGACACGCCTCTGTTACAGCCCGCGGCTGTTTCCCGTTGCTGTGGTACATCTCTCAGGGTTGGCGTTGACCTGCCCACAGGTGGCTGACACCTCTGGCAAACACGGTCTCATTCCCGCTGCTCTCCTTCCTTGTCCCAACTTTCTGTCGGCAAGTGACATAGGTACAAGCTAAGTTGCCCCTCTTACCCCTGGGCATTCTCATGTGTGAAACTGGGAACCGCTATCATGGCACAGTTAGCTCAGTGTTTGTGGGAGAGCTCATTTAAGTGACAGAGTTTTCCTGCAGAGCCCATTTTTGCTGCCGGTGGTAACACCTCAGTCTTGCAGGATCTGGGGTTTGATGCTGCATTAGAAAGATCCTTCAAACCAATAGGCCTTGTCCCCAGGCAGCTAGCGGCAGGGATGGGAGAGGGCCGGGAGGAGAAAAGCGTTCATCAGATTGCTATTAAGAGGTGTCTAGGGAACTGGCTGAATTTTAATTGTTCCTTCCTACTCAGTGAGTGAGCACAGGAAAAGATTTACCTTCTGGCCTTTCCATTTGGGCATGTTGACATTTCCAGGCGGCACTTTCCTCTGATGGAGAGGTTTGACGTCAGGTGGGCTGATTAAAGCCTGCAGTGCCTCTGACTCATTTGGCTACGGCCTGCGCAAGGGGATTTGTAACGTGTCTCTTCTCTTTCTATCACTCGTTATGGTTGGTTTTAAATAAATAAAGCTAAGCTCAATTCACAACTTCAGGGAAGACGCAGCTCGGCTCAGGCTCAAATACGCATTGCCATGGCAACAGATGCTGTCAGGCGCACGCAGACGTGTCACTCTCGGCGGCGAACTCCCCTGCCCAAGCGGTGCGTGGGGCTGGGGCTGGCAGCAGGACGGCAGCGTGGAGCTGGCACTGCCCGCGCCGCTTGGGCACGCAGCTGCTCTTGGGAGCAGCCCAGCGCTCCCTTGCTGCTCTCCCAGCCTCAGGAGAGCTCACCTGAGCCAGCCAGCCGCCCTCTCGCTGAGCAAGAACCACTTTGGGGGAAGACCCGGTAAGCGGGGTTTGCAGAACTCCCTGCTTGACCGGCATTCCCAGGCTGAAAAGCCCCAGTGTGGCTTTTTCGACTTGCAAAAAGGAAGAGAGGGACTTCCTGGGTCAGCAAGTCTCATACAGCTGCAGCCAAGCGTGTAATGCAACCCTCTTCATGCACCGATCGAGCTCCGAAATAAAGAGATAAAAATTATCAGCTGCCTTCCAGAAGCCCCACTGAGCAAAGCCCTCACGCTTGCTAGATAGATGCCCAGCAAGGAAACAGAGATGCAGAGAGATGTGGTTTCTCCAGCTGACTGGCGGGTAGATAGGTTAGGCAAGGCAAGGCAAGGCAAGGCAAGGCAGTAGAGTCCCTGTCTCCTCTGTTCCAGAGTACCTGTCTCCTTGGCATGCTGAGCGTGGTCCCTTTGGTGCTGCCATGTCCTGTACAGCTCTTGATTCATCAAGAGCTTCAGTATGGCAGCAGCCCAAAACGTGAAGCATGAAACATGCCCAAAGGCAGCAGCACTACGGAAAAGGCTCTTTGAAGTACTCAAGAACTCACCGCCTGCGGCAGTGCGCCTGTGCATCCCTAATGTCCACTCGTGTACAAGAGAAATGAGAGGTTCTGGTTTGTGTGGCAAACAGGGCTAACAGCGCTGCCAGATCTTTCTTTCTCCAGGCATCTCAGGACATTTAGTGGTTTTCTTAAAGCCTGAGCACCTGGAGTCCTGGGAATGTGGAAGATTCTCACCTCCCCTGCTCTTTTCTTAGGTGACTTCTGATGGTTGCAAGGAACCGGCTGAAAATGCAGCCCCCTGGCTACAACACAGGCAGGCAAACCTAAGAAACCATCATTGACTGGTTTCAATGCTATTATTTTTAGACCACCCCCATCGACTGAGATCTGAATTATGGTTTTCATTTTGGATCGTGGGCGAGCACGGCGCACACAGGGAGGCACTTGGGTGCTCTCCCGCTGACCTGAGCTGCACCAAGAGGCAGCATATACCCTGTTGGACACTTGGGAAGGGGCAGAAAACAACTTGAGCCAAGAACGCAGTCCTCTCACATAGATCACTAGGACTGGGGAATGGTTTCTAGATTAATCCTCATTTTGTAGGTTTAATGCTTCCCCAGCTGGGGTGCCAAGTCATTTTTCTGCCACAGCTGATTTGAAATTAACCTTACCTCCTACAGTCACTGTACCCTGCCACATCAGGGAAGTTAATAGCATGAGAAGAGTTTGAACATGTGAAATGTTTTTATGACTGCATAGATTGAGCCACATTTCCATGACAAATCACTGAAATCTGAGAAATCTAATTTACAACACAAATTCCTTTCTTTTGTGTGTCTTTCCCAACTCAAATTCAAGTCACAAACTCTCTGGGTTCTGCAGTAACTCTAATCTAGCAAAACTGTGGGTGTAAGAGAGATGAAAAACAATTGCATGAGGTCTCCAGGGCTGGTCCACAATGACTCCAAACCCTAAATTGCTCATCCCTTGAGCGTGGTTTACAACTGCAATGGATCCTGGCGGAGCTGTGTAACCAGCACTTAAATAAAGGGGAGGCAGCAAGCCCTCCTGAATCAGTGGCATCTGTTCTGGGAAGGGCTGACCCAGAGACAGCCACAGCAAGAAGGTACTGAAACCCACTGTCTCCTGCTAGAAACAGAATTGAAGGTCACAAAGTAAAGACCCCTGCAACCAGCGCTGGCCTCTGATTAAAAATAAATCCCTTTCATGCACAGACAGTGGTTTGAGAAGGGGAAATACTGAACTGCAGTGAAAGCTTGGAGAGCTGATGCCTGGGCATCTTGGAATGGAAACACAAGTGGCATCAACTCAGGTACAGCTCTATACCCCCAGCCATTGGCATCAATGTACAGGCGTGCTCCCTCCTCTTACCCTTCTTTTACAATAAAACTGATTTTTATGGTGATTTCATCTGGGAGCAAGTGTGAAAGCAACTCAGCCTTAGGAACAACAGAGATGAAATACTGCTTGGTGTCCTACCCGTGCCACCTCTGGAGTCAGGAAAATCATGGTCCTCTGTGGACAGTTGGTGCTTTGCCCCAGTACAAGAACTGGCATCATTATTTCCAAGTGATGGGGGCTGCCACTGTCTCTCGCCAGAATGATAAACAAAACCAGCACTGTGGTGTGGTACTCCTACCCCCTGGTATTGTACTCTCAGGACTAGCAGAGAGCAGAGATATTTGGGCACTTACAAGGCTCAGTTCTTCTTTTAAAATGCACCAGAGGAAATACTGGTAAAATACATTATATGGTTGGCCCACATAACTTACTGCTGTCTGTTGTAACTGAGAAGGAACTGTGAGGAAAGGATCCGACATTTATATGCATGAAAACATCCTCCGTTATACCACAAAAGGGAAAGGCATGGCTTGCAGCCCCATGAACCCTTTGAAGAAGACACGTTTTCATAAAGTACCTGAAGCAGGGGATTGAAAATGCAGAACCATTAAAAAACCTCAGCACCCTAAACTCAGACCAAACCAGAAATGTTCCTCATGAGCAGGTTAATATATAAATACACTTCACAACATATCCGTATTTCTGTGGAAGACCATTAAATTCCCAGGAAGCACCCAGTGCCGCCCCTGGCAGAGGCAGGGCTACCGACCAAGGGAGGCTGTGAGCCCAAACAGAAGCTCTTACGATCCCATCACAGACAGAAAATCTTGCAGTATCCTAGGCAAATATTAGTCCTGGTGCCAGCAAGTAGTTTTTGCCCGGTCTTTTGCTGTCTGATTGATCCTGTGTAAGTCACTCTTCCCTCACTGCAGGCTGCCATCCTTTCCTCCTTGACCAGATACCCAGTGGATTATTTTTGTCTTGGATCACATAGTCCCAATGTTACAATTACACGCTGACCTCAAAGACTTGCTTTTAAAATTACCCTTCTTTAGCAAACCCTCTGTCTAGTGGGTTGGGTGGTTTTCTTATTTTTTATTTTTATATCTAAATGGTTAAATAGTGGGTGTGGTTGAGGAGAGAGGAAAAGAAGAAAGAGAAAGAAGCAGACAGAGTAAGCAGTAGGGGGGAGGGTTGTGAGGGTCACAAGTGTCCTCCTCAGGACAGGGAAGTCCATGTGCTCTGGAGAGGACACTCTTGGCTTCCTCTCTTTCCTCAGCAGCATCTTCTTCTGGAGGGTTGGTTCTCCTTGCTGACAAATGTCATTTCACCACAGAGACAGTGGCAGTCCTTCTTCCTCATGGCTACACCTAGGGACTTAATTCTTGCAGCCACTACCTAAACCTAGAGACCGAACAAACTAGTGTCCTTCAAACATGGCATGAAAATGGGGACTCTCCTCTAAACGCTCACTGATGTTAAACATTTTCTAAACGGAAGAGACAAAAGCAACTCAGAAGTGCTCTGAAGGGCCTAAAGGCCAACAGCCTAGGACAGGGATAGGTGGCCATGACTGTAGAGATGTGTTCACAGAGAAACCCATGTAGGATACGTGTCACCTGTCCGTGTTGGTGCTCAGCTGATAGTTCCATCAAATTCCTGCAAAACTTCACAGAATGCACAGAAACCTCTTCAGGAGAGCTGAGCATCTTCTTCGAGGATGGAGAGTAGGAGGGAATAGGACACCAGTCTGTCCTAGCAAGGAAAAAAAGGGAAGCAACTCACAGGCTGACAGGAGAAACTCCAAATCTGCAGCAACATCTCACACCCAGGGCACGCACACACAACTTTTTCAGTTTGCTACACACTAGGCCTTTCCCTCCATGCTCTAAATAGCTTTAAAGCCCAGCTGAAATGGTTTTAAGGCTGACTGGAGCCACAATGAATTGGCTCCAAGTGGGCTGGTTGTGAAAGCCAGCCTTTTAACAGCCTTCTGTCACCTGGCCAGTGGCTGCTCTTCCAGCCATCTTGTGCTCATAATGGTCGTCTCCATCTTCAGGCATTCATATCACTTCCACACTGTTCTGCATACCCTACCTTCCTGTAGCCCCTTCCACACACTGGCTATGTCTCAGTCCTGACAGGGTCAGCTTTCATCATGTCAAACCTCACCAACAAAAAGCCAAGAGTAGTACCTGCAGAGAAGACCTGCAAACAGTGCCCTGAGCTGCAGGTATTTGAGAAGAAGGCATCTGTCACTCAGGTGAGTGAGCCTGAACCCCTGCTCTGGGTGGGGGTTCAATTGCACAAGACAGATCTGAACACCATCAGACTGGAAATGATCTCAGTGTTTTTGATAAAGTCAATGTTCCAGACATTTGGGAGAGGACAGTCCTCTTCCCTTCATTTTTCCTGCAGCTCCCCTTTGACACAGCATCTTTTCCCCTTCTCCACTTTCTCCACAGTTGTGTTGGAGCATTGCCTTGTGCTGTTGCAGAGCTGGCCTCACCCATGCCTGCAGTGGCTGCATTTTATGGTGGGCGAACTGATTTTTGGTTTGGTGAGGGTTTTTTGGTCAATTTTGTGAAATGCTTTTGAAGCCTGTGAAACTGAAATGGATTTGATACCCGCTGGAAAAGACTACAGGCTGGTTAGCACAGCCCAGGCTGGGGCAGAAAGTACTATCAGAGCTCCAGTTAAGTGATACCTATAAATGCTGGCAAGGGACACGATGATGATAAGCAGGCATCTGAGGCTCACCACTTCTCTCATTTGGGTTTAAAAGCCAAATCCACCTACTAACATTTGCTGAATAGTGGTTGTTTCACTGGTATCAGTCAGCAAGACATCAGTCAAAGGTATTCATCTCTGAAATAAAAAAATTCAAATTCCAAACTCTGCTTTTTTAATGAGCTCCAGTAAATTTGCTCCCTTTTGCAGTCCTGGGGTCAATCAATTAGAGACTGCCTAGGGAGAAGCTTAATTAAGCTCAGATAACACAACAGAGGTTTCACCCCCTTGCCTGCCCTCTATACACATCCTCCTTTACACATCTGGATAAAAGCTTCGCTGCGAAGCCTGGAGAGAGCAATCGCTTCAAGCAGAGAGTCCCCGAGAGCACATCTGAGCTCCCAAAAAGCATTGCAAACTCTTGCATCATGCAGAGGCAGGAGAAGCCAGAGCGGCTAGGAAGTGAGAAGATCTACTCTGGCAGCTGCTGCCACAGGGATAGGGTGTCACTGGGAACAACAAAAGGTGTTTTTACTGAGGAAACGTGGTGCCACGAGTTATTAATCTTCTAGCAGAGGCAGGAATCCTAGAGCTGCTCTGATGGTGCTGCTCTTGCAGCAGGAGCAAGCCAGCCATTCAGGACTAGTCTGACAAATCTGGCTCCAGCTGCTCGGCTTTATTAATGACAGAAGCCCTCGAGGGGTGGGATCCAGAGGCATCACAGAGATTTTTTTCCCCTTTCCTAAGCACAAAAGACAGAAGTGGAATGTAGCTGAGGAATGCTTCGCCCTTGGAAGGGATGTAATAAATCTCCTTGGATGTGATATTTGGTTTATTTTGTGGGAGTCATTCAAAAGGAAAATGCAGATTGTGGGGCTTAGCACTCAGCCTATGCTGGCAAAGGATCCCCGACAAAGAATGTCCATTGGCAGGGAATTTCCTGACTTTGCAAGTGAGCAAACGCCTCTTTTTCGGTTACTCTAAAAGCTGTCTTGCTATTATATAAAAGGTTGCCGTAAGGCGGACTATGATCAGTTCTTCTCCAGATCCACCAGAAGAAGGATGAGTAATAATCGGCCTGATTTGCAGGAAGAAAGATTTGGGCTGTGCTCAAGAAAGTGGTTTTTTTCCCAGGAAGGTCTCCTGGGCCGCAGGGGGCTGCTGGGGAGGCTGTGGCATCCCGATCGCTAGAAGCACTTCACGCACGCGTCAGGCACTGCTCCTGGGTGACTCCACCTCGGAGCGGGGGGTGGCTTCAGAGACTTCCTGAAGTCCCTGCCAGACCTCTGGTGATTATTATTGTATGATTATTATTTAACAGTGGGAGTGCCGCCTTTGGGATAGGGGCTTAAGGAGGACTCTTCCTGCGCTGAAGGTCACTGGACCTAGGGATAGGTTAGCAGGCAGAGGTCAGGGAAGAAGAAAACAGAAGGGAACTGCTGTGCAGACGGACTTGATTTACCACAGCAGCACGGCAAAGAAAAAGCCCAAAGGTGACTGTGGACCTGCCACAGAGCAAGATGAGGCCAGGCTCACTGACAGAGGTGGGCAGGGAGGAGGGAAGGGATTACTTCTGGGGTCTCAGGTCTACCAGATAACTCTTGGGGAGGTCATGACGGAGGCCAGTCGGATGGCAGTAAGCCAGCTGGGAACCCTAAACCAGGTTTAAAGGGGACCTGGTGGAAGAGGAGCAGACTGCACGGAGCCAACCACAGCTGCCTGCAGCGGTTCCACCCTTAAGGGAATCACCACGGTGGAAGGTACAGGGGGCTATCCACCATTAGTGATATACGAGCTATTTTTTAAATGGTAGAGACAATTATTGCCAGTGGTGGCAAAGCTCCACTTTTTATAAAAAGCCCAAAGCCCTTCCACCTGCCTGTTTGGACAGGAGTGGGGTAGCCTGAGCAGGCAGAGCTGCCATGCGAGCTGCAGGACGCCTGGGGAGAGGTGGAAGTGTGGTCCTTACACACACTCGGTCACTCCCGCTGTGAACCCCAGAAGCTGCACAGGGAATGCCCTACTAGAAGCAGCTGAGTGGTGGCATCACTGACGGAGCCCAGAGCTCGGAGGGGTCAGCCACGCAAGCCATCATCTCGTCGCTCTGTTCATCCTCCAGAAATGCGATTTTGCTCACTCTGTCAGGTTACTGGAAATTCCCCTTTCTCGTGTGCTTGTGAGAAGAGGTGAAAAAAAGGATACCATTAACGAGATGTTTGTTAAGATTTTAATTTCCTAGAAGAGGAAATCTGTTTGCAGCACTCCGTGGAGGGGCTAAGGCCCCCACAATAGATTTTAAGAGAGTCCTTCAGGTTGTTGCCTGCCATTGTCACTGACTGAAATTACATGTTTTCACTGTTTCCCTTCTTGTCAGGGAACACAAGGATCTTCTGTTCTGCACCCTGTGCTTTCACATGGAGAGGAGGTGCCCGTGTAAAGCTAGTAACCTTATCAAGTTAGCAGTCTTGGGTTGTTACCAGAGCTGGACTAAGCACTTTGCTGCTGTTATCATTGCTATTGATTTTACATTTATAGAGAGCTGCAAATTTACACAGTGCTTAATAAACACAAAGTTTCCTGGACTGCAACTAGTGATAGGAGAATTGGGAGGCCTTTTTTTTTTTTTAAACCCACAATTTAAAAAAAAATAAATTACATGATATTTCTATGTTATTTTTTCCACTACAGTAATAGGCTGAAGATTAGAGGAGTTGCTGCCACACTCCTGTACGGCCACACACATCAGGACATTGCAAAAGCAAATGGATCTAACATCTCCCAGACAGAACGGCAATTTTACACCACTCATCTCACTGACATCATCCAAAGTTTTGGACAGACAAGTCCAAAATGTGCTGGGTAACAGTGAACCAGCAGAAGGCCTTGGGTTCTACTCCTGTTGTGCCACTTAAAATTTCACCAAGGTTTTCCAAAGACGCAGCATTTTCCTCCTGCAAGAGTGGGGCTGTGAGTCTCGGACCGGGACACAACATGGTGTATCGCTGGACTGGGGTATCTGCAAGCAGGAAAGTCAAATAATATAAGATAGGTGAATTAATTCCCCCAAGGCACAGCACCATTATCAGCACAAATATTTTGACTCTGGACAAATGGTTTGTTCATCAGCTTAAAAAATGAAAAACTTTTGGCTCAAATCTTTGTGGGTGTTTAAAGAGTTTTTTCTAAAGGAACCTCTGAGAGCAGGATTAATGTCCCCCGTCCCCGCCACCGTACATCCTAAAGTATCACTTTGTGCAACACTTTGTGGCAGAGAGACTCAAAAGAAGGAAAAGGAACAGCAAACAACCATGGGGGCAGGGAGGCTGGAAGATGCAAGGAAAGAGTGGAAGTCTTGTGGCCTTGAGGAAAGGGAAAGGAGCACACACTGAATCCAGATAATCTCTGATGAATTAGAGAGGTAGGTTGAATGATTCCTGGATGAAAGCACTGGGTTAGGCCTCAGGAGATCTGAGTCATCACATATTGGTGCTCAACGGGGACTAGAGACACCAGTGAGGTTAAGCCCAGTGTCTGTGAAGCACTCAGGTAAGTGGAAACAAATACCTGAAGGCAATTTTTGGCAAAAAAACAACCAAACAAACAGACAACCCCCCAAAAGGCTTTAAATGCAGAGATGACAAGTGCCAAGGCTGTGCTACGGCAGAAACTCTGGCATGAAACCCTGTGAGATACATGCTCCCTGGAGGTGGGAATATACTCCAGGAGTTTGGGTCCTCTGCTGCGAGTTCTGTCTTCAGCTCCTCACACGGAGATAAAATTCTGCCACTCTTCAATCACCACTTTTGCTCTAGAGATCTGGCTGTAAATTGAGGCGCACCACTCACGCAGTTTACCTTGGCAGGCTGTGAATGTCCTACCGCTGGCTACAGGGTGTGGCCAAGTGTGCCCAGGCCCTTTCTGCACAGCGTCTCCATAGCCTCTAGAGGCTGGCATGGATGAATGGCCCAGCCTTGGAAAATATTATCATCTCCCAGAGAACACTGGTTCTGAGCTGCACCCTAAGGAAGCCAGGCTGCGCTCAGGGAAAACTTAATGAACGGCTGGGTGAAACTCCCTGGGCTCTACACATGTAAAGAAGCAGAGCCTTCGGCTTTTGAGAAGTTCACCTGAGAATACTCCCTTACATCTTAGCCGTGACACTGTGCTTTCAGCCTGGGACCTGCCTATGTGCCATAATATAGTGTTCCCTGATTTATATTTCTGGAGTGCTGGGCATGTGTAGCACATTTATTTGTCTGCCTCGTCCGCCAGACTACCCCCAAATACTTGACAAGGCATTAACAGCTTGAGACTCCAAGGTCCTGCAGCAATATTTTCCCACCAAATATTGCTTCTAGTGAGAAAGACCCTGAAGCACGTTTGAAGCCCCTTGGCCTTACCTCAGGCAGACCCAAGAGCAGCTCTGCAAGGCCATCTGTCCAGGTATCTTCCTGAGCCTCGCACGTAGAGGCCGAAGGCATTCTGTCCCAGTCTACATCATGATCACACGGGGAATTACGTATTGTTCTAAATATGAATTTTTCCTCTGTATGCTACTGCAGATCTTAACAAAACAATCATGAGGGCTAAGCCACGGTGGTTCTGCTGTGCACAATGTTATTGCAGAGTCCTTGCCAGTGCTCTCCACAGAACATTTCAACTTCACTTTAACCCACCATTGCTCCATCTGTACATCTCAATGCATCTGCCAGGCACATATAATGTGATTTAATTTGCTCTCCGAGTTTTCTACATGGGCCAGTAGATATCAGAGTCTGAGTATACAAGTTATTTTCAGCTCGTCTGTGACATCCAATTCCACCCACCAGGCTCACAGAGATATATAAATCATGGAGGTGTCTAAAATAACAGGCCCTGAGGAAACATCTGTCACCTCCAGAAGCTTGTGAGAGAGGAGGATGAAGCATTCAACTCAGCAACTTACTGAATTTTCTTTTAGCTCCAAGAAAGCAGAGAGCAGCAAGTCTTTCTGACACAGCCCAGATGCCTTGGCAGTTAGATTTTCACATTGCCTTCACACTGCATTTGACCTGCGAACGTAACGCAGGCAATACAGAGATGCTCAGCAATTAGGGTGACACGTGTACCACCTCACCTTTATCTTCAAAAGGAATGGATTGCTTCAATTCCTTTTTGTTTCTGGATTTATTCCCCAAAATTGACTGGCTGGTTGGCCCTTTGCACCCAGTCTCTTAATCAAAGGAACACAGAACTTGCCGTGCTGGAACCTACCCATGGCTGCTCTAGTCCTGAAACCTGCCACCTCCTGCGCTGGTGAAGCATGTGGGCCAGAGCATATCCTTCAGCTATTAACCTTTTTGCATGAAAAATCGGGAAGAGGGCTGAGAAGTTATATTTTCATTCTCTCCCTCCCTCCTTCCTTTTAAAGTGATCTGATCTTCTCTCTTGGACCTCAACTCCACTCATTCTTTGCTGCTCTTCATAGTGGACAAAACAGCAATGGAGCAGTGGAAGAATTTAAAAAAAAAAAAAAAGGCAAATCACACTGTATGGAGTGCTACTTGTAGGCTGAACGCTGGCAATTTGTGAAGCATGTAGGACTTGGAAAAAGGAAAGCAGAAGACAGATGGTGCTGCTCTCCTTATGCTGGCAGAGGCAACCACTGGAGAGGAAAGAGGGCCAGGCTCACCTCACAGGACTGGGCGTAGGGGTGGGGGAAGGCAGGATCCATCTTGACCGGCCTTCCCCCACCTCCGCACCAGGCACCTGCTCTCCCTGCCCCAGGGGTGCAAACCCAGGCCCCTCCCACCTCACCTGCCAAATATTGACGGTACGGCGGCTGGAAGTATTACAGAGGGCGGCCGGGGACAACGCACGCCGCCCGGGGGGGCCTGACCCCCGCCAACAGGCCGTTTACGCCCGGGCCTCAGGGCCGCCCGGGCCGGGACCGCCACCCGGGCCGGGACCGCCGCCCGGGCCGGGACCGCCGCCGCTACTCCCCGCTCCTCCCTCCTCGCCTACCGGGAACCGTCTCCGGCGAGCCGCCCCCCCATTCCTCCTCGCCTCACCGTCTCCCTCAGCGTCCCTCCCCCCCCCCCCCCCCCATTATTCCCAGCCTCTCCCGGTCTCCTGCACCCACAAGAACCCCAAGACCCCACGCGGCTCCCCCCAAACCGCCCCAGGACCCCCACCACGTGTCCCTCCCCACAAACTCCAGGGCCTTGCTGGTCCCCTTCTCCCCCTGCCCCAGCCACACACAGGTCTCTCCCCAGTATCGTCCACCCCCCCCCCGCACGTCTAGTACCCCCCAGGGTCAGTAATGCCCTCCA
>JANHGO010000042.1:56732892-56763810 GCA_024606505.1 Aquila spilogaster | reverse complement strand
AGCGGCACGCCCCCGCTCCGTGCTGGGGAACCGCGGGCGGGACTTCGCGGGCCCACACCCCTTAAGGCAGCGCGGCGGCGGCGGGCAGCGCTCCCCTTCCTTCGCTCCCGGCGGACACGCGGAGAGGGGTCCGAGAGCCCCTGGGGACGGTGCGGTGCCCCGAGTGGGCCCGGCTGCGGCGGCCGCTCGGTAACTAAGGAGCTGGGCACCATTAAAGAGCTTCAGGAAGATTATGTGGCTTCGGATAAATGGGATTATGGATCCCCATCCTCTCCGATCCTTACTCCAACCAATGCTCAGGAAAACCACTTAGAATGATCGTGTAGAAGAAGCCCAGATGTTTCATTGATCTGCCCTTGCTTCCGTGGCTCCACACGATGGGTCCCAGTGCTTCTTGGCCATGAGTGTGTGGAGGAAGAAGTCAGGTGGCAGTGCTGAGCTGATGGTAGAGCTCCATTGGGAAGTGCCATGTTGCTGATGCACAGCCTGGTGCCGAGCCTGTGGCCGGGCCAGGCCCCGGTGTTCCCCACATGTGGCTATCACAGGCTCCGTTTCCCCATGCGTCCCAGCACAGCCCTGGGCACACCTTGGCTGCTCCTCGTACCATCGGCTGCACTCTGCTCCTGCACACAAAGGCCTTTATGCTCGTGCACACAATGGGCTCTTTCAGTTGCATTTACTTTTACCTTATGTTTCAGTCAAGTGTGAAGAGCCACTGGGTGAAAGAGGTCAAAGACATAAATTCAGCCAGGATGGGGCTGTGCTGCTGCTCCCACAGTCTTTTACTTTCTTACGAATATGAAGGAGGAATGGTGTTTGGAAACCATCCATACAGAATGGACTCTGGGAGCTCTCCCACCAGGGCCATTTGCTGCAACCGTTCTGGCTTTGAGGGGGATGCTCCTGAGCTGAACATGGATATCACCTCTGTCACCACCATGCCTCAACTGAGCAAACCTGGGAAGGCTCTCCTCAAATGACAGAGGGATCGGGCTGCTGTGGTCTGAGAAGAGCACATGCCAGCAGCTTTGGGGCCTTCAGGCAGCTGCAGGATGGCCACCATCATCTCTCCATTGCCATACTGCGGGAACAAAAGGTAGCAGGCTTGATCCTCAGCATGAAAACTTCAGGTCATGTCATAGGAAAACCCCCACGAGGAGGGATGAGGTGCCAGGAAGCAGCAATGCATCCCTTGTCAGAGCACCCTTTATGAGCACATCTTGCAGCTGCCTCTGGGCCATAGCTAGGGCTGATCCAGAGGCAGCCCAGGGCAGGGGTGGCACCATGTGGTGTCCCGGGTTCCTTTTCAGCCCTGTTGCCTCTGATTTTGTACTCAGATTTAGTTGCAATCTGATTGCAGCAGGAAACTGAAGCAGCTCAGACTGATAGAGTCTCAAACCAACAGCAGATAAGCCTTCCTGGCTGTAAGGCATTTGGTGCTGCAGATGCACATGGATGACCAAGATAGTCTTATCATTGCTGATAAGAGAACGATCAACCCAGTTCTCAAAACAAAAGCATCCACTCCCCCGTGCTCCTTGCCTTGCTGCAACCCGGGCACTGCACAGCCTGCAAAGCCAATGCTATTGCTTTCCCCAGACCGAGCCAGGAGGTTTCACAAACTCACAGATGAGTGTTTCTTGAGGAATGTGGGGCAAACTGTATATGTCAGTGGTTTTTACTTTGCTGCATGCACAGAGCTTTGCTGCAGGAGGAGTTCTGGCTGGTGTTCTCACAGAGCACGCGGTGAGGACGGGAACAGAACCTGATCCCATCCAGGACAAGGCACAGCAGTCACAGGCAGCCCTGCAGGACAGCAGCTACAGATGCAGCGCTCAGGCTGTGATTTCTTCACTTAGTTTCTGTGGGAACAATTTAAAACCTGTGAAAAAGTGATAGCAGGAGGTGGAGCCTGGAAAAGTCACCTTCTAGCAACAGGCAACAGTTGAGAAAGGATTCATGGGTGCTGGGGCCGCTCCTTGCCCTCCGTCCCACAGCCCCACCTCAGCCAGGAGATCCGGCTCCATTTGCGTTCCCTTCCAGCAGCAGGTTCCAGTGCTGCATCCTGCAGCTGCTCCCAGCCCTAGCCAGGCACCTGCACACTGCTGCTGCTGCTGATGGGAATCACACCCAGTGTGGCTGTCTGCAGCAGGGAATGGGTTTCAGTGACCCTGCTGCGAGGAAGTGCAGGGGAAAATGAAGAACTGATTGTGTGTTTGCATATGGTAGGGATCCATGAACACTGTGGTTTCAGCGAGCACCCTGGTGCTATGCGGGGAATGACAGGGATGCTGCAGAGCTTGGTGCTGTAGTTATCTTTTCTGGGGGGAACTTGAGGCCCTCTGGGAGATCCCAGCCTGCCATCTGAGTCAGGAGCAGCGACTGGGAGGTCAGGGCCTGGGGACAGGCTACAGGAGGCAGCTGAGGCATGAAAGGCTGTGGGTGCTCACTCACACCGCGGTGGTGCGAAACAGGACCGGCCCCAATAGCAGTGAGCATCAGATCTGTGCTGGGAGCACACCTCCGCCCCGCCAGGGGTTAACAGTGAGTTCCAGATCCGGGAGCAGCCCACAGAGGAGAAAAGCACAACCCAGCAATTCAGGCACATCTCACTCCAGTTCAAATGACATTGTTTCAGTCCTGTCTGCCTCGCCCCTCAGTGGTAATTACAGACTTTCACAAATGGGGAATGAGCCACACGGTGGAGGAAGCCTTCATTACAGGCTTATCTCCCAGAGCAAAAGTGCGCCCGGCGTAATGTCTGGGGCATGCCGCCAGGATCGACCACCAAAGCAAAATGCTTCCATTTAGCACAAAAATAAAAGGGGGAGAAGTGTTAAGTGATTTGGGAAGATCAGAACCTCACAACACTGGCTGCCAGGCTTGGGGAGTGCCCCGGAGGAGCTGGCAAGCTGCCCTGGTTTAAAGTGCTGTGGTTTACATCCCTTCCTTCCTTCCCTCCTTCCTTCCTCCCATCCTCCTCAGGCAAGCCTCATGGCCACTGGTGGTGGTACCTGTGTGCGCACATGGAGCGGGTCCCAGCAGGGAACCCAAAGCCTCCTCCTGCTGCTGGAGGTGGCACCTCGTTTCTGCAGGACCTGGGGCTTGCATCAGGAAGGTCCTTTAGGCTGCGAGGCCCTGTCCACACACATCTAACAGCAGGATGAGAGGCAGAGGAGACGGAAAGCCTTCAGTCAGATTGCTGTTAGGATGCGACTGGGGACGGAATTTTAGTGGCTCCTTCCCACTTGGTGAGAGAGCACAGGAAGAGATTTACCTCCTGGCCTTTCCACTTGGGCATGTTGACATTTCCAGGCGGCAGTTTTCTCTGACGGAGCGCTTTGACGTCAGGTGGGCTGATTGCAGCCTGCGGTGCCTCTGACTCATTTGGCGACGGCCTGCGCAGGGGACCTGGAACGTGCCTCTCTCTCTCTGTCGCTTGTTATGGTCGGCTTTAAATAAATAAAGCCAAGCTCGGCTCACAACTTCGGGGAGATGCTGTGCTGCTCAGCCTGAAGCACGCATTGCCATGGCAACAGATGCAGAAATGTCGCTGCGCAGCCAGCTCCCCTGCCCTGCTCCTGCCTGCCCTGCTCCTGCCTGCCCTGAAGGGCCCAAACAGGAGCAGAGCGTGCCCGCGGGCTGCCATGCTGGGGAGAGCCTCCTAGGGGGGTCTGGAGCTCACTGCCTACATCTCTGGTGTCTCCAGGAATGGGAGCTTCAGGGTTGGATGGCAGACACGAATAACAGCATTCACAGATCTGCTTCCTTCTCTGGGTGTCACGGGACATCCAGGATATTTCCTACATTGCAGTGTCCTGGGATGCTGTGAACGTGGGAGCTCCTCACCTTCCCCGTGCTCTCCTTGGGTGACTTCTGGTGTTGGCAGAGGACTGGCTGGAAGCACTCTGCAGGCCACGATGCAGGCACAAGAAACCACTGCTCGCTGGTTTCAACCCTGTTATTTTTAGACCACCCTCAGCGCCCGAGCCACGGATGACAGATTTCACTTTGGGGGCACACTGCAGGGAGGCATTCAGCCCCATATTGAGGTACAGTCAAGCCAGTATTTCAGCTTCCAGCTGGCGGAGCAGCAATAGCAGGGGCAGCAGCCAGTGGCAGATCGAAGCAGCAAAGGCTCATGTCCTGCTGGAGCCCTCAGAAGGAGCAGAATACACCTCAAGCCAAGCATCCCATCCCCTAACACAGATCAATAGGACCAGAGAACGTTTGTCAGGCTAATCCTCATTGTGCAGGTTTAATGCTTCCCCAGCTGGGGTGCTGAGCTTGTTTGCTGCCACAGCTGGTCTGAAAGTAACCTCACCTCCTGCGGCCGCTGCACCGTGTCACATCGGGGAAGTTAATAACATGAGAAGGGTTGGAACATGTGAAACGTTTTTACGACTGCAAAGATTGAACCACATTTCCATGACAAATCACTGAAATTTGAGCAATCTAATTTACAACACAAATTCCTTTCTTTTGTGTGTCTTTCCCAACTCAAATTCAAGTCAGAAACTCTGAGTTCTGCTGCAGCTCTCATCTAGCAAAACTGTGGGTGTAAGATGAAAAACAATTGCATGAGGTCTCCAGGGCTGGTCTATAATGACTCCAAACCCTAAATTGTTCATCCCTAGAGCATGGTTTTTGACTGCAACGGATCCTGGAGGAGCTGTGTAACCAGCACTTAAATAAAGGGGAGGCAGCGAGCCCTCCTGCAGCAATGGCATTTGTTCTGGGAAGGGCTGACCCAGGGTGGCCACAGCAAGAAGGTACCGAAACCCACTGTCTCCTCCTGGAAACAGAATTGAAGGTCACAAAGTAAAGACCCCTGCAGCCACTGCTGGCCTCCGATTAAAAATAAATCCCTTTCATGGCCAGACAGTGGTTTGGGAAGGGGAAATGCTGAACGGCAGTGAAAACTTGGAGAATTTTTTGGCTGGGTGTCCTGCATGGCAAGCACAAGCGGCATTGATTCGGGTACAGCTCTATACCCCCGGCCACTGGCATGCACGTACAGGTGTGCTCCTTCCTTTTATATTTAACTTTTTCACAGTAAAACAAGCCCGATTTTTATGGTACATTGATCTGAGAGCAAATGTGAGAGCAACTCAGTCCTTAGAATGACAGAGATGAGAAGCTGCTTAGTGTTCCGTCCGTACCACCTCCGGAGCCAGGGAAATCACAGTCCCCTATGGGCTTCTGGTGCTTTGCCCCACCTTATAATTAGTACCATTAGCTCCATGTGATGGGGGTTGCCACTGTCTTGCCAGAAAGACAAACCAACCAAAAAGGACAAAGGTCCTCCATACCCCCTGTATTGCCCCTTCAGGTACAGCACGCAGCAGAGCCAGGCACTTTGAAGGCTCATTTCTGCCCTTACACAGCACGAGAGGAAATACGGGTACCCACCCGTGGGAGTCGTCCCTCCCTCGCAGCAGGCTGCCATCCACTGCTCCTTGACCAGATACCCAGCAGACTATTTTTGTCTTGGCTCA
Source organism: Aquila spilogaster (assembly GCA_024606505.1). Classification (NCBI taxonomy): domain Eukaryota; kingdom Metazoa; phylum Chordata; class Aves; order Accipitriformes; family Accipitridae; genus Aquila; species Aquila spilogaster. The sequence goes on along the minus strand of JANHGO010000042.1, from coordinate 56,758,312 downwards.
CGTCGTCCCAATGTTACAATTACCCGCTGACCTCAAACACTTACGTTTAAAATTACCCCTCTTTAGCAAACCCTCTGTCTAGTGGGTTGGGTGTTTTTTATTTTTTATTTTTATGCCTAAATGGTTAAATAGTGGGTGTGGTTCAGGAGAGAGAAAAGAAGAAAGCTTCCAGAGCAGGCAGGAGGGACAGGGCTGTGAGGGTCTTGGCATGGAGAAGCCCGCGTGCTCCAGAGAGGAGCACAAGGCTTCCTCTCCTTCCTCAGTAACATCTCCTTCTGCAGCGTCAGGTTTCCTCGCTGACAAACACCATTTCACAGTGGTCCCTATTCCTCATAGGTACGCCTTGAGACTTACTCCTGCAGCCATGACGTAACCCTGGAGACTCAAAGCAGCATCCTTCGGATGCGGTGTCAAAGTCAGTACTTTCCTGTAAACCGATGTTGAATGTTACAGAAAAAAATAGGCCAACAACTCCAAAGCACTCGGGGCCCGATGACAAACACAGATGGGGAGAAGTAGCCATGACTGCAAAGTTGTGTTCACCACATAGGAGAGATGTCATTCATCCATGGCTGACTGTTCTATTAAATTGTCTGTAAAGCTTCTCAGAATGCACAGAAACCTCTTCAGAAGGAAGAGAGGAGCATCTGGCTTAGGGGTGGGGGGCATGAGGGAATAGGACACCGGGCTGCCCTAGTGATGGAAAAAAAAAGGGGAAGCAGCTGACAGAAGAATGCACAATTCCTCATGCAGCTCCTTCAGGCTGCTGTGCACTAGGGCTTTCCCTCTATGCTCTAACTAGCCTCAAAGCCCAGCTGAACTGGCTTAAGTCTGATTGGAACCACTGTGAAAGATAAGGCTCTAGGTAGCATAAAGAGCTTCAGCTGGGCTGGCTTTGAAAGCTGGCCTTTAGCTACTTTCTGTCACCTGGCCAGCAGCTCATTAGGGTAAAGTCATCAACAAAAAGCTGAAATCAGTGCTTGTAGGGGAAGTGTGCCAGCAGTGCCCTGAGCTGCAAGTGTTTATAATGGGACCTGCTGCTCAGGGTAGGTTCTGTTCTGTGCTGCTGAGGATCTGGGTGAGGCTGAGTGGCAGAAGATGGATCTGAATGCCATTGGTCTGGAATGATCTCAGTGTTTTTTTATAAGGTAGGAGGTTCAGGATGGGGGGGATGCTTCAGAAGGGGGTGCTTTTTTCTCCCCTTTGTTCCTCCTGCTGCTTCCTGTGGGTACAGCAACTTTTCCCTTTTGCTTTTTGAATTACGTGTTGTGTGTTACCTGGTGTTGCTGCAGAGCTGCCAGCTGCAGTGGCCGCATCTCACAGCAGGTGAACAGATTTTTGCTTTGGGGTGGCTTTTTTTTAGTCATTTTTGAGAAATGTGAAACTGAAAGGGGTTTGATGCCTGCTGGGACAGCTTACAGGTTGGTTAGCACAGCTCAGGCTGGGGCAGAAAGGAGTTTCAGAGCTTTAATTCAGCAATATCTTTAAATGTTGGCATGCAGTGGTGATGCAACTCTTCTCTCCTTTGGATTTAAGAAGCCAAATCTACCTACCGATGTTTGCTGGGAGGTGTTTGTTTCAGTAGTTATTTACTGCAAGGCAGCAGTCAGAGGTATTCATCTCTCAAATAAAGAAAAAATAAATTCCTGTCTTTGCTCTTTTAATGAGCTCTGGTAAATTTGCTCCCTTTTGTAGTCGTGGGGTCAATCAATTAGTGACTGCCTAGGGAGAAGCTTAATTAAGCTCAGATAACATAACAGAAGTTTCACCCCCTTGCCCTCCCTCTATGCACATCCTCCTTTACACATCTGGATAAAAGCTTCGCTGCAAAGTTGAGAGAGCCATTCCTTCAAGCTGCGTCCTTGAGAGCAGGTCTGAGCTCCCAAAAACCATTGCAAACTCTTGCATCATGCAGAAGCAGGAGAAGCCGGAGCAGCTGGGAAGTGAGAAGATCCATTCTGGCAGCTGTGCCACAGGGACAGGGCGTCACTCAGAACAACAAAAGGTGTTGGCAGCAAGAAGTGTGGTGCCACGATTTCTTTGCCCTCTCACAGAGACAGGATTCCTCCCCGTGAGCCCCGAGCCAGCCATTCAGAAGTAGCCTGAAATCTGGCTCCAGCTGCACGCCTTTATTAATGACAGAAGCCCTCGAGGGGTGGGATCCAGAGGCATCACAGAGATTTTTTTTTTCCCTTTCCTAAGCACAAAAGACAGAAGTGGAATGCAGCTGAGGAATGTTTCGCCCTTGGAAGGGATGTAATAAATCTCTTTGGATGTGATATTTGGTTTATTTTGTGGGAGTCATTCAAAAGGAAAATGCAGATTGTGGGGCTTAGCGCTCAGCCTATGCTGGCAAAGGATCTCCAACAAAGAATGTTCATTGGCAGGGAATGTCCTGACTTTGCAAGTGAGCAAACGCCTCTTTTTCAGTTACTCTAAAAGCTGTCTTGTTATTATATAAAAGGTTGCTACAAAGCAGACTGTGATTGATTGTTCTCCAGATCCGCTAGGAGAAGGACAAGCAGTAACTGCCCCAATCCACAGGAGAAAGGGTTTGTGCTGCACTTAGGAAAGTGCTTCCTTCCCAGGAAGGTCTGCTGGGTCGCAGGGGGCTGCTGGGGACGCTGAGCATCCCGGTCCCGAACAGAAAAGCTTTGTTCTGGGTGACTCCACTTTGGGATGGGAGGGAAGATGGCTTCAAAGACTTCAAGTCCCTGCCAGCCTCCAGTGATTATTTCTGTGTGATTATTATTTAACAGCGGGGTGCTCCCTTTGGGATCCTAAGGATTCTTCCCATGTTGAAGATTGCTGGATCTAAGGATAGGTTAGTGGGCACAGGTGGGGAAAGAAGCTGACAGGAAGGAATTGATGTGCAGATGGACTTGATTTACTGCAGAAGAGAGGCAAAGAAGAAGCCCAAAGGTGACTGTAAAGCTGGGCTCCTTGACAGAGGAGGGCAGGGAAGAGATTATGTCTGCAGCCTCCTGTCTCTTGGTGAACTCTTTTGGAGAGGTCACAGTGGAGGAGGCCAGGCGGATGGCATAAACCATTTGGGAACCCTAGACCAGGATTAAAGGGACGTGGTGGAAGAGAAGCAGACTGCACGGAGCCAACCTCAGCTGTCTGCCGCAGCTCCACCACGAAGGGAACAGCTCTGCTGGAAGGTGGGGGGTGGTGAGCAGATACTTAGCCATTGGTTGCACACGAGCTATTTTTAAATGGCATAGGTTTGGTTACTGCCAGTGGCACCAATCCAGCTTATAAAAATCCTAAAGCCCTTCTACCTACCTGCATGAAGAGGTGTGGGGCATTCTAAGTAGGAGAGCTGCAGTAAGAGGGGTCCCAACACAGCTTGGAGTGCTGTGCAGCCCAGGCTGCGCCCCGTTAACGGCACTACCAATACAGTGGCAGCTGCACCAGCTTCCCTCTGTGCTTTAACCCACTGGGAATTCCCCTTTCTCGGGTGCTTGTGAGAGGAGCTGAAAAAAAGGGTACTCTTATCAAGGAGATGCTTGCAAAGATTCTAATTTCCTAGAACAGGAAGTGCGTGTTTGCAGAACTCAGTGTTGGGGCTAAGGCCCCGTGATCTATTTTAAGAGCTCTTCAGGTTGTTGTCCACCATTGTCACCTGCTGGAAAGAATGTTTTCAGTGTTTCCTTTCTTGTTGGGAATGCATATATCTTCTGTTCTTCTCCCTGTGCTCCCATATGGAGAGGAGGTGCCTGAGTATGCAAGTGACCTTATCAAGAAGTTAGCAGCCATGAGTTATTACCAGAGCTGGGCTAAGCACTTTGCTGCTGTTATCATTGCTATTGATTATTCATTTAGAGAGAGTTGCAAATTTACACAGTGCTTAATAAACACCAGGTTTCCTGGAAAGTAGTGTCAGGAGTATTGGGAGGCCTTTCTGAAAACAAAACAGAAAACCTAAAGAACACACCACCAAATAACAATTACATGATACATTATTTTTTCCACTACAGCAAAAGGCTCATTCAGGATCAGCTGAGCTGCCCAAGCACACTGGGACATTACGAGAACAAATGGACCTAACACCCTCCCGGACAGAATGACACTTTTATACCACTTATCGCACTGACCTAATTCAAACTTCTGGACAGGCGAGTTTGAAATGAGCTGGCTGAGACTGAACCAGCTCAAGGCCTTGGATTCTGTTCTTGTTGTGCTACTTACAATTTCAGCCATCTTTTCAAAGCAGCAGCATTTTTCTCCTGCAAGAGTGGGGCTGGGGGTCTCAGGCTAAGATGAAACATGGGAAGTGTGGTCTGGACTGAGACACCTGTGAGCAGGGAAGTCCAGCAATGTGAGACAGGTATGCCTTAGGGCATAGCACCATTACCAGCATAAAGGTTTTGAGTCCTGGCTAAATCATTTTTTTTGACATCCTAAAAATGAAAACCTTTTCGCTGAAGCCTTTGTAGGTGTTTTAAGAGAGCAGTGAAGTTGAGACTAATGTTTGGAAGGATCTCAGGTAAGAGAAAACAAACCCGAGAGGATCATTTTTAGGAAAAATAAAAAGCTTTTAATGCGGACATGATGTGCCAAAGCTGTGCTACAGCATGAGCTCTGATAGGAATTGTGGATATCTTCTCCCTGGATGTGGGAATATCTTCCAAGAGTTTGAGTTCCCCACCAAAGCCCTGTTTTTAGCTCACTGCAAGTCGCTAAAGCTCTGCCACTCTTCAATGACAGCTTCCGCTCCAGAGCTGTGAATCGAGGCGCCTGCTCGTGCTGTTTATATTGGCAGCTACGGATGTCGTGCTGGTAGACATAGGGTGGGGCTGAGCGTGCCCAGGCCCTTCTTGCACTGCTTCTCCCTGTCCTCTAGAGGCTGGCATGGCTGAACAGCACAGCCTTGGAAAATATTAGCATCACACAGGGTGCTCGTTCCAAGCTGTGCCCACTGGAGGCCAGGCTGTGCTCAGGGGAACAGGATCCTTACCGAGCAGCTGGGTGAAACTCTCAGGCACTCTACATTCAGAGCAAAGCAGAAAACTCTGAGTTCACCTGAGTACACCATCACATCTTAGCCCACTCTTGTCCAGCTCTAAGGATGATCGTATAGGAAATGACATATTCTTCTAAATAATGTTTTTCCTCTGTATGCTACTCTGGATGTTAACGAAGCACCCCTGGGGGCTAAGCCAGGCTGCTTCTGCTGAGCACGGTGTTACTGCGGCGTCCTTGCCAGGGCTCTCCACACAATGTTTCAACCTCACTTTAACCCACCACTGCTCCATCTGCGCGTCTTAGCGCGTTTGCCAGCCACGTATAATGTGATTCAATCTGATCTCCGAGATTCTCCACCCAGGCCAGTCAGTAGCAGAGTCTGAGTTATTTTCAGCCCGTCTGTGACATCCAATGCCGCCCACTCGGCTCGCATGGATATATAAATGGTGGAGGTGTCTGAAATAACAGGCCCGGAGGAAGCATCTGTCGCCTCGGCAGCTTTGTGAGAGGAGGGTGATGTGCTCAGCCCTGCATCTTCCGCATCGTCCTCTGGTTTGGAGAAAGCAGAGCAGCACGAGGCTCTGTGACACGGGCAGTCAGGTTTCCAAGTTGCCTTCGTGATTCGTTTGACCAGCGGAGGTACAGCGAGCCCAGAAATCGGATGGCACCTTAACCTTCATCTTCTGAAGGAAAGGGCTGCTTCTCTTCCTTGCTTCTTTGTATTTTCGCTGCAAAACGGCATCTCTTCATCAAAGCCGCAGAGCTCGCTGTGCAGCGGCTGACGGGCTGCTGTGCTCCGAAACCTGTCCCTGTGCTCTCCATAGCAGCGAAAACAGCGAGCGCACAGAGCCGAGCTCAGCGCACAGCACTCCCACGCACCAGCGGGGAACGGCAACCGCCATCTTGGAGCGCCGTACTGGCCCCGGGGCGGTGACGCGGACGAGACGCAGCAGCGCACGGGCACGCATCGCCAAGCACTGTCCTGAGAGATGGCGCCCACTGGCGGCCGGAGGCCAGTACTGCATCGCTCCGCGCCTCGAGCGGGACGGCTACGCCCCGCCGCCGCCAGGAGGCGCCCCCGGCACGGCCATGGAGATGGCGGCCGGGTGGAGGGCGGGGCTGGGTGCGCCGCCATCATCGCGACCCGGGTCTGGGCGGGGGCCTCTTCCCTTTGGTGACAGTCACGGGAGTCGAAGGAATGGCGTGGAGCTGCGCCCGGGAAGGGTCAGGTTGGGTGTTAGGAAAAGGTTCTTCTCCAGAGGGCGGTGAGGCGCTGGCACAGGTGCCCAGAGAGCTGCGGGTGTCCCATCCCTGCAGGTGCCCTAAGCCAGGTTGGCTGGCAGCCTGGGCGGTGTGAGCTGCTGGGGGCAGCCCTGCCCGCGGCATGGCATGGGACTGGATGGGCTGTAAGGTCCCTTCCAACCCAAGCCCGTCTGTGCTTCTGTGATTGCGTGAGCCTTCCCCTTGTATTTAAAAATAAAAAGCGACAAAATCCAGCTGAGTAAAGCTGCCCCGGTCGGTACCCAAACGCTCCTGGATACAGAAGCAGTTGTAAGCGTGGAGGAAAACCTTGAAGGAACAGATAAGTGAGGATACCAATTAGCTCTCCAGCAGGTTTTGCCTTTGTTACCTGGGAAAGCTGTCGCTAACTCAGGCGTAGCAGCGGTTGGTAGTGCAGAGCTAGTTCTAGTTGACAGCTTGCCTACTAACAGGTGTAGCAAGAGCAGCGTGACGTGTCACATCAGTTACAGACTTGCTGAGGGGCTGGGGAGAGGCCCGGCACTGAGCCCCAGTTGCCCTGGCCGCACCTGTAGGAGCTCCTTGCTAGCAGCTGGCTCCAGTACCTCTCCAGAGCTCCAACAGCAACGTGGCCATGCGGTGAGAAGCACTCCTGCTCGCTGTGCGCCATTATGTTGACGGTGTCGTGTCATCTGTTCCCTGCAGGAGCCCGGGGCTGCAGTGCGGGAGGATGGGATAAGCAAGGAATTCATTCTTTCCACTTCTGTAGTCGTTTGAGTCACGTTCTGAATCGTATCAAACAGCTATCTTTTGCAAAACCACCTACTCTTTTAAAATGAAATCTAAGCAGGGCTCGGAAATAAAAGATAAGTGTGGAGTTAATCCAGTTTCCGCAGGTTTGTTCCCCTCTGTTGTGAAAAACAGGATTTATAGGAGGGTTGTAGAACGTGAGGAAGAGGAGAGCTCTATGTTCAAGAAGTGATCAACCTTGTAGTAGGTAATGGATGATGATAAGAACGAGGAAGCTTTCACAGACGTTAATGTTCTTGGTGGCAGCAGACTGAACTGGCAAATACATACACAGTTGGCAAAGCGTTGTATGCAATAGCAGACCATCTGAATCGTACAGAGGGACGAAGGAGGTGCGTAAGGACATCCTTGCAGGTTCTTCATATGCAAGAGAGCTGATCGCCAGTGCCACTGCAGTGTCTGTATGTTTAATGTTTTCTCTTTGATGTGGGCTCATCCACGTGCTTGGATCTGCTGTTTCTGCACTGAAGACGCTCCGTAGGCTGCCTTGGGCTGCCAGCTTGTCTCCAGGTCACACAGAGGGAGAAAGTTCTACACAAACAGTAGCGGAGAGGATCAGTGAAGAATCTGTATGCTAGTGCTAACTTATGAAAGGTGGCGAGGAGAAGGGGTTCACAATGTGCCAGCAGAGCTGAGTGGGCTAAGTTTGTGTTTTGCATTTGGTGGAAGCTAAACACAAAACAATCTGTGAACTGAAATACGAAGGACAGAAATACGAGGGATTGTTAAGGACAACATGGGCTGAGCTGTCCAAGCCATGGAAGGCGTGGGCAGAGCTTTCCCGGCCGCTGCTGAATGCCCACCTGCAGATCAGTGCAGCAGGCAAAGAACCGGACTTGGAAAACTTCCTGACGCACTGAAGTCTGAAGTCCGAATCATGGACACTCAAACTCGCTGTGTGATAGAATGAACCAGGAAGCTTTTAATGGGCGGTTTATCCTGGAACAGTTCACCGAACATTATATCCCTTTTAACAGATATTTATTTGCCAGGCACTTTTTTACTGCCATGTTGCTCGTACTTATTTAAAGGGGGAAATAACTGGATGACCAACTAGTTTTTAAGAGATACTGACTAAGTTCAAACAAATTATACTCAGAATAAACACAAAGATCCCACTGAGCCTCTAGTGACTGCTGATTTTGATTTGGTTAGAAAGGTGTCAAAATCAGAGTCTGGAGATACATAGCCCTATTTTTTGCTGTCTGCCACAGTATCTAATTACTGTTTCTGATATTATCATCTGTTTTAACAAACAGATTCCCTCAAACAGCAGTAGTCCCTAATATATCCCTCTTATATTCCCATCTCCTTGGCCACATATTGCTTACTGTGCTAAGTGCTAAATGGCTTTCGGAAAGTGCTAAGAGGGTGCTGTGAAAGGACCAAGCTGAGTTTCACAAACAAGTGCCTGTACAGAGAAATAGTATTATTATGGAGGGTGGTGCCAGCAGGCTGGTGGGGGCTTATTCTGACAGAGTCGAAGAGCCCAACTTCACGGTCGTGTTCTTAGGATGATTTACATGAGACATTTTCACCTTGAAGACATGAAGTTTTTTGTTCCTAACTGAAATAAAATGACTGGATACTTCATCAGAAATATGTTATGAAATGATATGAAATATCAGTATGTTCCGGGTCAAGTTCATCTACTCCGCCATCTCTACCAGAAACCAGCTCGGCACTCGATAATTCTTAGAATGAAAAAACGATTCTTGGAAGATAATGGGAACAAAGGCCCAGAGCCAGAAAAGGAACATTGTTTCTTAAGCTCCAGTCTTGGGAAAACAAAAACCAAACCAGCCACAGAGGTACTAGGTCTCCACAACAATTCAAATGTTCCTTGACTAAACACAATTGTGTGGGCATTTGCAGAAAGAGGGTAAAACAGATCAATATTTGTTATCTTCTCCAACATGTGGCAGCATGTCGGGGCCAGTGTATGAGCTTCAGCCTACGAGTAGAAGGGTAGCGTCACAATATGAGAAGCCAATTAATTGCAAGAGAATTTTGGAATTGCTGTGTGCACAGTGTCTTTCTGGAGAATCAGTTCGTGGATGAAACAGCTCAATCTGTGGTCTTGCATTGTTTCTCTGCTTATGTATCAAAGTGCTTAACTGGTGGAAGATGCATTCCCTTGGACTGTGGTCACAAGACACCTCTTTGACACGTCAGTCACTGTCACTTAGGGGATCTCTGCTTTGTTGGGCTATAGCAAGTCTTTTCAGTCTAGTGAGTGCTGGTGTGGACTGGTTTCTGGCCTAAGTAAGCATTCACACTGCTGCTAATGGGCGAAGTTAACTCTAATCCAGAAGCTCTGAAAAAATCCTGTTTTCAGTTAGCGAGTATTTTGTTAATTCTATAGGGTGCTTTAGATACTATCATTTTCTGTGTGAAAGAAATGTAGTATCATGAACATTGACGGCTGCTGTGCTAACTTTTAATTTTGCAATTTTTGCAATTAAATTACTACAGGTTAGATGCCAGCTAATACAGTTAAATCAATGGAATGAATTGCTTTCTTTTTCCTTTTTTTTTCCCTTTTTTTTTTTTGCACAAGCAACACGCTTTGAAAGCACTTATTCCCTTAAGAATAATAGCATCTGTAACTGTTTTACCTAACTATTGAAGTTCTGAAATGCGTTTATTACAAAAACAAAGGCCACAGAGCATGTTTTATCTCCTATCTAGTAGTTATCATCCGTAGGCCTGTAAGTTACTTAAAAGGAAAGTTGGTTTGAGTTGTTCATAAGGAAAAGCCAGAATCGTGATCTCATTTTATAGTTGGCGATGCTGTGATGCGGGGGCAGGTGAAATGGTTTCCCCACAGTATCATACCTTAAGTTGTGCCAGGGGAGGTTCCGGTTGGATATTTCTTAGAAAAATTTCTTAGAAAGAGCATTGGAAAGGGCTGCCCAGGGAGGTGGTGGAGTCACCGTCCCTGGAGGTGTTAGAAATGTGTGGTTGTGGCACTGAAGGATGTGGTTAGTGGGCATGGTGGGGACGGGCTGATGGTTGAACTAGGTGGTTTCAGATGTCTTTTCCAACCTTTGTGATTCTATGTGGCATGTGCAGTAAGTCCCAGTTCCTGCTACGTGCCCAGCGAAGTCCTTGGCCCACTGAGCCATTCACTCCTCCACCACGCTATTTCATCTGCTTCCCTACTCCACAGCAAACAGCATAATTCAGGCTTGCTGCATCCTTCCAGCTACAGGTCTGCTGCAGAAGATACTGCTTCCTAAGTGATAATGGAGTTCCATACAGCATCCCAGATTGACAACTTTTACTAGAACCTTATGTTTCTTGATTCTTGTAAAAGACAAATATATATCTCCTACTCCCACGTCATCTAGAAGAAAGGACGCATTACTAACTAAATTTGGCCAATGGAGGATAGCAGAACCTCGTTTGCCACTCAGCATTGGCTATACTTTCCTTCTCCAAGTTGAGAAACAGTAAAAAGCTCAGTGGGTTCCAAAATTGTTCTGTGTTTTTGATTGTTTTGTTTCCTTAATGAAATTCAAAACTCCAGTATTCAAAGAAACTGCAGACAGCTCTGGGGAGAACTGAAAAAGTGGAGGAAAATTTTGTCAATTTTTATTTCCAGTTAAATCACAACAGAGACTGGTGGCTACAGAAACACAATATGTCCGCACGGATGTAGGCAAGGCACAAGAGACAAAAAGCAGAGACTCTCTGCGCTGGTAAGAGCTTAGGCACTTTTTATTGTTCCCTGTAAGCCTCCTGGGATCTCCTCACCAAGATGTTCAGAAACAGCTTCAGAAGAGGATGGGGACTTAATTCATGGCCTTTTTGCACCAGCTGCCACAGGGTTTCTCTCTAATTTGGTAGATAGAAGGAAGTTGCTCTGCCCTCACTGTCAAACTAAATATTGCCATCTCCAGGCTTTGTAACAAAATAAATCATTTTGTCTTCATTCCTGGAGTGGCACAATTCAATTGTGGCCACCCTGGACATATGCCTTGGGCTTGTTTCCATCTTCATCCTACATTAGCTGTCCACTGGCAGGCCTGAGCAAACCTACAATATCTCTGATGAAGTTTGTCACAGCATGTTGAACGACACTGTAACTAAATGGCAATGGTTTTCATACATTATGAAAGTCTTTGATCTGAAGCAGAAATGTCTTCTTGTCCTGCTCCCAGTGGTCAGTGAAAACATTTCATTTTGATAAGCCAGCAATGACCACACCATTCTGTAGCCTCACCTTTCTTAAACAAATCTGAATCTTTCTTCACAGGACACGCTTTCAAAATCACTTCTTAGACTTGCTGCTCGGCTCTGAAATCCTCAGTTTGTGTATGAGCCTCCTGTGCAAGGAGGAGCAAAAGAGTTATCTGATGTGTCACACACCCAACAACCAGCATTAGCTTTGCCTTTTTTTGGAACAGCATCGTACTGTTGACTCCTATTCAGTCCATGGCTCACACCCTGAGCTGCCTTTCTGCTGTGCTGCTGTCTGGCCATTTATTCCCCATTTTCTCTTTGTGCTTTTGATTTCCTTCTCTTAAATGTAGCACTTTGTACTTTTCTTTACTGAGCCGTTGATTTTCTCCAATTTAGCGAGATCGTTTTGAATTCTCAGTCCATCCGCCAAACTGTTTGCATCCTCTCCCAGCTAGATGATGTCTGCAGATTTTATGAGTACTCTTTATTCCCTCGTCACAGGTTGTTAATGAAAATACTGCATAAAATGGATTCCACACAGATGTTGGGAGGACCCCGTTTGAAAATTCCTCAAAGTATGACAGGGAACAATTGATAAATGTTTCTAAAGGTATCTTTGTAATGAGTCGTGCACCTACTTTTTGAGGATTTCCTCTTAACTGTATTTTCTTTGTTTGCTAAGGAGAATGTCGTGTGGAACAGTGTCAAAACTTTGTAAGAATCAAGATGTGTAACAACTGTTACCTCTTACCTATGAAGAAGGGTATATGGAACCTGAACTAAGACATATAGGCTTGAACAAATTTATCTGTTTCCAGTCTTCAGTTCAATCACTGCAATTTTGTGTGTAGCCATAACCTCAGTAATTGTCTTCTGTATCCCAGTGATTAAAGCTCATTCAATATTCAGTCAAGTTTCAAGAAAACATTTTCTTTCCTTGCTGAGACAATATGTAGACAGAAATCAGAGACTTTTTACAATCCCAGATTCAGTGAGGGAGAAGTTGGCACTGTCTAATACCCATATAGCTGTGATAAACTCCTTTGCAAAAACATGACAATGTAGGTTGATTCTTGAAGATATTTCTTCACTTTGTAGGATCCCCATTCAAGGAAGCACACTAATGTGTGCTAATAGTTGTGTATGATTTTAATTTATGTACTATTCTGTAGTAGTATGAAATTCCTGATGCAATCAGGATCATTGCAAAAAATAAAGCTGTTCTTACAAATGAATTACAAATCCTCATTAGCCATCAGATGTTACATTAGACAAGCATTTGCTATATCCTCAATATATTATGCAGTTTTTAGTGCTGTTTATTGGTCACCTCTGTCCTTAACAGCCTCCATCATCCCAGTATCTAAGCAACTTGATCCTGTATGTCCTAGTGTTAAACAATGGCCTACCTCTAAGAGATGCTTTTCTTTTTAGGGAAACTAGTACATCATCTCAAGGAATGAATGGCTATGATTCTATAACACTGGAAGTGACTAATCCCGTGTTGTAAATGGGATAAAGGGAAATGGAATGTATTTTGAGAACAAACAGTAATCATTGACACAGTAATTTGCATCCCTAGATATTATAATAATGACTAAGTATCACTTCCCCTTGTTTGCATAAGGAAGAGTAGGCAGAGAAATCCAGTGATTCGGCTATCGCTCAAGCAAGGCACTGGAAAAGATAGCATAGGTTGCTTTACTTCATGTTGTTTTCCTCTTCTCTACTATGTGTTTGAAATACAGCATTACAAAAGTCATGATCCTTTCTAGCACAGAAGTCTCCGTCAGTGTTTCATCAGTCCATTCCACAGCTAGCCTGGTGCCACAGGAGTTGGTCAAGACTTGTGGAAGGTTTGAGAGAGGCGAGGCACAGAGCGTTGCCTTCAGAAGAGCTAGTTTGGAGGGGTGACTTGGGATTCCTGGCAATTTACGTGTATTAAGTGCCAGCAGCCTCAATCTGTGCTGTCTTGCTGATGAAGCTAACATATTTTTGCTGCCTGAGGAAACTTCCTGCTCTTTAGAAAGCGATTGCAATTGTAAGGACCAAAGTCTACTCAGCGACCCTTCTGCTTCATGACCAACTTGCAGCACAGGAAGTACTCACTCAAATTGGATCCTGAAGGTATGTTTGTGCAGAGAGCTGCTTTCACAAATATTTCTAGACAGACAGTCGCTAGGAAGTCAGAACCACCGCATCAGAGATGGATTATTTGGGAGCCAAAAAGCAAATATGTTTAATGTCTTAATTTTTTTTTAGAAGAAAATTAAGCACCTGAGGTATGATTTGCTTTGTACTCAATAAAGGGAGGGAAAAATGTCATTAGTAGGATTGGTAATAGCGTTCTAAGTTGTCTTTGAATTTCACACTAGCTGCAGATCACAGAAGCAGGGCAAATAGCAGTGAATACAACCTTTACTTAGCTTCTCCTGACAAACATACAGTGAAGGGTACAGCAGGCTGACATTGATACGTGGCCAGAAGATGTATCTAGAAAAGGCATTCACTCTTTATTCTAGTTATTTGTTTTCTTGTGGCTCTAGGCCCAAAGGGAATAGCAAAATTGGCAGATCTTAAGACTTCACTGTGTAAGAATATGATAATCTCTAATTAAGGTCTGTCTAGCCTTACTCCCCTTCTGCCTGGTTCATGTACCTAAACCAAGGGTTAGACTTCCCTGAATATGTGAGGTAATTGTTACTGTGAGCGTGTGGTGTTCATCTGTGGGAAGCAGTGGAGAGAGGAGGAGAATATCTAGCTGCTGAACATGTCTTCATGGTGGAGGTGTCATCCTGGTTTTTCTGTGGGCAAGCATCTCAGTGTGTTTCAGGGTTGGTGGAAAACCAAGAAATACCAACCAGCTATGAATCCCCCCGCCTAACGCCTGCCCAACAGCTTAGCACACATGCTGCACTTTCTCTCCTTCTCTTTGCCTTCAAGCGAAAGTGCTGCCTGCATTGCAAGGCCTCTAGTGTGAGAATAATGCTGCCATGCTGTGGGTTGATTGGCACCCTTTGGGCACCACTGCAATATAGACGAAGAAATGTTGGTTTACATTTGAGTAGAAGACCAGAAATTCAGTGATTCTGGCTCATCACCACAGTGACAGATAGCTAGGAACACCCTTACTTTTTCTAGTGCACTTTTCAGCTGTTTTCTGGTTGTTATTGCTGTTGTTGTCTCTCTCTTCCCCTACAATGCCCTCCCAGTGGTTCCTGCCATCCTCCCAAGCCTTCCATCACTCCCTGTTCCTTCCAGAGGGGAGGGAGATCATAGTTTACTGGGGCTGCAGAGGAGGAAGAAGCTAGCAGGGCAGGGGAGAGGGGAGAAGCAAGGGAGGGCAAAACAGGGAGGAGAGCCAGAGACATATTGGCTGGAGGGGGGCATTGGAGAAGGGGAAAGCTGGGAGCAAGACTGGAAGCAAACAAGGAAGAGAATGGAGGCAGAGGAAGGTAGGAGGGACACTCACTGGGATATAGGCAGGGACAAGGAGAGGAAAGAAAATGCCAAGAAAAGATGAAGGGGAAAGGAGGCAATTTAGAGAGGAGTGAATACAAGATTATGAGGGAAAGTAGGATGGATTTGAGATGTTATGCGTTAGGAGGCAGGAGAGAAGGGCAATAATAAAAGGTGGAATTGCGCTTGGCATTGAGGAAAGCACTTAGGGCTGAAGAGAAAGAAAGAGGGAGAAGAAGCAGTAAAGGAAAAAATCAAATCCTTGTGTGGATCAGGGAGATTCTATGAGAAAAGGAAAAAGGGAAGAAAGAAAGGAAGGAAGAAAAAGATAGTAAGTAAAAAAGAAAGGAAGGAAGGAAGGATGGATGGAGGAAAAGAAAAAGAATCCTATGAGCTAGAAAATAGAGAAATCAGCAAGAGGCAACACTAATCTAAAATACAGCATGAGAAAAAGGGAAGATTATATGAATCGTGAAGGAAAGAGAAATAAAGGAGGAAAAGAGAGTAGTCTAGGAATATATCAGAATTCTTCTCTAAAATAGATCCAAACAGAATCTTTATTTAAAAAATAAAAATTAAAAATTCAAACAACAATAGGAACAGACAACTATTTGAAACACTGAAATATTTTCAAATGCATTCAGCCACTTTTTCTGGTCCCAGCCCTTGTGGCCCTTATATTCTCTATAAAGTCCCTGACGTACCGTATAGCCCTTCCCTATAAAAAGGACATCATGTAAAGCCACACACTTGTTACTGAACCAGCAGTAGGGAGGAAAGAAGATCCCTCCATATGTAAACCCCATTATCCTCCCCATTACTTAACATAATTTGCCTTAGGCAGCAAGTCGAATCCTCCAAATATTCGCTGCAGTGAGAGATACGGAGTGAGGAACTCACTTATCTTTTCAGGTGGATTTCACAGCCCGGTTTTCTCTCTTTGTTCTTCCTTTTTCCCTGGTTCTGTTGTTTTTCTTTTATCTTTCCCTTTCACGTTTTTCAGCCCAATTTCACTTTCTGCCTGCTGTTCTCAAACAACTTACTCAGTTTCTGGTTATATTTTCCTTTCCACATGTCACCCACCCTCTGCTGATGCCCTCCAGGTGTTCCTTCATTGCCCGTGCCACCCCCTTTGCATCTCTGCCTCTCCCTCCAGGTGATGACCTCTATATGCCATCTCCTACCTGCCTTGACCAGAGCATGCGCTCTGCCTGTGTCACCAGGACTGGGTACATGACTTCCCAGGGTAACTCCAGTATCTCATTCCTTCTCATAAAAGGGAAATATCTACAACTATATAGTTCCCCTTTGAACACCAGTAGAAAGGGATATCCACCTCCATCACGTATATGCCTATTACATGCCTAGTCTCTATTTGCTTTCATTAGATCTCATGGTCCCCTGGACCACTGCAGATGTTGGCACCCACCCAGGCACCAATCTGCCCTAGCCCACACACTCTTAGGATATCCTTGATCCCACGGGTAAAGGAGTCACAGGGACCTTCCTAAACCCACACCACCTGGAGTCTCCCTCAAGTGACACGTCCTGAAACGCCCCCAGCTGAAGTCAACAGCAAAGAGCTTTCTACATGTGCTGCAAAATGATAACTTAGGAGAAAGCAGACGGCACTTGTAGAGGATTCTTCATTACTGCATTCACATTTTTCTTCCAGATGAAGATAAGGACCGTATTTGAATAATCCTAACGCTGCATGCTTTCTTCTGGCACAGGCATAACCCCTCTGCATATGTGAAGCCCACGTTTAGGAGTGGCAATAGGAGTGAGACAGGTATTGGCAAAGGGCTTGTATTCTCATGGGGAGAAGAGCCGGAGTTCATTAATGCTAATGCTATATATTATGTTTTCAGGAGTGAAAATACTCAGTCTTTTCCTTAACTGTTTGCACAGTGCCCATAAAATGTGGCTCTTATTCGAATCAGATGCTGGTGCTGCTGTCCCATGGCAAACATCGTATGTCTGGAACAATTCTGCCAGGGTGAGGGTCTCCTGCTTCTCAGCATGAGTGCGTGTGCCTATATCATTACAAAGCACATCTAGGGGGCAGCTAAACCTTGAGCCAGTGGATGCGGAATGACACTATTGTTTATCTACCTGATCATGCTGTTTTATCCTCAATATTGAAACAAAGAAAGAGCCTCTAAAGTTTTCCAGTGCGTATCAGAGGATTGGGACAGGCTGGCCTGGAAGGCAGATTCCCTACCAAGCAGTTCACACCGACAGCTGAAGGAAGAGGCACGATGAATTGGGAAGCCAAAAATCAGCAAAAAAAATCTCTGCTGCTTCTGCAGCTGCCTGATGGTGAAAAGGAGCCATCTCGATGCCAGAGGGAGATAATCCGCTGACAGCCGGTTATGCTAGTAAAGATAAATAAACAGCAGCTATTTGATCCCCTCCAAGGACACCACGGTAGAAGGGGTGTAACTTCCCATCCCTCAGCTCTTTACAAAGAGCAGAGAAACGTTCGTTTCTGGGGAATAATTAATTTATTTGAGTCTGGGGCAAAAGAAGAATTGCAGGGTGGGCTGGAAACGGTGTTTTAGCACCTTTGCATGTTTGAATATTTTTCCTTCAATTCCTCTAAACCTGTACAGGAGGCGTTTCTTCTCCACCAGGGCAGGCAGTGTTTGAGGTCTCTCGTTTTATCCATTAAGGTTAATGTTCCTAATACAGCCTTCTCATCTCTGCCAGAAAGGATTCCCTGAGGAATTTAAAACTTTTGAATGAATTCCCCAGAAATATCCATTGATATAATTATTCCCAGGCACTGTAAGTTAGTTTTGCTAGATAGACGCAAGCATCTCGTGCAAGTGAGGAAAGACATGGTTCATGTGAAACTAGGGAGATAAAAATTCATTTTCCGAGCTTCAATATATTTAGCATTGTTGTAGTAGTTGTGGTCTAAGGATGTAAAAGAGCAAATTGTGAAGGTAGTATATGAAATCAACTGTTATCGCTGGGAAACACAAGTGAACTTTTAGGTACACAAACCTTTCTTTAGGTCCAAACTGGAAGAAGCAAACTTCAAGTTAAATATAGATTTAAATGTTGCAGAGAACACATTTTCCATAGAAGGATGACTTCTCAGTCCCTCTGAGGTGGAACTAAACCAGCCCCTGTCGCTCCCAGCAGCTCCCCCTTTTCTATTGTGTGCACCAACAGAAATGCTTTAGTTCATACTTCATACAGATTTGCTGTGTGGTTTCCAAGCAAATGCCCAAATGGTCCTTTGAGCAGAAGAGCATGAGGATGCTATTTTGGTGAGTAAGGATGAGTGATACATTTCCTCCCTGGCCCTCAAGCAGCCCCCTTGCACAAGTCCTGTTAGAACAATCTATTATTTATTAAAAGATAAATTGTTTCCCATTCCAATAAATGTGAGTGATGATGTAAGGACCATTTTCATTCTCAGAGGTTAGTGCTATAAAAACAAAACAAGCCACAGTACAAGAAGTTTCATTCTATTGAAGCAGAGCAGAAGGCACACCAAGTCTGTGTGTACCATGGGCACACATGTAAAGATAAGTCTCTTGCAATGATTTTGTTTCCCCTCCGCAAAAAAAATGTAACATCTTTTGTTCCTGAACTTGAACCTATGGCAATATTGAAGGAGACCAAAGATGCCTCATCTAGCCCATCCTTTCCCTGATAAAGTCCCACCTCAAGTACTTTGGGAGAGCTGTATGAAATGGGGCCTGAAGGCCACCAGCAGTCAGTGGTACAAGTCTGACAGTGCATCCTTCTGTAGGTTTGCTTCTTGATTTTCTGAGCGTCTGTCCTGTCAGGCTCCACATCTTGCAGCAAGGAGTTCCAAATGCGGTTATGGATTGGGTGAAAAGGTATTGCTTTTTGTTTGTTCTAAACACTGTCTGATCAGTTCACTTCTCGCTGCTTTCTCTTGCACATTGAGAACTGGTGACTGATCGCTCCCTGGCCCCCTTCTTCATGTCGTTCTCCACCTAGCAGGCCTTTCATGCTCCCTCTCAGTTTTATTTTTTTTTAAGCTGAAAAGTCCCAGTACGCACATTTTTATGAAAATGATCTCATATCCCAGGAGCTGCCTTTCCAGTTCCATTGCAACTTTCTTGAGACAGGCAGTGTGTCCTCCAGTTGCTACGAGGGATGGGCACAAAATGTCTCCATGAAGGGGAACAACACAAGCTCCCATTTCACTGCACCTTCTTCAGGGAGCTTCCAGCCCCTCGTTCAACTCTTCCTGGGCCAATGGCAAGCACTGCACTGATGTTTTCAACAACTGAGGTAAACAGGAACTTCGCAGTGTTTTGAAACTACAAGAGACTTTCATTCTAATTCACTTCTGTTTATCCAAGTCTGCTGCAAGGACAGCTAACTAAATTATGTCATGTGTCCACTCAGTTGCCTAACAGAATTCAGAAGGAAACTGTTTTTTTCATGCTGTCCCTCCCAGTTTGTGTTTACATGTACTATTCATATAGCGGAGCTATGCCAATGAGATTTGTGAATGTAATTGACGTTATCTAACTGTCTTTTATCTGCAATGTATAACATTGGTGCATCTTACTGTTATTAATCAATTTTAAATCAAAGAATGCACAAACAGGCTTCACTACTGAATTTCCTAACTTTTGACTGATATATTTTGCAACTTGCTTGTCACACAAAAAACAGAAGACTTGAGTGGAAGAAATTAAAATCAATTATAAATAAAAGTAGCTCTGTAGGCCTCGTTTTACATGGAGTATTGTGTTCAGCAGTGAGGCCTGCAGCATAAGAAGGTTGTGAAATAGTTGGAGCAGGTCTGGAGGAGGGCCACAAAGATGACTGGAGAGTTGGAACACCTCTCCTATGGAGACAGACTGAGGGAGCTGGGCTTGTTCAGCCTGGAGAAGAGAAGGCTCTGGGGAGACCTCATTGTGAACTTCAGTGCCTACAGGAAGGTGGGTGAGGGACTCTTTAGCAGGGAGTGTAGTCACAGGACAAGCAAGTAGATTTAGATTAGATATTAGGAAGAAATTTTTCATTGCAAGGGTAGTGAGGCCCTGGAACAGGTTGCTCAGAGAAGCAACACCTGGAGGTGTTCAAGGCCAGGCTGGATCGGGCTGTGGGCAAACTGATCTAGTGTGGGGGTCCCTGCCCATGGCAGGGGGGCTCAAACTGGATGAACTTTAAGATCCCTTACAACCCAAGACAATCTACAACTGTATGATGGCATTGTATTATGCTGTAGCTCTAATGTAAGCCAAAACTAAGTAAAAGGGATATTTTACAGATGCACTCCATAGAAGCCAAACTTACTGACTCTTTTTTGACCTTCCCTTTGTGCCTCCCCATTCAGTTCCAAATGCAGCACCTTCAGCTCCTGATGACCTGAGAAAGAGGCAAGATGAGACTAGGAGGCCAGAGCAGAAACCCAGCAATAACCAAACCTAGGGGTAGCAGCACCCACAGTGTGCTTAATCCCTGTTAACCTGCCATTGACTAACACTGCTTATTGTTAGGCCATGGAAACCCACTCTGAATACTTGCGTTGTCACCCACCTCTCTGTTTACTGCGTCATAGTTAACTCTTATTCTCGCATGCAAAGCAATGCACAGCTCTGCTCTGACAGTGTCTTTCCCCACTGCTCCTTAATAACTGTTGTTTCACAGCTGGCCTACTTGTCAGCACAATGATCAGTCAGGGCAACATGAGATAAATACAGGGGTTTCAGTGATTTAATACTTCCCAAAGTTCACTACTTCTGCGCTGCTTGAAACACTGATGTTATTCATACTACATCATTCAACAAAAGACGATACTGAGATTAAAATTGAAATTAACAGTGCGAATTTAGTGCTCAGCTGGTAATCTCAGCTCAAATATACGTCTAGTTAAACACGTGAAGGAAATGTAATTGCTTTTTAGGTTCTCCATCCCCTCAAAACCCAGGATCTTTAAATATCTAGTGATATGTAAGGATTTAGGGGCCAAATGTATGCAAAAATGTTTGAAAACTGCAATCAGTATTTACATTTGAAGTAGCTAGAATTGTGAAATTATCATCGCCACCTACTTTTCCCAGTGAATCTTGGTTCCCCATTCCCCTCCCCATAGTGACCTTTTATATCATGTGTTCCTCAGGATAAACTCTATTGTATAATGTCTCCCCTGCTAGGTGCCAAAATGATCATTAACACTTAAAAGAGCTAAAAAGATGCAATGTTCTGTCTACTCGTTGAACCGTTTATGGGAACAGACATTTCCGTACAGATGCTGTTTGCCTGTAATGTCTGATTTCTGTGCACATGGAAGACCTACCAGCTGAGATGTTGTATGGGGACTGCTGAGTCACGGCTGGAACCACTGACTGAGCACCTGAAGGAAAGATCCGGTCAGCCCTGGGAGCACAGGTGAAGGCGATTCACCTGTGCGACCAGAAGGGGTGGAACCAGGCTCAACGCCTCTTAGATCTCATTTAAGGGCTGACTGCCACTGAGGAAGGATCTCTTGTTGGAGTTCCCTCATTTTGGAGTTCCTTCCCTGTGAGCCTAGATTTTTGGAGATGGGTGAGCGTTCATTTTCCTTCTTTTTGTAACAACTCCTTGTTTGCACTGGTCACTTTGCCTTTACAGATGTCTACGTGCCTGCATTAAAACCTGGTGCCTGCTGTCATCGCCTGTGGTTTGCATCCTTGTTTTACTGCTCTGAGTGGACTTCTATTCACTTATCGGGCTAGTGACGCACAGAAATGCTCTGTTAAAGGTTGCCATTTCCTTTCTTTGGGTTCCTGAATACTTAGTGGTTTCGTTTCCATTTGCAGTTTTCTGACTCTACTGAATGTTCTTCTCTCCAAGCTCTTAGGAAATATAAGTGAGAGGGGTTCTGCTGAAGGTATCTGGAAAAGGGCATTTGGATTGGGGAAACAGATGAAACCACCAGTGGGCCAACAAACTACAGCTGAAAAATTAAATGGGGTGACAATATTACAACAAATCAGCCTGAATGAGGGGGTGTTATGTTGCTTAACAAAAAGGGCAATGAGCCAAAAAGAGCTTCTTTTACCTGATAATGGAGTTGCAATTGCTCATGGGATAGTTCATACCTCTGGCTTAAAAATGAGTAACTGCTCCCTGGATCGCTCACGTCTTGGCACACAGTTTCCAGCTCATTGTGATTCTAAACAGTGTGCGGGATTGGTAAGCGTGCTTAGTCAGCCTGGCCAGCCACCCGAGAGCCGTAAGCAATGTCCCCTTTATGACTGCTCACATCTACTTAAAGAGGAAATCTACTTAAAGAGGAAAGATACAAAAAAAGGTAAGGAAATCCATTCCTCTCAATTGCCGGAGACGGTATCTCTGCTCAGATTTTCCTTCCATCTGGATGCAGCCAGAGCCACCTAGCTCTCTGAGGGCAGATGCATCTCCAGAAGCAGAGAGCAACAGCTTCTGAAGGGTAAGATATGTGCTGGCCTACCTAAACTGAAGATCTGAGATGGCTTTACTGGTTAAATAGCCAGCATTGTGCTGAAGGTCAGATTAGATAAGAAGCAGCCTGCCTTCCTGATTTGACATACTAAAACCTTAACATAGCCAAAGCCAGCACAGGCTTGTGCAGGAGCCAGTGCTGAGGATGTCCAGGAGCTGTTGAGAGGTCAGAGACCATGGTGGTCCGCACAAGTCCCTCTGCTCCCTGTGTGATCAGCCAGATGCAGACCTGCTCTCTTTGACCAAACTTACGCTTTCCTCTCTGTGCTCTGGGGCACGGGTGGACTAGATGAACTGTGGAGATCCCTCCAAACCCAATGCGTTCTATGATCCTATGACTTCTGTACTTAATAAAAGGCTTCTTCTGTAAGTGAAACATTCCATGATGGGGGATGAGACAGTAAGATAAAGTTGTTCTTCCACGGTTAACTGCAAGATCGCATCTATCCCTAGTTCAAACCCACTAGAGATGCAGGCAACTTGGTATTATGCTGCCTCTGCTGCTGGGACCTTGTGGGGTACATGAGCTTTGCAATGGGAAAGGGGCAAAGGTTGATTGACTGTTCCTGGAGTACAGATCCCATGCAATGCACTCCTCACCCACTTGTGGCCCACTGCACCAAGAACTCTCCCAATCTGAGCTGTGCCAGTAGTGCATCAGTGGCACTGCTCCCAGCTGAGATCAGATGGCAACTGCTGAGTGAGCAGGTCTTTCAGATGGGGCATAGCAAGCAGGGGTCTGCTTCATTGGCTGCTGTATGCAGTGGGTCCTATGTAAGGCAGTAAGCTACAGCTGAAGTCAGAGTCATTCTGCTAAGCAGTGCGGTTTGCAATTAGGCTGTTGTCCTTAATGGCAAGCCTCTCATGTGTGTGTTGTGTTCTCAGGCTCTAGCTCCAACTGATGGTCTAAACCATTTGCTTAATTTTCCTTATCATCTAGAAGTGAGCTATGCCCTACTCTTCCCTAAGCCTGGGAGGAGGAAGGTATGTGCTTGGAGGGAGCTCTCTGCTGGAGAGAGAGACCCGTGTTCAGTACCCAGCTGTTTTGTCAGACAGGGGTATGTCTTGCCTGAAGTGATCTGTGGCTTTCTCTTTCAAGTGCAACTGCACAGACTGTCCCCCCTCCTATATGCAGTCATATAGCAGTCCTGCTGACAGCATGGGGAAAAGCAGTAATAGGCAAGAAACTAACTTTTAGTTTATTTTTGAGGTAGTTTTACTGCCGGAAACAGGGGGAAGAGAAAGAACCATGTGGTTACCCAGCTCTGGCTCCATCTTTGACCTGGAGATTAGGAGCTTTCACACTTGCTGTTTGCCACAAAAATGCTTCTGTATGATAAAGAATGTCTTCTTGGATTTTGCTCTAAGTGTTCTCAGCAAGTGGCAGTGTAAGATGAGCTGGATATAATGAGACTGGCATGTAGCTCCATAACTTGTTATTCTGAACATTTATTACAAAAATTATAAGCAACAGCTCCTGAAATGCTCCTGCACTTCGCTCAGTGAGAAACAGCACCACTAAGCAGATGCCTGCAAATCCTTATTGAGAGCCTGTTGATTTTCATGAGTTTTCCACTAACTTTGGAAAGGCTTTGGAGTTGGCTTGGACTTGTGCTTTTGGAAATAAACTTGGGGAAGGGAATGGGGTGATGTGATCAAGCAGACACTGGAAAATCTGTGCAAGCTGAAGGCTGAATTTTGGTGAACAGCAAGAATACCACAGTAGGAGGCAGGGATGTGGAGGGCAACTTTGTGGACAAACACTCTGAAAGCAAATGAGGGAAACCTTTTTGTAGGCTTCTAGCTAGGCTTTGCTTTTCCTACAATGGAAGCATGCTGGATATCTGTATGAAGCCAACAAACAATGACAGTCAGTTTAATCAAGCATTTAGCTCTGCGTTTGATAGTGCCGTTGCTTCCAATTTCATATATAAAATCACTTCTAATGCTACCAGAAGTGATACGTTACACACATACCTGAGGAAGCCCTTTTTGCTGATGTGGAAATGATGCCAGAAGTAGCACAGAGGCTGAGACTGCTCCTCTTTGTCATTGTGAGTCTGAACAAAGGAGCGGTGTATGTACACTGTTATTAAAGCACTTCCAGCACATCTGATCAGAACCTATGGATTAAATTGCTGAGGTTGGTGTGAGACAGGCTGAGCTACTCATCTATGACCCACAGATCTCTGTGGGCAGTGTGCACCAAACACAGACAGTGTGGTGCAGCACTTACCACGGCCTGGATTCTGGGATGAATGACATACAACTTCTTTGTACATCTGCTGTAGTAGTGAGTGATCATTTTTTTTCTTTGAACTTTGTCCAAAGTTCATCTCTAAAACAAACTTTAGTCGAACTGCACATATTGACTCCTCAACAGAATAAACATGCTGAATCTGTAATGCTTAATCACTGATTCTAACTTCTTTTAACTTGTTCTTTAATCAGAAGGATAGAAAACAGCGAAATAAACGGGCTCAGTATTTATGTTTGTGGTGCATCTGTCGAACACTCGGAAGGACGAAGCAGCTCCAGGTTGTGCTGTGGGCAGCTGACTCAAGCCAAATGTCTCCAACTATTGTGGAAGGGAAAGCCAAACCCCAGGTTGGTGACTAGGCTGCGATGTTTGGCCCACAGTGAGCACTGATGTGGGGGAAGCCTGAGATGTTGGGGTCTTTCATAGAATCATGGATTCACACAATCATTTGAGTTGGAAGGGACCCTTAAAAGCCATTCAGTTCAACTTCTCTGCAATGGACAGATACCTACAGTTAGATCAGAGTGCTCAGAGCCTGGTCCAGCCTGACCTTGAATGTCTCCAGGGATGGGGCAACCACCACCTCTCTGGGTAACCTGTTCCAGTGTCTCACCACCCTTACTGTAAAAAACTTACTCCTTATATCCAATGTAAATCTACCTTCCTTTAGTTTGAAACCATTTCTCCTTGTCCTATCACAACAGACCCTGCTAAAGACCTGTCCTTTCTTACAGGCCCCTTTAGATACTGAAAGGCTGCTCTCAGGTCTCCTGCAACTGAACATCTCCAGGCTGAACATCCCCAGCTCTCTCAGCCTGTTCTTGCAGGCAAGGTGTTCCATCCCTTGCATCATTTTTGTGGCCCTCCTCCGGATGTGTTTTGACAGCTCCACGTCTCTCCTGAGCTAAGGACTCCACATCTGGATGCAGTACTCCAGATGAGGTCTCATCAGCGCAGAGCAGAGGGGCAGGATCACCTCCCTCACCCTGCTGGCCACGCTGCTTTGGGTGCAGCCCAGCGTGTAAT
>JANHGO010000042.1:56720845-56732792 GCA_024606505.1 Aquila spilogaster | reverse complement strand
ATCAACATTCTTCTCATACTGAACCCAAAACATAGCACTGTACCAGCTACTAGGAAGACAATTAACTCTACCCCAGCTGAAACCAGGACACCATCCTTTGGCCAAGCCCTGCCACTAGGCCTGGGTGTAGACATGGGAAGACCATATAAGTTTGGACTTGGATATTTTCCTACACTACTCCCATCAACTGCATAAAATTTGCCAGAAGTACTGTTTGGACCAGGGGTTTCACAGTGGTTGAAGGCACAATGGATCCTCCCAAATTAAGAAGCCAGTGACACAGTGGAGATGGTGCTCAGCACCATGTGTGCCTTCCAGCTGAGTTGCCTGGTACCCTCCCAAATCCAGACACCCAGAGACCTCCAAGCTCTGCTCTTCTGACACCCACCATCCTTGGGTATCCTGGCAGCACAATGGAGGTGCTCTTGGGCAACTTCTCCACAAACTCAATTTCTCTGGTCCCCTCTATATCACACAGTCCTGCACTCCAAAAACTGGTGTGCCTTGAGCTAACTCCCCATCCAGGCGGTGGTATCCTGACCCTCAGTATTGGCATATTGAGGCCAATGGACTGAGGTCTGGAGACCTCCCCTAATGCCGAGTGCCCCCTGTGTGCGCAGAATCAATGCACTGCAGCGAATCTGAGGTGTCCTGTCAATGCCAAACTGAGATGACCCACATCACCCCAAATGGAAACTTAAGGGACACTTCTGGATTGTTGCAGTCTGGGGTCTCTTTCTTGAGGCATCATCCGTATCCCTGGGACTGAGGAACCTCAGCTGGTCCCAAACCAAGCATCTCAGTCCCCTTGTAAGTGAGGTGACCAGTTCTTACCTTAAAATGCTGAGGAATGTCAGCCTCCAAATTACTCTCCTTTGGGCTCCACCATATGGCAGTGCCCTGGACCACTCCAGATGCAGGTGTACGCCCCAGGCACCACCCTGCCCCAGCCCACACACTGTTGAGATATCCCAGACCCCCACAGACAAAAGTGTCACAGGGACCTTCCTCACCCCACACCACCTGGAATCTCCCTCAAAGTGATACAACCTGAGATGCCGCCAGCTGAAGTCAATAGAAAGGAGCATCCTGCATGGACTAAGCTGCGGCAATGTGGAAAGAAGCAGCCAGCAGTTGTAGAGGACTCATCGTTACTGTATTCTGTTCCTTCTTCCAGGTGAAGGTAAGGACCACATCTGAATAATCCTAATGCTGCACGCTCTGTTCTGGCACAGGCATATCCCCTCTGCAGATGTTAAGCCCAGGGTTAGGGGTGGCAGTAGCAGTAAGACGGGTAATGGCAAAAGGCATGTTTTCTCACTGCATGTGGTTTCAGACTGAGATAAGGGCTGGAGTTCGTTAGTGCTGATGCTGTATATTAAGTTTTCAGGGGTGGAAATAGTCAGTCCTTTCCTTAACTGTTTGCAGAGTGCCCCAAAACCCATGATTCTCACCTGAATCAGGTGTTGGTGCTGCTGTACCGTGACAAGCATTGTACATCTGGGACAATCCCGCCTTGCAGGGGAGAACCCCTCTGCTTCCCAGCACAAGCTCCTGTGCCCGTATCATTTCAAAGCACATATAGGGGGCAGCTGTATCTTAGGCCAGAGGATGCAAAACGACACTATTGTTTATCTATTTAATCACACCATTTTAGCCTCAATATTGAAACAAAGAAGGAGCCTCTAAACTTTTCATATGCGTAGCAGAGAAGCAGGACAGACTGGCCTCAGAGGCAGATTCCCCACCAAGCAGTTCACACCGGCAACCAAAGGAAGAGACGCGATGAACTAGGAAGCCAAAAATTAGCAAAAAAATCTCTGCTGCTTCTGCAGCTGCCTGATGGTGAAAAGGAGCCATCTCGATGCCAGAAGGAGATAATCCGCTGACAGCCGGTTATGCTAGTAAAGATAAATAAACACAAGCTATTCGATCCCCTCTAAGGACTCCACGGTAGAAGGGGTGTAACTTCCTATCCCTTAGCTCTTTACAAATAGCAGAGAAACATTTGTTTCTGGGGAATAATTAAATTCTCTCAGTTCCAGGTGAAAGTAGAATTGCTGAGGGGCGTGGTGGGCTGGAAATGGTCTTTTAGCACCTTTACGTATTTTGGCATTTTGCTTGAATTTCTCTCTAAATCTGTTGAGGAGGCATTTCTTCTCCATGAGGGCAGGCAGAGTTTGAGGTGTCTCAATTTATCCATCAAGGTTAATATTGCTCATACAGTCTTCTCATATCTGCCAGGAGGGATTCCCTAAAGAATTTTAAACTTCTGAGTGAATTCCCTAGAAATATCCATTGATATAATTACTCCCTGGCCCTGTAAGTTCAGTTTTGCTCATACTGAAGCCCTAGAAAGCAGCAAGCATCCCATGCAAGCAAGGGAAGACATGATTCATGTGAAACTAGGGAGTTAAAAATATATTTTGCCAAGTCTCAATATTATATTTAGTAGTGCTGTCATTGCCATGGTCTAAGGATAAAGAAGGGCAAGTCTTGAAGGTAATATATATGTATGTTATGAGATCAGCCAGTATCGCTGGAAAAAACAAACAAGCTTTTAGGCACACAAGCCTTTCTTTAGGTCCAAACTGGAAGCTGCAAATTTCATACAGATATTTGTAAATATAACTTCATTGTTGTCAGAACATGCATTGCTTCCTTTCTGAAGTGCTGTCGCATAGGACATTTCACCTCCCCGACCTCACGTCCCCTCAGGAACGAGCGATCCGCTGCTCCTCTAAGTTCACACGGTGCAGGGAGAAGGGTTTGGAAAGAGGGGTGACTTTTCAGTCCCTGCCAGTAATGTCTGAGCTGGAAACGAAACAGCCCCTGCAGCTTGCAGTGGCCATCCCTTTTCTCTTGCGCGCCTCAACAGAAACAGTAGTACTTCATCCACATTTGCCAAGCCGTTTGCAAACAGATGTCCTCATGCCTGGAAATAAAACCTCAAGACTGTGATGCTTTCTGACCTCTTCCCTCTCCTCTTCTTCTTCCTCCTCCTCCTCCTCCTCTATGTAGCAGTGGCCCCTAGTGGAAGCTGCTGGGTGGGTTGACCCTGATCTCCATCTCTCCAGGGAAGAGGTTGGCTGGGATGGGAGCGTGCTGGTGGGCAGCTGCAAACCCACTGCAGGAGCCTGGCAGAGCCACACCGGTCACCGGGCACCACCGGGCAGCCTCCCCGGCTGGCTCCTGCCTAGCACCGGCTGCCTGCGAACAGTATTTCAAGCAGCAGAGAGCAAGGATGCTGTTTTTGGTTTAGTAGGGACGTGTAGCCCATTTCCTCCACGACCTTCAAACAGCCCCCTTATGTGATTCCCGTTCAAACAGTGTGTTTTTATTAAAAGATAAACTGCCGCTCATTGCAATAAATGTGATATGAATGACAATGTAAGGCCTGTTTTCATTCTCAGAAGAAAAAAACCCAACCCACAGTACAAGAAGTTTCACTCTATTCAAGTAAAGAGCAAAGTCTATATACCATTGGCACACATGAATAGGGAAGAATCCTCTTGCACTGATTTTCTTCCCCCTTCACCAAAATATTACTACTTCCTTTACTCCTGAACTCATAAAAGTGACAATACTGAAGGAGACCAAAGATGCGCCATCTAGCCCAGCCTCCCTCTGATAATGTCCCAACTCGGGTACTTAGGGAGGACTGTAAGAAATTGGGAGCATCCAGAAGGATCTTCCTCCCAGAAGCCTCTGGCAATCAGTAGTAAAAGGGCTTGCTGAGTCAGATGTTGCATCCTTCAGTAGACTTGTTTCATGCCTTTCTGAACACATTTATACTTTCGGGCTCCATGAAATCTTGCAGCAATGAGTTCCAAACGTAATTATGCATTGAGCAAAAAAGTATTGCTTTTTGTTTGTTTTAAACATTGTCCAATCATTTCACTCAGTGCCACTTCTCTTGCATCTTGATGAACAGTGAACGATTGCTCCCCACTTTCCTTCTCCACGCCGCTCTCCATCTAGCAGGCCTCTTATATTACCTCTTAGTTTTCTCTTATTTCAGTGAAAAGTCCTAGTCCCCACGGTTTTCTTCTCAAGGTGAAAGTTATTCCCTGTTCCTTCTGTTGCCTTTCTAATTCTAGCCTATCTTTTTTGAAACAACGTCCTTCAGCTTGCTCTGAGGGGGTGGGCATGCAATGGCTTTGTAAATAGGGAAAACACAAGCTTCCGTTGAATTTTATAGTCTTCGTCTAACTTCCAACTCCCTGTTTAACTATCTGGCTGATGGCAAGCACTGAGTCGATGCTTTCAGGAGCCCCACTGATATTACCAGTGAGACTAAGGTGACCTGGAACTTTGCAATGTTTTCAAACTGTCATAGGTTTTTATTCAAATTCACTATGGTGTTTCCAAGTCCACTGCGAGAGAAACTAATCAAATTATGTCATGTTTCCACTTGATTGCCTAATAGAGTTTTGAAAGAAACAGCCTTTTCATTCTGTCCCTCCTAGTGAGAGAAAAATATGTTTATGCTTACATGTACTATTCATATAGGGAAGCGATGCCAGTGAGATATGTGAATATATTGACATTATCTAACTGTCTTTTAGCTGAAAAGCATAATGTTGGTGTATCTTACTGTTATTAATCAATTTTGAACACAAAGAATGCGCAAACAGGCTTAATTGCCGAATTCCCTAACTCTTGAGTGATATATTTTGCAACTTGCCTATCACTCAAACAACAGAAGACTCGAGTGGAAGATATTAAAATCAATTATAAATAAAATATCTGTGTAGACCTCTCTCTACATACATGTCTCTCTGAATTTATGATGCGGTAGCTGTATTGTAAGACATGACTAAGTAAAAAGGGCATCGTCTCGCTGTGCAGATGCCTCCCATCTCCGTCAGGTTTATTGACTCTTTTTTGATCTTTACTTTGTCCCTGCCCACTGTTCAAAACGCAGCCGCATTCAACTCCAGATTATCCGAGAAAGTGGCAAGACGAGGTAACGCAGCCAAAGCAGAAACCCAGAAATAGCCAGACCTGCCCAGGAAGCTCGGAGAAGAGGGTGTCACTCCGCCGGGAGGGATTGGTGACTTCAGGGGCTGTGAAGGGCCGGGGACCACAGCTCCTCAGAAGATGCAATGCTGTGAGCACAGCAGCGTTCCCACGAGCCCACGCTAGTTCAGCATTGGTCACCTCGGGGGTATCTGCACCCACGATACACTTAATCCCAGATAATCTAGAGTTGACTAACACTATTTATTGTTAGGCCATGAAAACCCACTCTGAATCCCTGCACTGGCACTGACCTCTCTGTCCACTGAGTCATCGTTAACTCTCTTATGCTTGCATGCAAAGTCAGGCATAGGTCCGCTCCTGGATTCCTCTTCCCCATCCCTCCTTCGTAACAGTTGTTTCACAGCTCCTCTTCCCTCCCCTGTCCCCGTACCTATGCTGGGATACTTTTCGGCACAGTAAAGTCAGGACAACTTGTATTAATACATGGGATTCCAGTAGTTTAACACTTCCCAAAGCTTACTACTTCTGCACTGCTCTCAAACACTGATATTCTTCTTGCTACATCATTCTATAAGAGAAGATGCTGCTCAGCTGGTAGTCCCAAACTGGCAGCCCCAAACCGGCAGCTCAAATATATGCCTAGTGAAATACTTGGAGAGATCTGAATTGCTTTTTAGGTGCTCCATCCACTCAAACCCCAGGCTCTTTATGTATCTAGTGACATGGAAGGATTTAGGGGCCAAATTTCTGCAAATGTTTTTGAAAACCACAATCAGTATTTATATCTGAAGTACTTAACATCCTGAAATTATCATCATCACCTAGTTTTCCTAAGGCACCTTGGGTTCCCCGCCTCTCCCCTGTAGTGACCTTTTACATTGTATGTTCCTCGGGGGAGGCTCTGCTTTATCACATCTCTCCAGCGAGGTGCCAAAACGACCATTAACACCTAAAAGAACTAAAAAGACATGACATCCTGTCTACTGGTGGTGTACCGTTTATAGGAATGGACATTTTTTTGTGGACGCTGTTTGCTGCAATCTCTGGTTTCTGTGCGTGTGGGAGGTCTACCCATTCAGATGTCTATACGCCTGCGTTACAACCTGGTAGTTGCTGTCATGGTCTGTGGCTTGTGCCCTTGGTTTACCACTCTGCACTTCTATTTGCTTATCAGGTTAGTGACACACTGAAATGCTCCATTACAAAAGTTGTCATTTCCTTTCAGTGGGTCCTTGAAAACTTACTCAGCAGTTTCATTTCCATCCACAGCTTTCGAATTCTACTAAACTTGCTCACCTCCAAGCTCCTCAAAAATAAGTGAGAGAATTTTGCTGAAGGCATCTGGAAAAGGGTATTTTGATGGAGACTAGATATCCCTAATCACTAGTGGGCCAACAATCTCCAGCTGAAGAATGTAGCGAGGTGACCAACGTTACAACAAATCAACCTGAATTAGGGGGCATTACGTTGTTTAACAAAAAGGGCAATGAGCCCAAAAGAGCTTCTTTTACCTGATAATGGAACTGCAATTGCTCCTAGGTTACTTCATACTGCTGGCTTAAAAATGAGAAACTGTTCCCTGGACCGTTTGCATCTTGGCACACAATTTCTAGCTCATTGTGATTCTAAACAGTGTACGGGATCCGTAAGCGTGCTTAGTCAGCCTGGCCAGCCACCTGAGAGCCATGAGCAATGTCCCCTTTATGACTGCTCACATCTACTTAAAGAGAAAAGACAAAAAAAAAAAGGGCAAGAAAACCCATTCCTCTTGATTCCCAGAGACAGTATCGCTGCTCAGATCTTCCTTCAATCTGGAAGCGGCCAGACCACCAGACTCACTGAAAGCAGACGCACCTCTAGAAGCAGAGAGCAACGGCTTGCGAACGGTAAGATACACTCTGGCCTCCCCAAATTGCCGATCCGATACAGAATTACTGGTTGAAATAGCCAGCATTTTGCTGGAGGTCAGATCAGATAAGAAGCCGCCAACCTTGCTGACTTTACATACCGAAACCTTAACATGACCGAAACTCTAAGAGGGGATCCAAGGAAGAAGAGCTCTGGGAGCTGCTGGCAGGTACGAGACGATGGTGGGACCTCACAGGTCCCCCCTGCTCTCTGGTGAGATGGGCCAGGCTACCCCCTCTGAGCTACAGTCCTCCGCCTTCTGTATGAAATAACCAGTCTCTCCGGTAAGCAAAACAGTTAAGTGATCAGGGGAAGAGAAAGCAAGACGGAGTCATCCTTTCAAGGCTAACCTCGGCAGAGCTCGCATCCCCGGTGAAATCCCACCACAGACACGACGCTCTGCTGCGCTGACAGGCCCTCCCTGGCTCTGCTGCTGGGGGCAGCCTGGAGAACGTGAATTTTGCAAAAGGAACAGGGCAGCCCGAAGGCTGAATTACCTTTCCTGGAACATAGATCCCAGGCAATGCACTCCTACGGCCGTTTTTAGCTCACCCAGTCAAACCGCTGCCTCCCAGGCAGAGCATCAGAAGAGCAAGATTTGCGGCTGCACCGCTCCCGGCTGGACCGACCGGCAGCTGCCGAGTGAGCAAGTCCTCTCGGATGGGCCAGGGTAAGCAGGGGTCCGCTTCACGGGCTGCTGTAAGCAGTAGGTCCTATGGAAGGTAATAATCCATGGCTGAAGTCGGAGGTGGCTGCGTTCTGCAACGCAGTTTGTACTTAGGCTGATATTCTTAATGGCGAGTGTCTCGTGTGCGTCATGTTTTCAGGCTCTGGCCCCAACCGGTGGTCTAAACTGTCTGCTTAATTTCCCTTATCGTCTGGAAGTGAGCGATGCCCTATCCTTCCCTGACCCTGGGAAGAGGAAGGTATTTGCTTGTAGAAGGAGCTCTTCGCCTGGATCCTGCTGGAGAGATAACCCCGTGTTCAAACACCGATGCGAAAAACAGGCAGGTTCCCGACTGTTTTCTTAGGCTGGGGTATGTCTTGCCTGAAATGGTCTTATGGCTTTCTCTTTTAAGCACGACTGAACAGGCTATATCTCCCCTCTTATTTGCAGCCATCTAGCATCCCTGCCAAAAGCACAGTGAAAAACAGCAATAGGCAAATAACTAACTCTTGGTTTATTTTTTAAGGTAGTTTCGTTGCTGAAAACCAGGGGAAGAGAAAGTGCTATGTGGCTACTCTGCTGTCAGCTTGATCTGTGACCTGCAGTTTAGGAGCCTTTGCACTTGCTGCTAATTCCTTTTAACATGAGCTGCTACAAGACTGTTTCTGCATGTTAACTAACGCCTTCTCGGATTTTGCTCTAAGTGTTCTCAGCAAACAGC
Organism: Aquila spilogaster; assembly: GCA_024606505.1. NCBI lineage: Eukaryota > Metazoa > Chordata > Aves > Accipitriformes > Accipitridae > Aquila > Aquila spilogaster. Next base: position 56,724,510 of record JANHGO010000042.1, on the reverse strand, counting down.
ACTGTAAGATGGGCTGGCTATAGCAAAGCTAGCACGTTATGATGTAACTCGTTATTATTTTGAACACTTAGTACAATAATTATCCGTAATGACAACTGATTACTCTTGAGATGCCCCTGCATTAATACTTTACATGGACTGTGCATCTTTGTCTGAAATTCACCCAAACCGGTGGAATAACATTCAATGAGAAACATCATCCAGCAGCCGCTTGCAAGTTCTCACCGAAAACCTGTTGATTTTTGTGAGTTTTCCACTAACTTTGGAAAGGCTTCGGATTTGCCTTGTAGTTGTAAGTGCTCTTAGGAAACAAACTTGGCAAAGGGGACTGGGTGAGCATCCGGGGTGATGTGATCCAGCAGAAAGTGGAAAATCCGGACAAACCGAACTATGACTTTTGATGAGCAGCACGAACACCACATTTGGAGGCAGAGGTGCGGAGGGCAATTTTGTGCACAAAGACTCAGAAAGCAAAGGAGGGCTTCTAGCAAGATTTCCTTTCACTGCAAGGAAAGCGTGCTAGATATCTCTGTATGAAGCCAACAAACAAAACCAGCCAGTTTATTCAAGCATTTAGCTGTGCATCTGATGGTACCGTTGCTTCCAATTTTGTACGTGAAACCACGTCTAATGCTACTAGAAGGTGAATGCTACACATACACCTATGGAGGTGTACTTTTTGCTAAGTAGCATGGAGGCTGGGAGCACTCCATCATCATGAGTCTGAACAAAGGAGTAGTGCATGGGGACCGCTTTTAAAGGAAAAACTTTCAGCATGTCTGTGATAATCAGGATCTGTGGCTTAAACTGCAGAGTTCAGGGTCTAAAATGGTCTGAGCCGCTCTACCCGGCTGTGAGCCGAAGATCACGGTGAGTAACACGCACTGAATATAACCAGCATCGCGAGATACCCATCATGGTCTGAGTTCTAAGACAAACCACGTAAAATTTCTTTGCACATCTACGGTAACAGCTAATGATTATTTTTTTTCTCTGAACTTTGTCCAAAGTTCATCTCTAAAACAAACTTTAGTCAAACTGAGCGTATTGACTCCTCAGCAGAATAAACATGCCGAATCTCTAATAACACTTAATCGCTGGTTCTAGCTTCTTTTAACTTGCTTGTTAACCAGAAAGATAAAAACCAGTGAAATAAACAGGCTTTACTCAGTATTTATTTTTCTGGTGCCTCTATCAAAAACTCTGAAGGACAAAAGCAACTCCGGTGTGATTGTTTTCAGAGTAAGCTGACTCCTCTTCCTGCTGCAAACCCTAAGTGAAGGTAAAATTAAAATCCAGGCTCATGCCTGGGTTGTAACACTCAGCCTCCATGGCTTGAACTGCTGGTAGCAAAAGTTTACATGGAGGCGGAAAAGTCTGAGTATCGTGGCTGGGATTTTCAGGGGGTTTTAAAAATTGGTTATGGACTCGGGACTGGAGGGGCGAGAGGAGGGACAGGGCTGGACGGTGCCCCAGCCCCAGGAGAAATTGCAGTAAACTAAGGTGCAGATCTGACAGTAATTGACCTGGTCCCGGTACTGCTTTATCTACTGAGTGGCTGTAGAAGTAAAGTAGAAAGAAGTATAAAAAGCAAATACACATTTATTAAAAATTGTGTCATATTTTTACTACACTAACCGTAACGCTTCTTGTCACGGTTGGACACGTTAGAAAAGGTACCGCGATGGCAGTAGATTTTTTGGTAGATTTAGATTTTTTGGTAGTCCCGTGCACGTGACCTTACCTGTTAATCCATGAACTGTGCACCTATCAGTAATTATTTGTATTTGATCAGCACCCTGATATTTTCTGTGGTTTTATTTTTTTAGTACTCCATCAGCCCTGCTGTTCAGAATCATACCCAGCTTGCAAAAAAAAAAAAAAAAAAAAAGAGAGAGGGAGAGAAAGAGGAAAAAAAAAGGGGGGGGTAGGAGAGATTGCCTCAAAAAGAAAAAGCCGAACAATGTGACATTTAAAAAAAAAAAAGGCATTTTTGGATGACTCTATTTGCTTCGTACCTTTTCCTTTTTGTGCCTTTAAGGTTTGTGTCTTCAAGCTCATATCTACAAACCCACAGGCTAGAAACTTAATTAAAAAAAAATAAACCCGACTTTCTTGCATAATTGTATGAGTCCAGGAGCTACAGCTTTAAGAAAGGCACCAAATGTTGTGAAGTTCACAATTAAATCACACAGAACTTGGCAACCAACTGATGGAAAAGAAGTGGAAAATTAACAGCAATTAAATAAACAATGGCTTGGTAGCCCAATTTTTTGACAGTTGAGAGGGAACCTTGCTGTAAATCCCCGCTCACGTTGAGCACACCAGAATCCTCCAGATGATAAAACTGTGCATTACTGCCCAATTACGATGAGTCCCTGAGTTACTCATCATGACTGCTTTATGGATTTAGTTTCACAACATAATAATGAGTTCATCGTGGTTTCCTGAAGCATCTGCAGAGATAATGCAAACACTTACTTTTCTTCCCAACTTGTGAACATTTTGAAGAAATAAAGTGATGCGAGAGGCTATTAAAAAAAATCGGTTTTGCATTGCATCAAACCCCGGCTTTCTGTGAGAGCTCATGCAAATCCCGCAGCGTCCAGAACACGTCCCACTGCTTTAGCAATGGTGGCTCCGATGTAAAGGCGAGGTTTTAAGTATTTCTGAGACTCTGGAGACTTTCAGAAGCTGGAGACGCACGGGGGGTGTGTGTGTACACGCTATGCCTGTAACTTAAGCTTAGTTTATCGCAGATAAGAGCTGATCCTGCACGGAGCGGCTGTTTGGGCAGCCTCCAGCAGCCCATTGTGCTGTGGCTGGGTACTGGGGGGGACACACACACACGGTCCCGAGCTGCCTTTTCACGCGGACCCAGAAACGTCCGTGGGTCTGAGTAAGCCAGAAGCCTTGCAAGATCTTGACCCTGTTGTTAGCAGCACCCCCCCCCCCCGCCCCAGTCGAATTCACGTTTATTTGCCTTTCACGTCGACCGCAGAAAACGTTCAAATTCGTGATATGTAACTTCACAGTAACTTTCTGAGTCGCCGCGATTTTTTTTTCTTTCGGGAGGGGAATTAAAAGAGGAAAGGGGGGGAGGGAAAAAAAAAAAAAAAAAAAGAAAGAGAAAGGCAGGGAAAGCTGATGCGCTGCCGTGTCCCCCCCCCCCCGCTGCTCGCACGAAAGCAAATGGCAGCATCCCCCGGCGCTGGAGTAGTAAGTTAATAAATAAATAAGCAAACCCCATTGCACGAACGGCAAGGCGGAAAAGCGCGGAGGAGAGGAGGAGGAGGAGGAGGAGGAGGAGGAGGAGGAGGAGGAGGAGGGAGGGAAAACCCTCCCCGGCCGCACGGCGAGCGGGTGCGCTATTTCTCCGAATAACATGGCAGGGCCGGCGATGCGCCGGGGAGGGGAAGGGGAAGGGGAAAGGAGGGCGGCTCTTCCTGGGCGCGGGCCCGGGCCGCCCGGCCGCGCACCCCGCCGTGGTGCATCAGCAAAGCCCCTTGCATGAGGATGAGGATGCCGCTCTTCCTCCTCCTCCCCATGTTAAAGAGAGCAGCTGTGCTACTGATTACTAATGCACCATTCAAAGTTTGACTGTAATAAAATTCTGGAGGTTATGTTTGGTATCACTGAGTACCAGAGAAGTACCCCCAATTCAT
>JANHGO010000042.1:56661946-56719384 GCA_024606505.1 Aquila spilogaster | reverse complement strand
GCGCCATGAGATGTTCCGTCTCTGGGAAAGCACTGATCGCCAGTGTTGTTGTGCCTGTAAATAGGCCCCCTTTCCCCCGGCCTCCCCGGCGGGCGCCCGCAGAAGTTTGCGAGCGGGAGCGGGAGAGGTGGAGGAGGGTGACACTTGGGGTAAAAGGAGGAGGTGACACATTGGGGTTGGGGGGAGGAGCAGGGGAAGGAGATGACACATTGCACTGGGGATGGGGTGGGGGAGGGAGGCTTATCCCCTCCCCTCCGGTTTCCTTCAGGATGATTATTTCCAGGCCCTTTTCTCTCGGTCGGGTCCTTCGCCGCGATGCTGTCGGGGAAGTTTTATTATTATCTGGGAAATGATGCCGCTTTCGGTGATGGATAATTCGTAGTAAAGCCGCTGCTGCGTTTTTGTTTTTTTTTTTTTTTTTTTTTTTTTCTCCTCTCTCCTTCTTCCCTCCTCCTTCCTTTCATTCGTCTTTGTGGCCCGAGCAGCGCCGGGAAAATTCCGTTTCTTCTGCAACTTGTTATTCTGGAGCCGGGCCTGCCCCCCTCGCCCTGGGGCTGCCCTTCCCGCACAGGTACGGAGCTCGGGGCCGGGGCGCCGCCGGGGTTTCCCACTCCTGCTCCGGCACAGCTGCCGGCATTGGGGACGGCTACTTCTTTATTTTTATTTTTTCCCTCCCTCCTGCGTCTGCGTAGGCGGAGTGGGGCTCTATGTGGGACTCTGCCATTTGGTCTAGTCCTCTTGTGTATGCTCCTTTCTTCACTTGCCTTCCTGCGGGATTTTTTTTTTTTTTTTTTTTTGGTGGTGGTGTGTGTTTTGTTTTTTCTTTCCTGTATTATTCCGAGCTTCGCTGTCGGTAGAGCTTTTCCCCCCAACCACCTCTGCAGTTTGGTGGGTGCTGGCAGGATTGTACGCCGAGGTTTTTAGGTGAATTCTTACTGGATTAATGCATGGAGCTCTTCATTCAACTTCTTCTCAAGTGTCAAAAAATGAGGCTATGAACAGATGTGTTTCAATATGGAGAGATTTCCAAGTTCCTAATTCTTGGGGGTGGAGGAAAGAGTGCCATTGGAGAGTGGCTTTTGTTTTCGATTGGTGAACAAATGTCATCACATTTCAGTCACGTGCTGTAATATTCTTTGTTCAGCTATCAAAGTATGATATCTGCTACACCTGTTCCCACTTTTTAATTGTAAGTAACGGTGATTGCCTGCAAATCTTATAATTGTGGATAGGGGCACTTCCCCTCTGTCTCCCCCTCCTACCCCCTGGATGTTTGTTTGGGCCCAAGCGCTGAGCTTGACAATGAACTTTTGTTCACTGTGGAGACTGCATGTAAAAAGGTCCCACTGGGGGTAATAACTTGCGTGTCACGGGAAAGTTGTGTACTGTGATGTACGGTAGGTCTGAGCATGGAAAAAAATAAGGTGGGGACATGCACTCGCTAATGGCAAGGCTCTAGTAAGGGGTAGTAGGCTCCTTTGGGCCAGTGAAGTTTCTTAACTAGATATGCTGTTGCTTGTTACTGGGTTAAAGGACAGATACTCCTGTACAGTCATATAGACAGATAGGTACATCTTTTTTTGCTTAGCTGTAGATTTTCAGGTATCAGAAATAAAACGGATTTTGGTTGTCTGTTTACTTTTTTTTTTTTCCCCATTGTGCTCACTTCAAACAATGAAGACACCTGCTTAGTTTCAGTTTTGTAAGTCAGCTTCCTCTGGCTTTCCTGTGCTTGCCCGGAGCTAGCTGGTGAGGCTGGATACGCTACATAGCGGGGGAATGTTTAACTTTGACGAAAAGAGGCTTATTTCGGGGCTTAATTTGTGAAGAAAATAACATGCTTTTCAAAGCCTTGGAAAAAACCCCAAACAAACCCTCAAAATCTAAAATTCATGACTTCTACCCGGTTAATGTGTAATGGTAAAACTTTTATATTAAACTTGTTAGTGATTGCGTGTACTATAACTTTATATTTAAATAGTGATATTAAATTACTAGTAAGAACAGGATCTTAAAAGAAGGAAAGAAACAAAAAAATGTGCATAACTACCCATATTAGTTGGAGAAGTTAATTACCACACTTTAGTAGAAAGATCACAGGCTTTGGGGATTTTATTTATATCTGGGTATGTTTCACAATAGCTAAATGAAACTGGTTCTTTGGGGGCATTTTTTATTACTATTTTCTAGAAAAAGGAATTCTGTAGCTCAGTAAATGAAATGTTAAAACTGTATTTAAAAAAGTAGATGCAGTGCTTCTTGCATGTTTTTAAACCTTTCAGCCTTACTGTGGTAGAGAAATTGGATTATTTTATGGTGGTTACATCAGCTAGAAGTTTGAGCTGATACAGAGGGAGTATGAAGCAACCTCTTTATCCATTGATTTCATGTTGCGTAGTAGCATGTATAGAGTATCACTTCAAGGTCTTAAGAGACCCGTTGTCCAGCAGAAGGTAGGTGCTTGCTCACCGAGTACTTACCACCAGCTGGATGTCAACTATGTCATACCCCCAGTTTTTAGCCATACCGACCTGAGCAACAAGAAACTTGGAGTGGGTCCCATTACGGGTTTCAGTGATTTTTCAGTTAACTAACAAAGCTGACGTGGTGTATAATTAAAAATGTCGTGTTAAGGAGTATTTTGTTATTGATAATTATTTTACCATTAGTCATCATAAGATTAAAAGCTTTCAGGTAAAAATCTTTGCTCTTCTCTATGTGCATCCTGAACTGGATTTGTTGTGAGGTGGAAGGCATTTGAAAGTGGTTTTCTTCTTTTAGGGAATGAAAATACAAACTTTCCTTCAAAGAACTTAAATAAAGCAAAAGTAGGAAACTGAAACTTACGTTCCTCAGAGGAAAAATGCTGTTGTGTTTTCCAGCCTCAGCAGTAAGATCATTGCTTTCAGTTTAGGTTTTGTAAAGATCTCTCTTCACCCTAGGCCATTCAGCTTCAGCTCTGTTTTGAGTATTGGGCCTAAATAGTTCTTATTCCAACTTCACTTATCTTTTTAGAGATGAGGTTTTATGTGTCTGTTAAACTTCACTGTAGAAATAATAATTTAAAAAAAATTTCTTGGACTGGATCTGTACAAAGGAGATGGTTTTCATGCTTTTTTTTTTTTTTTTAAATAAAGTGTGTTTTAATGGCTCCTTAGAAAGTTGTGAAATTCTGTGTGCAGTTGGAAAGCTTTAATAATGAGCCTGGCTATCACTTGGGTTGTTCATGCAGTTTGTTTATAATGGTCATAATTGCCTATGAGCACATCGTAGTTGTTCAGTTCCTTTATACTTATTCTCGGAGCCGTGAAGAACTTTATTCAGTCAAATGAATTGATACTACTGGAAATCATTTACAACAGAGATTTCTCTTTCGTTTCAATACCAGTTTGTAGGAACCTTGATGGACTATCTTATTTCATATGTTATGGGCATTTTGTGCGGGTACCAGAAACTCAAGATGAATGTCATGTGAGAAACACATGTTGGTGACTTAACCTTTTTACTATTGTTTCGGGTTTGTTGTTTGTTGGTTTTGCTTGTTTAAAATCTTCCAGAAAGAACTTCATAGTGTGATAGGGCTTTGCTTTTTGGAGGGCCATCACATGGTGATGTGAGCTGTAAAGCAGACCAGCCTTCAGGAGAGGCTCCTGGTGTAGAAGGGGCAGCGCTAAAAACCTATTAGTAAGCTTCTAATAGTATTTCTTCACTGTCCCCTTCACCCTTTATACTCACAACTGTGCAGTCACATGCGTAGCTGTATACTAGAAGTGTAAGACTCCACAAAAGGCCTGGCTCCTGCACGTTCGTGAATTGCCCTTGTTCAATTACTCTGTGCCAGAAAGCAGCTCACATCCTGTTTCTGATGTATTTTAACTGCACAAAGGTTATTTAGGAACAAACCATATACTGGAAAGGTGGGGCACTGCACAGAGAAGGGTTTTGAGATGTCTGCTGAATGCAAGGGGCAAGATATTTACTTCTGTACCCTGTAAATAGAGGGTGAACTGAAGGATAGTTTTTATAGGTATCTTACATTAATATTTCATGTTCCGTATAGCACAAAGCCAGTGTCTGGCTTGTGCTGGTAGTAGGGATATACATTATGCAGGCAAAAAAGAAGTTTATTTACATTTGGGGAGGGGGAACTTTGTATTTTCTTATTTTCCTTTCTTTTTTTCTCATTGCAAATACAGTCTCATTAAAAAAAAAAAAAAAGTGCCCTGTGTTTCTCTTACAAGTTTTAAATAATTTATGGCTCCTGCACCTTACCAGGTTCCTCACTGGATTAAAATTGGTAAAGTATGATTTTAAGTGTGTTTGACTCTGCTTTTGTTATGTCAAAACCTCACAAAAACAAAGTGGCAAGTGTAGGTATTGAAAGGCTATAAAATGTACAAAAATCGAAAGAGTCTTTAAAAATGTACTTTGTGCTGAGGAAAGATGCACCCGTGTGACAATCAGGCTTTATAATTAGGATCACCTGTCCTTAAAATAATTTTTAAAGCTATAGAAAGTTCCGAAAGGTCCCTTCCTTCGGTCTGAGAGGATTGCCATGCCTACTGCCCTAACAAAGCCCCAACTTTACCAAAGAATCTTTTGTCTTAATACTTTGATCATGCCAGGCTTTTGAGGAAAGAATGCACTACTTGATGCAGGCTTCTCTGCAGCATTTATTTTCAGTTTTACTGTTTATATCATTTTAATGTCTCTGTTGGTATTATCAAGTACCCTGTGTCTTAAAAGCTCTGTGCCTGGATGGTTTGACCTGTTATTCGTGCCCTCTTACCTGAGGTTTCTTGTTCATTGTCATTGCAAACATGCATTCTTTGATTAGAGATTATATGCTCAAAGCGTACTTTAAAAAACCCACATCAGAACCTCCTTCCCGCCCCCCCCAATACTACTACCTCCCCCCCTCCCCCAGCCCTAGCTTAGGCTAGTTTGTTGGTACTGGTGGGAATGCATTTATAGATAGTACATAAGGAGTGAGGCTCTGCTTAATGTGAGCTGTGTTGTAGGCCGTGTTCACGCAGCTTCTATGCTTTTTTTTAATGTCAGATTTCTTAAAACGTGTGTTTTCCAGATTCTGCCCTTCTACCTGACAGTATGGTGCTTGTAGGACAAAAGGGAATCTTACCAAGTTCACTTGCTACAGAAATTGTGTTGCTTGCCTCTTAACTGAGGGACTCTACCATTGCATGTGTAATTAGAAATACGTTTTGAAAATGTAGCCGGTGTGTTTCTTGAATGGGACTACGGATGTGTGAATGGTTAAAACAAACGAGGGCAGATTTGAGCCTGTGACTCTAAGATGGCCTGTGCTTGGACTCGGTCTCCAGGCCTGCGAGAAAACTCTACGGTTGGTTCGGTTTCGTTGTTTCTGCCTGTGAAATACAAGCTGTCAGTACAAAAGGGAGAAGGAACATTGATTCCTTTCCTTGTTCCCCTCCAACCCTGTAGATCCTAGCGTTGTTAACTATGTGGATCCCGAAGGCAGCGTAGCTGTAAACAGTTAATTGAAGAGATCAAGTGGTATCCTATTGAAGCCTTAAATTGTTTTAACAAAACTTCTGAGTAATTGCAATAATTATTTTCTGATAAGCTGGCTGATAGTAACTATGGCAACAGCTGTCTTTGGCCTATGGACAGTATTGCTGTATTGACAAAACCTTTAGATGCTCCTGAGGCCTCTTGCCTTTGTAGGGAAGTGCATCAGGATGACTTTCAGGTGACTGAAGCGTCACCGTTTGTTTTTCTGTTGCAACGGGACGCTGTCTTTCTCTTGGGTCAGAGTCTTGGTCCTTTTTCTTTTGCGTGTTGCGGGTGCTACCTGCTAGCCTGGAAATGCTGCAAAGACTGTCTTGTTCTGCAAGGACTAGTGAAACATATAAGTACTTAGATGGAATGATATATGCATATTATTGTTTTTTAATAATAATAATCCAGAGCTCGGGGAAAAGGGAGGGAAAAGAAAGGAGGACCTATTCATTTTGATTCCTGGTTGTTTCCTTCCTTGATTAAAACCTTCTTAGAACAGACTGGTAGGGGGAGCTGCCCTTCCCTTTACTGAACTGAAGTACAGCGTATTCTTCTCTGAGGCCTACGCTGAGATACAGCTATTTAATTTTCAGCTAAGCTCTGCTTCTTTTTGGAAGAGAGGCAAGCTCCTGCTTCAGTATGTTGTAGAAATGGAGGAAGAGAGTAATTTGTTTCCAGATTACTAAAGCCTGGACAGGGAGAATATGACCCTCGCCAAACATACTTTTCCTTTTGATACTCAGAAGAGCACTCTTTAATGTTTATAAATGTAGCAGTCTTGGGGGGGGGGGGGAATCTTACTGCACTTTATACTAAAGATGTTAAAAAGCTGTGGCCCATTCTGCATGTTTAAAAGTAGCTAAACTGCTGATTATTCTTTGGGAATTACTGGTTAGCTGATGTTTATTTTTACTGAAATCTTTGTCCTCTTAACTTCGATGTTTGAGAACTGGCTATCAGTCCAGCTTACCTGATGATTACTAGCAGTGATCTCCCTGTACAGTATCTGTATGTTGTTTGCTGGCCCGTGGAAGTGTGCAATATGGCCTACATCTGGTTTCATCTTCAGTAAGAATGTGGCTCGTGGAAACTACAGGCCCCAGTGTGCAGTGCTGTGTTTTTATCTGAATAGCCTGCCTGGATTGCGATATACTAATGCATCCTGGGGCCTGTAGTTTTCATGAGCAGAAGTTGGAGATTCGGGGTGACAAGTGAAAGATGCTATAACGTTCTAGAAGCCGAGTTGTCGATAGCTTGTGCAGTTCTTAGTTGGTCAGCTTAAACCTGCGCCGCTATTACTGTGCAGCAGCATGTATTTTTATTTACCAGTCGAAGACAGTTTATAGTTGGGTAGTATGTTTAGGGAAGAGCAGTCGATGAAAGAAGTCCTCCAACTGCCTGTGTGTTTTTGTACAAAGAATATATTCATAATTGCACTAATACCTTGCTTCATCTGTGACTGCAAGTCTCCTGCTTGGTATTCTGGAAATTTTTAATCTTTCAAGGCAACGTTACGGATGGAAGCATTTGGCAGAAGGAGGCTTCCGTTACTGGCAATGTGGCTGCCATGTTCTCCTTTCAAACTGCTGCCCACCCGTCGCAGTGGAATTCTGTCAAAGCGAAAGGGGATTTGAACAGCTTTTAACCTGCTGAGATCTCACCGCTCTGTTTCCTGAGGTCGAGCGATGACGTAGGTGCCTTACGCAGCAGAGCAGGGGAGACGGTTTGTGTTCCTGCTGGGGGGGTTAATGACGTCATTGCTGGTTACCACGGAGACACAGGGTCTCAAACTCAGGTATTGGCAGGTGCGACCAGAAGCAGAGCGCATCTGGTGGTGTTTGGTCGGTGTGTTTGAGCCCTGACCACTACGCTTGAACTCGCATCGAAGAGGTGAAGTGTTTCTGGAGTAGGGGTAGGGTAATAGTAACTTTCAGAATGCTTATTTTTTTATATCTGAGAATTATGTATTTTCACCCAAGCCGTTAACTAATAATGTTCAGTGGGATTTGCTAAAGTGAACGTGGACGTTAATTTGATTTCAGTTGTTAGGCCAGTAGCAAATTTAGTATTCGCTGTAGTCTCACGTGCCATGTTTTGGGTACTGCAATTGTCTTAATTTTTAAGTGAGCAAATACTTAACTTTAACTGATCCCAGTCAATTTCTTTGTTCCTCAGTTTGTGTGAGATAATAATAAAAAAGGTTTATATTTAAGTACCAAACAATATGAAATAAACTTTTTTGATGTTTTTGGAGAAATTAATTAGAGCTCCAGTCTTGTAAAAAGTCATGCGTATTTTACTTTTAAGTCCTGCAGAAGTCAAAGAGACTATCTGAATGCCTAAAATTGGAACCTTTATAAGTAGTAGTAGGATCAAGACCTCCAAATTCCTAATGTTGGAAAGCAGCTGCTTTGTATTCACTGTAATTAGCTAACATCTAGGTCTGTGTGGCAAAATTGTTCTTTTAGTGAGTGTCCGGAAATTCCACTCAGTATAAATTTAGAGTTTGTATTTGCTTCGTAGTTGTGGGGGAAAAAAAACCCAAAAACCAACAAAAAGTTGCTCTCTCCTTCACCTGTACAGATTATAAATATGACAGATACGATATTTGGGCGGTAATAGCTTCTTTGAGGCAGGGAATGTATTTTGTCAGCACTGATGCATTGTACACACTGTACATTGCTGACACTTCTGTTTAAAACTGATAAAAAAAGGTAACTCTATACGGAGATTCATCTAAAACCTTACATATGCTGTAACTGTAATAGAGTTTGTAAACAGTTAGTAATAGTTTTCTTTAAGTGTTCCCAGCCCCTTCACAGCCCATGTGGAGCACATTGCTGACAGGACACATGATTAGCTGAAATAGTTACTATTAGTATATTGACATGATTAGAAGGGCTGTCATTGTTGCCGTGCAAGGATGAAATTCCCTTTCATTGGCTGATTAGGCCTACACAACAGGCAGGAGAAGAAACCAAGATAAATCTCTGTGTAGTGGAGTGATGATGTATCTTGTCCTTCAAGGATGTTTTACCCTCTGTAGAGAGCCTGCGATAGTGCCCTTTGTAATGCTGCTGTATCAGGGTATTCTAGATAAGGAACATGGGTAACAGGGATGTACAAAAGGGTTTGATGCATAGTTGTAACGAAAAACTCTTCTGTAAGTATTTCTTATCTCATAAAAGCAAATGTGTCCTGATCTATGAGGAAATCCTGGCCCTGCTCAAGTCGATGGGAAGCTTCCCAGTTGAATCGAGAGTACCAGGATTTCATTCTTTTCCCCCAAAAAGGTAGTTTTAAGTGGATTTTGCAGGGCTGAAGTACTTGACAAAGTTTGAAGAATCTGGTGTCTGTTTAAGATGCTGCTGCTGGCCCTTGGGGGATCTTGTACCAGGTACTTCGTCTTCTAGTGTCTTTGCTGTTCCTTTAAAAAGTGGATAATATTGAGCTCCTGTAATGCTTTGTAAGAACTTGGAATCTATTTATTCAGGGCTTTTGCTTAATTGCTAACACGACAAAATTTTACATGAAAGCCAGAAATTAGTCCTTCCTGTATCCAAGGAATACTTTTTGTCTGTCTCTTCCTTCTTGCCAGTGTGACAAAACTGCCCAAATTGAGATGTTCAGTCTGAAATGTGAATAACCTGACTTGTGATGAATTAAAAACCAAAACAAATGAACAAAACCCCAACAAAAAACCAGCACCCCCCCCAACTAACAAACCTTTTTCATAACTTTATAGAAGGACTACAATGGCCTACATTACTAATAATGAAGCTTTTTGCTAATTTGCATCTAGCTGGAGCTCCACATACCTTACTGTTTCACTGCTGCTTAGCTTCCAGCAATTGTCTCTGATAAGCATCTTTATCATGTAAATCTATTGTTGTGTGTAGTATGAATTTGCTGTATTAAGGATGCTCTTGTCAGTGACCCCAAATGGAAAGGATGTGGCTACCTGAGCTTCCCTTATTACCCTTTCAGAGAGTACATTCTGGTCAGGAATAAATTGGGAAGCACTAGCAAGGTTTGCACTGTTTCTGAACACCAGGTACCTGTCCTTGAGTCAACTGCAATTCTCCTCCCAAGGAGGAATCCTACCATACCATACCCTTATTTTGCATTCTCAGAGAATCCTGCTGAAATTGGTGGATTTGTCACCATGGAACCTGTTTCAGAATTGGAGACTTAGTTTCTGTTTCCCACCTGCATTTTGGCATATTTCACTAGCTCTACTTTTCCTTTGAGTTTTGTGCTCTGAAGTAAATGTGGACGTCTCCCCCCTTCACATAATTCTCATCCCTGTATGGCAGTTTCTTCTTGGCTTAAAACTTGCTGTGTCTTCTCCCACCTTACTTCTTGCAGGAATTATATTTGGATGCCTGGCTGTTGATGCAGAACTCTTAATAGATTGTGCAGTGTTTAATTTAATCAAATGTTTTTTCCTGTGATGATGAGCTGCAGTTTTTTGCAGTCAGTCAAAACCTGATGTTGTTGGCCTGTTAAATGCATGCTCCAGGTTAGTTCCTAACTGTAGTAACAGCATCTTCTCAGCTGTGGAGTTGATTAGTTCAGCATAGGTCTATGATTGTATGAATACCAGTACCTAAGTTGTTGTTTTGCGCTGGCATCGTCACTGCTACAAAGTTGCATGAGCAAAAATACTGATCTTAGGTTTGCTCCTTCCTGTTGCGAGATAAACATGTACGATTCCTCAAAACTTGGGACCTTCTTTCTGGTTTCCCTTTTCTAACTTAATCTACACTTCTCTGCCTGTGATTGTTTTTGTCCAAAAATGCTGATTTTTCCTTATGCAAAATATATTGTTAATATAACGGATGACTTCATCATCATGTATTTAAGCTGTCTTACTCTAAGGCTTTTGAAAACTTAAACTAAGGAAGGGAACAAGTATCTGTTAAATCCCTGTTTGTTTGTATGTAGAAAGTACTATATATGAGACATGCCCATATTTTTCTCTTGGGTATATCAGAAACTCCTGCATCTTCTTCAGAAACTCTTGCATAATAAGGGAAAGGTGGTAAATACCAGCTGCATGCTTTTTTCCATAATTTTTGCCACTTTCCCACATATACAGGGTACATATTAAGCCTTCCGCTATGAAACCTCCATTGTGTTATGATTAGATTTTCTTTTTTCCACATTGCTTTCCATGCTGTGGTCTTTGGTAGTCCAGTAGGCAGTAAGACTCTCATGGGCTTCTTGGGGATCAGAAGTTGTATTAGAAGGGACTTAAAATCACACAATAAACTTCCATGTATGTTTCTGGTCCTCATATGGCTTTTTTTCCCCTCTACTGTGTAATAAGCAGAGTCTAAATTGAGAGGAGCTGGGATTTTTCTCAAAGGCAGTTTAAAAGGGAAAGAAAAAAAAAAAGCCATCCTTGAAACAGCAAGGAGACGAATATGTAAAGACGAGGTGATGAGAGGAGTGCATGAGAATTTCTGCGTGTGTGTGTGTGGAGAGAGATGTGTTCAAACATCTTTTCTAGCACAGCAATAGGACTGTTAAAAATCTGGGCATTAATTTTTAGATAACAGAATTTGTTCAAAGAGTAACTTTGCGAAGAAGTTACCGTAATGATGGGCACTACGCTGATACCACAGCAGTGCCATGATTGTAAACTTATTATTGCGGGGGTTGGTCTTGATACTACTGTGGCATATGCAGTAGTTTAGTGCCCTGCACCGTTTTGTCTCATCTTAAGTCTCTGCTGTGAAGGTAAGCCTTCTTGCCATGTGGTGGCTAACTCCATCTCCTAGGACAATGTTGGAGTGGGGCTGTTGTGTATGTGGAATCAGTAGGTCCCAGGAGAGCAGGTGAAGGTTGTGGTGATGTTGGTGTGAGGGGATATGAAGGAGGAGTGTCCCTTAGCAGCACATTACTGCCTTCTTTTCTGGGTGAAGCACCTGGGGATAGGTCCTGGCTCCTTGGGAATAAAAATAATTTGAGGGAGGTGGAAAATTGACTTCCACCAGCAGCCTCCTTCAAACTGCTGATCCTTTTGTTTAGAAAGTGTCATCATACCATGCGCCACAATACTCTCTCACTCTCTATCAGCGCTGTAAAAGTTGAAAATGGTATTGCCTTTCAGCTGGTTGTATTAGCCACTAAAAATGGATAATTCTACAGTTTAGTCTTCCTAGTTTAAGTAAACAATTGGTTAAAAATCCATGGCAATCAGTGCGAGTAAAAATGTTTTGGACTCTGTTTTTTTTGTAGCTGAAGTCTACTTTCATCATACAGCAGTCTTGCACTCAGCTTTTCTTCTTTTAAACGCTAATTGCATACTTACGTGATTCCATGTTAGATTGGCACAGTGATTCGGTGTTATGTTTATGTGATATAGCATGTAAATCTTTCTACTTGTATTGAATAATCATGGTTTTGAGAAGAAAGGAACTTCTATTAAGTGTATGGTTACTTGAATTTTTCCTTTCAGATTAGTGACTACCATCAGTACTCCCACACTGAGTGTGACTACCCCAGCTACAAATACCATTCTCCAGATGCTACAGTTCCCATTTGTATGCTTTTGAGGAGAAGGAAGGAAAAAAAAAAAAAAAAAAAAGGTTTTTAAGGGGTAAGGAGGGAGAATACAATAAAAGGGGAAGGGAAGACAGAATTTGAGGTTGATACCTGTGCTTATATATTCACAGGGAGCAGTGAGAGTGCCAGCTGACTGGAATGTAGGGGAGGGAAGATCAGAGCACATCAGTGTAATAATTTTGGAGTGCTTCCTGTTGACTTGTTAATACTGCATGGAATTTGGCCCAGGCAATCTGCTGTTGTGAATCAGCATAGTTTATTCACTTGAGTATAGGTGTGCCTGTTATTATTTGAGAATCTGCTCCACTTGAAAGATAACAGGTCAGTCTGGTAAGTAGTATTATTCCCTTGTTTCGGATTAGAAACTGAGGCAGAGAGAAACTGATTTATTCTGCATTGCGGTAAATTTATTGAAGAACTTAAGCTAGGAACTGAGGCCCTCACTTGTGTGTTTAATCCAGTAAACTGCCTGCTTCCTTCAAGTCCTGAATGTTGCTGTGTTGTAAACAAAAATGAGCCTAAAAATGATTTACTGATTAAGTATGAGCGGTGTACAAATAAGTAGTGTTTGCCCCAAAGGAGGTAAGATTCTTGTAAAACTGGTTGTACAAAATAAATAGGGTACTTTTTTTTTTTTGAAGTTTTGGGTATATTTTTTTATTAGGTTATCTTGGGTTGAAGGAAACGTAGAGGTTTGGATGGAGATGGGAGACATTCTGATGCATCGGGGAGATAATGATCAGTAAATGTGAATTTGAAATCCAGTGAAATCTGAGTTGCATAGGTAAGCACTGGTGCCAAGAAACAGTCCTGAGTTAAGTTCTGCAGAACCTGAAAAAAAAATAGAAGAAAGATGGTGGTGGTTGTTGGTGGTGGTATTGAAATTTTTTTTTTGTCCACCTTTCTAGCTCCCTTGCGTTGTACTATAATTAATGCAAGAAATTGCATATTACCGTGTAGGCATGATTATGTTTTTACAGATACTGTTACATGGGCACACATCCTAAATGTATCCAGAGGGTCAGAGTTAAGGTTAGTGCTTACATTTACAAAACCGAAACATCTCCAGAATGTACTTTGTCTATGACTAATGTGTGAATGAGGTTCCAGTAACTTTACTGCATAATATCACTGTTCTGTATCATACTTTCTGAGTCTGGTACAAAGGAATTAATATAGCTAGTTGCATGGAATGGTTCAATGCACAGCAAAATTAACACTGGGTAACTAGTGTCATCAGTGCTGAAGTCTTAACCACTTGTTAAAACTATTCTGTGTACAGCTTATATGAGCAGAGTTCTCCAATCCTCCAAAGTGAGTACTGTTTGGGGACTGATATCTTTTTCTGTTAATTTGGACAAATGCCTTTTCCAAGTGGAAAATCAGCAGAGTCAGCAATACCCAAATTTCTGCATCTGTCCCCGTTGGCTGGGTCCAGCGTTGCTTCCACTAACTATTTTAGTGCTGCTTAATAAGGACACTGTATTCCAATGCAGACGTGAAAGGTATGGCTCCCTTTTTGTTTTATGCCTTGCTGTCTGCTGTAAATAGCTCACTTACAGGTGTGAGTCTGATGTTTAGAACTCCATGTGATTGATTCTGTGACTACCCATGGCATTAGGCTCTTGGGCTCTGGTGGGATATTGAATCACGATCTTTTAAATGCGTGTCTGTTGTTCTGGAGTATCTCCAGTTACAACCCGTAATGACACTGCTTGTGGTGTCTGCTGGTGTCTTGGGGTATTTGTGGAGCTCAGGAACTTTGGCATATGCCCCTCTAATGAAACATTAGAGTTGTTCATGTTTTGAGACTCTGGTTCTGCATAAGCCTGGGGTTGACTTTTGGCAGTAAGCTGGTTCACTACAGTCTCTGTATTGAAGTGTTTTTATGTTGTGACATCTCGGTAACTGTGGAGACGGCTTCAAGGCCAAATGCAAGGCAACTTCAGTAACTACCATGTCTCGTAGTCTACGATGTGACTTCTGTGAAGTAGAACTCTGGTTTTGGCGATCTCTTGATTTATAGATGGGTGTAATGAAGATTCCTGGAGTAACTTCCTGTGTTAACAACTTAGTGATTGGCATGCTTCTCCTGTTCATGTGCAGCTAGTCCCACTTACATCACCACTGCTTAATGAAATGGTGTTTCTAAAATAATTCTCAGGTATATTGCCTTGGCATTAAAGGCCTGAGATCCAAAGAGATAGTGTTGGCTGGCACTGTGTTTTTCAGAGAGAAGGCTTTCAATTCTTGTTCTCCGTGTTGCCAAAGGAAGCAGTTATGCTTTGTATGCAAACATCATGGAAATGTGAAGTAAACCAATGTGAGAACTGTATTGCACCGGAAGGGTCAGCCTGCATCACCACTAAGACCGATGGCTTGGAATTACAGGCAAATGGGCATAAATCTAGAGACATCCATACAGTTGTCCACTTCTTCCTCTGTCTCCACACAGCCTAATGTGTGAGAAGAGAAGATGATGCATCAAAATCATTGCCCGTATTTTGGAATATATCAGAATCAACTGAGTTTTCCTGTGTAATAGTTGAAGAAGTATCAGCAGATATGGGAGAGAGCAGAAACTCCCCTTGGACTTAAGAGGAGAGCAAGAGGATAAGCATTTGTTTTCTGTTGTAAGCAAAAAATGTGAATGAGATTTGAGAGGTTTCTTGGTACTGCTTAGAGCTCTTTTATACCTTGCTTTGTACTAGAATTTGTTCTCAGTGAGAGATGGGGCACTTCAGAAGAAAACTTCTAAGTTATGCATCTGGAAGACAAGTTATGCATCTGTGATGGGCTTTACTGGTGGGATGGAGAAGAGTGAAATGTTGTCCCATGCATGATCAGCAGAAGCAGTGAAGCATGAATAAACTTGGTACACACACGTTATGATTAAATCTTCCTGGGGTTCTCTTGGGGATACCAACAAATTCAACCTGAAACATTCAGCCTATGACAGCATAGAGTGAGAAAACATCTAGTAAATCTGAAGTTCTCAACTACAAATAAGAGTGCCAATTTCTTTGAATTGTTAGTTTGTAGTGCTATTTGTTGCTGGTGTAGTTTGTGCGAATGATCTTTAGGATGACAAGGGCATTATGTTGCTGTTTTCTTTCAGCAGGACCAATTTCAATGCTATTCCTGGCCTAGATAACAATCCCCCCTCTCAAAACAAAACAAAAGAACCCCAAACCAACCTGTGTGATTCTGTAAGCAGAAGGCTATTTAAATAACAAAATGATACTACCCCCTATGTGAAATGAAAACAAAATGTAGCACAGCCTGAAATTCCTATTTTGTTGTCTTTTTGTGTGACTTAAGAGATTTCTCATATAAACTGGATCGTGGTCAGCCTTCTCACCAGTATAGCTGAGCAATAATTTTATTGAGGCAATGTCTGTGTCTTCATGAAACTGATCACAAAGCTTCTGCTCTTTTTAATACAGTTTTATCCTTGATACTTGCTTGTTCCTGATAAGGATGATAAGCTTATTGGGTACATCCATCTTCATCTTACTGTCTGCAGCAATACTGAAAGGTGGTGTATACCGGACACTTGCTTTGTTTTCCAGACCTGTTGTAATTTGGGCTCTAGAAAATGAAACTTCTGTGTTTCTCACAGATTGAGACCTGCTTGTTTATCCTACATGGCTTTCAGCTTGGCTATCTTCAAAAGCTCATCTGTCAGAAGAGAAGGAAGCTGACAGTGATGAGAAGGCAGACATTCACCAAATTGTTTAGGCAGTGCTTTTTAGCAGGATTAACAGTACTTCCTAGCAGAATTCTGTTCGATGTTTGTCCTGGGCCTCAGCTTGAGATTATGCATTTTCTGCAACAGTAGTGCTTCTTCAGCTAGACTTCCTTACTAAAAAGGAGAGCATCCAGTACTGTTCCAGGGTCAGACAGGACCTGATGACTTTGGAAAGGTCATTTTTCTTTGGGAGGAGTCAGACATTCATCTATGTGTTCCCTTTGAATCCATTGGTTCAAGAGATCTTTCCTCTGGTCAGCTGGGAAGAAGCCAAGTTGTTGCCAATCTTAAATGGGTCTTGGTAGTTTTTCCAGCAAACATCCATGGCTTATGTTTAGTGTTGCTTTCCAACTTTATGGGTCTTTCTTGGTTAGGAGAGACTAACTGCCTGAATCTTCTTGGGTTGACATCCTGATTAGTGAGGGGCTTACAGGAGAATTTTTCAGCAGTCTGATGGGTTATGTAAAAACAACCCCCACCACACCCTTGAATATTTGATCATGTCTCTCAGTGTTGCATTATATTGCACAATAAGCACAAACCAGTTTGATTTCTGCTTCAGAAGTTACAATTTCTGCTTTTAACATTACGTGCTTGAATTATAGCCTGGTTTATTTACCAGAAGAACCAACCTCCAAAACAACCCAAGACATACACTGGTATAGCTGCTCAATGTGATTAAATGTTAGAACTAACATACTGTGCTGGACCAAATGTCCATCTAATCCAGCATCTTGCCTTTATCAGTGGCCAGCAGCAGCAGCTGACTGAACGGCGTAGGAAATGGGTGAATTCTGTCAGCTGCTAAAATATTAACAGTGAATTTCTGACAGACGCTTGCTTAGCCGCTGCCTGAGATGGAAGCTACATTTGGGCTATTGCACTGTGAATAGCAACATCAAACTATTTATAGGTGAATTTGTTGCTGCCTTTTTGAACTCATTTATATCCGCGGCTTTCATAGTGTTCCACAGCAGCAAGTTCCATGCAGTTTACCTGCATTTTCTGTGTGCATGATGGGTTGATGCGAGAAAAATAGTTTCATTTGTTTTAAACATGCTCCCTAGTTGTCATTCTTCTCCGTACCATTTCTAGCTCTCCCCTTTTTGAGGTGGAGCAGCCAGAATTACGTGCAGCGTGCATCACAGCAGAATGTTCCCTGTTTGTTCTCTGTTCTGTTTCTAATACCTTCTGAGATTTTCTCTGACTTCTTGCTGCTGGGAGTTGAACTGTTGGCTTGCAATAATCTCAAAATCTTTTTCGTAAGTAGTAATGCCTAGTTTAGACTCATCATTGTGTATTTATAGCTAGGGTTGTTTTTCCCTATGAGTATGTTACTTTGTACTTGTTGACAGAGGACAATAAAATTACAAACCAAAATCAATCATTCGATATTATCAGATCCTCTACAAGTCTTTGAAGTTTGCTTTAATTTTAACTATCTGGAATAACGGAAAGCATCATAATGTCTGCAACCTCCCTTTTTGCCAGATCAGTTAAAAGTATGTACACAGACTCAACCCTGGTCCTTGTTATGGTAACTTCCCTGCTTTTTGACTGTTTAGTGTTTTCTTTATTTTCAGCCTTTTAATATATTCTTAAGAAGGGGAAGGTATGTCATGGATTTTGCTCTAAGGTGGTGTGAGGTGTACAAATGGATTCACCTTCCTTTTGGTTTTGATGCAACGTGGTATATGAACCTTTTGCTGTTCAAGACTTACATATTCCAGTGTCCCTTTTCTTTTGCTTTGAAGTTGGATGTCCAAAACCTTAATTTCATCAAGATTGCAGTCTTCTATTTGAAAGCTTAGAAGAGAGTGTTCCCAGATGTGAATTGTTTTGTGGGTTTTTTGTTTGTTTTTTAATGATAGTTTAAATGGCCACTGCTTTGTAAGCTTAGAACCATAAATTATATCACCTCCAGTAGGTAGTGGCATTTTCCGTGCCTCTTTTTCCGTTCTTTCCTCTTCCAGTTTGTGGAAATCCCTGTCTTGCCTTTTAAACCAAGTCTGTTATGTTTTTGTTACAACCAGCTGCAAGTTTATTTTTTGAATAAATATCAAGAATCCACTGCTTATCTCTTTTTGTCATCTTAGTAGGATTTTCATAGTTTTTATTTGAAACTCTGGTTTGAAAGCCAAAACTTCTCACTCACCCAGCATTGACCTCAATGAGATATAATCAGTTTTAAAGGCAGTTTGACTGTCAGGCAAAGGGCAGGTGTTAACTTTCATAGGTTTAATCCTTGTTTAACTAGAGTTTCTCAGTTTGATTTGGGGGGGAGTTTGTATTAACTAGTTACATTTTTAGGAAGGTGGGAACAGACACTTTCCAGAGAATAAATATTGCTAGAAAGTAATGCTTCTTTTGATTATTATGCTTCTACATGTGAATTTACCTTTCCCTTGCTGCTCTTAGTATTGATTGGGGATTAAATAATTAGACTGACAGAGTAGTACATGTGTTCTTTCTTATCATATATGAGGGGTAGGAAGAAGGGCTGCAACAGACACTTCTGTCCATAAGACTTCTAGCCTGGAGGACAAGAAGACTAATGGTTCATGTATGAACATGCAGATGTGACATCCAGACTGTAGCTGTTTACTTGCTGTAGGAATTGCACCCTTAACTTCAGCTTTGCTCAGTGTGTACGCATTGTACAAATTTTCAGATATCTAGGTGGTTTAGGTTATTGGTGGGGGAATCAACCCCCTTTCAGCTTTCTTGCTATTTGTGCATTTGGTAATTTGAATTATAATTTTACATTATTATATTCAGAAACTCTTAGCAGCTTGTGCTCTTGTGTGGGTGCATACTTGTGATGCTTTGCAAGTTGTGGAAAAAATTTTTTTCTTTGGTAGGTTAGTATTAATCTGTTGTGGAATTTGAACAGTGTCTAGTGTACTGTGTGACTGCAGCAGGAACTTAATAACTCCAAGAAGTTTAATTCATAAAAATTACTGTTATCTTGAATGCTTGTATAACAACTTTTATACAGATTTTGAAAAAGTAAGACTGACAGTTCTGGATACTCATGAATGAGAAGTCTGAATAATGTGTTTTGGTTTTGTAGCACGTGTAACCTAAGCAGCTGAAGCTTGTCTCTACCTGGACAAACCATTGTTTTGTGAATTAGTGAACTTTATTCAGACACTCCTGAAAACATACAAAGCCAAGAAATTAATATGTGCATTGTTACAAACCAGGTATTGTTACTGTGTGTTTGTATTTGGAAGATGAAACACTTTAAGTGACTTGACAGAGACTGTTCAAATGAACTAGTTCTGAAATTGGCAGCACATGTTACTGCTGATCCCAGGGTCCTTTGGTCCATTCACTAAAGAACCATCCTGTCCTTTTCAGAAAAAAAGTACTTCTTAGCATTTTGCCTTCTTCCAGGACTGGAGCCTGTAGTGCGTATGAAAGGATGATATATAAGCCACTTCCTCCACAGAACCTGTGCCAGATATTATGTGCTTGTTAATGCAACTTGAGAAAATAGAAAGGGCTGAAATAATTGAAATTATTAATGTTTCTCCAATAGATGATTCGAAAATATGCCACTTAGCACAGGTTAAAATGACAATAGGGACTGTTAGTCACGAGGAGTGACTTTTGAGACATTAAATGCCTCTTGTTTTAGAATTCTTTAAAATGCTTGTGTTTGTTTTGGGAACTTAAATACCTCCTGTCTGGTACAAGGATGTATGTTTTCTTGCAGCAGAGGGAGCTGAAAAGGGTGTGGAGAGTGGTGTCCTCCTGCTTTTCCTTCCTTCTAGGGCAGGTGTTTCTCAGAAGACAAGGGACTGAAATAAACCTTGTGATTTAGTTCAGGTATATTGTGCAGAATAAAAGGGGAAACAGCTGCTCAGATTTTGAGATCAGAAAACAAATCTGTAATGGGGAAGAGAAAATGGGTCTTTCCAAGGTGTGTATATAAACTTGTATATAAAATTGTTCTCACTTGTCCATCTTTCTTGTGTTGCTTGTTGTCTAATAGTGAGTGCTTTAGGACTTTGTCATAAATGTTTTATGTATCAAGTGTTGTTGGGGTTTCCATTGCAATGAGCTAGTTAAATCACTCTATAAATAATTATATATTGAAAACTTGCATGCACTCTGGATTGGGAAATCTTTTATTTTTGAATTGCTGTGGACTGTTCCCTGGAAGGAACAAAGTGGTGATTCTGGGGGTGGTGGTTGGTTTTGATTTTCTTTGTGGGGATTTTTTTTTTTTTTTTTTTTTTTTTTTTTTAAGAAAAAGTGCAATGAAACCATTTTTTGCCTCTGGTGTTCAGGTGAAGTGTGCATTTCTGTACTTACCTCTAAGTCTTTGTGTTCTGTAAAGATTTTTCTTTTTTTTTTTTTTTTTTTTAAATGCAGTATTTTGATACATGTTTAATGTCCGGGATGTTACTCCTTTTTGTTTGGCCTGGTGAAGATGAATTTTGAGACTTTATCTGTACCTTAGTTCATGCTGTTGTTTCTCCAGTAGTTTTGTGTCAGTCTCATGAGACTGCATTGCATCAAGTACTTTACCCAAAATGTCATTCAGGGTAAAGCTATTAGAAAATGTGGTTTTTATCTCAGTCTTGTTCCATCTTGCCTGGATGAGAAAGTTCATGCTATATAGAGACAAAACTTTTTTTTTTTTTTTTTTTTTTTTTGTCCTGAACCTGGTTGTTGCAAAGCTACAAGCTAGATTAGGAATCCTAAGAGCAGAAAAATGCTGAATTAGATAAAGTAAAAGGCTTAAAGTAGTTGTCAGAATGGGATTAACCTGGCAGAGAAATTGAGTTCTCTGTAAGAGAACACTTGAGGTACTTGGGCCACTGCTTAATTGCACTTTTATTTAATAGCTTTCTATGAAAATATAGGAGTAAGGAATTGGTGTTGAAAGAAGAGAGAAATGTGTGAATGTGGAACCAGTGTTGGACTTGTGTATCTGTTGAGAGAATGGGGAAATCTGAATGTTCAGAGCCCAGCAGGAAGCAAGCGAGAAGGGATTTTTTCCCATTAGAGGTATGCTGTGAAAACAGTGATGCAGCCTGGCAGACTGAGTCCTGTTGCATTCAAGGAACAAAAAAACAACAGCCGATGATGGCTCAAAAGCTGCAGGGTAGCTGGTGCTGTAAAGAAGAAAAAAAATTAGGGCCAAATCTTGCACAGTAAATCGTGATTCCCTCGTCTTTTTAAATACAGACACTACAGCTAAAGGAAGGAGAGAAAAAAAGCTGGTGCTGAAATGATCTGGTAGTTTAAATCTGAAGGGAAATGGGAGAAGGGGTGGACTCCTGCTCACCTGCAGCAGCACTGCACACAGAGCCTACCTGATTTAGGCCTAGTGACAGTTACGTCGGAGGCCTTGGGAAGGCAGATAGCTCAGCAAGCGTGTTTTGTGAGCGTGACGTACTCGGGAGTGTGTACAGCCTGCATGCTAAACGCGAGTGGCTGGATTTGACTTCGCTTATAACAGTTCTAAGAATGTAATGAAATCCCTTCTCGCTCACGCTTTTATTTTGGGATGAAGGGGGAGAGAAAGGAGCTTTCAATGCTCTGTTTAGTTGAGAGTTTGAAACAAGCATGTTTTACCTAATTCTGTTTACTGTCTTTTTATTTAGACTACTTGTAAAACATGTTGATGCCTTTAAGTGCTCTGTCATAATTTATCAGTACACAAAACTAGAAGCTGGTGAAAACCCTAATGATGTTTATTTTCTTTATTTAATCTATACACAGAGCATACTGTACTTATTGTTAGAGGGTCTTAAGCTTGTCTGGGTTTTGTTTCGTTTTGGTTTGGTTTTTTTTTTTTTAGTGGGTCTCTGTGCTCAGGAGATCAGGAATGCCAAAATGTCAACACAGGGTAATGAAATAATAGTTGGTGAAATAAAATAAGTTTGACTAAAAAGCAAATCAAATTCAAATGTAGAATGAGAATGTTTTTTAGTAAATGTTAGCAAGCTGTACTTAGAACAGGTGTTGTATTTATTCAAGAGGAGAGGAAAATGTGATACCTTTCTGGTAGCAGCAGAGGGTCCCAGCCAGCTTTTACAGGTTTCAGAACACCCAAGAGAATCAACAGAAGTCTGAGACTTTTTTGCATAGTACTGTGTAAAATTAAATTGCCAGTATTCTTTCTAGAAAAAAATAACTTCTAGCAGGTGAGAAGCATTACCTTTTTCATCTTGTTCTTAAAATCTGAAGACAGATTAAGAAACAAATGATTGTTCTTTGATACTTCATTTTCATATTGTCTTCTGACAATTATTCAGAAGCCTGTGGCATATTAGAGCCAGTGATCTGTAGTGTTGTAAAGGCAAGAATTTATGTATAGTTTCTCATTTTGAGCCATCTTGCTTCCTGTTAAAACAAAAGTTCTACAAAAGATAAAATGAGCTCCTGTATTCTTTTAAGTATTTTTCAGTATCATAAAATACAGAACATAAGAATGTACTTTAGCAGCTAACTTTCAAGTTTATGCTGCTGTACTTTATATACATGAAATGGCTTATTTTTAATGCATGTGCTAAAATAATTAAATTGAAGAGGCCAGTTTATTACAAGAACTGTGCCAGACTGGAAGTGTGGACCAGTACTTGTTCCAGTATATTGACATGAAAGTTGACCCATAGCAAAACCAGCACAGATTGGTTTAATTTTAGTGTTTAAAGTATGTGTTAAATGATGATTTTTCTCCTTGACCTTTTTACACAGTCTTTTCGTGGATGATACAGCAAACAAGTAAAGAACTGTTATCCCCTGTGCCATCATGAGGATAAGCAGGAAATAATAGTGATTTCTATTCTGCCTGAGTAACAAGCAGAACATAGAGAATTCAGATGCCTGGCAAATTCAGATGCCTCTTTTTTCCCCAGTTGTCCTGTAGGTCTTGCAGTCTCAAAATGAAAAGAATGTGTTTACGTGACTGGATCACTGAAAACATAACTCAAAAGCCAAACTTCTGACCAGGTGGGGAAAGTGAAAGAAGACTCCTTGATGATTGCTTTAGTTGAAAAGCAGCAAAGTGCTCAGTCTCTTACCCACTATAGCACATTGGAACTCTGACTGCTGGAGGAAGGAAGGAGGTCCCCGTTCTGCTGCTAGCCCAGTGCTCCTGCTGCTTAAGCTTGTGCTTGGTGCTCCCCAGACCTGTCTGTGAATTACTTCAACTTTCTGCGGAGTGTGACACCCCTTCACCCCCTACTCCCTCCAGAAAAAGAGTGGCGACTGCTGGTGGTAGGACTTAACAGCTGGAAGAGAACATAAAGGAGAGAGCCTTGGTCAGATAGATTAGCTGCCTGTGGGAGTGTTCCAGCTGCAGGATAAATTAAATGAAAGTGGAGAAGCTGGAGGTAGAACTATAAACTCTGAGCAGAACTGGGATTTACTTAAACCTCTTGATGTACTGTTAGTGTAATCTTTCCTTGCGTATGCTTGAAGAACTATCATTCAGTTAGCAGGTTTCATGGACCCACTGAGGGAAGAGCTTTACTGAAAGTACGGCATCTGATTTTGAAAGAGCTTTATAAATATGGAAGTATAAAAGATTACCTGTTGTTGTAAGGTGCCCTACCATATAATCACTAATCACAATTCATCTGCATTTTTTAATGTTTGCTTATTATTATGTGTCTGGTATTTGTGGGAAGGTAACATCAGTAGAAGCTTGTGTAGCTAATCTCCATAAATCTGTCACTGCAGATCTCCTTTTGCTACTTGTGATTCTTAGCCTGTGATGCTTTAAACTGAAAGTCCTTATGATTGCAGGGCTTGTTTTTTTTTCATTGTAAATGCATGTTAAATTTCTTTGTTCAACAGATTTTCACATTTTGGTTTTCTGTTTCTTAATTTTTAAAATGCATTGTGTAATTGTGTCTGTTTCCTGTCTGTTGCAAGCAAGTTGCCCTTCATCAAAATATGTTTAACACGGATTTATTCCCTTAACTGATACTCCTTTTAAGTAGTTTTCACTATACTTTGTAACCATGGAAATAGTGTACAGATAATATTTATAAGGTAGAACGAAAAACAGGGTGTCTAGTGGGACCCCTGCTGTTCTGAAATCTCTTCAGCAAAAAAAAAGTCCAGACTCTTGGGATTCTGTATAAATGTAATAGGAAGTCTTCTGTAATGCAGAATGCTTTTCTAGACTATACATACTCACTTTAAATAAATTAGTTCGTACATTCCTGTTGGATAGTCTTTAAAAATTCGTATTCTTTCGCCTCGGTTCTCTCAGCTGTGTAATCACAAAACTTTGCTCTTTATTGAAACGCAAGATTTAAGAAAACTCTAATTGATTTGCCGTCACTCTGTGCTAACACTGAAACTGAAAGCTTGTTTTTGCTTGCTGGTGCTGTTCTTAAATGCTTATATTTTGGACTAGCACTTTCACTGTTTCCTCTCTAAAACCTGGAAGAATGAGCAAAATATGTGGTTAGTTTGAGTCGTATATACTTCGTTTATCCTGCCTCCCTTCTACAGGAGCCGAAGCTTTCCCTTCCTTAACTGCTGAGGATGTGTGTGTGGGGGGGGGGATTGGTTTGTTTTGTTTAATTTTATTCCTCATCTTTAGTGTTCTGCTCTTTTAACTTTTTTTCACTTGTTTGGCATTTCCCCCTGCTGGCAGATTGAGTTAATAGCACTTTTTTCTGCTGTGGAAATGGAAGGCTGTAGTTGTCCTTGAATGTCACTGTTTTGTGGTTGAGGCGTTGGCTGCTTTTCTGATTGTTTTGTCCTCTGAACGTCTCTGGTGGATAGATAAAATTCAAAGAAGAGTTTGTACAAGCAGGGGATGTGCACATACCTGAAGTTCTCCCCATCAGAAGTGCAGTAGCACTTCCAGTGATAGAGATACCTCTAGTTTTGCATTTCATGCCTGCAGTCTTGCAGCACTGCCCAGATCATCTTCTTTTGTACTCTGGACCTCTTCCCAAAACTCTTAAGGCGCTTCTGCCTCACTAACGCATCATTCCCGCAAGCCAGTTCTTTCCAAGATAAAGTGGATTGCTAGAAGGGGAAAAATAGTTTGGCACTCAGTATGAGATTTCTCCTCATGTTTAAAAGAATAAAACAAGAAACCAGAGATCTCTCCATTCTTAATGGAATTTGAGGGGAAAAAATACTTTTATCAGTACTGGAGTAGACTTTTCTTAATTTTTTTTTTTGTTCTTTGATCTTCAGTTGTTAAATCAGTTACTGGGGTTTATGGTGTGTGTTCTTTCTAGGAAGTAGTCTTCTCTCCTCATCGCAACTCCTTCTCCTCCATCTCCTTTTTCCCCAAATAGTCCTCTGTCTCTGAAGTATGAAAGGAAGGCAGCAACTTCTCAGTGACTGGAAGGAGAAATTTACAACACACCTTAAGAACAATAGAGGTTTAATAAACTGATTTTTCTAGGCATGTTATTAAAAAAAAAACAAAACAAAACAAAAAACCAAACACAACCCCAAAACACTAACCTCCAAATAACTTCCCTTTGAATTTCTGATAAATTTTGTGACAAAACAGTGGGCTAGTACAGCCAGGAGGGGACAACTCCTTCTGTTTTCTATTGACCTTCCATCTTTTTTTCCCTCCCAGCTGTATGTATACTTTGTAAATAAGTTGAAAATAATTAAAAAAGAAAAATTCCAGTTTTAAGACTTACAGATTAACTGACATTTTTTTGAAGTTTAATAGGTAAACTTTGTTCTCTAAAAAAAACCCAAAAAACCAACAACACATTTCCAGCAACTTTATGGAACGTGGCAGAATGCAGGAAAAATTTTTTGAAACAAATGCTGAACTCTGCCTTCCACTGATTTATATCTTTACATCATGTAAATCTTTCAGTTTTTGCAAAAAATTCCCTAGCTCCCTGCTTCAAATATGAAACTTTGCTGTTGTGCTGTTAGTAAAGCATAAGCTTATGGACTCAATTAGGACTGAGGGTTCCTCTTAGTGTATGTATAGATAAACGGTCCTTCTAAATAACACAGTAATTCACTAAAAAGTTCAGGTCATCCAGCTTTTCACATGAGCAGGAATTTAACCACGCTGCATAGAAGTTGGTTTTGTGTTTATCTAAAAACTGGTGAATGGTTAACTCACTGAGCAAAGTGAGGCTTAGTGTTCTTGTTCATACTTCTCTGTCTGCAGTACCAGAACTTTTGAATGCAACAATGCTGAAAAACATCCCCATACACTGGTTTCTGGGTACAAAAAGCAGAATTGTACTGATGGTAATTTTATGAATATTAGAAGGGGTTAGATGGGGAATACACTGAGCCCCTGGTGTCAAGTCAGGAAGAACTTCTGCCAGGCTTACTAATGGTCGTAGGTTAGAGAGACAGATTTTCTGTAACTTTCTAGTTTGGGGGGGGGGGGGGGAGGGTGTGGTTGGTTGGTTTGTTTATTTTTGGTTTTTTGGCTTTTTTAAAATCTGTTTCCCTGAATGGCTTATTTATTGTATGGAAGGAAATAGAAAAGCAGGGAATTTAGTTTGTTGTGGGTTGGTTTTGGTGTTGGGTTTTGGGTTTTTTGTTTTTGTTTTTTTTTTTTTAATGGCAGCACCTTTCTCTTTTTCCTTTAGGAGGAGGGAAGGTATATGTGTGTGTGAGAAGTGGGAGGATGAGTGTTTTGTTTTAAAGATGGCTTAAATGGTTAGTCCTTAGTGAGTTAAATTATGTGAACTTTTTCCCTTTCAAGTGTAAGTGGCTTTAGGACATGCTTCTCTGATTCAAGAAAT
Organism: Aquila spilogaster; assembly: GCA_024606505.1. Lineage (NCBI taxonomy): Eukaryota > Metazoa > Chordata > Aves > Accipitriformes > Accipitridae > Aquila > Aquila spilogaster. The sequence continues at coordinate 56,692,789 of JANHGO010000042.1, read as the reverse complement.
AGACTAAGACTGTTCGAAGAGGAGGGTTTGGGGGGGGGGTAAAAAGTGCAAAGCCACATACCTTAAATCTGCTCAGGTGAGAGAGGTGATCCTGAGATTTTAAAACATACTTGTGCTAACTTTCTACTAGGCCAAATGTGGTTTTTCATTTTGCTAGAGAGCGTGATCTCATCCCCGCCCCCTAGATGCCAGGAAAGTCTGTGTTCAGGAAGAGTTACTAATGCCTATCAGAGCTGTAGTGATAGGACAAGCAGAGCTAAGAGGGTAATCTTCATCTGCTCACGTGTGTTTGACTGCCATGGCAAGTTTTGGTTGATACTTTAAAAATCAGCTTGTGAAGTGGTTTTGCCTTTACAATAGAGATGGTCTTTTAGCTGTAATGAGTCTTTTAGCTCATTTTCTGTATGTTAAATATAGTACTGTTTCTGCAAAGATGAATGATGGTGTCGCACGCTTCCATTTAAACTTAGTTTGATGGTTTTATAAACTGTTTTAGAGAAGGTGAAGCAATCTATCCCCAAATGCAATCAGCTTCTTGTGTCTTAAACTCCAAATTGCACCTGTTTCATGGCTAATTGTAGCAGCAGAAGGATCTCAGGGGCAGAACTGAAGCTCCTTGGCCATTTTAGTGGGAGTTACCTACCAGTATTGTGTGGGGATAGGGAGGAGGAAGAGAGAGAAGTTATAAAGGAGTTGTGCAGACAGACGGAACTGGAAAGCATGGCTAGTACCCTTCAGTGCAGTCTCGGTTATCTTGGGCAATCCTGTTGGTCCCTCTACCACCTGCCTGGCACGTGTTGCTGGGGCTGACTGGGAGTTTTCCCAGCTGCAGCACAATGGCAAGATCAGATTCCCTGCACTGGCACATAGGAGGCTTGTTTTTAGTCATGGAAGCGACAGCATCGGTGCTGCTAAGGATGGTCATTGAAACATGAGCCTTATAATATTGTAATTTGAAATAGCTTGTATACCTCTGTCTGGGCTGTGTTTGGTCTGTCTTTTTCTTGAGACTGCAGAAATCCTGTCCTCTTAAGGAATATAAGTTGTTTCATTTCTGACTTGAAAAATCATGTGAAGTAACTGTTAAGACTTGTTTTCCTAGAAAATACTGATAGAGTGCTCTCTATATACAGGATGCCTTTCAAATATAGGAAGGACAGCTGTTACTTTGAGGAGTTCACATCTAAAGACAGAGGTCCAGAGAAAACTTTTAATCCCTTCTGTGTGCAGTGTATTTTGCACCAAAAAAATACTAATTTTTAATTTTTTAATGCTTTATCCTTAATATTGTCAACCAATGCTCTGAAATGTCAAAGAATGTCAGGCTTACAATTGCCTGTGCACAATTAGTCCTTTTTCATCTGAGTGCATCCTGTGCATTGAGCAAGACCAAGGTCCTATTGGCAAAAAGTAAAAATTACATAATTAAATATTGTAACGTGATATGCACATAAAAAGTTCCTGATTAAAGTTACATGGTCTAACAGTAAACGTGTGCTAGCTTCTAGAGTTAGGAAAAATGCTAACGAAAAACGGCTAAACGTGACTTCATTTCTCCCATTTTTTCCAAATGAGTCTCTGGTTACAGTAGCATAAGCTTTATTGTGTAACTTAAAGGTAATAGTAAGTATCTGACTGATGTAACCAAACATCTTAATATACAGATACTTAGCATTTAAATAGTCTTAAACTTTCAGGTGCTGTATGCTAAAATGTTTAACCACCATGTGTAGTTCTTCTGATGTCCTCAGGGGCTACCAAGCCTTAAACATAGGAGTTTTGTGTTTGAGGTCTTCATTTTCATAATGGTCCCATGAAATGAGTAACTTTTCTCCTTATTTACAAACTTCGACAAAAAGTTTAAAGTTGATCTGCAGAATATGATTGTTTTGGTAATGGTGGTGTATTTTTCCTGAAATATGTTGTATAGAACTGTTGAAAAGGTTAAGAGCCTTTATCTGGGGCGTGGGGGATATTACTTCTTTAAGTGTATGTATATATCAAACTACCCTTCCTGTTAGTAACACTGACATCACATTCTCAACAGTCAATCTCACTAAGAAAAACGTTTTTCTAAAACTTTGATGTTTTATTTGGTTAATGCTAATTTTAATTGCTTTTTGTTTTTAGCTTGTAGTAAATGTAGGTAAGCATTGCTCAAGCTTTTGTTCTGATCATATGTATGTTTTGGGAGGAAGGGAGTATTCTTAATAGAAAGCAGAGGTGGGTGCAGAAATATGACTCCTATAGCTGGGGTTTTAAAGAACCCCAAATATTGTAGAACGTAGTGTAGTAGTTGAAGAGTTAGCCATGCAGACTCATACCTCAGGGAGCTTACAGCATGTGTTTCTAGAGCCTTCAAAAGGCAACCTCAATAAAATGAATAGCTGAGATTTCTTGATACATTTCTATTTGCTGAAGTTTTTCTAAGAAACCCTGCAAAATGCTAAACTCTTCAGACTTCTCTATTGATATGAGTGATTGTGAGCTGTCTAATCTTAACTTTCTAATGTGTTTTGTAGTGAGAGTGAGAGGGGCAGTGTGAGTTTGTCTATGTATTCTTGCTGTGAACAAGAAATAATCTCATTTCATCTATAGAGTGGATTTTATCTGTTACCTTTTTCATTAATACTATTCTGGGTTGGTTCACAGTAGCCAGAAATGCAGAGAATTGTCAAGAACCACAGCTACAGATTTAGTTGGTCATAAACTGTTCTCTACTATAAAAAGAGCAATGGAAAACGCAAGTCTGTTTAAGATGCTTGGACTTACCAATCTTGGATGTTTGTTCATGTCTCTGTCTCAATTCCCTATCTAAGAAAACTTGCCTGTATCAGGCACAAGGTTTTCTGTGGCTCTTGTTAGTGTGCTGCTTATGAGGAAACCAATTCTTTATTTGTTGTAGAGCTTAGATGTTGAATTAAAAAAAGCATGCAAACTGAAAACTCAGAATGAAAAGAAATTATTCAACTGATACTTCATTCTTTAAGCTTGTCCTCTCTGCTAAATGAGGCAGAGATGCCAGTAAAAATGCTATACTTGCATGAGGGCAGAATTAACATGTTTTGTATTTCCAAGGGCTTGACTTTCAAACATTAACCTGTTCTAAACACTTAAGAAAAAGCCTGTAGTAAATTATGCAGAGAAGAGGATGCAAATGTATTTCCATTTCCTGTCTAGGTCCTCTCTAAGTGACTTCTCCAAGGCAACACAGCAAATCACTCAGTCACGATTAAACTCCTGGTGTTCCTAAGTTTGTCGTTGGGAGCCCCTGGGTTCTCAGCCTCGGGTTGCGGCCCTTCAGCGTGGTTAAATGCAATCCGAAGGTTTGTGAATGTGCAGCTTTTTTTTCTGCACAGTTCAGTCTTGATGAAGCTAGGGTCCTGCTATGGAGGCGAGTCCCTACGTAGGGGGGAAGAAAGGAAGGAAAGAACAGTTACTCATGCTGTCATTATCAAGTGACAGTTTTCAGTTTGAGTGTACTTGTGCTACAAGTAAATTGATGCTTTTCTTTTTTGAATAAAAATCATGCTCTTTTATTCTAAGACTGTATTTGCAGATGTGTAGTACTGACCATTTTGTTTAGCTTTCCAGAGTCAGTCCTCTACAGCAGTGAGATTTTTTAAATTATTATTATTTGTTATTAATGGCATGGAGATTAGTTGTAGTCGCTTGTTGAAGAGGGATGGCTAGTGCTTGCATGATGAAAGAGCTTCCTCTCTAGATTTTTGGAGCAATTAAATAACTGATTGATAGTGGGAGGTGGAGGTGAAAACTCAGGTTTTAATATCAAAGAAACAACTAGAGTTTGAGAATCACACTCTGTCTCTTCAGCACCCTCAACAATAAGGGTATTTCAAATTCTGTAGCATCCAGAGCAAATACATTTAATTTGACTATAGCCTCAAAACAAGTCCATACTCCCCAGTTCATAACCTACCATGTTAGCAGTTGGATGTTATTTAAACTAACCTGAAACTGCTCTAAAATTAATTTAACAACTTACCTTCCGTAATATTGTTCAAAATGCACCATAAAATAAGAGACTAGGAGAGCGACAATACTTGGAGTCACTACCAGCAGTAGGCTTCCTGTTTTCTTTCCTGTTCTTGGTGTTCATCAGCACCCTAGTTCTACTGGTTAGTAACTGTAAACTCCTTCACTTGTGCTGGTCTCCAGTGAGTGAGAGCTGATTATGTGGCTTTCTACTGCTGTATCTGTAAGGCTGGGGCTTAAACTTCAGCTCTGTGATGACTTGTGTGTGGATAGAAACATATCTGCGAAGATCTTGTTAGCTGTGGAGTTGAAGCTTAAAATATGCTAATATTCTAGTATTTTACTAGAAAATTGGAGTATTTTGGAGGCTATTTTTAGCATCAGGCAAAGTAATTGAGCAAATGAGTTATCATTTATATTTTAGCTATCTTTTTAGGACTCTGACTCACAAGATTTTTATGATTCGTATGAGCACCTTGCTCCACTGCTAAATGTTGTTCTCCCATGACACAGGCAGTGTAATGGGCAGTGTATCTTCTTGGCCTCCACAGTTCATGACCTAGCATATTAGCTTAAACTGCCATTGATTTCAGTTTACATTAGTACTCTGGGATTTGAGCTCTAGTGACTGTGCTGACACACCACCTGCTCTACCATCTTTGTTGTGTTGGTATAACCTCTAGCAGAGGTGGTGGGCAAAGGTCTGGGGTGGGTAACCTTGTCATATTTGGCTGTGGCAACTGACAGGGCTTGTGATTTAGATGTTAATAAATGTGATGGAGAGGAGGTATTTCCCCCCAGGGGAGGGGGACACAGGCCTTGAACAGAACTAGGAAAGCTTGTACCTGTAATCTCTTCTTCCCGTAGTGACAATAATAGTTTGTATTTTAATCCAGATTAGAATTGTAGGTCTCCTTGGCTTTCCCTGCCATGTCAAACAGATTTTCTTTCTAAGTGGTATTTTGTAGTTAGCTTCAGCATTTAAAAAAAAAAAAGCCAAAACCCAAATACCCAAAAACCAAAAAAACCAAAGAAAAAACCCCTCCTCCAAATCCAAATAACTTCCCCCCCTAACCTGGCAACTTTCCACATCTTTGAATTGTCCTTTTCTGTTTCAAACTGTAGTTAAGCTGTTTGTAATTATCTTCTTTCTGTTGTTGTTTTTCATTTGTAGGAGGAGGTAGAGAGCTGAAGGGAATAACTTTCTCAAAACTGGTAAGTACTTCTTCCCAGGGCTAAGATGGTTTACCTAAGAATAGATGACATGAAGAGCTGGCATCCATTCCTGGAAAAGTTTAGTGTTTACTGAAAGCGAAATCCTATCTGTTCTTATATTCAGAAATTAAATCTGAAAAGTAAATGTTACTGATGGAAGCCCCAGTCCTATAAATAAAATCACTGTAGGGCTGAGATTTGGGTCCAAGGGTCTGTAAGTACAGTGGACATTTAAATTCATCTACTAAAAAATAATAATGTTAAATTTTTATTCTGTGTAATAAAAAACAAATTTATTTGAAGGGATTTTTGGCACAGAAAGACTTCTGTCTAAAATTAAGCTATTCAGAGTCCTTCCATACATGCAGAAAGCATTAATGGCTTTTGTGTGGGTCCTACCTTTGTTTTTATCTTGTCAGCTGTGTTTCTAGTGTAGTTTCCAAAATAGCCATAGTTTAAATAGCTTTGTGATATTTTAGATGTTCTGATGTGGATTGTATTTAATTGAGATAATAATAGAGAAGTGTTAATGCACTTATGTGATTATTGTAGAGTTTAAGGTTTCATTCAGTCTCTGAATATTTATACAGTATATAAACATCTACTACCTTAACTGCAGTGCATTGGGGTACTTAGATCTGAGTGTGAAATTTTAAGTCTTGAAGCAACCACGTAAGATATAAGGGATTATTTGTAACAAATGCATGCCAGCAAGAAATCGAATAGAGGGTTGCTGCTTCCCAATAGTTGAAATCAATCCAAGGAATGGCAAATTTACCTCTTGCTCTCAGTGTTCTTTCTGGCTGAGGCTTGGAAGTATGTCTGGATGTACAAGAGATGCATGTACTCCACAATCCTTTGCATTCCTTTTGGAAAATCACTGATTCTCACATTGAACAAGGCATTTGCATGTTTTCCTTTAAAAACTAATGGGACGAAGGATATTTGCAGACCAACCCATCCATGCAATTTCAATCATCTACAGGCTTTTTAATTAAAATAATTTCACTGTCATAAGAGTAAAGTGGAAAATGCAGTATGTTTTATGATTAATCCGGGGATGGTTTTATACGTCTTCGGATGTGGTATTCTAGGTAGTTTATAATGCCACTGGACTTAAGTTTTTAAATCTTTCCTTGAAGTTCAGTCTAAAAGAATAGATGTTCAAAACTACTCAAGATTTTTGCACTCATAAAATGTGTGTGACTACTTGCTTATATAGTTCTGTACCTGCTTTCAAAGGAAATATTAGCAATATTTAACCAGCTGCCCTCATAGATATTTCTAGACATTATTCTACATAAAACAGAAAAATACAGTCTAGGATTTGTTGGATGTAAGGAATGATAACTTTTTTTTTTTAAATTAACATTGGAGAAGTGTTTAAGGTACTCCAGAGGAATTTTGGACAGGGATAACTTTGGATAGTTATTCCTGTTTGGGAAGGAAAGCTACAAGTGCATGTTCTAGAGTGTTTCAGTTCTAGAGGGGTACAACCAAATAACAACTTGTATATATTTCGTATTCGGAAATCAGCAACTTGACCAAATTTTTAAATGAACATCTTATTTAATGTGTTCTCCCACCCCACCAATGATTTGAATGCTTAGAACACTTCAGAACCTCATAATAAATTCTGTGCTGTCCTTTGCCTATTTCCTTGTCTTTAAAGTGGTGGTGATGCATGCCTCAGCTGGGATGGCATGCCAAATATATGGTATCTTATTTGTAATTTAACAAAGTTCTCATAATTGCTTATCCTGGTTCTTTTTTACTAAGGAGAACACTGGTGCTGCTAGCTGACCAATACAGCAGCTGGCAGAGGTGATTGCAAGGGATCATTCTTTACTGTGTGGCCTTCACTGATGAAGCAGTGTTAGTTTCTCTCTCCTTACATGTCAGACACTTAGTTTTTGAAGAGGAGGTTGTTCCCTACGTTTAAAATGTGCTTCAGTATAACTTTGCTGGCAGAAGGTAACTGGAAGTAAACGATACTGCGAAGTGAGTTGCTCTGAGGCTATAATGGGAATGCTGGAGGAGGGGAAGTAGGAAGGAGTCAAGAGTTAGAAAACCTACCGGAAAAAAAAAAAAAGAAGAAAGATCAAAAGTTTGTTAATCTCTTTTGCCTTTTCTTGGAAGCTTCAGTCTTATGAATTAAAATTAATTCCTCAGGATGTTATAGTGTGGCACCTGTTTCAAATTTATATATATTGAAGGAATAAATTCTAAGGAATGGTAAAATCTGCTAACTTTTTAAATTATAATGAAAGAAAAATCTGAAATTGTAACATATTTTGGGGTGGAACTGAATGATTGGTATGTTACTAGAATTGTTTTGGGTTTTTTACTTACTTTTCACAATATGTGTTTGTCAATACAACAGTGGATTACATTAGTTCATATCTACACCCCTGTAAACATGGCTTGGCTGAGCAACCACTTGCTTCTGCAAAGCACTAACACTTTTTTCTTAAACCTCTTAAAAATTAATTTTGAAAAATCTTTCTAGCTGTTCAAGGCATCTATGCAATTAGGTTGGATTAGTTTTTATGAACCATTGATACTACAATTTCTATCTGTCAAATTAAGGTGTGCATTAATAGTAGTTGCTCAATCTTTGTATGGTTTTTTTTTTAAATGTAAGTACAGTGTTATTTTTCCCATGAACTAGTACTGGGCTTTACAGTCACATGTATTAAAATTAAGGATATTGTTCACATTCTCAGTTGAGATAACTGTCTCTTCTGCTGTTTTGCACTTAACTTTAAAGTTAATATGTAGTTACAGAGTGATACTAGCTATTCATCATGAGTGCCTTCTCATTCATTGAAGACACACTGAGAAAGAAACTATGGCCATATCTGCCTGTATCTCTACCCCAAAATCGCATTTCCAAGGCTTATGAAAGACTTTTTACATCTGCAGTGGGTTCCAGTTTTCATTAGCCAGTCTCCCACGTGGTTTTCTGAAGCATGGTTTCTTTTGAAACTGCAATGGTAGGGACTTAATGCAGGCTATAGTTGTTCTTGTCAGTGAGTGGAAGTAATAATCCAGGATTCTGTTTTCTCATTACTGTTTGTGGTAATAGAACAGGGAACTATATGTAATTTCCATGTATCCCTTGATACAAATTACAATTTTATAGAGAGTAGTGCTGCAAAGGCAGCTGTTTTCGCTCATCTGTGTCACATGTGGGAGAGGCCCTTGCAGAAGGTCATTTCATGTGTTGACTAGAAACTCTGATCAGGCCTTTGTTATTTAAATAAGTAACTTTAAGCTAACAGCAGACAGCACTGACAAAGAATGAATTTAAATATAATGCTTTTTAAAACCCCTTTATATTCTTCTCTTTTTATAACATGTTTCTGTTTGGAAAGAGAAACAATTAATTTAAATAAACAAAACAAAACCAACCCCCAACCTTTTTATTTTCAGGAGTTCACAAACTTGTCCAGCACTTCAGTTTACTGTAGTGAGGCAACGTTAAAATAAAATTCTGTAACTTATGGGAATTATTCTCTTTTTACAGCCTACATGTCTAATCTAAACTGTCAATATCCTTTTGAAAACAATGAAGTCCCATTATGAAGGCCTCTGAGTTGGCTACAATACCTGTGCAATAATTGTGAGCAATTTTCAAAAACTAAAAAAAATAGGAACTATTTTAACACTCCAGCAATTCTTTAATATGTGGTGTCTGCATGGAAAAGTGACTGGAAAGATTGCTATATAACGTTTTCCAATGGCTTTTATGTGTATAGATAGATTTATAGATGTTTTTATACAGGTTCCATTGTGATTTAAGCATATGGGATAGACAGGAATCTTAATCCTGTTTCAGAAGCTGATACTTTTAACGTATTTCTGAACAAAAATATCTTGTCCAGCTTTCAAGGCTTTTATAAGTACGGCTGATAATGCTTTTCTGTGTCAGAGGTTGGGGGCATTAATTTGTTTGTAGTACAAGTGAAGATGGTAAACTCATACTCTTGTTCTAGAAGTAGAATTCCAGGATTAAAAGGATTTTAAAATTAATAGCTTTGAAAAAGTCTTGTGCTGCGTTATATCAATCTTGTGTTCCTTCAAAATAGGTTTCAACTGAAATGAGTAACTCAGCACAAACTTTAGGCAGTGGGTTATTAATATATTAATGTTGTTCTGTCAACTTGCATGCAGACCATCCTATCTAAGAACAGCTCGATAGTATCATGGAAGTATGTTAATGCAGTATGTTGTTTAACAACTTACTGCTGTTTGGGTTGCAGAATTTTAGTCTCCAGAATATTTTCTCATCTACACAGATTTTTAAAACATTCTCGGTGGTTAAATTTTCTAATTTAATATGCAACAGCAATAGGATATTGGTAGGAAATAGCTGCCTGCAAACTAAGATAAGGGGCAAGTATGTCAACTTTGGGATATGTGGGAAGTAACAAATTTGGCTTAACGACTCCAAGGCAGGCATTTTGTACAGCCTGCAGACTTCTTGTGTTCGAAAGATTGTTTGTGTTTAGGCTGGAAAGCTGCAGTTGAATATAGTTCACTACCGAATTCCCTCTCTGTTGTAATCTCCTTTTTTTCAAATTGGCTTCTGTCATTTGCTAACAAAAACAAAACCTTTATTTTTCTGTAGCACTGGTGTTAAAGAGGAAACCAGAAACTAAAGGCACTAGAATCAGCAAAGACACCTCTAGAGAAAGTGGAGAAGGTAGAGAATGGAGCTGCAGACTCTACAGGAGGCTCTGAAAGTGGAAATTCAGGTTCACCAGGTAATTTGTATTCTTTCATGCTTTATACTTTCAAGTAATAGCAGCATTAGTATTGCTGATAGTATTACTACCAATGGTAGCATTAAGTAATAGCACTACAACTATAGTAATAATTGTTTTATAAGCTTGAAACTACTCCAGAATTTTATACTCTGCATTTTGACCCCACCACCTGTTGTTTTTTAGAAAAATCTACATATCAGGCTGTGGGTGGGGATTTTTTTTTTTTTTTTTTTTTTATATTTTGTAGCAGTGCTAAAAACATTCTGAAAACTCTTTTATGTTCAGTAACTTCTGTCTGGAAGGTTTTTCTGACGTTCTGAAGCCAACTTCAGTATTCAGTTGGCAATGGAAGAATACAGTGGAGGAACTTTCAGGCAAAATGTGCATGGTGCTGCATAGTCTCATCTGGTTCTTCTCTTCTGGAGTGACTTCGTTTGGTACCTTCTAAACTTGTATAGTTTTGCTAACCAAAACGTTGTAGTGCGTGGGCTCAGAAATTCTTACAGGTTGGGTCTTTTTACTGGTGGCCTGTCCGATACTATATGGCAGTAGAGTGCAGTTTGCAATTCTGTTACATACAAATGAGAAATATTAAAAATAATAATAATAAAACTTAATTTAGTAAATGTAAGAGGACATATGCATATTAATTCTTGGAACAAAATTGTTACAGCCATAAACAGAGTAGCTGCCAACTTGAAATATTAAATTTATCAGTGAGACCTTTTCTAAAGACGGTTCTCCAAGTATTTCTGTTGGATGTCTGAAACGCGCAACTGTTACACAGTGGATTTAAGAAATATGTGATAGGTTACGCTGATCAGTGTAACCCATTATACAAAATCTGGAAAATGTTTCCAAATAACCTGGTGACTTGACTTGTTTAGACAAGTGTTCTAGATGACTTGTTCAGGAGTTGCTGCAATGATGAGCATAGTGCAAGAACTTGAATGGGTGGATTAGTAAAATGAAGCTATGTCTGCTTTAACAAAATATAACTTTCAGCTAGGGAGAAAAGCTTGAAAGAGCTAAAGGTGAATTTCCAGAACTACAAACAAGTATTTTGCTCTCCTCAGAAACTGCAAGGCCCTTGCATTCAAAACTTCAATGAAGTTTTGTTATGGGGGTAAGGAAATTCAGAAATTACCCATGGCATTTTGCTGCAGAAATTAAAATGTTTAAGGCCAGTGAGTATTTTTTTCCAAGTATTATCTGCTCTATGGTGATCAGAGCACTAGTCATACTTGTGTTTGTATAACAGCATTTACTTCTTGTGTGTATCTTCATTCCCCTTTATGCCTAAGCTAACCAAAAATTTTAAGACTGCGAATTTTGAATAATCTTTAGAATATGTTCATAATGACGATGAACAGGGATGGAGACTGGAAAATGCCCCAAAAGACTATTTTTTTTTTTTAACAACTTCAAGGTTTTTTGACCCTGTTTGCCTTAGCTTTGTCCAATCTTCATTAAAAGTGAGCTCTGCACTGAAATCAACTTTAATTAAATTTGAGTTTAGTTGGTGAAACTAGTCAAGCCATTGTATCAGAAGGTTGTCTTTTTTTCTTCAAGATACTGTATATTCCCATAATTAAGGCTAAGAGCAAGTCTAAATGTTTACAGTGGAAAATAACACTTGTAGCAACATGTTGGGTGCTTCCGTGAACTTTTCTTGAACTGCGTGCGAGTGGTTACTGCTGTGCTTGTCAAATGGCCACTGATAGAAATGAAACTTGTTTTGGCACAGAAAGAAAGAAATCTTCAAATGAAATGCTTGAACTGTATTGTGTATCTTTGAATTTTGTAACTTAGAGATACAATACATCCCTTCTTTCGGCAGTGCTCAGGATTTGTGGAGAATTGTCTCACTTGTTATCTTTTACTTACCTAGTATTTCTTTTTCTGAGGACTCTCTGAAAAAGCTTGCCAGCACTCATACAGTCAGAGTTTATCATGCCCTTGTAAGTGGTGGACGGGTGTCTGATGAGCATACAAAGTTCAGCTCTGCACTGTGAGCAAAGCCTCCCAGCTTCCTCATGCAGTGTGTTACCTGTGACTGCTTACATAGCTGTAGAAAGTGATCCTCAGTATGACTATTTTTGTTTGTAGAATAGGTCCTTGTTTTCTGCCTATTCCAGTTTACCTCCAGAACGCTGTCCGAAGCTTTGATGCTGCTGCTTTGGCAAAGTGTATCTTAAACTACCAGTAAGGACCCAAAGGAGGCATTTAGTTGTTTAGAAAAAGCTACTTTTTTTGTTTCGTTTTGATGATTGAAGAATCCTCCATACCTGAAGTCTGACCAGGTCACTTGCTGTATCAGGGTACAACTTGAATCTTCAAATATCTTCAATGTCAAAGCTATATTGCTTGTCCTGAGAAGAGATGCATCAAATCTAAGTAGTTCATTCTGCTACTGTGTTGACTTAATTAAGGTTATTTTGAAACAGTCTGCTCTTCATAGTTTTGATCACAAGAGGTGTTAAAGGAGTTATATTTAGCTATTCTCACAGAAGGGTTGGGTTTCATGGATGACTCCTCGAGCTGATGCATGGAAAGAACCTAAAACATCCTTTTCTTTCTCTCATTTTGTAGCAAAAAGATCAGTAGGTTTTAAAATATCTTAAATTTAGCTTGCATTTGGGGTCAGTGCAAAAGAACATTATTTTTTTTCTTATGATTGGATGACACAGTATTGTGTGATCCATAAATTTAGCAATACTTTATGAACAGTTTACAGTCACTGACTGTATTGTCTCATGACTGAGTCTGTACAAGCACTTTGCATAAAAACTAACAGATTTGTTGCTTGTCAAACTCCAATGTGGCAGAAAGCACCAAGGAAAAATAAGCTAAGCATGTAAGCAAAAGGGTAACGTAGCACCTTAGCTCCTGTGACACTGAATGGCAGCATGATGAAACAATAATATTCAGTGTAGATAAATGCCAAGTGATGCACTTTGGAAAAACAGTCCTCGTTTTACATCTGCAGTAGCAGGCTGTGAATTCGCTATTAGTGCTGCTGAAGGAGTTCTTGCAGTACAGAGTACTTGAATGTTGCATGCAGTTTTAAACTTTGTCTCCAGATGATAGAGATGAACTAGAGAAGTACAGGGAAGGGTGTTAAGAGTGAGCAAAGCAATGGAATGATTCGTGCACGAGGAGACTTCCAGTCTGAAGAAGCGATGACTGATGGGGGAATATGTGGTGTGGAAAAAATGTAGAAAGAAGATAGAGAAACAGTCATAGAATATTTTGAGTTGGAAGGGACCCATAAGGATCATCGAGTCCAACTTGCAGCTCCTCTTGACTCGAGTCAAGGCTCATTTTCCATAATCTTATTTGCCCTTCATGCTTGCATTATCAGGAGGCAGATTCAAAAGAAAAAGAAGGTCCTTTTATGTAAAAGTCCTGTAGTTTAACTTTGGAACTTATTGTCACAGAATCTTGAGTGTTTTCCTGAGTTCAAAAAGTAATTAAGGCAGATTAATGGAAGAAAAAAGTGTGTTACTAGCTATTAAATGTAAGACATAATCTTTGAAGGCATCAGAGATGTAAATTTCTGAAAGATGGGATATAACACTCTATGCTTGTCCAGTGTAGACATTATGCTGATACCTCTGTTTGCTATTGGCTAGTACTGGAAAGAAAATGCAGCAGGTAAACCTGTGGTCTGATGCAGAATTATCTTTGTTTATGGTTTGTTTTTTTTTTTAATTAATACCATTTTTAGGATGTGAAATAAAATAAACTTATAAAGATAATTAGGTAACAAAATTTGAATTCTCTGACTGGTATCAATGCAGGTGGAATGAAACATATCTTTTTCTTGCTTGCTTTGCCCTTCTGTTTCTCAGTCCTTTTCCTGATTCTGATGAGGAAATGGGGAAGAAAGTACAGACGTAACATTGTTGTTTGCATGTGTGGAAAGGACATGGCAATGTGATGAATAAACGAGGCTGTAACCAAAAAAGAAATTGGGAATTTTTGGTTTGCATTGCTTCATTCTGGGCTCTGGTTTTCTTTGGTGACAGCCTGGTAACTTCTTCCTTGCTTAGCAATAGACAGCATTCTCCTGCAGCTGCCTGAAGGAAGTGAAGGAGGAAGAATAGTGAATGGTAACCATCTGTCTGCTTTCCCTTGGATGTGGAGGGCATCTCTTCTACAATGATCTCAATCTCTCTCTGAGGGAGAAAAGTGGTAAAGATACTTGTGAACATGGGTCTTCCATGTGGTCCCAGCCAAGCCAACACACTGGCGGACCCTTAGTACTTGAAACATTCTGCTCTTGAATATACAAACAGCTTTTGTGCCTGCAGTGGTTATCTGCGATTTGTGTTTCTTGTGACTGCATGCAAAGGCGGCAGCAGTTCTAGAGGAGACACAGCTATTAAATTATCTTACCCAGCTGGCTGAAATTGTCTTTAAAAGGCATCACTTGTTCAAGAGCTGTTTAAGAGAAGGAGCAAAAGTGGTGGCTTAGTGCAGTGGTTTTACTATATTAATAAGAATGCATTTCAAAATTATATAATACTGGATTCCAGGCCTTGCTATTGAAATGCTGGAAACTGAATATTTTGCTTTTACAAACGTTCTTCAAAAATGTTGAATTTCAAACTGTTCAACAAGATCTGTAATGAAAATCTTCATTGTATTGTTGCATCTTTTTTCTTTCTAGAAATTGGTTGCCCAAATGAAGCAAGATCCACAGGTAAGTATGTATTTTTATATTGCATTATTTATCTTAAAAATACAGGAAATAACAGTGCATGAAGCTTGAGAATTTTAGCTATTTCTTGATCATGTTCTTGCTTGCTAACACAGTGTTTAGAAGAAAACCGTTATGAACAAATCTTTAAACAATGCCTGTTGGATAGTTTAAAAAAAACCAAAACAAAAAAACCCTTTTGCCTTTATGGAGCCTTTTGCCTTGTATTCTTAATAGTTTAAATGGGGTGACTCTTGTGGGCTGTGGTGCAGTTCAAACATGCAGTAAGTTTCTGATTCTGTTAGAAGCTGCTCTTTATAAAATCTGCCATTACTTGAATTTGCTTTTTTCTTTTTTGATTATCAGAAGGTTCACAGTTGTATGAGAAGAGTTAGGATATTCTTCCAAGAAATTTGTCCAAATAGTTTAGCTTAAGATTGCCCATCTCAGGTACAGATTGCCCGTCTCAGGTATCCAACTTCAGCACTGTAGTGTCCAAAGAGTGGGCACTTGGCCTTGGGGTGTTTCAGAGCTACTGAAGTTGGATAACTGGACTCCTTGCATAGGCAGCTGAAGTCATCCCTTTCCCAATGACTGTGTAAGGAGACTGGGTTATCTTGTACAGCAATTGTGCATTCCAGTGTGCTGAATGGGCAGTTCCGTGGAGTTCTCTAACCAGTCTGTAATGCTGAGTAGAGGGATAAAGGCAGCTTACTTGAAGCTTGCTATTAAGTGCTTCCACCCCCCTAAAATACTAAATGCCCTGTAATTTTCTGAGCATATATTTTTCTGGGCTCAGTGGAGTGGGAAGACAGCTTTTCCTAACAGTCAAGTAGTTAGACCAGGGAGTAGGGTGGTATTGGAAAAAATCTGCTTTCTAGAACTTCTGATGGGATTTGGGTAAGGTCTACTACTCTTACTTGTTGGGCAAGTCTGCTAATGATTAGCCTGCAGAGCAATTTGCTTTCAGTTCATACCTGCTGAAGGCCAGAAAATGGTGCAAGTAGCCATGCAAAGTTCCTGGAGCCAGGAAGAGTAAATGTGGTCCCTGCTTCCAGTGCTCTTAATGAATTTTTATGCCAGATTGATAAGTGGAAACTAGAAAGGAGGATGACTGGTCAATATCTGGTTTTGCTAGAATTGTGTGTATATTGGAGAAGACGATCTACAAGCTGAGATTGTAATGCATTTCAAAATTGTGTGGAGGAATATAAAAATAGGGAAGTTTTCCTGAGCATGAAGTTCCTGTAACAACATTAGTCCTATGTTTTAATATTTCTGTGTAGCACAGCAAACCTGTGTAATCTAGTGTAGAGTTTACAACATAAATGAGAACAAAAAAAGTGGAAAAAGAGAAAAAATGCAGGGAAGCTCGCCTCCCTGTCACGTTTCTGCAGAGCTTCACAGGCTTTAAACTGTGGACGGATTTTTTTATTTTATTTTATTTTTACTAGGAAAGACATAGTCCTGGTAAAAAATTGTCTTCTGACTGCATCGCTATAGTGATGCTTATGGCTTTGAAATCTTAAACTTAAAGTGCTGTTGTAAGCAAAGTGCTGATATGAATGATGTGTTAAGGCAAATGTAATTCTCTTAAAAACAGCTAAAGGTATAAACATACACGGAAATGAAGACTTAGATATGTTTGCCTTCATTTGACATGTGTGTCAATTAAGATTTAATAGATATGTTTGCTGATGCTCTACACAGTCAAATGTATGATAATATCTTTGCGTAAGTAGCATAGGTGAGAATGCTTTAGGTAACATACCGTAGCATTCTATTGTATACAATATGATACTATTGTATTATATATTAACAAATGTTTCTCATTTAACTTGTAAGCTTGGATGAAATGTACAAATGTGCTTTATAATGTGTCAAGCACTAATGGATGTTTTAATGAAATCTTCATTCCAAACTGGGTTGTATCTCTGAGTGCTAGAAAGGTCCTCTGATTATTGCTGCGCTCAGTGACTTAAATAAGGCTTTGTTGAGCCTCTTGAATTTTATTGGCTGTACATCCAGAGGTGCTGTATTTCTAGTACACTATGCAAAACAAAACAAAAAACAAAAAACCCACCTTCCTGCTACTACTCTATGTTAACAAATGGAATATCTTTCTCACAGATATTTTTTCTTTCTAATCAGAACGCTGATTTGAAGAAACAGCTTCATGAACTTCAAGCCAAAATCACAGCTCTGAGTGAGAAACAGGTAGGGAAAGAGAGATGTATTGTTAACACCCTGTTCCAAAGAGGTCTCTTTTCCCAGCTTCCAAGAAAGCTGCTAAATTTTTATGTGGAAAAATAAGTGTGGGCAACCAGACATTTTGGATTTTTATTTGATTTCTCAACAAAAGATAGGTCAAGTTATTGTGAGTCTGTCAAACAAGCAACTAGTATAATCAGTGGAAGCTATAGCAATTTTTCTTGTGTTGAAACAAATGTTTTATATTAAGGGAGCTGGAAAAAGGAATGAATTTTGTCACTTCCTCTGTTATCTTGAAACTTATTCTAAACCAGACCATTCTGGTTTAGACAAATCTTTAGATTTTGTCTTAGTTGGCCCACACTGTGCATCTGGATGAGTATGCTCGAATTTTTTGTGTCTAGACCAACTAAATTCATGTCAGTTATGGGTACCTAATAGACAATTTGGAAATCAGTTTTGTGTTTTTACCATGATAAATTACACCACAGTTGTCTTACGTTTGCCATTTGGTAGGAATTCTTTTTGACGGGTCTAAAGTACGAGTAATAAT
Organism: Aquila spilogaster; assembly: GCA_024606505.1. Taxonomy (NCBI): domain Eukaryota; kingdom Metazoa; phylum Chordata; class Aves; order Accipitriformes; family Accipitridae; genus Aquila; species Aquila spilogaster. The sequence continues at coordinate 56,675,337 of JANHGO010000042.1, read as the reverse complement.
TAGAACTGAATGCTTAATAGAAAGATTGTAAAACTTGAAGACACATCTTCTGGGTAACTAGAAGAAAAATAAGTTTGAGAGATCTACAAAACTTGTTCTCACTTATGTTTTTAAAAAACAAAGCAGCAACACACACAAAAAACCTCATACACCGCCCCCCCCCCCCCCAAAAAACCTAAACTGACTTAAGCAGTCCCTTAATTTTATTGCTATTGTGTCAATAACAGAACCAAATTAAGTCATTTGATAACACCTTTGAAGAGGGGAAACAATTTAGAACGTGTGCATAGGTAAGAATATAGTTATGCATCAGTGTCACATATAGATACCTGCATTCATCTGTTGTTATCTGCATGTGTTCTGTTTTGAGAATTACCTTTCCTAAGGAAATGGGCAGACAGTGATTAACACTTATCTAGAAATTTTACTAAAAAATTATAGTATGTTTTAGTGGTGGAACAGTGAGTCTAGGAAGCAACATGTAAGGATGATAAAGAAAATGATTTTTTAATGAGAATACTAATTCAACAAAAACTGAGGTTTTGCTGATGTGATGGCATGCCTCTCTTGAAGATGATTTATTCTCTGAAACCAGCATGAGCCTCTGCATGTGACTATGTCTCACAGCAAGCAGCTTCAGAATTCTCTGGTAAGCTCTAGAGGCCCATGGTAATTTCAAAATTAGCTTGCCTTGATGCCACGAAGCAGGTCATATTGACTACCAGTTCACATGATCAGCAGGGACAAGGCAGTGAGATAGCGAAGGGAAGGTAAGAAAGAAGTAAGTGTATCTTACTGTAACTTTTAAACTTGGATTCATAACTCTCTAAAGTTACATTACAGTGGTCTATACTAACATGTATTTAAATTACCCATCACCTGAAATGCAGCTGTATCTTTTCTGCTGAAAATTACAGCTCAAAGTAGTAAAGCACACTTGTTCATAGGGATGAACATGGGCTAAGTTTCCGAAAGACTTGGAAGTAAAAGTCAGAAACTAATTTTTCAACCCCATAGCGAGTACAGTCAATGTGAAGTCACAGTCCAGTTTCCTTCTTTGTATTTTTATGGTTTTGATTATCAGTAGAACAGTGAACTTATCTATGATTGTTGAAGTTTAAATATTTTGTAATATCTGCCACTGGATCACAGACCTGCCAGTGTCCCAGACAATAGTGTTGTTAAAGTAGTACGGCTGCTAAAATGCAACGGTCATGGCAAATTGAGTTCTAGAAGGAAAGCCCACAACTTCCCAATGCAGAGAAATACTCACTCCCTCTTATTTGTAGGAATCTGTTGTATAGACATCTGAGGCTTAGCAATACAGAGTTAAGCAGCATTTTAAAGACTACAACAAAGCCCTTTTTTCTGTTCTCGCTTTCATTTTTCTTTAGGAAAAATAATTATTATCAATTGTTTTATGGGGAGAATATTATCCAACAACTTAATTTTCACACAGTGTGGAGAAACATGCAGTTTTGCGTAGTAAATTGTGCAGTGCATTTCTTAAGGAAGAGTGCAACACGTGTTATCTGTACCTGTTTAGAGCCAAGTAAGTAGTCTTGATGTCTGATGAATAAACTCTGAGGGCTTAACTCCACTGTGGACAGTTACGGGAGGCATAATTGTGTCTGTTTGATTAGTTTTTCACACTTCATTAAAAGCTTAAGTTCCAGCCTGTGTGGTGTCCCTACTCAGAGACAGTGGCGTGGAGCTGAAACCCTGGTGTTAAAGAGGCAGAATACTGAGGTATTTCTGGCTTCTGAAATATTAGGTCAGCCTAGTGTACCATTTTTCTTTGGCCTCTTATTTAATGAAGTTGCATGAAGACTTGTGCAAGAACCAAGCCAGTGGTAGGTTAGCTAAAAGCTTTTAGTTGCTTTAGGACTTCTCTCCATTTCTGAACCATTGTGAGAGTAGTGCTGACACTTGCTGCCAGCCGCTGCAGTGATTCGTAGTGCCTTAGGTTTCTTGCTGAGAATTAATGACAGCTCTGTTCAGAAGTTTGTGAAATTGAAGAGATCTGGCAAAGTACAAAAAGAAAGCAAGTAGGCTGTGCAGCGTGTATGCTTAAATCTAAAGAAATTTGTTAGCTGATGCAGGGTTAAAGTGTTACAATGTAAGATATGTCATATGTTCATATGTTTTTTGAAAATGTAAAAGAGGTGAAAATAAATGCTTTGATTTGTTTCACCTGAGATGATGTAGCAGTGTATGCTGATTGCGTTATCATATGGAAGAAAACCTTCAAAAAAGAGAAAAAACTTATTTGAAGATAATTTGCATTTAAAGGGCAGTAAACATGAATCCTTCAGAAGATCATTTTCCTCTGCTACTCTCTTTGTTATTACCACAGAGTTCTAAACTGTGCTTACCTTATTTTTTCTAATCCGTGGGCAATAAGGTGAATTCAGTTTAACAGTTTTGTTCCTCAGCTGTGAGAGTGCTGCAGTTTGGAAAGCCTGAATGCATTGGTTTTAAAACTGGTTTCTTCTTTCTTCCCCCATCCCTCTCTTCAATAAAGAGAAATCAAGAGTAACTTTTTGCAAAACAGTTTTAATTGCCAAATCTAAGCTTGGGTTGTAAATATGAATTAATTCTGTTGCTGTGTAGCACTGTTTATTATATTTTCACATCTTTGTAAGAAAATCATAGTCTTAACACCCTTTCCTTCACTTTGTATTCTATGATAGTGTCTTCCTTTGGTATTCTGTTTTGTAGACTTTTACCCACAATTACCTGTCACTGCTCAGCTTTTGTCTAGGTGAAATGTACTCCTTATGATAAAAAAAACCATAAAGAATGTATTCTTGAATTTTTGCATGAGGAAGTATATCAGTGTGTACTTTTTTTTACTTTGGGGAGGTGGGGTGGAGATTGTTACCAGTGACACTGGTGAAAGACTGAGGTAGAGCAGGGCTAACATAAAGGAGCAAGAGGGATGTAATCTTGAAGTAACACCTTTTTTCTGCTTCTTTCCCCCCATAGTTAATTAAAAAATTATAATATTATCTTGCAGATATAGCATCCTTGAGTATGTATCATAACAGTACTTTTTTCCAGTGACAAGGAAGAGGTCATCTTTATTTCACTAAAAAATGTAAAGAAAGAAGTGGGCAGCAAACAAGTTCTTTTTAGCAATATCATGTCAAATACAGAGGAATTTCTACATCTGTCCTTACTACAATTTCTTGGAGAAGTTGGAGCATTCTGTCTTCAATATGGAAGAAAGCTTACAGAAATAGTCTTTTGACCTTATGGTAAAAAGGTGATGGTGGTAAGCATATACTAAAGAAATCATATGGCTCTTTCCGCTATATTTGAAAATAAAATGAAAATGTCTCTTACTGTAGTTGCACTGAAATTCATTGAATCTTCAGAAAACAGTCTTGTGAAAACTCGACTTGTATTCTAATGCATTTGCTCTTGACATGGAAAGAATAAAGTGGATCCCTTTGTTACTTTGAATTCTGAAGAGCTGTGTACACTTGTAGGGAAAAGTACTCAAAAATAGTTGTTATCATAGGGATACTTGTGGTTTTTATTTTTCAGGGGGAAAAAAGTTTAACATACTTTACTGTGAAGAATAGTTGAAACTGTAGAATATCATCAGAAAAAATGCACACTATAAAAGCAAGTTTATCTCTATTATGAATAGGCAAATCTAGTGACTTTTGCTTGTATTTAAAGTTTACAGCAAATTGTGGTGTTTGAGGTTATTCTAAATCCTGTATGTTCAGGGTGAGACTCCTTTTAATGTTGGCAGTAAATAGCAAGTAATGAGAAAGGGGATTTGGGGGGGGGGGAGATTAAGAATGGTAGCGTAGTGTAACCATGGCTTTGTGTAGTTGAATAAATGTAAATATGTGGTTTAGACTGACAAAGGAAACTTGTTATTTAAGTCTTCAAAAAAACCTGTCAGGAATGGGTTTAAGTATTAATGTTGCTATATTTATTACAGGTACCATAACTGAGTAATGAAAAGATTGGTAATGTGCATAAATTCATCCTGTGAGACTGTTCTTCTTGAACGCTTGTCAATCATAGTAAAGGTGAATTTTTATGGAGGCTTTCTGAACACATTATCAGAAAATTGTACCCGAAACGTGTTCCATCTATTCTGTAAAGAGGAAAGGCAGTGTTTTGGTGAGAGGAAAATAAGCTCAGGAAAGCTAGAGAGCAGGAGGGAAACTGGGTACAGTTAAGGGATAGGAAGGAGCACTCTGAAATGCTTCTGCATGAGAAGGTAGGCAAGATATGCCTGTATGCTGTAGATACAGCAAATGAATACCATGAGAACTTTAGGGCTCAAAATCTGGAAATAAACAATGAAGTCAGTCACTTCTCACTCCTGCCAGTTTTGTCTGGAGTTTCTAATACCTCCTTTCTCCGAGATCCATCAAGGGCATATTAAAATGCCAGTTCTGTCAGTAATGGAGGAAGTGTGCAAATATGCCATATGAACGTGTAGCAACTAATAACTTGAGGCAGATAATGCTTAATTTCAGTTCCAGTTGTTTGTCCAGAACTGTATGTATTACTAAACACCTGTCTTTTTTAAGTAAATGGCATGAATGATAAAGATACGCTAATTTCCATGTAACTGCAAGCATCCATTTATGCCAGCTGTTCATAAAACAGTCTTAAAATACATGAGAAACAATTTTGCACTTTCCCAAAGTTTGGTTTTAATATTGAAAAGCTGTAGTGATACACTTGGCTCTGCCTCCATAGTTGACTATTTGTAGATTCCTTTCTTAGGTGGTTTGAAGTAGTCACCCATTTTTCCTGTGAAAAAGATACTGGTCTGTCTGGATGTAAGGAGGAGTAAGTTAACTGCCTCTGTGAATCGTCAGGGCCTTTTGAACCCTCTGATCAGTGTGAACAGCACCTGTTCAGAAGGTGAATGTTTGTTTGAGAAATCTGCATGAGCTTACTATTTTAATCTTTGGTATTTGTTTAATTTGCATCCAAATATTGTGTGAAAATGTGAATATAATGACTTCTCATTAAGTTATCATCTTCCATATTCTCAAGATATACTGGCTGAAGCAAATTTTGCATCTTGTACAGATGATTGTAGATAGGCAGAGTGCATGCATCTCTCCCTGCTGCCTCTTTTGCCTCAAACTCCTTTGCAAAACTGATGTTATAATTATTTGCATATGACTGAAATATTGCTAAGCTTTCTCAGACCTTTTGTAATGCTTAAATCATGATTAAACTCATTGTGGCATCTAAACTTGGATTTCCCGTTCTTCTCTTAATGTAACTCCACCTAGACTTCATGCTATGGGTTTGTGAACTTAGTTTTTGCATATCTAATATACATTAGCACTGGAGTAACTTAATTTAGGAAATGCAAGTGACAATTTCATTATATCATTAAAAAGAAGAAAAAACCTCCACACCTTCCCCCTGCTACCCTTCCTTTAGCACTGGCTCAACTTATAGTTTTTGAGTTCATGCTGTATTTAAGCCAGATTTGGATGCAGCTGGAGAACTTTTTTAATTGAGGCTAGTTGGATACATCTTTCATCTTCATATAAGCCAGGGTATAACTCCAAAATAGCCTGCTCTGCTTGAAAATCAACACTGTAGATAAAAAATGGGCAGTTAAACTACAGTATTTCCTTGAAAATCCCCTACTGATGGCGAGAGTTGGTTATTAGGTGCTCCTGCATGTTTTGACTTGCTGGATAACCTCACACATCAGTAGTTATTTTAAGGCCTGCTATTCCCTTTTCCCTTTTATATTTGGAGGAAAGACAGGCGAAACATCTGGGATTTAGGATGTTTTGTATAGCACCCTTAAAGGCGTCTTACTTGGAGGCTGGGAAAAGGGATTAAATCTACTAATGAATTTTTATAAGTGAAAACAGATTAAAATAGCCCATTCTGCTCTGTTCTGCATGCCTCAGTGGAACAACCTCATGGCCACAGAAGCAGTATTTTGATTTATTCCAAGTGTATCAGTGTTAGAAGGGGAATCAAATCCAGGGATCTGCTTTTCAGAGCCTTATGGATCTTTAGTTCCTATTGGAGTTGTTTTGTCCCCAGCTCTTCTGAAAACTGTGTTGAATTTTGGAAGGGAGAAGAGAGAGAGACAGTGCATCTAATGATTAGAATACAGGCAAAAACTTGTCTTTGCCATTTGTTCGCTGCTGCCTGGTACTTGATTTGAAAATAAGCCACTTCCTGAGATTGTGCTTTTTTTGCACTATTTACCGAATGTAATACAGCTATGGGCTAAAATATTTTTATTAGTAAAGATTATCTTGTGTAATGGTACTATGCCAAGAACAAGACCAACTAGGGTAGTCAGCGTTAGGTGGTATTTTCCAATGTATGGGTTGCGTGTTATACCCTTGTAGTGCAGTGTGGAACCGTTCAGTTCAACTCCTCATGTTCATTTTTGAAAAGAACCGAGGTGAATGTGATATATTACATTGCTTCTGTAGTGCCAGTTTGGAATTGGTTTCTGTTAATTGTAGTGGCCTTTACAGGTGGACTGGGGGTCCTTTGTGGTGGACACTGGACAAATAAAGAGGAAATAGACTTCGTGGAAGTGATTTAGAGAGAAGATGGCATACTAAGGAAGCATGAGAGGGCCAAATGCATGTACAGTTTTTATAAAAGTTTATTTTAGGGATTGACTTTTCTATTTGAATAAATGTTCACTGCCCTTATTGCTCTAGTCACTATGAGGGTTTCTTTTTCATTTTATTGTGGAGACCGTGATAGGCTTGGGCCTTGAAGGGCTTAAAGAGAGAACAAGCCTTAAGGATTAAAGGGAAAGAATGCCCTTGATGGGGTTTCACTAAATCTCTGTGCCTTCTTTTCTATGTTGACACTGTTGTAGGGAGACAATGCAGTCTTCATCCTTAGGAAACATTGATGTCCACTGACTTTATAACCTGGTATACATTTTTCTCTCCATAGAAATAATTGAGTGGTTTATTTTCTTCAAATGTGGGCCAAATAACTGTGAATTCTACTATTTGTGGGCATTATATATAATCAGTCTTTTTCAGTATTGTACTCATTTCTGGGTTAACTTTTAAAATACTTGTTCTGACTTTTAGAAACCCCCAAAAGCATATAATCTCTTTAGAGCAGCTTTTTCCTTGCTGTTGCATTGCAATAACTAGTTAGCAGAGACACTTGATGGGGCGTCAGAGAAGATAGGTGGTGGTGGAGCCCAGATAGCATGTAGGTTTTCTTGGGGTGTTTTTGTTTTAATTAGGTCCATTATATCTGAGTTTTTCTTATTTTCTCTCTCATTCTAAGTCTGTCAAAACTGGTATTGATGTGCAAGGTGTCTTTCTCAACTTTCCCCCCTTATTGTAATGTAACAGGTAGATTTAGGCAGTGGTGAGTGCAGAATTCTGACAGAAATTTTGCTGGAATGAAGTCTGAATTACGATGGGGATCAAGAGAGAGGTAGAGAGTACTTCCCAGGAGGGACTTCAGACAAGAGAACCTAATTCTTACTCTCCTGTGTTGCATTTGTGAGGGCCCGCCCCTCACTCCACTGGCTATAGAAAACTTGTAGGAAGATTAGGCTTCAGTTAACTCCTGTGAGTTTATTACCTCTTCCCTACAACATTTATCTGATGGAAGAGAGTTCTTGTTCTATTCTTTATTTTTTTAATAGCGAGAAATTCTAAGTGTCTTCTTACAGTAGACTTTTGAAAGCTCGCGGGAAGAAAGCCCTTGAGTTGCCACGAGCATTTCTTTTTTGTCCTGTAAGCTCCCTTCAAGGTTAGTTGAGGTGAGTTAGAAACAGTTAAGTAGTTGTGATTTCTTTTTTTTTTTTTTCCTCTTCTTTCTCAAGATTTCCTCAGTAAAATGTTGGCAGTGTGTCATAGTAAATGGACACTAGTGTGTAAGAGTTGGACCCAGGCTGCCCTGGGTAGCAAGGAGAAACAAGCCACTTTTTTCCTTACCCAATAAGTAAAACCTCAGTGATGGTGTTTGCACTGTTTATAGAAGGCAGAACTTGTTTACCTTATTTTTCCTTGAAAAATAAACAGAGAAAAATTACATAGGAACTCTAATATGTGATGTGAATTCTTGAGACACATGCTTTAGAACTGCTTAATGTCCTGCAGAACAGTGAGTGGCTATCCTTTTATTTTAGACTTCCGAAAAGTTGAATACTTGGCAGTATTTAAGCCTGTGGAGTCTTGCTCCATATCCATGCACTCTCTTTATAAAATGCTTCATTTTCGTTCTAGTATGGCAGCTTTTCAGAGCAGTGCTTTGTCCTTTAGAGTTGCAGCCAGCCCAGAGCAGCGTGGAAGTACCTGATTGTTAGCAGCTTTCTGCTGTCAAAAGCTCCACGCACACCTTTGGGCTGGTAACAAATGCTTCAGTGATCAGCTTGGACAAAACTACATTCTCGAATTCTCCAACTAATTCTAAAGTTTGTCATATATCTCAAGAAACAGAAGTATCCCATACTTCGAGTAAATCATTTGGGGGAAGCAGTTTTACAGCAGCCCAGAACACTAAGCTCCTAACATTTGTCCGCTGGGCTATTAAAATTGTGTGGCCTAAAGGTACTATGTTCTCTGTTTGAAACTTGGAAACAGAAGCAGCTTTTCAATTTCTAAGTTTTTTTCAAATGAGAATGACTTACTGGCTGTCCAAGATTCAGTTCAACCTGCCATGTAAGAGCTACTTTCTTAACATCTTGTCTTCTGTAATATGCAGGAATCCTGCACTTGCAGGCTGGTTTCATAGGTGTTTCTTCCATACAGTGAGACTCTTCAGAAATTAGTTATTGGATTGGGATGCTTTAGTGTGTTGAAACTGTCGTCTTTAAATGGATGAAAAGTAGCAAAATCTTGCTCTGTCTAAATGTTAGAATTACTTCTGCTACCAGACCAGGACTGGTACTTTACCAGGTACTGGTATCTTAGGGAGAAAATGGCTCTCTGTAGGGGGACTGGGTGTCATCTAAGTGTCAAATAATTCTACTATTGTTTAGAGAACTGAATATTATTCCCTTCTTTTGAACTGCTACCCTATTGTTTGGTTACCGATCAAGGTACTGTCATGTGGGACAAAAATTCATTGTAGGTCTGCTTTTAACATAGCTTTACGAACTTCCGCAGTTACTGTGTAAAGGATTTTGGTGCACAATACAGTGCTGAAGTGGAGAAGATTCAATTTAATTGGATACTAGGCTTCTTTTTCAAAAGCAAATGAGACTAATTTATATTTATAGATACAGACAAATTATTTGAAAGATTTTGTCTTTAAATGCAACTTAGCATATGTTAATTTCCTTTAAATAGTCACTTAGACATGACTATCACAAAATAGATTTGGAGTTTATAACAGTTTTCTTTATGGAGAACTGGTGAGAGACTTGATAATTTCTCCCAAATTACTTTTAAATGCATTCAAGTAGTTGCATAGCTTTTGTCTGACAGTTTCAACAGTAAAGAATGAAATTTCTGTAAAGATCTTAATTTTTGAGCAAAATACAATACAATTAGATGAGAAATGCGGGTACTACAAATTCAATTTTGATCTGTTAATAGAAAGAGTTTTTTGAGAGGATTTTTAGATATGATATAAAGTTGTGTCTTCAGGAGGTATTACGAATTTGTAGATCACTTTGGATACTTGAATATTATCTACACCCTGGAGTTTAGAGCAATGTGGATCTCCTGTTAACAGGAGCATTGAGTCAGGCCCTCAGTGGGTGTCAATTCAGATGTTAAAATCTAAGGAAACCTATGGCTAGAATCCAGTTAACTTAAAATATGAAGCCCTTTTAATTTTTAGCCTTGTCTCTATTATTATTCTTAGTTTAGTAACCTGAAGGCATTTAAATCCTACTTAACATGGAGAACTATAAAGAGAAAACTCTTCAAGAACCCACAGAAATCAACACTTACGATGCAAACGTCTCTGGGCACTGCAAGATGTCAGGCAGACACACCAACTGCAGGCAAGCAAAATGAATGGTCTCTTGGGCAAGCTAGCCTGTGAGCTGGACAGATCAGCAAGCAGAATATTTTTTTTCTGAGGTCACCAAAAATTGCTAGATGTAATGTCAGTCATAAAACTAAAGCACTTAAAAGAGAGGAAATAAATAACCAAACATTTTTAGAAAGAGCTATGCTACCTGAGTTTACCTTACCGATGCTCTACAATGCATTTTTTCCTGGATAAACCAAGTAAAAACACAGCTGATAGTTGTGTTGTGTGTTTGTTTGTTTCTGTAATAAATGCCAAATGCATTGCTTCTATCCTTTGCATTAGGAAGGTGCATTATGGTAATATAAAAATGTGTCAGGTTCTGTATCCCTAAACCTTATTTTTTCTGCCAAGAACACCGGCAATAATCAAAGTGTTAAGTAGGATGGCCCTGCAGCTGCAGAGGTGAGGCACTATGTGGGACACTAATACAGTGTACCTGGTTTTTATGTGGTAATATCACCTTGGACTGCAATATGGCAGTGCTAGGTTTAACTCCATGTATAATATGCTGGGGTTTACATTTGAATAGTAAAAGACAGTTATTGTCTTCATGTTCAAGAAGAAAGTTTAGAACTTGAAATATTGCATTGCTTTTATTCTGTTTTTTAGTTCTGAAAATAAGTGCTACTTTTAAACTAAATTCCTTCAGAACAACAGTATTTATCAGGCTTGTGCATCCTCTACAATAATTGGGCATGCTCTCAAAGCACTGGTGCTAGTGTACAGTGCATATTAAGTAATCTATGTAGCACTTTTAGAAGGTAGAGGGTAAATAAACAGGTCTTGCCCTTTCCTCTTTCTTTATCCTGCTTATCTCTTTCTGCTGTATTAAGTGATGTAAACACTTCTTATTCCATCATTTCATAATGGGTTTTACATCATTTGGATTTATCTACGTGGAATTAAACTTGATGTACTACTTCTCAAAATAATCTTTTTGGGTTCCAAATTATTCAAAAGTTGCTTGAATGAAAATTGCTGATCATTTGAAGCCTTGCAGGTGGTAGAATCTCCTTCACCTTCGTAGTTCACTTATTTATATCTTTGAATGGTGGCTATTTTGCTAGCTTTTAAAGTATCTATATCAGCTATGTGGTTTTTTTAAGCAGTATGTGTGTTATGGCATTTAGCAGATAGTTAGCTTCCCTTCTGACCTCTCCTGAGTTAGCGGGAGACCCACTTAACTGACACACATACAGTCATTTCGAGCCTTTGCTTTCAAAAATATTTTAGTGGGTCAGATGTCTCCAAAATTTCATTACATCCTTTATTTGCCTTTAAAATATTAATGATCTGCTCATGCAATATGCTGATTAAGACTAGAAAATGCTGAGACAAAGTTCATTTTACTGCTTATGGTACTCAGGGTTTCTCTGTGTTTAGCTACATGTCTCAAACCGTATTAAATATTCTAAGACCTCCTGAGTTGAAGTCGGTTCCTTGAAAAGACAAGGTTTGACTAATTGGTCACGTAATCTCTCATAAACTTCTGTATGAGAGGAGAAATGGGTTGTGGACTTAAATTTGACGCCAGTCTGAGGCATGCAGTGGGGTGGGTGGTATTTTCTTTTTTTATTATTATTTTTTTATTACAATTGTACCTACAACCCACAGAACAGAGTGTCTGTACTCTCTTGGACTGGCTGGGATAGCCAGTAAATCTGTGAAAACAGAGCCCTTGCTCCCTCAGTCCCCACCTAATATTTTGAAAATTAGTTGTATACATTTCTATAAAGTTAAATTTTCCTCTGACAGTGTCTAATAAGAGCATCAAATTCTAAGGCCATGCAGAAATGCCAGGTGCTGTAGTAATCTTGGGCTCACCTGGTAAAACTCTACACTAAGGCTTGGTATCATTACTGCCACGTCAGGCTGAAAGATGAATGCAATTAAGTTGGACCAGAACAGGGACAGGAGTGTGTCTGAACCAAAAGTAAGAGTAAATGTACCTGCTGCTCCTGAATGGCAGAAAGGAAGGCAGGCTGTGTCTATCTTGCTTCTCCCACTGGAATAGGTAATCCACACAGTAGCCCTATGCATGAAGCAGGCACAACACATGTGACAGTGCACCTGAATGACAGGGATTTAAGTATAGAGGGTGGAGATTGTTACAGTTGCACATGGAAAATTTCTGTTAAAGCTTTGCATTTTCTTTGTCACCATTGATACTATTTCAGTATAACCTAACATAAGAAGTATGAAGATGAAGCACAAAAAGAAATCTAAAACAGTTCTTGAGTGTTCTTTGAAGAACTGAATTCATACAACTTGAGTTCTATGTAGGAAGAACGGCTGAGAAGGTGTTTTGGAAGCTGTTTGACAGCAGAGCAACCTGAATTCTAAGGCATTATGATTTTTGTTTAGCAAATTTCAAACTGAATTAGCTGGAGACAGAACTTTTAAATTCTGCCTGAGAACTTATGTTGCAAGTCCTGAGTGTTTCAATATAGATCACGTACACTGGGACCAAACAATGAGGTGTCTTCGAAATCTCATACAGTCAGAGCCTTTGTTGACGTGTTAATCTCTGGCTTTGAATAAAACTACGTACTTGGAGCTTGGTTAAAAAGTGTTGGGTTGTTTTTTATGCATGAATTAGAATAGAAGGTTTTTTTCCTTCTAAGTTCTGCAGAGTTGATTCAACATAAATAAAAAATAGTAAAATTATTTGTTTGGGTTTTTTGGTGGTTTGTTTTGTTTTTTGTTTTTTTTTTTTTTTTTTTTTAGACTTTAAATGTATGTAGTGATCGAGCTACTAAGGAAGACAACTTTTCTGCACTCATGTTTCAAAGTGTAGCTGAGTAACAGAAAGCTAGCAGTATGACTTACACAAAATCACTTTCAGAATCAAGAATTCTAGAGGGTAACTTCAGTCCAGTGCTGTAGGGTATCTTTATATTTTGGATCAATACATAGCAGTTACTCTTAAGAAGTTTATCACTTGATCATTTAAAAAAAAAAAAAAGCTAAAGAAACTCAAAGAATGTTAGGGCATAAGACTATGAACATTTTGATTTCGTTGGTCACAGGTGTGGATTTGAAAAAAAACAAAACCTACAAAAATTACCATTTGGGGCAGGCACTTGCGAGAGGTTTTCTGCTTTTTCCAAGCAGGGCAGCCTCTAATTTTTCTGCTCCTCGGCCCCCTGCAAATCTCCCATCATAATTGCTTTATATGGCAGCAGGGTGATGGGTAGGGATGTCTGAGAGGAAAGACATCTGTGAAACTTTAACATGCTGTTCAATAATTTTTCACCAGCGTGCTGATGCAGTCAGGTTGTTTCTGAATAAACCAGCAGCCAGGTCAGCCAGAAAGGAATTGTAAATGACAAAGACTAACATAATGGAGCTTAAAAACAAATAAATCCTCACACTGGTAATAATCCAAGTGA
>JANHGO010000042.1:56604248-56661846 GCA_024606505.1 Aquila spilogaster | reverse complement strand
CCCCCCCCCCCCCCACGAGGGTGCTTCTACACGTTTTTAAGCCTTTCAGCCTTACCGTGGTAGAGAAATTAGATTGTTGTCTAGTAGTTCTTATCATCCTGAAGTTTGGGCTGGTATAGAGGGAGCATTAAGCAACGCCCAGATTCTGTGCCGCGCTGTGACGTGTATGGCACGTCCCTCGGAGGCCTGGAGAGCCGCTTGCCCAGCAGCAGGAAGGTGCTCACTCAGCACCTGCTGCCTGTGTGGCCACCCGCCCTGCCCCCGGTGTCCGGCCACGCTGAGCCAGGCAACTGGGATTGGGTCGGGAGGGGGGCTCTGCGGTGCCCGTGGGCTGTAATTTGGAGTGCCACATCAGGGAATATTTTTTTTTTTCTTCGGGATTATGTTGCTATTATTCTTCGGAAGATTTCTATCTGAAAGCTTTTAATCTCTGCTCTTTTTGTGCATCGAGGTCTGGATTTGTTGTGAGGTGGGAGGAGGCATCGGAGGGGGAGGGTTGTTTTCTTCCTTTAGGGAATGAAAATAGAAAACTTCCCTTCAGAGAACTTAAATAGAGAAAAAAAAAAAGGGAGCTGTGAATTTTCTGCAGTTCAAAGAAAAATACGGATGTGTTTTCCAGCTCTAACAGTAAGATCTCTGCCTTTGGTTTAGGTTTTGGGAAGCTCTCTTCACCCGAGGCCGCTCGGCTTCAGCTGTGCTTCAACTTATTGGGCCTAAAGAGTTCTTACTGCAACTTGGCTCTGTTTATAGAGATGAGCTTTTGCATGTGTGCCTGTTCAACTTTGCTGTAGAAATTCTAATAATAATAAAAAAAATCCTTCTACTGGATCTGTGCAGCCGATAAGACCTTTTTTTTTTTTAAAGGTTGTGTTTTTTTTTCTCCTGGGGAAATAATAAGTGTTTTAGTAGCTCTTCAGAAATTGGGAGTGTGGTTGGAACACTTAAATAGCAAGCACGGCTATGGCCTAGGCTGTTGGTGCAGTTTGTTTATAATGGTCGTAATTGCATGTGAACGTGATGTAGCTTCTCAGTTCCTTGGTACTTCTTAGAGGCAGGGTGAAACCTATTCAGTGAAGTGGACCAATCCTATCAGGATTTGTTTATAAGGGAGTTTTCTCTTTCAGCTCCGCACCGTCTGTAGGAACCTTGAAGGACTATCTTGTTTCTTATGTTAGGGGCGCTTGGCGCACGGTACAGAAACTCAAGATGAATGTCACGTGAGAAACATATGTTGGTGCCTTAACCTTTTTACTGTTGTTTCAATTTTGTTGCTTCTCGGTTTTGTTTAAAATCATCCTGAAAGGCCTTCACAGCGATAGGGCTTTGCTTTTTGAAGGGGCACTGTGGGCAATGTGAGCTGTTCCACAGCCTGGCCTTTAGGAGAGGCTCCTCGTGTAGAAGGGCAGTGCTAAAAACCTATTATCAAGCTTGTAGCAGTGTTTCTTTACTGTCCCCTTCACCCTTTATGCTCACAACTGTGCGGTCACATGCGTGGCTGTGTGCTGGAAGTGTAAGGCTCCACAAAGGCCTGGCTCCTGCATGTTCGTGAATTGCCCTTGTTCAATTACTCTGTGCCAGAAAGCAGCTCACATCCTGCTTCTGATGTATTTTAACTACACAAAGGTTACTTGGGAGCAAGCTGCATACTGGGAAGGTGGAGCAGTACGCAGGGCGGTGTGGGGTGCCACTGGTGAGAGGGGTAAGGGATGTACCCTGTAAGTAGAGGGTGAGCTGAAGGATAGTTTTTATAGGTATCCTACATTAATATTTTATGTTTCGCACAGCACAGCGGCAATGTCTGGCTTGTGCCGGTGATAGAGAGATGCGTTATGCAGGAAGAAAAGAAGTTTATTTACAGCTGGGGGGAAACTTTGTATTTTTTTTTCTTATTACAAACAAAGTCTCATTTCCAAAGGGGAAAAAAAAAAAACAAAAACCACACAAAACCCGTGTTTCTAAGTTGTAAATAATTTATGGCTCCTGCACCTTGCGAAGTTCCTTACTCTTAAAATTGGTGAACTATGTTTTTAAGTAGCTTGACTCTGCTTTTATGCTAAAGCCTCACGAAAGCGGAGTGCCAAGTGTAGATATAGGACGGCTGCAAAATGTACAGAAAAGTCAAGTTATTTTTAAAAATGTATTTGGCACTGACGAAACTCACAGTCGTGTAACAATCAGGCTTTATGGTTTATAGCACTCGCCTGTTTTCAAAATAATCTTTAAATCTCTAGAAAGTTCAGAAAGATCCGCTCCTTTGGACTGGGCTGAGTGCTGTGCCTGCTCCCTAACAAAGCCACAACTTTGCCACCAACTCTTTTGTTTTAACACTTTGATCGTCCCAGGCTTTTGAGGAACAAGATGCGCTCCTTGGTATAGGTTTCTCTCTGCAGAATTTATTTTGTATTGTGCTGTTTACATCACTTTAATATCTCCATAGGAATTATCAAGTACCCCGTGCCTTAAAAGCTCTGTGCTGAGGTGGTTTGACCTATTGAACGCTCCTTCTTACCTGAGGTTTCTTGTTCATTGTCGCTGCAAACGCTTGCTCTTTGATTACAGATTGTGTGCTCAGAGCATCCTGCAAAAAAAAAAAAAAAAAAGAAAGAAAGAAAGAAAAGAAAAAAACCCAAACCAAAAAACCCCACCAGAAAGCAAACATCACCCCAGCCCCCCAGCCTGACGCTTGTTGTTAGCGGTAGAATGCATTTCTATGTGGTACGTAAGGAGTGAGGCTCTGTTTAGCGTGAGCTGTCTCATAGGCCGTGTTCACGCCGCTTCTATTTTAATGTCTGATGCCTTAAAATGCGCTTCTTCCGGCTGCTGCCCTTCCCTGACAGCACTGTGCTCCTAGGACAAAAGGCGGTGTTAGCAAGTTCACTCGCTGCAGAAATTGTGCTGGTTGTCTCTTAAAATGATGGGCTCTACCGCTGCGTGTGTAATTAGAGATATGTTTTGAAAACACAGCCAGTGTGTTTTTTGAATGGGAGTAGAGGGATGTAGAGGGGAGAGCACTCGAGGGCAGGTCGGGGCCTCTGAGGTGGCCTGAGCCCGGCTGGCCTTGGTCCTGCAGGAGGGGGACTCGTGCCTAGCATAGGGCTGTGATCGGCCTGCTGGCTGTGTCTGTGCCTGTGCGATGCTCGCTGTCGGTGCTGGGGAACGTCCATTCCTTCCCGTGCTCCCCTCCAAGCCTGCCATCCCACCGCTGGTAACTGTGTGTGTCCCAGAGGCGCGTGGCTGCAGGTAGTTAATGCGAGAGATCCAGTGGTATCCGAGTGAAGATTTAAATTGTTTTAGCAAAACTTCTGAGTAATCGCAATAATTATTTTCTGATAAGCTGACTGATAGTAACTATGGCAACAGCTGTCTTTGGCCTATGGACAGTATCACTGTATTGACAAAACCCTCAGATGCTTCTGAGGCCTTTTGCCTATCGGGGCGATGTGCTGGGATGTCCATCAGGTGATGGGGGTGCTGCGTTCCCCTCACTGCGGCATGGGGCCTTCTGCCTCTGCCTGTTTCCCTGGGTGCTGCGCTCCTGCTCGCTAGTTGAAAGCGCTGCATGGACCGTTCTTTTACAAAGGCTGGTGAAATGTACTGATCCTTAGAGATGGAATTATGTGGGCATGTTCCTGTTTTTTAACAATAAGAAAAATCCCGAGCTTGGGAGGAGAAGGAGGAAGAAAACAAGAAGGAAGACTTGTTCATTTTGATCACTGGTTGTTTGCTTCCTCACTAAAACCTTCTTAGAGCAGACTGGTAGGGGGAGCTGCCCTTCCCTTTGCTGAAGTACAGCGTATTCTTCTCTGAGGCCTACGCTGAGATGCAGCTATTTAGTGTTCAGCTAAGCTCGGCTGCTTCTTGGAAGAGACGTGAGCTTCTGCTTCAGCATGGCTCAGAAATGGAGGAAGAGAGCGATCTCTTTCCAGCTGACTAAATTCTGGACAGGGAGAATGTGCCCCTCACCAAACATACTTTTCCTATTGGTATTCAGAAGAGCACTCTGAAAACAGGCTTTAGTGTTAAAAACATAGCACTCCTGGAAAAAAAAAAACACAAACATCTCTACGTGCAGTGAGATTAAAAAGCCATACTCTGTTCTGCATGCTTGAAAGTAGCTAAACTGCTGATTTCTCAATTGTTGGATAGCTGACGTGTATTTATACTGAAGTCTTTGTCTCCTTAACAGCTCTAGCCTGTGAGCGGTAGCTGCTGGCCCTGCTTACCTGCTGGCTCCCCGTCCCTGTGCGGTGTGTGCATTCTGGCCCACAGAGGCGTGCAATATGGCCTACAGCTGGGCTTTCCTTCAGCACGAGCATTGCTTGTGCAAACTACAGGCCCCAGTGTGCTGTGCTCTGGTGTTATCTGCAGACTTGTCTGAGTAGCGCTGCACTGATGCATTCTGGGACTTGTAGTTTGCACACAAAGGAGCTTGAGGCTTAGGGTGACAGGTGAAATATACTGTAAATTCTAGAAACTGAGTCGCCGCTGATGTGAGCAATCCCTATCAGGACAGCTGGCTGCTACTGCTGTGCAGCAGCACGTACATTTATCCGTGAGTCGGCAACTAGTCAAGTGGAATCTTTAGGGAAATGCAAGTGATGAAGTCAGTCCTCCAGCTGCACGTGTGTTTTTATACAAAGAGTATATAAGCAATTGCATGAATTGCTTGTCTCATCTGTGATTGCAAGTACAGTGTTTGATCTTCTGGAAATTTTGCATCTTTCAAGGTAATGGAAATGTGACAGGAGGAGGCTCCCCTCGTTGGTGCTGCCGATGCCTTGTTCCTCCTAAAGTGTTGCCCAGCACTTACAGTGGGTTCTGCCACAGGGAGAGGGCATGTGAGCAGCTCTTTGCCTGCTGAGACTTGACTTCACTGTGTGGCTGCTTCAGCTGAAACCATGAGGGCACAGAGAAGCGTGCTGCTTCCCTGCCGTGGCAGTTAGTGACATCACTATTGTAACCACAGACACACGGAATCCCCGGTTCCTGTGTTGGCAGGTGAGACCAGAAGCACGTTGGGGCCAGTGCTTGTCTCACTGTGCTTCAGCTCTGGCCATTGAGCTTGGATTCACGCAGAGCTTGCATTGAAGAAAGCAGAGTGTTTCTGGAAAGGAGATAGAGGAATAGAAACTTTCAAAAAGGTGATTTGTTTGCTTGTTTTTGTTGTTTTGTTTTGTATCCGTATGAATTACTTATTTTCACATTAACTTATGTTGAGTGGGACTTGCTGCAGTTAATGTGGACATTAATATGATTTCAATTGTTAGGCCTGTAGCACGTTCAGTATTGGCTATGGTCTTGTGTGCCAAGTCTTGGATACTGCAGTGGTCTTGATTTTTAAGTAAACAAGTGCTTAGCTTTAACTCTTGATCCCAATTTATTAGGTCAATGTATTAGTTCTGAGGTTTGTGGGAAATAGTAACCGAAAAAGGCTTATCATTAAGTGCCAAGCAATATCAAATGAGCCTTTCTGATGTTTTTGGAGAGTTTAATTAGAGCTCCAGTCCTGAAAAAGTTCATGTGTATTTTACTTTAAGATCTGTCTAAGTCTGAATGTCTAAAATCAGAACAGGAATAAATAATAGTACGATCAGGACCTCCGAACTTCTAAAATTGGAAAGTAGCTCCTGTGTAGCCACCGTAACTAACTTATGCCTAGGTCTGTGTGGCAAAATTCTTGTCTACAAAACTCATGAAATTCCACTCAATATAAATTTAGAGTGTATATTTCCTTCGTAGTTTTGCGAAAAAGAAAGTTGACAAAAAAAAGCTGTTTTCTCCTTCACCTGTACAGATTTTAAATGTGACAGATATTTAGGTACCAATAGCTTCTTTGAGGCTGGGATGTGTTTTTTTCAGCAATGATGGGTTGTACGGCCTGTACGTTGCTGACACCTCTGTTTAAAGCAGATACAAATAAGTGAAATCTGTACCTAAAACCTTGCGTGTGTGGTAGCAGTTAATAGTGTTTGCTAACAGCAATGTAGTTTTCTTTAAGGATTCACAGCCCATGGAGAGCAAGCTGCTGGCAGGTCCATGGTTAGCTACATAGTTACTATTGGTGTATTGACATAATTAGAATGTTGGTATTGTTGCAGTGCAAGGATGAAATTCCCTTCCCCAGTTGGAACCACACAACCGGCAGAAGAAGAAACTGAGATAAATCCCTGTGTAGTGGAACGGTGATGTATCTTGTCCTTCAAGGACGTAGTACCCTCCGTGCAGAGCCTGTGACAGTGCCCCTTGTAACGCTGCTGTATCAGGGTATTTGAGATAAGGAATGTGGGTAATAGGGATGTACAAAAGGATTCGGTGCATAGCTGTACAGAACAACTCCTCTATAAGTATCCCTTATCTCATAAGAGCAAGCGTGTCCTGATCTGGGAGGAAATTCAGGCCCTGCTGAAGTCGATGGGAAGCCTGCTGTTGGATCAGGAGTGCCACGGGTGACTTCATTTCTCCCCACCTCCAAAAGTAGCGTTAAAGGGCTGCAGCACCTAACAGGGTTTGAAAAATCTGGTGTCTGTTTCTGATGTTGCTGCCGGCGCTTTGTTCTCACACCAGTTACTTTGCGTGCCGGTATCTTTGCTGTTCCTTTAAAAAAAAGTGGCTAACGCTGAGCTCCTGTAAAGCTTTGTAAGAACGTGGAATGTATTTATTCAGGGTTTTTGCTTAATGTGCTAACACAACAAAATTCTACATGAAAGCCAGAAATTAGTCCTTGACACGTCCAAGGATTTGTCTGTCTCTTCTTTTTTTTTTGCCAGTATGACAAAACTGCTCCAATTGAGGTGATCAGTCTAAAATTTGCATAACCTAATGTGCGATGGACTTTAAAAATAATAATTAAAACCAAACTGCAACAAAACACACACCAAAAAATGCACACCTCTAAGAAACCTTTTTCTTAACTTTGTAGAAGGACTACAATGGCCTGTGCTAACGATGAAACTTTTGCTGGTTTGGATCAGGGCTTAGCTTGCAGTAATCGTCTCTGATGAACTCTTTATCGTGTAAATCTTGTTGTGTGTGCAGTACGAATTTGCTGTGTTAAGGATGCTCTTGTCAGTGATTCTGAGTGGAAAGGATGTGGCAACCTGAGCTTCCTTTGCTACCCCTTCAGATTCTGTTCTGGTCAGGAATACACTGGGAAGGACTAGAACAGTTTCTGCTGTTTCTGGGCACCAGATAGCTCTCCTTGAGCCAGCTGCAATTCTTTTCCCTCTCCCAAAGGTGAATCCCATCATACCTCTTATTCTGCATTATCAGAAAATCCTGCTGCAATGGCCGGATTTATCACCATGAGACTTATTTCAGAATCAGTCTGTTTCCAGTGCCTGCCTGCTTTGATATATTTCACCAGCTCTGCTTTTCCTTTGAACTTCGGGCTTTAAGTATACGTGGGTATCTCCCCCTTCTCATAATTATTGTGAATTCTTAACACTGGATGGCGATTTCTTCTAGACTTCAAGCTTGCAGTGTACTTGCAATATCTTCTCCCAGCTTACTTCTTGCGGGAATGATACTTGGCTGCCTGGCTGTTGGTGCAGAACTCTAATAGGCTGTGCTGTGTTTAACTCAATCACGTGTCTGTTCCTGTGATGATGAGCTGCAAATTTTGCAGACAGTCAAAATGTGATGCTGTTGGTCTGTTGCATCTAAATGCATGCTCTGGGCTGGACCCTGACTGGAAGAGCAGTATCCTCTCGGCTGTGGGGTTGATTAGTTCAGTGCAGATCTGTGCCTGCACTAATTAATGCAAGCAGCACAAGTTGTTGTTTTGGATTGCTGTTGTCATTGCTACAGAACTGCATGAGTGGGAAGGTTGATCTTAGGTTTGCTCCTTTCTGGTGTAAGATAAGCATGTCTGATTCCTTAGAACTTTGGACCTCCTTTCTGTTTTCTCTTTTCTAACTCAGTCTGTCCTCCTCTGCCTCTTGGTTTTGTCCCATACTATTGGTTTTCTGTATGCTGAGTAAGTTTTTTCTATAATGGATGGTTACTGCATTGTTTCTGTGAGCTGACTTGCTCAAAAACTTTTGAAAACTTGTACTAAGGAAGTTGACAGGTATCTGTTAAATCCCTGCTTTGTGTGTGTGGAAAGTATTACGTATGAGGCAGATCTTTATTTTCTCTCAGGTCTGTCAGACTCCTGTGACTTCCTCAGGAATCTTGCATAATGTGGGAAAGGTGATAAAATACTATCCGTGCATTTTTCCCTACATTTTTCTGCTTCACACGTGAGATATGTTTTAAGCTTTCATCTATGAAACCTCTCTTGTGTTGTGTTTAATTTTTTTCTGTGTTGCTTTTGATGCTGTAATCTTTGGTAGTCCAGACTCATATGGTCTTTTTGGGGATCAGAGGTTGTGTTAGAAGGGGCTTGACGTCATGCAATAAGCTTTCACATATGTTTCTGGTCCTCATATGACTTCCACACTCCCCCCTCCCCCCCACGTCGTGTAATGTCCGGAGTCTAAATAGAGAGAAGCTGAGGTTCTGAGGGTTTTTTTTTCCCTGTGGGATTTAACAAACAAAAATCCTTATAACAGCAGGAAGAGGACTATGTGAGGATGAGGTAATGAAAGGAGCACGTAAGAATTCATGTGTATGTGGAGACAAATGTGTTTAAACATCTTTTCCAACACAGCAATAGGACCGTTAAAAATCTGGGCATTAATTTTATGGAAGAGAATTAGTTCAAAGAAGTTACAGTAAGGATGGTCACCGTATTGATAGCACAGTAGTGTTGTGATTGTGAACATTGCAAATGTTAGTCTTAGCATCATAGAATCGTAGGCTCTTGGCGCTGCTGTGGTACATGCAGTATTAGTTCGGTACCCTGTGCTGTTCGGCCTCATCTGGCTGCCTGCCCTCTTGCCATGTGGCTGCTGTCTCCCGTCTCCTAGGACAGTGTTGAAGTGGAGCTCTTGTGTCTGTGGAACCAGAGGGTGCCAGGAGAGTAGGTTATGGTTGTAGTTGTGCTGATGTGAGGGGATCTGAAAGAGGGGCATCCCTCAGCAGGACGTTACTGCCTTCTCCCCTGGGTGAAACCCTGCGGGGATGGCTCCTGGCTCCATGAGAACAAAAATCACATGGGGGAGAGGGCTGACTGACTGTTTCAGACTGCTGATCCTTTAGCTTAGAAGGTGGAATCACGCCATGCTCTGTGAAACACTTTCACTCTCCACCAGCATTGGGATTTATCTATAAAGATGGATATAACTGCATTGTAGCATTCTTACTCTAAGGAAACAATCAGTTAAAAGTCTGTGTCAGTCAGTGCAAGTAACAGTAAAGCCATATCTTGGACACTTTTTCATGTAGCAGAAGTCTACTTTCATTCTACGGGAGTCTTGCACTCAGCTTTCCTACCCTTAAACGCTAATTTTGTACTTACGTGATTCCATGTTAGATTGGCAGGGATTCTGTGCTATGTTTATATGATCTAGTGTGTAAATCTTTTTACTTATATTGAATAATCATGGTTTTGGGAAGAACTTCTATTAAGTGTATGGTGACTTGAATCCTTTCTTTTAGATTAGTGACTACCATCAGTACTCCCACACTGAGCGTGACTACCCCAGCTACAAATACTGTTCTCTGAATGCTACAGTTCCCGTTTGTGATCTCGTGAGGGGAAGAAAAAAACAGAAGGCTTCTAAGGGATGAGAATGGAGAATGTAAAAGGGAAAGGGGAGGCAAGATTTGAGGCTGATACCTGTGCCTGTATATGTACAGGGAGCAGCAAGAATGTCAGCTGACTGGAACGTAGGGGAAGGAAGATGAGAGCACATCAGTGCAATAGTTTTGGAGTGCTTCCTGTTGACTTGTTAATACTGCATGGAATTTGGCCCAGGCAATCCGCTGTTGTGAATCAGCACAGTTTATTCACTGGAGTATAGGTGTGCCTGTCGTTGTTTGAGAATCTGCTTCACTTGAAAGATAACAGGTCAGTCTGGTGAATATTACTATTGCCGCATTTCAGATTACAAACTGAGGCAGAAATAAGTTCATTTACTCTGCTTTTCTGTGAGTTTGTTGAAGGCTTTAACCCAGAAGCAGAGGCCTTCCCTCTTGCGTTTAATCCAGGAAACTGCCTGCTTCCTTCAGGTACTGAATGTTGCTGCAATATAAACAAAAACAAGCTTAAAAGCAATTTACTGATCACGTATGGGTGGTGTACAAATAAGCAGTGCTTGCCCCAGAGGAGGTGAGACTCTCATAAAACAGATCATACAAAATATGCAAGGTACTTTTGTTTTTGAAGTTTGGCATATATTCTTTTATTAGGTTATCTTGGATTGAAGGAAAAATAGGCGTTTGAATAAGAATTGGAGACCTTATGGTGCATAGGGGAGATTATGATTAATAGATGAGAATTTGAAATCCTATGGAAGTGTGGAGTTGCATAGATAAGGCCCTCTGCCCAGAAAGAGGCCAGAGTTAAGTTCTACAGAGCTTGAAAAAATATCAAAAGCTGCTGGTGGTGGTTGTTGCTCTTGGATTTTTATTTATTTGCTTATCGGTCCCCCTTTCTGGCTCCCTTGTGCTATAGTAGAATTAGTACAAAAAGATTGCAAATTACCATACAAATATGGTTATGTTTCTACAGATACTGGTATGTATTCTTGATGCACCCAGAGGGTCAGAGTTAAGGTTAGTACTTATATTTACTGAACTGAAACACCTCCAGAATGCACTTTGTCTATGATCAGTGTACGAATGCTTTCAGTATCTCCGGTGCATAATATCACTATGTTTCTGTATCACGTTTTATGAGTCTGGTACAAAGGACATAACATAGTCAGTTGCATAAAACAGTTCAATTCACAACAAAAATAACCAGTTTCATCTGTGTTGAAGTCTTAGCCACTTGTTTAAACTATTCTGTACACAGCTTATGTGGGCAGAATTCTCTAGCTTTCCTATGTGAGCACTGCTCAGGGGCAGATATCTTGCTCTGTTAATTTGGACAAACCCCTTTTCCAAGTGGAGAATCAGCAGCATCGGCAATACTCAGATTTCTGCATTCATTCCGGTCGCTGGGTCCAGCGTTGCTTCCACTACTAACTCTTCTAGCACTGCTCAGAGAAATTATATTCCAATGCAAACGTGAGAGATCTGGCTCCCTTTTTGTTATATACCTCAGCATCTAATGTAAAATAGCTTGTTGTAAGGTGTGAATTTGTTGCTTAAACTTCATGGGTCTGATTCAGTGACTATCCATATCATTAGGCTCTGGTGTGGTGCTGAGTAATAATCATTCAAATGTGTGTCTCTTATTCTGAAGCATCTCCAGGTATGACCCTAAATTTCATGGTGTGTTATGGGTTTTTCTAGAGCTTTGGAACTCTGACGTATGCTCTTCTAATGTTTTGTTAGTCGTTTGTATTTTGAGGCACTGGTTCTGCATAAGCCTTGGGTTGACGTTCAGCGGTAAACTGTTTTAGTAGTCTCTTACTGAAGTGTTTTTACGTTGTGACATCTCAACTCTGTAACTGTGGAGACAGTTTCAAGGCCAAATACAAGGCAACTCGAGTAACTGCCGTGTCTCATTCATTACTGTACAATGTGAATTCTGTGAAGTAAATTCTTTGTTTTTGCTGATCTCTTGAGTTGTAGATTGAAACTTCTCAGAGTATCTTCTTGTGTTAACAGTTTAGTGACTGGCATGCTGCTTCAGTTAATTTATGTGCAGTTAATCCCACTGACATCAGCACTGCTTAATGAAGTAGTGTTTCTAAAATAATCTTCAGTAATATTGCCTTGACATTAAAGGCCTGAGATCTGAAGGGATTGTGTTAGCTAGTACTGCATTTTTTACGGAGAGAAAGCTTTGAATTCTTGTTCTCAGTGTTGCCAAAGAAAGCAGCCTGCTTTGTGTGTGTGCCTCAGAGAAATGTGAAGTAGAACAACATGAGAACAGTTAACAGCAGAAAGGTCAGTTTGCATCGTGGCTCGGACCAATTGCTTGGAATGGCAACACATGGATGTAAATCTGGAGACGTCCATACAATTGTCCACTTCTTCCTTCGTCTCCAAAAAGCCTAATGTGGTTAGAGAAGATGCCTTAAAATCATCACCTGTATTTTGGAATGGGTCAGAATCAACTGGATATTCCTAAATAGTAGCTGAAGTAGCATCACCTGACCTTGAACTTAG
The DNA here is from genome assembly GCA_024606505.1 of Aquila spilogaster. Lineage (NCBI taxonomy): Eukaryota > Metazoa > Chordata > Aves > Accipitriformes > Accipitridae > Aquila > Aquila spilogaster. The sequence continues at coordinate 56,649,681 of JANHGO010000042.1, read as the reverse complement.
GAGGACAGCTAGAGGATAAGTGTTTGTTTTTATTATTAAGGAGACTACGGAGTTTGCTTGATGCCACTGGGAACTCTTATCCCTTTCTTGGTGCTCGGTGAGAGATGGGGCAATTCAGAAGAAAAGTTACGCATCCAGGTTCTGCATCTGGAAGACATATCATGCATCTGTGACAGGCTTTACTGATGGGTTGGAGAAGAGAGATTTTGTCCCGTGAATTATCAGCAGAAAAACCGAAACATGAATAGATTTGGTACAAACACATGCTATGATTAAATCCTCCTTCAGTTCTCTTGGGGATACGAGCAAATTCAACCTGAAATGTTCAGCCTATGACAATGCAAAGTACAAGAACATCAGGTAAATCTGAGGTTCCCAACTATAAATAAGAGTGGCATTTTCTTTGAGTTGTTGGTTTGTAGTGCTGTTTGTTGCCTGTGTAGTTGGTGCAAATAATCTTTGGGATGACACGAGCATTATTTTGCTGGTTCCTCCTTCTCAGCAGGACCAGCTCCAGTGCCATTACTGGCTGAGGTAACAACCCTCTCTCCCTGAAGAAAACAAACAAAAAACAAAACCAAATGGAAACAAACAAAAAACCCAACTTGTGGTCCTGTAAGGAAAAGGTTATTTAAATAATATGGTACTACCCACTATGTAAAAAAAAAACCACAATGCAGAGCTGCTTGAAATTTTTATTTTGTCTTTTTGTATGACCTAAAGAAATCTTTCATGTAAACTGGATCATGGTCAGCTTTCTCACTGGTGTAGATGAGCAGTAATTTTATTGAGGCATTGTTTGTGTCTTCGTGAAACTGATCACAAAGCTTCTGTTTTTTCTTATATGCTTTCTTTTTTTATGTGATACTTGCTTGTTCCGGATAAAGATGATAAGCTTATTGGGCACATCCATCTTCATCTTGCTGCCTACAGCAATGCTCAGAGGTGGCATATGTGGAACACTTGCTTTGTTTTCCAGACCCTTAGTAATTTGGGCTCTAGAAAATGGAAGTTCTGTGTCAGGATTTGCAGAATGAGACCTGCTTGTTTATCCTGCATGGTTCTCAGTTTGGCTATCTTCTAAAGCTCATCTGTCGGGAGAGGAGGAGGCTGACAGTGATGAGAAGGCAGACATTCCCCAAATTGTTTAGGCAGTGCTTTTTAGCAGAATTTGCAGTACTTTCTAACAGAATTCTATTCAATATTTATCCTGGGCCTCAGCTTGGGGTGATGCGTTTCCTTCAGCTGGATTTCGGTATTAAAAAATGGGAGCATCCAGTACTGCTCTAGGGTCAGGCAGGACCTGATGACTTCGGCAAGTTTCGTTTTCTTGGAGAGGAGTCAGGCATTCATCTACATGTTCCCTTGGAATCCATTGGTTCAGGAGATCTTCAGTCAGTTGGGAAGAGGCCAAATCGCTGCCAGTCTTAAATGGGTCCTGGCAGTCTTTCCAGCAACCGTCCATGGTTTGTTTAGCACTACGTTCCGGCTTTCTGGGTCTTCCTTCGTTAAGGGACTAACTGCCTGAATCTCCTTGGGCTGACATCCTGGTTGGTGAGGGATTTCTAGGAGAATTTATCAGTAAAATGGACTATGTAATAAAAAAAAATAATATATATATATATATTCAAGGATGTGGCTTTTTTATGTCTTTCAGTGATGCATTATATCATGCAATAGGCATAAAACAGTTTGGTTTCTGCTTCAGAGGTTGCAATTTCTGTTTTTAATGTTACATGCTTGAATTATAGCCTGGTTTATTTACCAAAAGAACCAACCTCTAAAGCAACCCAAGATGTGCTGGTACGGCTGCTCAATGTGATTATGTGTAAGAACTAACATGCTGCAGAGGACCAAATGTCCATCTCATCCAGCATCTTGCCTTTATCAGCGGCCAGCAGCAGCAGCTGACTGAACAGCATAGGAAACGGGGGAAGGCTGTCAGCTGCTGAAATATTAACGGAGTAAATTTGTGACAGACACTTGTTCAGCCACTGCCTGAGATGGAAACTGCGTTTGGGCTGCTACAGTGAGAATAGCAACTTCAAACTAATTATAGGTGAACTTGATGGCTTTTTGAACTCATTTATATTCGCTGCTCCCAGTGCTCCACAGCAGCAAGCTCCAGGCAGTTTTACCACATTTCCTGTGTGTGGGATGGGTTGATGTGAGAAAGCCAGTCCCACTCATCAACGTGCTCTCCAGTCATTGTTCCTCTCCATGCCATTGTAACTCTGTTTTGAGGTGGAGTGGCCGGAGCTACAGATGGCACGTATCACGGTGAATTGTTCCCTGTTTTGTTCTTAGCTGTGTTTCTCATAAATGCTGAGATTTGTTTTCTCTGACTTTCTGCTGCTGGGAGTTGAACTTTGCTTGCAACAATCTCAAGATCTTTCTCCTGAGTAGTAATGCGTAGTTTAGGCTCCTTGTTCTGTATTTATAGCTAAGGTTATTTTTTCCTGTTTCTTTGCACTTGTCAATGCAGGATAATAAAATGACAAATTAAATAAATTATTTGGTATTATCAGATCTGCTATAACTCTGAAGTTTTTCTTTCATTCTAACTATCTGCAGTAATGGGAGTTGTCATAATGCCCTCGCCCTCTGTTTTTGTCAGGTTAGTCACAAGTATGTTCACAGGCCTAGCACGATCCTTGCTATGGCACCTTCCCTGCTGTATGACTGTTCAGTGTTCTGTTTTCAGTTTTTTAGTATATTCTTCAGGAGAGGAAGGTACCCTCATGGATTTTGCCCTAAGGTGATGCGAAGTGTACAGATTGGTCCATCTTTCTCTTTTAGATGCATCATGTGGTGTACGAACATTCCACTGGTCCAGATATGTGTATTGCAGTGCCCCTTTTTCTTTGCTTTGAAGCTGGATATCCAGAAGCTTTGTATCATTAAGCCTGCAGCCTGCTATGCTCTCCAGTCAACACCTAGGAAACAACATTCTTTAGAGATGGGATTTCTTTGCACCATAGTTTTAGTGGCTGTTACTTTGTAAGCTTAGTGTTATGACTCGCATCACTTCCTGTAGGTAGCGTCATCCCTGCATCTCTTTTTCAGTTCTTTCCTCTTTTTGGACATCGTTGTCTTGTCTTTTTAACTCAATCTGTCACATTTTTGTTATGACTAGCTGTAAGTTTAGTTTTTGAATAAACATCAAGAATCCACCGCTTATCTCTCCTATTGTTATCTCAGTAGGATTTTTGTGGCTTTATCTGAAACTCTGATTTTAAAGCCAAAACCTCTCTCACTCAACATTGATCTCGAATAGGGAATATTATCATTGGTTTTAAAGCAGTTTGGCTGTAAGGTGAATAGCAGATGTTAAATCTTATAGGTTTAATCCTTGTTTAACTAAAATGCCCCAGTTCGATTTTGGGGGCTATTTTTGTATTAATGAGTCAAATTTTTGTGAAGTGTGTAAGTAGACATTTTCAGAGAAGAAATATTACTGGAAAGTAACCCTTCTTTGATTACTGTGTTTCTAAACATGAGTTTACTTTTCTCCTGCTGCTATAAGAATTGGTTGGGAATGAATTAGTTAGACTGACAGTGTAGTATGTGTGTCCTTTCTTACCATGTCTGAGGAGCAGGAAGAAGGGCTGAGACAGACACTTCTGTCCAGAAGACTGCTAGCCTGGAGGGCAAGATGACTGATGCTTCATGTATGAACATGCAGATGCGACATCCACACTGTAACGCTTTCTCCGATGTAGGAAAATTGCATCTTCCAGCCTTGCTTGCAGTCCCACAGCACTGTACACATTTGTAGACATCTAAGTGGTTTATTAGATTATTGTTGGAGGAGTCAACCCCCTCTCAACTTCTTTCAATTTGTACATTTAGTAATTTGAATTGCAGTTTTACATTATTATAGTCAGAAGCTCATAGCAGATTGTGCTGTTGTATGGATGCATACTTGCAATGCTTGGCAAGTTGTGGGAAGATTTTTTTTTTTTGGTAGGTTAGTATTAATCTGCTGTGGAATTTGAACGGTCTGAAGTGTACTGTGTGGCTGCAGTGGGAAGCTAATAGCTGCAGGAAATTTAATTCATAAAAATGATTGGTATCTTGCCTCCTTGTGTAAGAATTTGTATGCCAGTTCTGAAAAAGTAGAACTCATGATTTTATATGTTTATGAGTGGGAAATCTAAGTGATTTTTTTTGTTGTTTTTGTAGCACATGTAATGTAAGCAGCTGAAGCTTGCTTGGGTTTCTGCTTTGGCAAATCATTATTTGTTGCACTAGTGAAATTTTTGTAGACGCTGCTAGAAACGTATGGAACCAGGAATTAATCCTTGTGTTATTGTAAACCAGGTATTATTATTAACGGAGTGTTTTTATTTGGAAAACGAAATGCTGGAAGTGTCTCGAGAGAAGCTGTTCTAATGAACTAGATTCTAAACTAGCAACACATGCTACTGCTGAGCCAGAGTCCCTTTGTCTGTTCACTAAAAAATAAAAATCTTAGTCTCTTTAAGGGGAAGGGGAAAAAAGTACTTCTTAGCATTCTGCCTTCTTCCAAGGCCGAAGCCCAAAGTGTGTATGAAAGGATGACATACAAGCCACTTCCCCCACAGAACCAGCGCCAGATATTTTGTGCTTCTAATGCAACTAGAGAAGATAGAAAGGGCTGAAATAATTGGAATTCTTAATGTTTCTCCAATAGATGATACGAAAATATGCCATTTAGCACAGGTTAAAATGGCAGTAGGGACTATTACTCACTAGGAGCGACTTCCGAGTCGTTAATTGCCTCTTGTTTTACAGTTCTTAAAAATGCCATGTTTGTTTTGGGAACTTAAACACCTCCTGCCTGGTACAAGGATGTATATTTTTCTTGCAACAGAAGGGGCAGAAAAAAAGAGTGCGGAGAATGATGTCTTCGTGCTTTCCTTCCTCCTAGGGCAGGTGTTTCTTGGAAGAAGAGGGGTAAAAGCAGACCTTGTAATGCAGTTCAGGTATATTGCACAGGATAGAGGGAGGAAAGAGCTGCTCAGATTTTGAGGTCAGATGCCAAACTTCCAAGGGGGGGAAGAAAGAATAAGTTTTCCCAAGGTGTGTACATAAACTTGTTCTCACTTTTCTTTTTTTTTTTGTGTTGCACGTTGTTTAATTACGCGCTCTTTAGGAGGACTGTTATAAATGTTCTATGCATTAAGTATGTCAGGGTTTCTGTTGCACTAAGCAAGTAAATCACTGTTCAAATATATATTAAACAAAAAAGTTGCGTGTGCCCTGGGCTGCCTGGGAAATCTTTAGGTTTTTGTTACTTTTTCTTTTTTTATTGCTGTGTGTTGTTCCCTGGAAGGAACAAGCTACAGGCTGGTGTGTGGTTGTGTGCTGGTCTTTTGGTTTGCTTTGTTTGCTTTATTTTGTTTTGTTTTGAGGGAAGAAGAAGTGTAGTGAAACCACTTTTGTTTAAATCTCCAGTATTCAGATGAAATGTGTATTTCTGTATTTACCTCTAAGTCTTGGTGTTCTTCAGTTGTGCTGAGGGTTTTTCATTGTTGTTGTTTGCTTTTAATGCAGTACGCCAGTGTCTGGCTGACCTCCAGGATGTTACCTGTTGAAGCTGAATCGTAAGGCTTGATCTGTACCTTGGCTTATGCTCTTGCGTTTCCTCAGTAGCTCTGTGCGCGTCTTGTGAAACTGTTGAATCTGTTGCTTTACCCAAAACGTCATTTGGGGTAAAGATATTAGGAAAATGTTTTTTGTCTCAGTCTTTCCTGGATGAGAAAGTTCACGCAATGTGGAGACAACTCCCCCCACCCAAACCTGGGCTTTGCCAAGCTAAAGATAGATAAGGAATCCTAGGAGAAGAAAAATGATGAATTAGAGGAAGTAAAAGGCTTAAAGTAGTTGTCAGAATGGGATTAACCTGACAGAGAAATTGAGTTCTCTGTAAGAGAACACTTGAGGTACTCGGGCCACCACTTAATTGCACTTTTCATTTAATAGCTTTGTAGGAAAATAAACAGGAGGGTGAGGAATTGGTGTTGAAGGAGAGAAATCCGTGGATATTAAGCCAGCGCTGAGCCTGTGTTGTGCATCTTTAGAGAATGGGGAAATGTGAATGCTCGGAGGCCGGCAGGAATGGAGCTGGCAGAGGGGATTTCTCCCCGCAGAGGTGTGCTACAGGAGCAGCAAGGCAGCCTGGCAGGCGGTCCTGGTGCGTTCGGGGATCAAACAGCAGCAGCCATCGGCAGCTCACAAGCTGCAGGAAGCATCTGTGGTAAAGAGCAAGAGTGAAGGCCAAGCCTCATACAGTAAACAGTGATTCCCTCTTTTTATTTCTTTATTTTCACTACGGGCACGGTAGTTCAAGGAATCGGAACAGAAGCGCTGATGCTGGAACGGCCTGGGAGAGAAGCAGGGCGAAGGCCCTGCTGACAGCTGTGTCGGAGGCCGCGGGAAGGCAGCGCTTGTTCTCTGCCCGGGGAGCACGTACAGCCTGTGTGCTGAGCCCGAGCGGCTGTGCTTCCAGCAGCTCTGAGGATGCGGTGACATCCCTTCTCGCTCACACTATTATTTTGGGATGGATGGGGAGAGAAAGGAGCTTTCAATATTCTCTTCAGCCCGGAGTCGGAAACAAGCATGTTTTGCCTAGTTCTGTTTACTGTCCTCTTATTTAGGCTTATGAAACGTGCTGCTCTTTGTTTTCTGAAAGGTGATGTCTTTAAGTGCTCTATAATAATTTCTCAGCATGCAAAACCAGAAACTTATGAAAACCTTAATACTGTTTATTTTCTTTCTTTAATTTGTACACAGAGCATATCTCGTTTGTTGTGGGAGGGGTCTTAAGCTAGTTTTTTTCCTTAGTGAGTCTCTGTGCTCAAGACATCAGGAATATCAACATGATAACATATTATAATGAAAGAAAGGCTGCTGAAATAAAAAAAAAGAGCCTGAATTAAAGAGCACATCAAAATCAAATGCAGCATGAGAATGGTTTTTAGTAAATGTTAGCTGGCTGTGTTTAGAACAGGTGTTGTATTTATTCAAGAATAGGGAAAATAGAACTTTCTGATAACAGCAGGGGGTCCTCGCTGCCTCTCACAGAGCTCAGAGCGCCCAACAGAAGTCTGAGGCTTTTAGTGGAGAACTGTGTGAAAGTAAATTTGTGATATTCCTTCTAGAAAAAAAAATCTCTTCTAGAAGGTGAGAAGCATTACCTTTTTCATCTTGATCTGTCTTCAGATTTTGAGAACAGGGAACAAACAGTTCCGTGCTAACAGTCCCCTCAAACAGATATTTTTGTCATGTGAACATCTGTTCGCTAACAAATCATTTTCATATTGTCCTCTGATAATTATTCAGATGCCCGTGACAACTAGATCCAGAGTGATCTGTAGCTTAAGGTAAGAATTCACGTATAGCTTCTTAGTTTGAGCTGTCTGCCTTCCTGTTAAAACACAAGTTCTGCAAAAGAGAAAAAGAGGTTCTGTATTCTTTTGAGTACTTTACAGTGTCATTAAATATAGAACACACAAATGTACATTAGCAGCAGAATTTCAAGTTTATGCAGCTGTTCTATACATACATGAAATTGCTTCAGTGCACGCAGTAAAAATAAGCTAAGAGTTAAGTTGAAGAGGTCAGCTTCTCTTAAGAACTGTGGCAGACGGGAGGTCTGGGCATATACTCATTCCAGCATATTGACTTGAAAGTTGACCCACGGCAAAAACTTTACAGGTTGCATGCAAATATATCTAAAATGATTTGTTTTCTCCATGACCCTTTTACACAATCTGTTACCAGAAAATAAACAATGAAAGAATTGTTGTCTTCAGTGCTCTGGTGATGATAGTGATGATGGCTCAATGAGCTAGCAAGATTCAGATACCTCTTTTCTGAGTCATCCTGTAGATCATCTGAGCGCAAAGTGAAAAGAACAGGTTTATGTCACTGGATCATCAAAAATGAACTTGCCAGCCATACTTGTGACAAGGTGGAGAAAGTGAAAGATGACCTCTGATTGCAGCAGTTTAAAGCAAAAGCAACAAGGTGCGTTTTCTTACTTGGTAAGCACAGGAAAGGACTTGTGACTGCTGAAGGAAGGAAGAAGGAGGTCTTATTTCTGCCTCTTACCCTGTACTTCAGCTTGTGCTGGTGCTCCCCAGACCTGTCGGTGACTTGCTTTGCTTCCTGCAGTGACACCCTCCCTGCCCCCAGAAAGGAGGGACTTTGCAGCTGGAGCAGTGTGAGGGAGGGAGAGCAGGGTGGATGGGTCAGTTGCGTGGGGGAGTGTGCCAGCTGCAGAGTAAGTGAAATGAAAGTGGAGAAACTGAAGGATGGCCCATAAACTCTAAGTAGAACTGAGATTTACTTAGGCTAACAGTACATCAAGAGGTTTAATCTTTCTTCATGCATGCTTGAAGAATCAGTCTGTTAGCAGGCTTCAGGGGCACACTGAGAGGAGCTTTACTGAAAGTACAGTATCTGATTTTGAAACCGTTCTATAAATATGGAAGTGTAAGAGATTATCTGTTGCTGTGAGGTACCCTGCCATATAATCACTAATCACAATGCATCTGAATTTTGACTGTTTGCTTCTTATAACTTATGTACCTAGCTTCTGTCTGATATTTGTGGTAGGGTAACATCAGTAGAAGCTTGTGTAGCTAATCTCCATCAATCTGCCGCTGAGAGTCTTCCTGTTGCTCCTTGTGATTCTCACCCTGTGATGCTTTAAACTGCAAATCCTTGTGATAGCAGGGCTTGTCTCTTTCTTACCCTGTAAACGTGTGCTAAACTTCTTTGCTGAACACGTTTTCCCATTTCAGTTTGCTGTTCCTTAATTTTAAAATGCCATGTATAATTGCCTGTTTCCTGTCGCATGCAAGTTGCCGTTTATCAAAATATGTTTAATACTGATTTATTCCCATAACAGATATCTCCTTTAAGTAGTTTTCACTATACTTTGTAACCATGGAAATGGTGTACAGGCGATATTTATAAGGTAGAAGAAAAACAGGGTGTCTAATGGGACCCCTGCTGTTCTGAAATCTCTTCGACGGCAACAAAAAAAGTCCAGGCTCCTGGGATTCCGTATAAATGTAATAAGTCTTCTGAAAAGCAGAGTGATTTTTCTATAAAATATGTATTCACTTTAAATAAATTAATTCGTACGTTCCTGTTGGATGGTCCTTTAAAAATTCATGTTCTTTTATCTCTGTTCTCTAAGTTTTGTAATCTTGAAACTTTGCTCTTCATCAGAATGCTGGCTCTAAGAAAATTTTAATTGATTTGCAATCACTGCGCTGACTCTGAAACCGAAAGTTAGCCATTGCTTGCTGGCGCTGTTCATTAGTGCTTGTTTTATGTTTTAGCGCTTTCACTGCTGCTTCCCTAAAAGCTGCGCTGCTGAGCAGAGCTTTTCCTTCCCTGAACTGCTGTGGGAATGTGTAGTGTGAGGGGGGAAGAGAGTCGTTCTGGCAGTTCTGAAGGGAGGATTATTTCTTCTGCTTGGCTTTTTTTTTTTTTTTTTTCCCTCCAATTTTATTCCTCGTCATTATTATTCTGCTCTTAACTTTTTTCACTTGTTTGGCATTTCCCCCTGGTGGCAGATCGAGCTAATAACACTTGTGTCTGGAGTGGAAATGGCAGGCCGTAGTCCTTGAACGGCCTTTTTGTGGTTGAGCCACTAGCTGTTTTTCTGATTTTTTTTTATTACTTTTTTTTTTTCGTTTGATTATGTTTTTTCCCCTGAGCATCTCCAGGAGACCAACAGGACTCAAGGAGCAGCTCGCCCTGGGGGGGCTGCACGCACCCCCAGCTGCCCCCTGAGAAGCGCTTAGCACTGCCTGCGGTAGCTGAGATGCTGCCAGGTTTGTTTCCTGCCTGCAGCCCTGCAAGCGCTCCCCGGATCAGCTCCTGTTGTACTCTGGACCTCTCCCAAAACTCTTCTGCCTCACTAATGTGTAATTCCCGCAAGCCAGTTCTCTCCAAGATGAAGTGGGTTGCTAGAAAAGGAAAAAGGCTGGCACTCGGTACGAAATTTTTCCGTCATGTTTCAGTGAATAAAACAGGAAGTTGGAGATCCCTCTGTTCTTAATGGAATTGGAGAGAAAAATACTGCAATAAGAACTGGAGCAGAGTTTTCTCTTCACTGTGTCTTCAGTTGTTAAAGCAATTACTTGGATTTCCTTTGTGTTTAACCTGTATGAAACACCGTTCTTCCGAGAGAATAGTTTTCTCTCCTCTTTGCAATTCCTTCACCCATATCCTTTTCCCAAATAGCCCTCAGCCACAGGGGCATATAAGGAAGGCAGGAACTTTTCCACCAGAGGAATGAGAAATTTACAGCACACCTTGAGAAAATCAGATAATAGTGAACTGATTTTTCTAGGCATGCTATCTGAAAAACCATAGACCAGTCAAATGAGATGACTCCGAATAGGGCCCCTCTTGAATTGTTTTTAAATGTTGAAACAAAACTATGGGCTGTACAGCTAAGAGAACAGGTCATTCTGTTTTGTATTTACCTTCCATACACCTGAAAGGGAAAAAGATGAATACTTTGTAAATGTTTTGAAAGTTAAAAAAGATTCAAGTTCTGATACTGCAAAAAAATGTCAATTATTTTAAGTGTAAAGACAGTTTAATTGATAAACTGTATTTAAAATGAGCAAAAATGCCCGACTGCAGGAACTTTATGGAATGTCGCAGAATGTGGCAAAAATGTCTGGGATCTGATCCCAAATTTGTCTTTAAGATTTGAATCTTAATTTTTGGAAAAAAAAAAAGTAATAATGAAAGCTTTGGTTTTGCACTGCTAATAACCAGAAATTTAGTCTTAATTAGAACTGGGGCTTCCTTTTGGTGTGTATATAGATAAACGACACCTTCTAAATAGCAAAGAAGTTTGCTAGTGTACAAGTTCAGGTAATGCAGCTTCACATGAGCAGGAATTCAGCCATGCTGCATTGAAGGTGGTTTTGTGTTCAGCTGAAAGCGGTGATTCACTGAGCAGAGGGAGGCTTCATGTTCTTGGTAGTATTGCCGTGGGCACAAAAACAAGAACTGTACTGATGATCGCTTCTGAACATTAGAAAGAGTTATGTGGGAAATACATGGCACCCTTGGTAGCTGTTCAGGAAGAACTTTTACCATGCTTACCTAGAATCATAGGTCAGGTGGACTTTCTGTAATTCTCTAGTTTAGTTTTACGCTAACTTTGTTCTCTTTCAAGTGGCTTTAGGATATGCATCTCTGATTTGAGAAATGCACCAGGAGTGTTTGAAGGAGAGGGTGTTGTGTATTTATGTGTGGGTTAAACACTGCAAAGCCACGTACCTTATGGATCTGCTCCGGCTGATGGTTTTCTAAACTGTTTTGGAGAAAGTGAGTTGATCTATCCCCCAGCATAAATAGGCTTTTGGTGTCTTAAACTCCAAGATGCACTCGTTCTGTGGTATGAACAGGGACCTCTGATTTAGGGCTGGAGCTTGTGGCATCTGTGCCACTTGCCTGCCTGGCCCGTTCTGCTGGGGCTGGCCAGGTTGGAGCACTCATGCTTCTGGGTGGGAGGCATGGTTTTTGTCACGGAAGTGGCAGCACCTGTGTAACTAATGGGATATTTGAAATGTGAACACTCAATTATTAAGTCATTTAAAATATCTCGTATACCCCATCTGTGCTGTGGTTGGTCCGTCTTTTCCTTTAGACTGTAGAAATCCTGTCCTGTTAAGGAATATGAAGTTTTCCTGTTTTTGACTTGAAAATCACTGTGAAGTAACTGTTGTGACTTGTTTTTCTACAATATACTATTAGCATTCTCTCTATATGGGAAGCCTTTCAAATAAAGGAAAAAAAATACAGATGCTTGGAGGAGTTTGCATTTAAAGACAGAGGAGGTTCAGAGAAGACGAAACATTCTCTATGCAGTGTATTTTTTGGGGAGGGATGGGGAAGATTTAAGCTTAATATTATAAAGCAATGCTCTGAATTGTGGGAGGATGTCAGGCTTACGATTTCCCTTGCACAGCAATCAGTCCTTTTTTCATCAGTCTGTCCTGTGCTCTGAACAAGTCGGAGGTCCTATTGGCAAAGAAAAAAGAAATTACATGGTTAAATATCAGTATGATATGTAACTTTAAACAGGAACTTTATATATCCATGGTATAACAGTAACCTGTGCTAGCTTTCAGATTTAGGAAAGGTACTAACCAGGAGTGGCTAAAAGTGTTTGTTCATTTCTCACTTCTTTTTCCCAAATTAGTCTCTGGTTACAGTAGCATGAACGTTATTGTATAGCTTCAAGGCCACAGTGTCTGACTGATGTGACCAAGCATTTTAATGTACAGATACTTAGCATTTAGGTATTCTTAGATCTGCAGGTGCTGTTTACTAAAGCGTTTAACCATCGTGTGTAGTTCTTCTGAAATCCTCAGGGGCTACCAAACCTTGAACGCAGGAGTTTTGTGTTTTAACTTCTCTCTTTATTCACAGGTTTCAAACAGATTAAAGTTGATCTGCAGAATATGATTGTTTTGGTAATAGCAGTGTATTTTCCCTTACATATGTTGTCTAGAAATGTTGAAAAGGTTAAAAGCCTTTATTTTAATCTTTTTATTACTTCAAGTGTGTGTATATATGTGTATCAACATTTGTTTGGCTACAAGTGAAGCGTTTTCTGGAAATCATACCAGAGTGTAAAAATCCAGAACCATCGTGCAGGAAAAGGAGCTGAAAAATTAATGCATCTTTTTTGTATTAGACTATAAACTCAGAATAATTCAGGTTGGAAGGGATCTTGGAGGTTACCTGGTTCTACCCCGTAGCTCAGAGCAGGGCCAGGCTTGTAGTTATCTTGGATTCCTGAGGGTTGTATGCAATCAAGTCTTGAAAATCCGATTGACTTGCTTAAAATGTGACTTGCTACTTTTTATTAAGATATTTGGACCAGTTGGGTGCAGTTTAATTAAAGTAACAGCTAAAAACCCCTCTTCTTTATTAATATGAGTGATTGCGAACTGTTTAATTTTAATTCTCTAGTGTGTTTTGTAGTGAGAGTTAAGAGACGGTGCAAGCTTGTGTATGTCTTCTTGCTGTGAATGAGAAATAATCTAATTTGCTCAATAGAAGCAGATTCTATCTGGTACCTTTTCCATTAATATTCTTCTGGGTTGGCTTCCAGTAGCTGCAGATAGAGTTGTTGAGAACTGAAGCTATACAGATTTAGTTGGTCACAAACTGTTTTCTGGCAAGTTTTTGATTTTGGGTTTTGAATTGTCATGCTCCACTGATTCATTAGGGCTTTGTGAAGCACAGTTGAATTCTACTTTTGAAATAAGCCATTGGACTGACAGGTCCTTCATTTCAAAGCAGTGACTGCTATTAAGAACGTGCAAGCTGCGCTGACACCTCTGGTATTGCTACTTAGTCTCTCTGTTGCCTAGTGGAAGTCTGTTAGCCACAGAAGCTCTGTCCCCTGAGGGCTGGAATCTCTTTGTGCAATGGCCATCAGCAGTATTGAGTTAGGGCCTTCCTGAGCTGTGTGGCAAACTTAAGGATACATGAATGTATTTATTAAGAGGAAATTAAAGGTTATGCTCAGTGCTTACTATTGCTAGAGAAAGTTGTGCCTTCGAGGTAGATAATGATGCCCTGTAGAGAACATTTGTCTTGACCGTGTTTTCATCTCTACTTGCTATCGCTTTTTACTAGACAAAAGTGGCATTATCACTACATCTGCTGCCTTAAAAATTACTGAACTTTGTTATCTGAAGATTGCTTGTAGCAGGCAGGCAGATGTGCAAAATTTTGGGGGTTTTCTAATTAATTTACCTTTTTCCTGTTCTTCCTTTTAAAGAAAGAAAAGAGTTTAACTGTCATGGATGGTAGAGTTGTTTCAATTTAGAAGTTCTAGAAGTTCAACTACCATGCAGAGGAAGAGATATTTATGCTATTGATGACCTAGGATCAAAACCAAAGAAGGTGACATCCGACCTCACATTTGAGAAGCGTCGGTGTCTCTACATGGGAGATGATAGAGATTGAACCACTTAACAGGTTGTTGTAATGACTAGTGCATAGGATGTTGTAAAAATATGAAGAGCAATGGAAAGTGTAAGTCTGTTCAAGATGCTTGGAGTTACTGGACAGGGATATTTGCTCTTTGTTTCTCTGTCTCCCTGCTTAGGAAAACTCGCCTGTATCAGCATAAGTTTTTATACAGCTCCCATTAGTGCACTGCTTATGAGGAAACCAGTTCTTAATTTGCTGCAGAGCTTAGATGTTGAATGAGAAACCCATGCAAACTGAAAACTCAGAATGAAATTATTCAACAAATACTTTATTCTTTAAGCTTATCCTCTGCTAAATGAGGCAGAGGTGCCAGGGAAAACACAGTACTTGCATGAGGGCAGAATTAGAAGGTTTTGTATTTTTGGAGGTAAGCATGGGCTGTAGCTGTTCCTTTTTGTGTGGCTGGGGCTTCAACCCAGTGCTGCGGTGATGTGTGCGGATGGAAACCTTGCTATAAAGGTCTTGCTGACTGTGGAGTCAGAGCTCAAAATAGACTGATATTCTAGTATTTTACTAGAAAATTGGAGTATTTTGGAGGGCTTTTTTAGCATCAGGCAAAGAAATTGAGCAAATGAGGTATCGTTTATATTTTAGCTATTTTTTTAGGACTCTGACTCAAGTTTTTATGATTCATATGGGCATGATTTAAGTAGTACCCAACCTTTCTGTGCTGCTAAATGCTCTTCTCATCCACAGGCAGCATATCGGGTAGTGTGTCTTCTCGGCCTGTGCAGTTCATGACCCAGCATGTTAGCTTAAACTGCCACTGATTTTGGTTTATGCTCATGCTCTGGGCTTTGAGCTCTGGTGGCTGTGCTGTCGCACCACCTGGTTTGCCATCTTCACGTTGCTGGAACCTTGAGCAGGAGGTGGGCACGTGCCTAATGTGGGCGACTTTATCACAGTGAGCTGTGGCAGCTGGCAGGGCTTGTGGCTCAGATCTTCCAGTGATGGAGAAGAGTTGTTTCCCCTGGGGGAGGCACACAGACCTTGCACAGGACTAGGAAAGCTTGTACCTGTAACCTCTTATTTCCCTGGTGATAGCGATCAGTCATATTCTAATCCACAGTAGAACAAGAGGTCTCCTTGGCTTTCCCTACCATGAGAAAGAAATTGTTTTTCCAAGAGTTATTTTATACTTATTTTCTGCATCAATAAAAACAAACAAACAAAAATCCCCAGAAGACCCCAAATTTTTCAAATCTTTGAATTTTCTTTTTCAGTTTCAAACTGTAGTTTACATGTTGGTCATAATTATTTTTTTTTTTCCTCTTTTGTAGGAGGGGGTAGAGAGCTGAAGGGAATAACTTCCTCAAAACTGGTAAGTACTTCTTCCCTGAGCTGGGATGGTTGGGTTTACCTAAGAATAGCTGATATGAAGAGCTGACATCCATTCCTGGAAAAGTTTGATGCTTACTGAAACTGAAATCCTATCTGTTCTTATATTCAGAAATTAAATCTTAAAAAGTAAATGTTACTGATGGAAGCCTCAGTCCTATAAATAAATTCACTGCAGGGCTGAGATTTGGACCTGGGAGTCTGTAAGTACAATAGACATTTAACTTCAGTTATCCAGAAATATTTTTCTGTGCGATGTGAAAAATAAATTTATCTGAAGGGATTTTGTGTGCAGAAAGACTTTTGCTTAAAAACCTAAATTATTTAGAGTCCCTCCCTACCCAGAGAAGTAATTAATAGCTTTTGTGTGTGTCTTTTATATTTTTTACTTGTGCATATGTGTGTATAAGTCACACAAACTGTTTCTTCATGACACTTTTCAAAATAGCCATAGTTTAAATATCTTGATGATATTTTAGGGTTTTTGCAGTGGATTGTATTTTTTTTTAATTGAGATAATAATAGAGAAGCACTAATGCACTTACATGACTCAGATTCATTCAGTTTCTGAATGTTTTTGTATAAACATGCAACCTCCAAGCTGCTTTAACTGAGGTGAATTGTGGCACTTTATCTGTATGAAATTGAGGCGATCACATCAGAAATACGGGATTATTTAGGACAAACGTGTGCCAGCAAGAAACTGACTGAAGGACTGCTGTCTTCAAAGTTGAAATTAGTCCAAGGAGTGGCAAATGTATGCCTTGCTGTCAGTGTTCTTCCTGGTTGTGGCTTGAAAGTGTGTCTGGTATGTAAGAGATGCAAGTACTCCTCAGTCCTCTGTTTTCCCTTTGGAAGTCCCTGTTTCTAGCACTAACGAGGTATTTGCATGTTTTAGAAGTGAACGGGGATGAAGAGCGTTTGCAGACCAACCAGTCCATGCAATTTCAATCACCAGCGAGACTTTTAATTAAAATAATAATTTTGCCATCAGAAGAGTAAAGTGGAAAATGAAATACATTTTATGATTAATCCAGGGATAATTTTATACATTCTAGAATGTGATATTGTAGGTAGTTCATAATGCCACTGCTCCTGAGCTATTACATATCCCCTGGAAGCTGAGTCTGAAGGAATAAAAGCTCAAGGATATTGAGGATTTTTGCTCTTAGAAATGTGTGACCACTTGTCTAGGTAGTTCTGCACCTGCTTTTGAAGGAAATACAGGCAATAGTTAACCAGCTGCCCTCTAGATGTTAGTCTACATACAACAGAAAAAAAAGCAATCTAGGATTTGCCAGATATAAAGAATGATCACTTTCTTTGTTTTTTAATTAACCTTGATGAAGTGTTTAGGTACTTCAGGGGAATTCCAGCTAGGGATAACTTGGTTGTTCGAGGAAAGCTACAAGTGTGCTAGGGTGCTTTATACAACCATATATACTTTATTTTTAGAAACTGGCAGCTTGACCAAATTGTAAAATTATCATCTTATATCTTATTTAAAGTGTTCTCCACACTCCCTCCTACCTGTAATGGTTTGGATGCTCAGGATGCTTCAGAAGCTCCTAATAAATTCTTCATTATTCTTTGCCTGCTTCCTCATATTTAAAGTGATGGTGATGCATGCCTTAGCTTAGATGCCATGCCAAATATGTGGTATCTTGTCTGTGATTTAACATGGTTCCAGAAATTGTCAGTCCTGGGCCTTTTTTACAAAGGAGGACATCGGTGCTGCTGGTGACGACTGCAGCAGCTGGCAGAGAAGGTGATGGCACAAGACCATTCCTTACTGTGCAGCCTTTGCTGATGGAGCACTGTTAGTTTCTCCTCCTTCCATATGGAACACCTGGTTTTTGAAGTGAGAAGGTTGTTCCCTATGCTTAATATGTCCTTCAGTGCAGCCTTGCCTGCAGAAGGTAACTGCAAGTAAATTATAATGCAAAACGAGTTGCTCTGAGGCTGTGATGAGAGTGCTGGAGGAGGGGAATCATACAATGGTTTGGGTTGGAAGGGACCTTAGAGATCTTCTAGTTCCAACCACCTGCTATGGGCAAGGACACCTCCCACTAGACCAGGTTGCTCAAAGCCCCATGCAGCCTGGTGTCAAATGCCTCCAGGGGGAGGGGGCATGCACAACTTCTCTGGGAAGTAGAAAGAGTAGAAAGAGTTTTTAAAAAACAAACAACAACGAAAACTTTAATTAGAAAAAAAAGTCACGTGTCTGTTATTTTCTCTTGCCTTTCCTTAGAGGCTTCCATCGTATTTATTGGAATTTCACAGAATTTTTGTGTAATGTACATAAATTGGAAATATTTATTACATTTAAAAAAATTTGTGGCTGAGGAACCTTAAAATCTGTTAACTTTAAACATGAAAGAAAACCCTGAAATTGTAACAAAGATTTTGGGATGGAGTTAGTCAACAGTGGATGTTTAATTGGCATTGTTTTGGTTTTTGATTGCTTGTTCCTCAGTACAGCAGTGAATTATATTTGTTCCTGGCTTCAGCTATGTAAACATGGATAGGCTGAACAGCCTCCTGCTTCTGCAAAGCACTACTGCTTTTTGCTTAAACTCCTTAAAAATTAGTTGTGAAACATCTTTCCAGCTGCTCAAGGTGTCTATGAAAAGAAGTTGCATTATTTTTTATGAACTAATGGCAGTTGCTCAGGCTTTGTGTGTTGTGGATTTTTATCCTCAGAAGTACCATGTAATTTTAGTACTGGGCTTTACAGCCATGTGTATTAAAATCATGTACGTCTATGATGTTCTCTGAGATGACTTTTTCCTCTGTTTTGCATTTTGCTTTAAAGTTAACATGTAGCTGTAGAATAATACTCTCTGTTTATCACGAGTGCTATCTCGTGCATGGGAGACACACTGAGAGAGACTCTGTTCATGCTTGCCTGAATCTTTACCTCAAAATGGAATTTCCAGGGCTTATGAAATACTTTTTGCCTCAGCAGTGGGCTCCGGTTTTCATTAGTCACTCTCCCACGTGGTTTTCTGAAGCATGGGTTCTTTTGAAACTGCAGTGATGGGGACTTAATGCACGCTGTAGTTCTTGCCTGTGACTGGAGGAACTAATCCAGGATTCTGTTTTCTCATTAAGGTTTCTGGTAACAGAACAAGGAACTATATGTAATTTGCATGTATCCCTTGGTACAAATTACAATTTTATGGAGAGTGGTGCTGCAAGGGCAGCTGTTCCAGCTCTTCTGGACCACATGTGGGAGAGACCCTTGCAGAAGGTCATTCCAAGTGTTGTCTAGAAAGTCTGATAAGGCCTTTGTTATCTTAAATAAGTGATTTTAAGATACCAGCAAATAGCATGGAAGAAGAATGAGTTGGAATATAATACTTTTGTTAAACTCTTGATAGTCTTCTCCATTAGTAATGCAATGCCATTTGCAAAGAGAAACAAGGCTGGCTTAAAAACCAAACAAACAGGAAAAAACTTCCAACTTTATTTTCAGGAACTCGGACTCTTCCAACACTTCGGTATTCTGTGTACACGGGCAACATCAAAAGAAAATTCTTAACTTCAGGAATTACTCTCCTTTCATAGTCTAAGTGCGTAATCTAAATTGTCAGTAGACTTTTGACAGTTTGAAGTCCCATTGTGAAGATCTGAGCTGACAATATCTGTGCGATAATTGTGAGCGGTTTTCCAAAGATCAAAATTTGCAACTACTTTAACACTCCAACTGTTCTTTCACGTGTGATGTCTGGATGGAAAGATTGCTATGTAATATTTTCTGATGCATTTTGTACTTATATATATAAATACATCTCAATATAGGTATTTTTAGTCCAGATTTTATACAAGTTCCATTGTGTTTTGAGCATATTGGATAAAGATGGGAATCTTGATCCTGCTTCTGAATCTGGTACTTTAAATGTATTTCTGGACAAAAATCTCTTGTCCAGCTTTAGAGGCTCTTAGAAATACAGATTATAGTGTTCTTTCGTCTCAGAGGTTGGGGGGATTAATTTTTTTTGAAATGCTAATAAAGATGGTAAACTCATACTTACTGGTATTCTACCTAGAAACAGCAGAGGATTTAATACTTACTGTTTTCCAGTATGTTGTGCTTTATGTCTTCTATTCCTTCAACATAGAAGGTGACTAACTCAGCACAAACTTCAGGCATTGCCTTATTAATATGCTATGTTGTTGTGTCAAATAGCATGCAGACCATCCCATCTGAACAGCTCTAAAGTATTGTGGAAGTATGTTAATGCTGTACATACTGTTTAACAGTTTATTGTCATTTGGGTTGCAAATTTTTTGTCTCAAGAATATTTTTTTGTCTATGCAGATTTTTATTTACTTTCTTAAACATTCTTAGTGGTTTTCTAATTTAATATGCACCTGCAGTGGAATATTGGAAGGATAATTGCCTGCAAACTAAGATAAAGGACAAGGATGTCAACTTTGGGGTATGTGAGAAGCAGTACATTTGGCTAAACTACGCCAAGGAAGGAATTCTGTACAGCTCTTAGTTAAATTTCTTGTGTTTGGAAGATCCCATGTGTTCAGGCTAGGAAGCTGTAGTTTAATATAGTTCACTGAATTCCTGTTCTTTTTTTGTCCTGTTTTTCAAGTTGACTTCTGTCTTTTACTAACTAAAACAAAACATTTTTTTTTCTATAGCACTGGTGAGGAGAGGAAACCAGGAACTAAAGGCACTGGAATCAGCAAACACATATCTAGAGAAAGTGGAGAAGGTAGAGAATGGAGCTGCAGACTCTACAGGAGGCTCTGAAAGTGGAAATTCAGGTTCACCAGGTATTTTGTATTCTTTCTTGCTTTATATAAAAATATAAAGCAACTTTAGTATCTCTGATACTATTACAACTTATGGCAGTAATAGGTAATACTATTACAACGATGGTAGTAATTGTTCTGGAAGCTTGACATTGCTTTAGGATTTCATAGTTTCTGTTTTTTGACCCCACCACCTGTTGTTTTTAGCAAATGTAGAAAAAATGTGTGTATCAGGCTGTGGGTGGGGATTTTTTTGGATATATTTTAGCAGTGGTAAAAAACATTCAGAAAACTGTGTGAAGTAACTTCTGTCTAGAAGGATTTTCTGATATTCTAAAGCCAATTTCAGTATTAAGTTGGGAATGGAAACTTGCGGTGAAGGAACTTTTCAAGCAAATGTAAGAAGGCATGAGCATATTAAATAATTCAGAAATTATTGAAGTAGGATTGTTATACCTATAAATCCAGAGTAGCTGTCATCTGGAAACGTTAAATTTAGTGAATCATTTTCTAAAGACAGTACTCCAAGTATTTCTCAAGTATTTCTTTCAGACCCATGAAACTCAGCTGTTATGCAATGGATAAAAGAAACTTACGGTTGTACAAATTTTGGAAAATATTTCCAAGTTACCTAGAACACTTGTTTAGACAAGTCATCAGATGACTTGTTCAGTAATTGTTGCAATGATGAGCATAGTGCAAGAACTTGAGTGGGTGGATGAGTTAGTAAAATTATGTCTGCTTTAATGAAGATTCAACTTTCAACTGAGGAGAAAGTGTTTTGCTCTCCTCAAACTCCAAGGACTTTGCCTTCAAAATTTCAGTCAACCTTTTATGGAGGTTATAGAATTCAGAAATTACCCACAGCATTGATTCAGGCATTAAAATAGTTAAGTCCAATAAGTAACTTTTTCCAAATGTTGTATGGTGAGCGGAATGGTAGTGATACTTGTGTTTGTATAACAGCATTTACCTCTTTCTTGTGTGTTATCTTTATTTCTCTTCACTCCTAAACTAACAACAGCAAAAAAAAAAGACCACACATTTTTAATGGGCTTTCACATCTGTTCATAATAATGATGAAGAAAAGGAATGAAGGTCAGAAAAAAATTGAAGACTACTTTTTTTTAATGCCATAAAGGATGTTTTGGTCTCGCTTTTGCTGTGCCCAGACCTCATGAAAAGTGAGGTCTGCACTTAAATCAACTTTAATTAAATTTTCTTTTAGTGGGTGAAACTGCAAGCCATTATATCAGAATATTGTTTACTTCTTAAGGGCTGTGTAGATTCCAATTACTAAGGTTAAACAAGTCTAAGCATTTACAATGGGAAATAACGCTTACAGCAACATGTTGGGTGCTTCAGTAAACTCTTCTTGAACTGTGTACAACTGGTTGCTGCTCAGCTGCTAAAATGGCCACCAACCGAAATGTAAGCTCTCTTTTGGCACAAACAAAAAAAATCTCAAAATGAAATGTTTTAATGTATTGTATACACTTCAATTCTTAAATTTAAAGATACATTATATCCTTTCTTTTGGCAGTACTACAGAATTTCTGGACATTGTCTCGCTCGTCTTCTTTTACGTACCTGATTTTTTTTCCAAGGACACTTTAAAAGCTTGCCAAGACTAACACAGTCACATCTTGTCCTCCTCTTGTACATGGTGGACAGGTGTCTGTGATGGAGCTCAGCTCTCCACTGCGTGAACAAAGCCTCCCAGCTTTTTCTCCCTGATGCAGCATGTCACTTGTCATGACTGCTTACATAGCTGTAGGAAGTGATGCTTGGTATGACTGCATTTTTCTTTGTAGAATAGCTCCTTATTTCCTGCCTATTCCAGTTCACCTTCAGAACTCTGAAGCTTTGATGCTTCCTGTTTGACAGGGCACATCTTAAACTACCAAAAGAGGTGTTTAGTTCTTTAGGAGAAGGTACTTCTTGTTTCATTTTGATCTGTAAGGGAAGTCTGTCCAGGTCACTTGCTATATCAGAGTACAACTTTAATATTAAGATGCCTTCCATGACCAGCTGTGTTACCTGTCCTGAGAAGAGGTGCATTAACTCTAAGTAGTTCATTCTGCTACTGTGTTGACTTAATTAAGGTTATTTTGAAACAGTCTGCTCTTCTTAGTTCTGATCACAAGAGGTGTTAGAAGAGCTATATTTAGCTATTCTTGCAGAAGGGATGGGCTTCATGGATGGGTCTTTGAGCTGATGAATAGAAAGAAACTAAAGCATCATTTCCCTTTTCATTTCTTAGCAAAAAGATTAGTTAGTGTGTTTTTAAAATACCTTAATTTTATCTTATGTTTTTCTTATGATTGGATGATGTAGTACTACATGACCTGTAAATATGTTAGAAACAGTTTACAGCCACTAAATGTAATGTCTTGAGACTGTACAATAACTTAGTATGTGTAAAAACTAACAGATTTGTTTCCAAACTCGGATGTGGAATTCACTGAGGAAGGCTGAGTTAAGCATGTAAGCACAAGGCCGGTGTAGCACCTCAGCTTCCCATAACACTGAATGATGAAACAATAATATTCAGTGTAGATAAATGCCAAGCGATGCCCCTTGGAAGAGCCATCCGTCTTACATTTGCAATAATAGACTGAATTGACTATTAGCATTGAGCAGGCAGTTATTGCAATACAGAGTACTTCAATGTTGTGTGCAGTTCTAATCCCTTCATTCCCAAGTGATGGAGAACAGCTGGAGAAGTACAGGGAACAGTGCTAAGAATGAACAAAGCAATAGGATGATTAGTGCATGGGGAGACTCTCAGTCTGAAGTATGAAAGGTGTGAATATATGTGGTATGAAAATGAGTAGAGAAACAGTCAAGAATGGCTTTCCGTAATTTCATTTACCCCCCATGCACATGTTAATAGGAAGCAGGTTCTAAAGAAGGGCATCCTTTCACATAAGAATATTCTACTTTAAGTTTGGAACTTGTTACAGAATTTGGAGTGTTTTCTTTAATTCAGAAATTAATTAGAGCAGATTAATGGAAGAAAAGTTTGTTACTAGCTGTTGAGCCTAAGATCATCTTTCATTGAAGTAGTCCAAGCTGTAAATTTCTGCAAGATGGGGGATAACACTATGCTTGTGCAGTACTCCAACTGATGACCATGTTTGCTGTTGTCTAGTACTGGACAGATATTAGGGCAGAAAGATCTGTGGTTTAAACCAGATTTACGTGTTACGCTTTTTCTGATTAATACCACTTCTAGGATGTGAAATGGAATACACTTCAAAAAAATTCATTGGCCAAGTGTTAGTTGTCTGAGTAATATTAATGCTAGTGGAAACGAGCATTTTTCTTGTTTGCTTTCTCTTCCTCACTCCTTTTCCTGGTTCTGGTGAAGAAGTACAGATTTTGCTGTGTTCCTCCTTTACTTTCTAGGAACAGTGTGATGTGATGAAATGTAGCTGTAACCAAAGAAGAGATTTGTGTTGGGAGCAGGGGTGAGGGGGTGGTTCACTGCCTATTCATTTTGGGCTCTAGATGTCTTTAGTGACAGTCTGATAACTTCCCTGCTTATCAACAGACAACATCCTCCTGCAGCTGCTTGAAGGAAGCAAAGGAGGAAGAATAGTGAATGGTAACCATCTATCCACTTTCCCTTTCATGCAGAGGGCATCTTTTCTGCAATATCAGTCTCTCTGACTAAGGGAGAAAAGTGGCAAAGATACTTCTGA
Organism: Aquila spilogaster; assembly: GCA_024606505.1. Taxonomy (NCBI): domain Eukaryota; kingdom Metazoa; phylum Chordata; class Aves; order Accipitriformes; family Accipitridae; genus Aquila; species Aquila spilogaster. The sequence goes on along the minus strand of JANHGO010000042.1, from coordinate 56,625,826 downwards.
ACATGGATCTTCCATGTGGTACCAGCCAAGCCAACACGCAGGCAGTCCCTTGGTATTTGAAATGTTCCATGTTTGAGTATACAAATAGCTTTTGTGTTTGCAGTGATTCTCTATGATTTGTGTTTCTTGTGGCTGCAAGCAAAGCTGGCTACAGTTCTAGAGAAGACATGGCTGTTAGATTAATTTCTTCAGTTGATTTAAATTGTCCTACAAAGGCATCACTTATTCAAGAACTCTTTTTGGGGAGAAATGGTGACTTAGTGTGGTAATTTTACTATGTTAATAAGAATGGGTTTAGAAATCATATATTTTGGATTCCTTGTGGATTAGGTCTAGCAATTGAATACTATAAAAAGTGTATTTTGGTGTGCTTTTTTTTTTTTAAATAAAGATTCTCCTGAAATGTTGGTTTTAAACTGCTCTATGGGATCCTTCCTAAGTCTTCATTTTCTCATTGCATCTCTTTCTTTCTAGAAACTGGTTGCCCAAATGAAGCAAGATCCGCAGGTAAATATCTATTTTGCATTGTTTTATTTATCTGTAAGAGATAGAATAGAGAGAATAACAGTGCATGAAGCTTGAGAATTTTAGATATTTCATCATGCTTTTCTGTGTTAACACAATTTTTAGAAGAAAACTGTTATGAACAAATCTTACGATTTGTTTAACAAATAACTGGGTTGTTCTTTTACAATATACAGCAACAAACAGAAAAATCCACCTTTTGCCTCATTCTTAGTATTTTAAATCATGGGACTATTGCAGGGAAGGGTACAGCTCGAGTGTTAAGTTTCTGGCTCTTCTGGAAATGTCTCTTTAACCAAATCTGTGATTTCTAGATGTAGCATTTTTCTTGTCTAAGTTATTATACAAGCAGAGAGAGGATCCTCCTTCCAAGAAACTTTGTCCCAATGAAGAGCATAGCTTAAGACTACATTCAGATTGCCTGTCTTAGTTATCCAGCTTCAGCACTGTAGTATCTGAAGCGTGGCCACCTGGTCTTGTGGTGTTTCAGAACTACTGAAGCTGGGTAGTTAGGCTCCTTGTGTAGACAGCAAAAGCTGCCTCTTTCCCCGTGGCTGTGTAAAGAGACTTGGTTTATCCTGCACAGCAATTGAGCACTGATGTTTGCTAAATGGGGAGTTACTTTAGGCTTGCTATTAAGAGCTTCCATCCTCATAGTTGAGTAGTATTGGAAAATCTACTTGCTAGAACTTCCTTATTCTGATGGGATTTGGTTAAGGTTTGCTGCTTTTACTTTCTGGGCAAGCTTGCTAGTGACTAGCCTACGGAGTGGTTGGCTTTCTGCTTGTGTCTAGTGAGAAGGATGTCAGGGCTGCAAACAGCCATGCAAAGTTCATGGAATCAGGAAGAGGAAATATGGTCACTGCTTCAGAGTTCTCAGTGTTCTGGGATAAAAATGTATAAAGCAGAATCTAGAGAAAGGGAGAATGATGAGTCAATATCTTGTTTTGCTGAGACTGTGTTTATATTAGAGAAAGCTATCTACAAATAACTGAGTGGGGAATTTAGTGCATTTCAGAATTGTAGATGAATATGAAAACCGGGAAGGTGTCTTGAGCATAAAGTTCCTGTGACAATATTAGTCTTAGGTTTTAGTGTTGCGTAGTACAGCAAGCCTGCATAATGCCATTATTGTTTTTTTTTGTTTTTTTTTTTGTTTGTTTGTTTGTTTTAATTATTTTTAGTAGAAAAGAAACAGTCCTGGTAAAAATTGTTTTCTGACTGCATCTTTATAGTGGTGTTTATTGCTTTCAAATGTTAAAGTGCTATTGTAAGCAAAGTGCTGATATGAATGATGTGCTAAGGCAGATGTAATTCTCTTAAATATAGTCTAAGGCATAAAAATGTATGGAAATGAAGACTTAGGTATGTTAGCTTTTATTTGGCATGTGTGGCAGTTAAGATTTAATAGATATGGTTACTGGTGTTCAACATAGTCAAATGTATGTCTTTGCATAAATAGCATAGATGTACTACTGCATACGATATGATACTGTCATATTATATATTGACAAACATTTCTTGTTTAATTTGTAAACTTGGTGGAATGTGAAAATATGCTTTATATTGTGGTGAGCACTAATGGATGTTTTAATGAAATCTGAGTTCCAAACTGAGCTGTCTCTCTTTGAGTGCTACAAAGATCCTCAGATTGCTTTTTGCACTCAGTAACTTAAGTACGGCTTTGTTGAGCCTCTTGAATTTAATTGGCTGTACATCCAGAGGTGCTGCATTTGTAGTATAATATGCAAAAAAAAAAAAAAAAAGCCTTCCTGCTACTACTCTGTGTTAACAAATGGAATATCTTTCTCACAGATATTTTTTCTTTCTAATCAGAATGCTGATTTGAAGAAACAGCTTCATGAACTTCAAGCCAAAATCACAGCTCTGAGTGAGAAACAGGTAGGAAGATGTATTTTTAACACTGTCTTCTAAAGATGCGTCTTCTCCCAGCTTTCGAGATAACTGCTAAAGTTATTGAAGTACAAAAAAATAAGTATGGATAAGCAGGTGCTTTGGGTTTGTATTTGATTCCTCTCAATGAAAGACAAGATGAATATTGCAAGTCCATCAAGCAAGCAACTAGTGTAATCAGTGGAAGCTATGAAGAAGCTATGAATTTTCTAATGTTGAAACTAATGTTTCTTATTAAGGGAGCTGGGAAAATGAAATAATTTTGTCACTTATTTTGTAGTTATTTTGAAACTTAAAACCAAAACATCCTTCTTTAGGCAAATCTTTAGATTCTGTTTTCATTGGACTAGACTATGCACTTTATAAATGAGTTTTCTGGAGTATTTCTTTGTGTCAAGACCAAGTAAATGTGTGTCAGTTATAGATACCCAACAGACAAATTGGAGATACATCGCTTGCTTTTACTGCAATAAATTGCACCACAATTGTCTTATATTTGCCATTTAGTAGTTCTCTACAGGTTTTATGTATTAGTAATAATTACAACAGAATGCTTTATAGCAACACTTTAGAACTTGGAAGATGCATCTTGTGGATAACTAGAAGAGAAATAAATAACACTGAGACATCTGGAAATTTGTTCTCATTTGTGTTTTAACAACAGAAAAGCATTCATATACAGAAATCCCCCAAAATTAAACTGACTTAGCAGTCTCTGATTTTTATTGCTATTGTGAGAATAACTAAACCAAATTAGGTTGGCTGCTGGGGTCAATAGCTTACACCTTTGAAGATGGGAAGCATTTTAAAATGTGTGCATAGGTTAAAAAAAAAACAACTATAGTTACATGTCAGTGTCACACCAAGATACCTACATATATCTGTTATTATCTGTTCTGCTTTAAGAATCACTTTTTTTTTCAGTCTGCAATAACTGCCTTTCCTAAGGAAAGGAGTAGATAGTTATAAACGTTTCTCTAGAAACTTTGTTTACTAAAAAATTATAGTATGTTTTGGTACTGGAACAATAAGTCTGGTAAAGAACATGTAAGGATAATAAAGAAAATGATTTTTTAATGAGAATTCCAATTCAACAAAAACTGAGGTTTTGCTGTTGTGATGGCATGCCTCTCTTGAAGATGATTTATTCTCTAAAAGCAGCATGAGCCTCTGCATGTGGCTATGTCTCACAGCAAGCAGCTTCAGAATTCTCTAGTAAGCTCTGGGGGCCCATGATAATTTCAGAATTAGCTTGCCTTGATGCCACAAAGCAACTTATATTGACTACCAGTTCACATGATCAGCAGGGACAGGCAATGAGATAGTGGAAGATAAGTAAGATGCATGTCTTCTTGAAACTTTTAAACTGATTTATAACTTTTAAAGTTACAGTATAAAATGCGTATTAGTATATACATTGCTTTAAATTATTAATCTCCAAAACTACAGCTACAGCTACTTTCATACACAGCTGAAAGTTACAGCTCATAATGCTGAAGCATGTTTGTTTATGGAGATAAACGTGGGCTATGTTTCCAAAAGATTCTGAAAAACAAGTTTCTGATTTTACTTCCACCAATCAGAGAATACAGTAAATATGAAATCACAGTTTGCGTTATTATGGTTTTGACTATCTGTAGAACAGTGACCTTCTCTGACTGTTGAGGTTCAAATAATTTATTTTGTTATATCTACCATTAGCCTGCATATCTGCAAGTGTCCCAGATAACTGAGTTGTTAAAGTAGTATGGATGCTAAAATGTAATCATAGTGGTAAATAAGTTCTAGGAAGGGAGGGGGGAGGGGGAACACCCAAAACACTAAAAAAAAAAAAAAACACCAAAAAAACCCCACCAAACCACAGAATAAACCAGCCAACCAAACACAACTTCTTCCCAATGGAGAGAAATGCTCACTCCCTATTAATTGTAGGGATTTTTTGTATAGACAACTGTGGCTTGGCAGTGCGGAGTTAAAGTAGCATTATAGAGACTGCAACAAAGCCTTTATTTCTGTTCTCACTTTCATTTCTTATTTTGGAAGAAACAATTGTTATCAGTTGTTTTATGGGGAGAATATTACCTGATAATTTAATTTTCTCAGGATGGGGACATGTGCAATTTTGTGTAATAAATAATTTCTTTATATCGTCCAGCATATTTCTTGAGGAAGGTGTTAAAGGACAATGTGTGTTATCTGTAATGTTGTTTAGAGCCAAATACTCTTGGTGTATAATGTCCAATGAATAAACTCTGAGGGCCTAATGCTTGCACTATGGACAGTTATGGGAGGTGTAATTGTCACTATTTGATCAGCTTCTAATGAAGTGTGAAATATTAAAGCTCCAGCCAGTGTGTTGTCCCTGCTCTGAGGCTATGGAGTAGAGCTGAGACCATGAAGTTACACAAGTGGATTACTGAAATATTTCTGGCTTGTGAAATGTTATGCCAACTTAATGTACCCTTTTTCTTTGCACTCTCATCTAATGAAGTTGTATGAAGACTTGTAATGCAAGAAGCAAGTCAGTGGTAGCAGAGCTAAAAGCTTTTAGTTGCTTTAGATTCCCTCTCAATTTCTGCAGCATGGTGAGAGCAGTGCTGACACTGGTGCAGTCACCGTGGTGATTCATAATGGCTTACACTTCTTACTAAGAATTAATGATGAGAGTTCTGTGAAATCGAAGAGTTCTGGCAAAGTACAAAAAGAAAGCAAGTAGGCTATGTTGTATGTAGGCTTAAACCAAAAGAACCTGTTACTTGATACAGGTTGAAACTGTTACAGCACAAGGTATGGCACATACAGGTATGGTTATTGAAGGTTTGGAAATGGTGAAAATAAGTGCTTTGATTTATTACATCTAGTAAGATGGTGGAGCAATGTCTGCTGATTGTGTTATCATATGGAAGAAAAACTTCTAAAAGAAAAGAACTTTCTTGAACATGATTTGCGTTTAGAGGGCAGTAAAAGTGAATGTTTCAGACAATTATTTTCTCCTTCTAGTCTCTTTATGTTATTACCATAGCATTCTAAGCTGAGTTTACCTCGCGTTTCTAATCTTGGGGTGGTAAGGTGAATTCAGTTTAATAGTCTTGCTCCTCAGCTATTGATGTCGGTGTTACAATTGAGTCTGCATTGCTTTTAAAACTGATTTCCTTCTTGCTCCCCTAACCTACCCTTACCCATCTCTTTTAATAAAGCGAAGTCAGGAGTAACTTCTTGCAAAAAGTTTTAATTCCTGAATCTAAACTTGGGTTTTAAATTTGAATTAGTTCTACTGCTGTATAGCTCGTTTTTTATTATGCTTTTAAAAGCAATGTTATTTTCACAGGCGTGTAAGAAAGTAATAGAATCTTCAGCACTCTTCCATTTGTATTCTTGAATAGTGCCTTTCCTTGTCATTGTTTTGTAGAGGTTTACCTATGATTGCCTGTGTACCACTCAGCTTTTGCTTGTGTTAAATATACCCTTTACAGTAAAAACATAAAGAATATGTTCTTGAATGTTTCCAGGAAGATATTTAGTAATGTGTACTTCTTTTCTTCCTTTTGGGAATTTGAGGTGGAATTACTACCAATGATACCAGTGAAAAATTGTTGTGGAGCAGGGCTGGTGTAAGGTTACAACTCATGTTCACCTTTTAAGTAGCATCTTCTTTCGGCTGCTTTTCTTATATTGTTAATTAAGAAATAAGATGCTTTTTCACGTATCATCACTTGATGGGTATCATCGCAGTACTTTTCTTCCAGGGACATGAAAAAGGTTTATATGACTGAGGAAATTTAAAGGAAGAAGTGGACAGGAAACAAACGCTTTTTGACAGTATCATCTCAAATATGGAGCAATTTCTACATCTGCTTATCAACTTTCTAAGGAAAGTTGTAGCAACATTCTGTCTTAAGTGTGAAGGAAAGCTTACAGGGGTAGAATCTTTTGACCTTATGCCTATCACCATCACCTTTTTATTAGGTGCTAAAGAAATTGCACACTTTTTTCTCTCTTTTTGAAAATAAATTGAAAATGTCTTGTTATAGTTAGTTGCAGTGCAGTTAATTTAATCTTCAAGAAAACAGTCTTGTGAAAACCAGGCTTGTATTCTAATGCATTTCCTCTGACGTGGAAAGAATAAAGTAGATACCTTAGCAAGTATATACAGTTCTCTGAAGTAAAAGGAACGTGGAAACTGTTTTAAAATACTTGTTAGCATAGTGGTACTTTTTTGTATTTTTTTGGAGCAGGCTACCAGGTGTGTAACATACTTTACTGAGGAGGATAGTTTAAACTGTGGCATCTCACCAGGTAAAACGCACATTGGAAAAGCAAGATTCTCTCTTATCATCATCAATAGATGTTATGCATAGACGAATCTACTGACTTCTGCTTGTATTTAAAGCTCAGAGCAAATTGAAGTAGTTTAGATTATTTTAAATGCTGTGTGTTCTGGGTAGGACTCCTTTTAACCTTGCCACTAAATAGCAAGTGAAGGGAAAGGAGGTTTTGGAGGGATTTTCTGAATGGTACTGTAACCTAGCCTTTGGTTTCATATGGTTGTATAGATGTAAACATGACGTTTAGACTGGATGAGGAAAGTTGTTCTTTAAAAATGATCAGGAATGGGATTAGTGTTGCTCTATTTATTCCAGATTCCATAACTGAGAACTAAAAAGATTGGTAATGTGCACAAATGCCTCTTGTGAGCTCGCTCTTCTTGCATGCTTGTTATCCATAGTAAAGGTGAATTTTCATGGAGCCTTTTTGAACACATTATCAGCAAATTGTACCCAAAACATGTTCAGTTGTATTCTGTAAGTGTGAAATACTGTGCTTTGGTGAGTGGAAAGTAAGTGCAAGATGACTGGGGAGCAGGAGGGAAGCAGTACAGTTAGCAGGGAGGGAAGAGCGCTTAGAAATGTATTTGCACTGTTCATAAGAAAGTGGGTGAGATATGCCTTTATGTTTTAGGTATACCCAGTGAAGGCTTTGAGGATGTTAGTATGTAAACTATGGGAATAAATAAACAATGAAGTTGCTCACTTCTGTCAGTTTTGTCTGGAGTTCCTAATCTCTCCTTTCCCCAAGCTCTATCAAGAACACATTAAAATGCCAATTATTCTGTCAGTAATGGAGGCACTGTGCGAATACGCTATCTGTGTAGTAACTAATAACTTGAGGCAGGTGATGTTTAATTTTGGTTCCAATTGTTTATCTGACCTATACAGATTACTGAACACCTATCTTTTTTTTTTTTTAAGTAAATGGCATGAATGATAGATATTCTAATTTCCATGCAACTATAGCATCCATTTATGCCAACTGCTTATAAAGCAGTCTTAAAATATATGAAAACAATTTTGTGCCTTCCCAGGGTTGACTAATTTGTAGATTTCCTTCTCAGGTAGTTGGAAGTAGTCACTCAGTTTTTCCCATCAAAGGATACTCCTCCTTATGTCCAGTTGACTGCCTCTGTGAGTCGTAGGAACCTTCTGAACTCTCTGATCAGGGCGAGCAGTACCTGTTTAGAAGGTGAATGTCTGAGAGATCTGTGTGAGCTTACTATTTTAATCTTTGACACTTAATTTGTATCCAAATATTGTGAAAATGTGAATATACTGACTTCTCATCAAGTTACCATCTTCATATTCTCAAGATGTACTGTCTGAAACAAATAGTGAATGTTGTACGTATGACTTTAGATAGGCAAAGTGCATGCATCTCTCCCTGATGCATCTTTTGCCCCAAACTCTTTTGCAAAATTGATGATGTAGTCTTTTTCATGTGGTGACTGAAATATTGCTAGGCTTTGTTGGGTCTCTCGTAATGCTGTATCTTTATTAAACCCACACTTACATCTAAATGTGGATTTCCCATTCTCCTCGAATAATGCCATTTAGATTTCTTGCTGATAGTTTCTGAAATTCATTTTTGCATACCTAAATATACATAAGCACTGAATTAACTTAATTTAGGAAACACAAACAACTAATTCATTATATCATTAAAAAAGGAAAGAAAAAAAAAGAAAAAACCTAAGACCTCCACACCCTCCCTCTGCCACCCATCCTTTAGCAATAATTTTCTGGCTCAACTTTTAGTTCTTGAATTCATACATTTAAGTCAGATTTGGATGCAGCTGTGGAACTTCTTGAATTGAGGCTAGTTGGATGCATCTTTTTCAGCTTTGCTTGCCTTGGCTTATATCTCCAAAATAGCCTGCTCTGTTTGAAAAGCAACCTTGTAGACAGAAAATAAGCAGTTAAAGTACAGTATTTTGTTGAAAATCCCCTACTGATGGTGAGAGCTGGTTTTTAGTTGCTCCTGTATATTTTGACTTGCTAAGTAACCTCACACATGGGTTGTTAAAATGACTGTTTATACCTGAAAAAAGGATAGGAGAAAGATTGTGATGACTGGGATTTAGGATGTTTTGTATAACACCTTTTAAGGCGTCTTCATTGGGAGCTCAGGAAAAAGGATTAAATCTAGTAAAGATTATTTTTTTTGTAAGAGGGGAACAGTTAAGGTAACCCATTCTCTTATGCTAAATGCACTATTTAGAACAGGAAATTGGAAGATAATGTTGTTGTAGTAGACTTTCCAACTAAAATCAAAATGTCATTGTGCTAGGGTGCAACCCTTTTGTGGGAACCCTTGGCTCAAGGTAAATTAACTAAGTTATGGGAATGTTTGATAGCAGTTAAAGACATGGATTTGCCATGCAAGCCTGTCCAGAGAGATGGCTGACCCTACAGGGGCAACGAGTCTGGTGCAAATGAAGGTAGTAGAGTGTGACTGGATGAGCAGCAGTCACATTTTGTATTACACTGTAAATGTCTTTCCTAAACATGACTGATGTTTAGAGTGGGAGAAAGATGCAAGACAGGAGAAGTGTTACTATGTCGGTCAGCCACAAAACTGGGAACTTAACTGCATTCTCTTAATTCTCATACTAATGCCTTCAGTCATTGAAGAGTACAATAAATCCCTTGAGTGTGTTGATCTGTGAAAGTAATTGGATTTACTTTTGAATAGACAGCATAACTTGCCAGACCAGATGTTAGGACCTGTGGATTTGACTTGCCATGTTCTGTTCTACGTGCCTTAGCAGAACAATCCCATGGCTGAAGAAACAGTACTTTGACTTATTATAAGTGTATTAGTGTTAGAAGGGGAATCAAATGCAGCGATCTGCTTTTCAGAAACCTTATGTATTTTCAGCTTCTATTGCAGTTGTTTGGTCCCTGCATGGGTTGAATTTTGGAATGGATAAGAGAGACAGTGTGTCAAATAGCTAGAATTGATGCAAAAAATTATTTGCTATTTGTTCTCCGCTGCCCAAGTTGATTTGAAAAGAAGCCACTTCCTGAAACTGTGCTTTTTATTGTTGCACAGTAAGTTATAGAAAATACTACAGTTTCAGGCTAAAATATTTTTATTAGCAAAAATCAGCTTATTTAATGTTATTATGCCAAGGACAAAACAAAACTGACAAGAATAGTTGGCCTGAGGCAGTATTTTCCAACATACCAGTTATGTATTACAACCTCATAGTACATTGTGGAAACATCTAGTTAAACTTGGGCTTATTTTTGGAAAGATGTGTAATGAATGTGATGTCTTGTATCGCTTTCATAGTGTTGGTTTGGAATTGGTTTACGAGCATGCTGGAGGTTTGTTGTGGCAGATGTTGGACCAGTGCTTATTTTCTGTCGATAGAAATAATGAGGATGTTTTATTTTCTTCAAAGATGAGTCAAGTCAATGTGAATTTTACTTTTTGTTTCCTCCTTCTGCCTAAGTCAGTAAAAGCTAATGTTGGTGTGCAAGGTGTGTCATCTTTCTCAAATTTTCCCCTAATTGTAATATAACAGGTAAATTTCAGACAGAGATAGGTGTAGAACTCTGATATTTTGGTGGAATTAATTTTTAATTTTAGTTAAGTTGTGTCAGGAGGTAGAGAAAGGTGCTGACAAAGGCTGAACGTGAGCCCAGGGGTATCGTTGCCAGGGGATCAATAGTGAGACAGGGAGAACTTTCCAGGAGCCAGTTCAGACAAGGGAACCAGATTCTTCTTGTTCTCTGTTGCCTTTTTGAGGGCCCTGCCCTCACTCCACTGACTATAGAAAATGTATAGGAAGATTAAGCTTCAGTTAATGTCTGTAAGTTGTTTATCTTAATCGCTTACTTGATCTATTCCATTGAAAAGAGTTCTTATTCTATATATATTTTTTTAATAGTAAGAAATCCAAAATACTTTAGACATTTGAAAGCTATCAGGGAGAAAGCACTTGAGATGTAACAAGCATCTTTTCTTTGTCCTATAAGTTCTCTTCAAGGTTTGGTAAGGTGAGTTAGGAACAGTTAAATGCTTACAGTTTTTCTTCTTAAGTTTCCATTGGTAAAACATTGACTGCTTGTCCATATTAGTGGGCACTGATATGTAAAACAGCTGGAGCTGGCTGCAAGAAGAAATTAACCAGCTTTTAATTTGCCCTGTAAGTAAAAACCTTGGTGATGGTGTTTGCTAAGAGGGAAGCAGAAGTGTGTCATACTCGTTATAGAAGGAAGAACACATTTACCTTATTTTTTTTCTTTGAAAAATACATAGAGGAGAAATTACATATGAACTCTAATACGTGATGTGAATTTTTAAGAAATATGTTCTAGAGCTGCCTAGTGCCCTGTAGAATGAGTGGATATCCTTTTATTTTAGATTTTTGGAAATGGGTACTTGGCAGTCTTTGGGCCTGCAGAGTCTTGCTCCAGATCCGTGCAGTCTGTAAATCACTTCATTTCATTTTGTTATGGCAGCTTTTCAGAGTGGTGCTTTGTACTTGGGAGCTGCAGCCAGCCCAGGGTAGTGGGGAAGTGCGTGGCTATTGTCAGCAGCTTTCTGGCCTTGGAAGTTCCATGTGCACCTTGGGGCTGGTGACAAATGCCTTAGTGATCAGCTCGTACAACTCCGCATTTGTAGATTCTCAAACTCATTTCAAATTTTGTCATAAATCTCAAGAGACAGAAACAGTCCTGTTCTTGGAGTAAATCATTTGGGGGAGCCCAGAACGCTTAGCTTCTAGCTGCTGGACAATTACAATTGTATGGCTTCTGAAACTTGAAAATAGAAGCAGCTTTTCAATTTCATTAGGTTTTTCAGATGAAAATGGTTTCCTGGCTAAGATTCAGTTCTGCCTGCTATACAAAGAATGAGTTTCTCAGTTTACCATCTTCTGTAAGATGCAAGAATCCTGCACCTGAAGGCTGGTTTGATAGAGGCTTCTTCCATACAGCAAGACTTCAGGAATGAGCCGCTGAGATGCTGTAGTGCATTGAAACTGTCAACTTGAAATGGATGAAAAGTGGAATCTTGTTCTATGTAACTGTTAGAATTTCTTCTGCTACCAGACCAGGGCTGGTGCTTTCATATCTTACCCCTCTGCAAGGAGCTGGGTATCGTTTAAGTGTCAGACAGGTGGTGACAGTGTGTTCCCATTTTGTTTTTAAATATCTAGACCTTTTATACGATTGTTTAGAGAACTGGAAATTCCCTTCTTTTGAACTTGTACTCTGTTGTTTGGATGCTTATCCAAATTTGTTGTTTGGGACAAACATTGGTTGTAGTTCTGCTTTTAACATAGCATTGGGAACTTCAGTAGTTACTGCATAAAGGGTTCAGGTACACAGTACAGTACACAGTGGAGAAGACTCATTTTAATCAGATATTGAGCTGATATCAGAAGCAAATGAGACTAATTTATGTTTATAGGTACAGATAAAAATGATATGAAAGATTTTGTCTTTAACTGTAGCTTTGTGTATGTTAATTTCCTTTAAATATTCCCTTAGATTGAATTATTACAAAACAGATTTGGAGTTCATAATGGTTTTCTTTAAGGAAGACTGGCGAGAGACTTGATAATTTCTCCCAAATTACTTTTAAATGTATTCAAGTAGTTGCATATCTTTTGTCTGATGTTGTTTCAGTAGTCAAGAATGAAGTTTCTGCAAAGATCTTAATTTTTGAGCCAAAAAAATCTCACATGAGAAACAGAGATACTGCAAATTGAATCTTGAGCTGTTAATGGAAAGATCTTTCTGAGGATGTTTAGTTATGATCTGAAGTTGCCTCTTTAGGATTTGTGATGAATGTGTATCATGTCAGATTAAAAAAAAAAAATAAATTCATGAACCCATCAAAATCGACACCTGGAATGCAGACATCTCTGGGTGCTGCAAGAAGTGAAGATGGCACCCACAGCAGAAAGGCAGGAGGGTCTGCCAGACAAGAGTGTTTTTCTGATGTCACCAAGAATTGCTAGATGTAATGTCAATCATTAAATGAGAGCGCTTAAAAGAGAGGAAATAAATAGCTGTTTCTAAAAATATTTGGCTGTGCTAGCTGGGTGTAGTGTACAGATTGATGGTTTACAATGTGTTTTTCCTGGATCACCCAGACAAAAACAAAATGTGTAGGCATTTTTTCTTTTTCTTTTTTTTTGGTAATAAAACCAAAAGCACACTGCTTTCATCTTTTGCATTAGAAAGACGCATTGTGGCGATATAAATGTCAATTTCAGTATCCCTAAAACTTGTTTTTTTTCTGATGAGAACGTGGGCAGTAGCCAGCATTCACTAGGATGGCTCCACAGAAGAGAAGGAGAGTGGCACACTAATGGATTGTACCTGCTTGCTTTTCTGTGGTAACAGCACATGGAGCGCAGCGTGGTGGTACTACTCCGTGTAGAATACAAAGGTTTTTATATCTGAATAGGAAGAAAGTGACCATTCTTTTATTTTTTTCAAAAGGAGTTTAGAACCTGAAATATTGCACCGTTTTTGTTGTAGTTTTGAATACAAATGCTATTTTAGAAGTATAATTCCTTCACAACAAGTGTTGTTATTTATTAGGCTTGTACCTATTCTAAGATAATTGGGCTTGATATCAAAACATTGGCACTAATGTACAGTATGAATTTAGTAACCTGTGTAGCACTTCTAGAAGGTGAAGGGTGAATTGTTTTTGCCTTTGCTTATCCTTCTGCTGTATTAACAATGGTGTAAACACTTTTTATTCCATAATTTTCTAATAGGTTTTACATCAGATGCATGGGATTAAACTTGATGTAATTATTCTCAGAATTGGTCTGTGGTTCCACGTTATTCAAAAGTTGCTTGAGTTGAATATCACCAATTATTCAAATTATTCATCGCTTTTGATGATGATAAAATTTTCTCCTTCACCTTCATAGGTTTGTTTACACCTTCAAACAAAGGTGTCTTTTGTGGTGGCTGTTTTGGTGGCTTTAAAAGCACATGCAACTTCTCTTTTCAGGAATGTGGTTTAATAGTGAGCTCCCCTTCTGGCTTGAGTTAGCAGGAGACCCACTTAACTGACACACATAGTCATTTCTGAACCTTAGCTTTCAAAAATATCTTAGTGGGTCAGATGTCTCCAAAATTTCATTACATCCTTTATTTGCCTTTAAAATATTAATGATTTGCTGTTGCAATATGCTGATTAAGGCTAGAAAATGCTGAGACAAAAAGTTTGTTTTGCCACTTCTGGTACTCAGGGTTTCTCTCTGCTCAGTTACATGTCTCATGGCACATTAAATATTCTGAGACCTCCCAAGCAGAAGTCTATTCTTTGAAAAGACAAGGTTTGACTAATTGATGACATAATCTCTCATCAATTTCTGCATGACAGGAGAAATGGGTTGTGGACTTGCATTTAACCCCAAGCTGAGGCATGCAAGGGATGGAGGTGTTTTTGTTGATGTTTTATTTTTTACTGCTGTTCCTGCAACCCACAGGGTGGAGTAATATTTGTGCTCTCTTGGACTTGGTGGGGCAGTCAGACCATCTGTGAAAACAGAGCCCTGTTCTCATCCATCCACCACTAATGTTTTGGAAATTAGTTATGCAAATTTCTATAATATAGTTATTTTTTTTCCTCTAACGCTGTCTAAGAACAGTGGCAAATTCCAAGGCCGGATGGAAATGCTGGGTGCCATAATAATCTTATGCTCACTTGATGAAGACTCTACTAAGACTGGGGATAATTGCTGCTGTCAGGCTGGAAGGTGAATGCAGTTAATACAGGAGCTGTGGAAGTTGGGCTGAACTACTGTGCTTACAAGACATCAAATTTGCTGTGTTTCATAGCCAAAAGTGGGCTAGAGTCCCTTACCTTGTGCTGTCATGGGTTGTGGTTATATGGCTGCTTTGATTAAGCATCACATTAAAACTGCTGCTGAATACAGTGACTTGCTTTTTTGCTTGGTCTAACTGCTTATTCCTGCTCTGCTCTTGTGCCAGAGCCAGAGTCCCTGTTGCTGCACTGTAAGTGGAATCAACAAATTGTCTGACTGAAGACTAACTCAGATGTGCTGGTTTTTGAGCATGGTCCAGTCTGCTCCCTTTGCTTGTGTGCAACTGAATCAACGCTGCTTCTGGCATACGGGAAGTGGTGGAAAGGAAGGGCTGAATTGAAGGAAGGGTGAAACAACTTTTGTTTAACAGCTGTCTGAATTTATTCGAAGCTAAAGAGCTGCATAACCACGGCTTTGAACCATCTATGGTTTCGGAGTCTCTTCTTGTAAGGGTGCAGCTATGGTAAATGTACCTGAAGGACAGCAAGGAAGAAAGCCTGTGTCTGTCTTCCTTCTCCCTTGGGAACAGCTAATCCATGCAACAGCCCTGTGCCTGAAGTAGACACAGTAGTCCAGGGTGACTGGGATTTAAGTGCTGAGGATAGAGATTGTTACAGTTGCACATGGAAAACTGCTGTTACAGTTTTGAATTTTGTCCTTGCTGAAGCTATTTTCAGGAAAACCTAACACAAGTAGAATAAAGTTATTCACGGATAACAGAGAATCTGACCCAAATGATAGTCCTCTCTGGATACCTTCATTTCTATTGCCCGATTATTAAAAAGAGAGGAAAAAGAAAGAAAGAAAATCCTAAATTCAAACGGAAAGGATGTGAATTTTCTTCAACTGCTTTTGTTTGCAGTGGTCTCGCACAGGCAGAGCTGCAGAGAGAATTTGTGCTGCACTTGGAGCTTGGTTGAAAAGTGTTGGGGTTTTTTGCCTTTATTAAGGCTGTTGGGTTTTTTTTGCATGAATTGGAGATAGACGAGTTTCTTTCTAAGTTCTGTAGAGTTAATTCAACAAAAATAAGTAACAGTTCTTATATTTATTTGAAAAGACAGTTTTTGTTTGTTTTTAAACGTATACAGGATCAAGCTATTAATGAAGGTGACTTTGTACTCGTTTCCAAGTGCTGCTGAAACTTTAACAGAAAGCTAGCAGTAAGATTTATTTAATTATTTTCAGAATCAGGAACTCTGGAGGGTGTCTTCAGTCTAATGCTGTAAGGTATCTATATTTTAGATGAGTACATAGGAATTATCAAGTGATAAATGATATATTTGATGCTGCTATGAAAAATGCTAGGGAAAAAAAGTATCCTCAAGAGAAAATAATATGGAAATCCAGATTTAGTTGGTTACAGGTGTGGATTTAAAAATACAAATATAGAAAGCATATAAATATTTAAACATTATATATAAATATTTACTTATATACACATTACCAATTGTGGCAGGCACTTGTATGAGGTTTTATTTTATTATTATTTTTTACTCTCTCTGCCTTTTCCAAGCAGGGCAGCCTCTATTTTTCTGCTTCTCTGCCCCCCCAGTTCCCCATCACAATTGTTTTGCTTGGTAGTAGGGTGATGGGTTAGCATGTCTGGGAGGAAAGACATCTGTGAAACTAAGATGGTGCTAAGTAATTTTTCACTGGTGTGCTGATGCAGTCAGGTTCTTTCTAGACAAACCAGCAGCCAGGTCAGCCAGAAAGGAATTGTAAATGACAAAGACTAACACAACAGAGCTTAAAAGCAAACAAAAACCTCCCCCCTCCCCCACCAAGCTACCAAAACCAATAGAATGAAAAAAAAGAAATCCCAAGGAAAGTCTCCTCCTGTCTTCATCCAAGATCCTTGGAGTCTGAAGAATGAAGCTCCAAGACGCTCATGCCTTCACGAGGAGGAAATAGGGAACACCCTTTGGCCCTAGCTTACATTTGTTATATTATTTCCCTCATAAAGTGCCCTGTTAATAGAGCAGATAGTCTCGGTCTCTGGAATTGAACCAACTAGTACAGGATGCTTCTCAGAAGTGAGTTATGCCCCAGTGATGAGAAATAAGATTATGACATAGGAAAGTAGAAAAGATTGAGAAGTTCAGGCTTAGGGTACCCTCAAGAGCATATAATGCAAGTTTTATTTTTGTGCATTCAGGGATGATACCATAATTGGTGTTTTGATGGAGTATGGTAAATGGAAAACTTAAGGTACAAAGGGACCTCCAGGGGTCATTCAGTCCAACCTCCTGCTCAAAGCACATATGTACTTCATGAATACAGAGTGATCCTGCTCTCCCAAAAGGGATTGATGGCCTGGGCTGGCATTATTTGAATAAAAGAGTAACGGTTGTATTCCCATTTGTATTACTTAGTATCCCTGTCTGAACTCGGTGCATGTACCATCAGTCTTAATATGTTCACTCATATACTTGACAATTTATTTTCCTGGGCTAGAAAGCTCCATCCATTGTTTTCAAAGCATCTTCCTAAATGCTGCGCTGTTGTTTTTTCTGAAACTTGTGTGTTAGCATTGCTGCAGCTCTGCTAGCATTACCTCCAAGAGGAATGGTGCTATACGCAAACAGTCTTTGTTACTGTGTTGTCTTAGTGTGAAAAAAGCGACCAGTGCTGTTCTCCTGTGCATCCAACCACAGTTAACTGCAGGATATGTGAGCAGGCCCTATGACAAGGAGATAAATGTTTTCATTTGTCCATCTGCAAGGTCTTATTCCAGCCTAAAAATGAGTCTTAAACTGAGCGTGCCAGTGGCAGTGCTTGAGATGAGATCTTTCTTCAGCAAGTCTAGTGCTGAGCTGCTGCTAAACTTGTATTTTTTCTTTTAAATTAATGTTTTGTGAATGAGTAAGAAGTAGAAAATTTACTGTATTCTCTCTGAAACGTTAGCTCTGTGAATTCTCTGTATCCATGTAAAAGAGAGTTCTAGAGCTGGCTCTGCTGCTTGTACAGTTAATTAACCCCCCTGCTGTGGGCCTGGACGTTTGCTCTTGCTGCTCAATGATGTGTGAGAATTGACTGAAGAACGTACACTCTTATGCAGGCATGTGCAGAGGGAGAAAAAGCCTCCAAGAAGCACAGAGAAAGAGGATGGAGTAGCATGCGGCTTCATAATCTGTCTCGATGAATGCTGGCTAAAGCTTGCACAAACTGGAGGTTTTGATTACAACAGATAACTACAGGAAGGCAGAGCTTACCACTGTCCCATAACAACTAGATTGTTCTTAAAGAGAAAAAGTTTACCTTGACAAACTAACCACAACTGATGATGTAGTACCGAAGGACTTGGTTTAGTGGGGAAATATTGGTGGTTAGGTAAACAGCTGGACTAGATAATCTTGAAGATCTTTTCCAACCTTAATGATTCTATTCTATGATTCTAAGCATCAGTAACTTAGAAATATGATTCCTCAGAATCTGAAGCATTTCAAAATCCCTGCTCAGCTGTGTAACATTATACAAATAACTGCTAAAGGACTTGGACCACACGCATCTGCGGGTTAAGAGCACATAAACAAGACAAGATACAAGTTTTGGGGAATCAGTCAAACTTCGCAACAGCAGGACTGCCTGTAAAATTTAATGAAAGAGAAATAAAAATGTTGCTTTACTGTGTATTTTTATTGCAGAATTAACCTGGCTTGTTCTCATTCATTGTGCTCCTCCTTTTCTATAAATACTATACAACTGCATACACCACACTTTCCACTGCAGTTGGTGTGGCTTGAAGCTCACCTTTGCTACCTTATGGCTAGGATCCTCTTACGCTTATCCTTGTAATCAGCCCACTTCTGAGTAACACTGCTCTCCCTGCACTGTGGTTGTTTTCTAATGACTTTTTGTAGTGTCCTTCACGTATCCAGCAGAGTAGGTGAGTTTTAAACCATTTAATGTATACAGCACAAAAGCAGCCTATTCTAGGGCCCGAAATCCTAGCAGCAGCCTGAATGTGGTTTATTACCTCTGAGAAGAGAGACTACTGAGATCTAATCATACAGTGTTCCTGCTTGTGCATTGTTCTGAACCCGGTTGCCAGTTCTAGAAAGATGTGGTGAGATAGGGAGGTACCTTATCACAGCTCCAAGGTGGAGTGGAAATGAAAGTCCTTCTTATGTCCAGTTGCAGGTTTGGCATTGCGTCAGGCTCTCACCAGAAGCCTCCCCTCTCATTCCTGCTGTGTCAGTAGAGGGGCTTGCATAGTCAGATTTTTGCTGGGCACCTCTGTGTGTGCCTTTGGCTGAAGCACCATCCTGCTGTGACTTGGGCTGTGTTGGCCCTTGGACTTAGACTAGTAGTCTGAGTCCTATTACATCTATGTATATTTATCTTATGTGACATTATTTAATTCCTCACTGGGTTACTTACTGTGGATGCAGATTAAAATGTGAATTGTGTTTAACTGGCAGATGCCTGTCTGTATTCTCCATGCATGATAAGCAGCAGTATTTTCCTGCAACTTACATGCCTCTAGCCCATCTGCAAAGTCTTCCACATTTCACACAGTTGACTGAGTCAAAAGAGTCTTGGCAAGAAGAGCCGGGATGTATCCACCAGTGTGGTTATGGGGCATATTGGGGCACCAGCAGCTGTGCAGAGAGGGCATGGGGTGCTCTGAAATGCAGGCAGCCTCCAGAACTGGGAGCCTCACATGCTAAAATTTGACTTCTACAGCTGTTGAAATGATAAATATACAAGGGGAAATAGCGGGCTTTCTGTTTAACCATCATCCTCAAAAGGCTGGTTTAAAATTTAATAGCACTTACAGGACACTGATCTCTACTGTTCACCCTAAAGCAGCCCAGCTGCTCACAGGGTGATTTGCAGCTTCTTGGGAGGAGGAAAGAGCTGAGAGGAAGGGGAAGAGGGAACTACAGCTTTGGTAGTCTTCATTGTGAAATGCATTAGAACAGGAAAACAAAAGATGTTTACTGCCTGTGTTTCCCCGTACTATTTCACCATATTCCCTCTTCACAAAAAACTTTTGCAGCATATTCTGCTCAGTGAGCAAGTGGAAAAGTAATAGTCTGGAAGTTAGAAACTGCTCTGAATTCTAATTCCTCCTTTCCTGCCATTCACTGGATAAACTTACAAAAGCTTTTTGCTTCTCTCTGGCAGACTCCTGATCAATTAAACATGGTTCAGAGTGTTTCAAGTGATTAAGTCACTGAGATAGATTCATTCTTGTTTACAAACTACGTGGATGATGCAAAGAACTACTTTACTATCAGATATAAGAAATCTGATCTAACGCACATTGGAACAGATACAGAAGCACCCTGCTGCCCATACAGCTATGCAGGAACGTTTTCTAATTTTTCAAAAGTATTTCTTTTAAGCATTGTGTTCTTTAAATCCTTCCTATACGTGGAAAAACTTTCAGATATATTTTGTTCTTTTCAATCTTCCGAAGGAAAACACAAGCAAGGCAATAAAAGCTTTTTCATTAGGCAGTAATGTTTGTGCAAGTGCTGTGGAGTGGCATCTCTTAAACAGCATATTTAAGGAAGAGAAGAAAGAGAGCTTCTGAAGGGCTCCTGCTCCTCTCCCCACAAAAGCAGTTAGAATCAATTCTCAGCTAATTGTAAGCCTAAACTTTGTAGGATGTAGCAGTTTAACATTACATATTTTCCAAATGAGCATGCCTTTGTATCAAGCTAGGGTTTTTAAGCTCAGGACAAGCTCCTTGCAACAGGATGATCAGTTCAAAGAAGGCTGATTAAAGACTAGCAAGCAGTTTTATTTTCTTCTGAATTTAAGGAAGGTGTGGTCTCAATAAAATTACTTGATGTAGGATATTTTTTTGGTGCAGATTTGGATGGGGTTGGATGTAATGTTTCTCAGTTTATTTCCTGAAAATACAGCTGTATTAAGAGTTGCCATGATCACTCTGTCTTTAAGCACCAGATCTCAGGTGGATTTCAGCCTCGTTGCAGTAAGTCTCTGCCAGACCGAGACATAGTGCTCAGAGAGAAAGCTTTATGAATGTAAGACAGGAATGGATACCGGTTTAAAGTTGTTAACCACAAACCCAAACTTCCCCAGTTCCTGTAATTTGCCGTAAATTAAATCATTAAACGGTCTGATATAAATCATTAAATTAACGTTTTAAGGTTCTAAAAGAGATTAATTTTTCATTGTTTTCCTCACACATAGACACTCCATCTACAAGTTGTAGTTTGAAGACTGGTAAAATTAATAGAGGACTGTTCTTTGGGGTGCCTGAGTGAATTGTTCACATCAGTTCTCCTGTCTGGAATGTTTGCTTCTGGCATCATCATTTTTAGATATAAATATTCATATTCTACCTGGAACAAAAACTGCTGGTTTTTGAAAGTGGGTCATTTTCCTTAAATATGAATCTTTTGGCAGTTTTCATTGTGTGCATGTAATGCTACATCAAAACTGGGGAATTATACGGTAGTGTTTGTCTGTTGATGTATTCAGCTGAACCTCAGATACTTTGACAGTTCTCACACAGAGAGGAGAGGACTTGTTTTCAGAATTTCTGCAGTGTAACAGCTGTTTATAAAAAGCTTTAAAATACAGAGCTGGACTGGCTCCTTTTTAACTAAGTAGAGACTTCAGTCTGGAACAGGAGTACACGAAACCTGCTTTGTGCTTCTCCACTCTCTTTTACATCCAAGTGGAGAACTGCCGTGAGTCTGGTCTTGTTCTCTTCTGTCAGCAAGCCTGTCAGGAGAGAAGAGCCTGGAGTGAGGATTCCATATGATACTGTTAGGATGTGAAGCTCTGGGACTGGTTTATCTGAAGGACCACATCTTTTGCAGTGTCGTAAAATCAGTGGCTGTAACAGGGCTTACCTAGTTCTCAAGAAGAGTGCGGGAGGTAAAGGACTACCAGTGTTTTCATTGCAGACATCCATCTACATTGGAGCTCATACTCTCTGAAGTTTTAAGAAGTTTAAATTCTCATTGTATTTCCCAGCGGTAATAAAGTGGGATGAGATAGGTATCCAGGAGTT
>JANHGO010000042.1:56550538-56604148 GCA_024606505.1 Aquila spilogaster | reverse complement strand
CCCTGGGGTACTCCAAAGCCCCCCCCCAAGCTACCACAACCACTAAAATGAAAAACGAAACTCCAAGAAAACTGTCTTTTCCTATCATCAGCCTCGATCCTCACAGTCTAAAGAGTGAGAAACTCTCAAGAGATGCTGACTGACAGTAGGCAGAGGTAGGCTCCTTTACATGGAGGAAGAAGGAAAACCCCTTTGGCTGTGGTTTACCTTTGTTATATTCCACCCCCCTCAAAGCGCACTGATAATAGAGCACATAGTTCAGCTCTAGAGATGCAGACTCCTACAGGATGCTTCTCAGAAGTGAGTTATGCCTCTGATAAGAAATAAGGTTGTTATGGCACAGGAAAGTGAAAAAGATGGAGAAGTTCAGGCATGGGGTACACTCCAGAGCCTATAATGCAAGTTTTATTTTCATAATGTGCATTCAGGGCTGATACTGTAATTGGTGTTTTGATGGTGTGTGGTAAATGGAAAACTGTAGGTACAAAGGGAGCTCCCGAGGTCATCTAGTCCAACCTTCTGCTCAAAGCACATATGTACTTCATGAATACAGAGTGATACCAGTCTCCCAAAAGGGATTGATGGCTTGGACTTGCATTATTTGAATAGAAGTATAACAGTTGTTTTCCCATTTGTATTACTTAGTATCCCTGTCTGAACTCAATGCATGTGCCATCAGTCTTAGTATGTTCACTCATATAGTTGACAATTTATTTTCCCAGGCTGGAAGACTCCCTCCGTTGCAGCATTTTAGGAAGATGTTTTGAAAACACCATTTTTTTTCTAAAACTCTTCCAGGGCATTAACATTGCTGCAGCTCTGCTGGCACTAACACCAAGAGGAGTGGTGCTGTATGCAAACAGTTTTTGCTACTGTGTTGTCTGCTAACTCTTAATGTGAAAGTAAGCAACCAGTGCTTTTCTTTTGTGCATCCCAGCCATTATTAACTGCAGTTGATCTGAGCAGGCGCTATGACAAGGAGATAAATGTTTTCATTTGTTCATCTGCAAGGTCTTATTCCCGTCTGAAAAGAGTCTTAAACTGACTGTTCCAGTGTCAGTGTTTAAGATGAGATCCTTCTTATTCACATCTAGTCTAGAGCTGCTGCTAAACTTGTTTTGTTTTTATTTAAATTAGTGTCTTTTTATGAGGAAGTGAGGAGTGTAAAACTTACTGTATTTTCCCTTGAGCATTAGCTCTGTTTATTCTCTGTATACACGTAAAAGAGAGCTCTAGAGCCAGCTCTGTTCCTTGTACAGTTAATTAACCCCCCTGCTGTGGGCCTAGATATGTGCTCTTGCTGTTTCAATGATGTGTAGGAATCAACTGGAGAACATACACTCCTGTGCAGGCATATGCAGAGAGAGAGAGAAAGCCTCCAAGAAACACAGAGAAAGATGATGGGGTAGCATGTGGCTTCATAATCTGTCATGCTAAATGCTAGCTAAAGCTTGCAAAAATTGGGGATTTCAGTTACAACAGATAACTACAGAAAGGCACAGCTTACCATTGTATGGTAACAACTAGTCAGTTTTTAAGGTGTTACTTTAGGAACAAACAATAATAAGTGATGGCATCAATAACCTAGAAATGTTCTGCAGTATTTCAAGTGTTTGAAAATTCTTGAGTGGCTATATAAATCTCATACAGGTAACTTAAAGGACTGACTTGTGCTCTTAAAACACAGATGCATACACTCCTAAAACAAGACAAGATGCAAACTCCGAGAAATCAGGTAAACTTCACAATAACAAACCTGCCTGTGAAGTTTAATGAAAGAGAAATAAAATTGTTCCTTTGGTGTGTATTTTTATTGCACAATTAACTCGGCTCATTCTCAGGAGTTTTCACACTCCTATTTCTATACAAACTTGTGTGCAAATGCACACACCAAACTTTCACTGAATTTGGCATGGTTTGAAGCTCACCTTTGCTGCTAGGAGTTTCTATTAAGCATGGGCAGTATCTTTTTACACTTATCCTTTTAATCAGCCACTTCTGAATAACGTTGTAGTCATTGCATTGTGGTAGTTTTCTAATGACTTTTTGTAGTTTCTTTCCATTGTGTATCTGGAAGGGTGGGCAAGTTCTAAAACTGGGAAAGACACACCACTTAATGCATACAACACAGAAGCAACCTGTGCTAGGGCCTGAAATCCTATGAGCGAATTGTAGGTGGTTTATTACCTATGAGAAGACAGTAACTTCTGTCTGTTACTGGGATATAGCAAGTGTCCCTACTCACACATCAGCTTGAATCTGGATGCCAGTCGTTCTAGCAAACTGCAGGGATAATATGCAAGGTGCTTATCTCACCTTCAGGGATGTGGTGGTGTGGAAATTAAAGCTCTTCTTATGTCCAGCTTGAGGTGTGAGTTTTAGCCTTGCTTCAAACTCCCACGAAAAACTTTCCCTTTGGTCTCTGCTGTGTTGATAGTGGGTCTATCGGATCATTCTTGCTGGGCAGCTGTGTCTGCTGATTGTATCGGTTCCTTTGTGTGCCTTTGGCTATAGGCACCGTCCTGCTGTAACAGGCCTTGTGACCTAGATGTGGGTCGGCCCTTGAACTTAAAAGTTTATTCTGCGTCCTATTACAGTCCTTGTATATACATCTTATGTGACATAATTTAATTCTTGACTAGCTTGCTCACTGGAGATGTGGATTCAGATGTGAATTTTGCTTAACTGTGAGCTGGCAGATGCCAGCCTGTAGTTAAGGATGCACACTTAATAACGTAAGACCTCCAGTGTTTTCCTGTAACTTACATGCTTTTTTATCCCATCCGCAAATGCTTCCAGATTTTGCACAGTGTATTGAGGAGTCAAAAGAATTTCAGTAAAAAATGTCGGGAGGTATTCTCCCAGATGCTGTGAAAGAGGTCATGTAAGCACACTATGGCTGTGTACATAGATGCTCTGTAATGTGGACAACCTTCAGAGCAGGGTTACTCACATTTGAAAGTTTGATTTCTAGTGCTGTTGAAATGATAAAAATACAAAGGGAAATAGTGGGCTTTCCGTTTAACTAGACTCCCCAAAAGGCTGGTTTAAAATTTAATTGCACTTATGATACACTGATCTCTTGTTCACCCTAAAGCATCCCAGCTGCTCACAGGATGATTTTCAGTTGTTTGGGAGGAGGAAGGAACTGAGAGGGTACTTGTAGGGGAAGGGCGGGGGGGGGCTACAGTTTTGGTCATCTTCATTGTGAAGATTATCAACAGAGGGAAAAAAAGATGTTTACTGTCTGTATTTTCCCCTTACTATTTCACCATAGTCTCTCTTCACAGAACACTTTTGCAGCACATTCTGTTCAGTGAGTAGATAAAAAAAAAATCATAGTCTGGAAGTTAGGAACTGCTCTGAATTCTAATTCCTACTTGCCTGTCATTCACTGGGTGTACTTACAAAAGCCTTTTGCTTCTCTGTGCCAGATCCCTGATCAATTAAACATAGCTCAGAGTATTTCATCAAGTGACTAAGTAACTGAAGATACATTAATTTCTGTTTACAAACTACCTAGATTATGCAAAGAGCTACGTTACTATTAAATATAAGCGATCTGATACTACACACATGGGCATGGACATGGAAGCACCCTGCTGTCCATATAGCTATAGCTATGTATCAACATCACCCCAGTATGTATTTTAATTTTTCAAAAGATTTCTTTTTTAGGATTGTGTTTTTTAAATCCTTCCTGTATGCGGAGAAACTTTCAGATATATTCTGGTCTTCCAAGGGAAAACATGCACAAGGCAGTAAAAGCTTTTTCATTAGGCAGTAATGTTTGTGCAAGTGCTGTGGAGTGGCATTGCTTAAATAGTGTATTTAAGGAAGGGAAGAACGAGAGCTTCTGCAGGACCCCTGCTCCTCTCCCCGCAAAAGCAGTCAAAACCAATTTTAAGCTAGTTGTAAATCTAAACATTGTAAAATGCAACATTTTAACAGTACATACTTTGCAAGCAAATGTGCCTTAGTATTAAACTGGGAGTTTTTAAGCTTGGTTGAAACTCCTTCCAGCAGAATGATCAGTTCAAAGAAGGCTGATCAAAGACTAGCAAACAGTTTTACTTTCTATTGAATTTAAAGGCAGCATAATCTAGATAGAAAGAATGTCTCGATGCAAGGGGGGTTTTGTGCAGATTTGGGTAGGATGTAATGTTTCTGGCTTGTTTTCTTCAAGTGTGCTGTATTAAGAGTTGTCAGAATCAATCTGTCCTTGAGCAACTGATCTCGGGCTTGAACTGGATTTCACTAAGTGTCATCATGATAAGTTTGTGCTGGCCCGAACCACAGTGCCCAATGAGAAAGCTTTGTTAATGTATGGGATGGAAACAGGTTTAAAGCTGTTAACCACAAACCCAAACTTGCCCAGTTGCCTTGATTTACTGCAAATTCAATTATTAAATGGCCTGATATAAATCATTAAATGCACATTTTAAGGTTCTAAAAGAGATTAATTTTTCATTGTTTCCCTCACACATAGCCACCTGATCTACAATATATAGTTCTGAGGGCTAGGAAAATTATTAGAGGATTGTCCTTCAGGATGCCAAAGTGAAATGCTCACATCGGTAATCCTGTTTGGAATGTTTGCTTCTGGCATCATCACTTTTAGATATAAATATTCATGATTCACCTGGAACAAAAAACTGCTGATTTTTGAAAGTGGGTCATTTTTCTTTAAAAATGAATCTTTTGGCAGTTTTCATTGTGTGTATGTAATGGTACATCAAAACAGGAATTATGTGCCAGTGTTTGTCTGTAGATGTATTCAGCTGAAACTTAGATACCTTGACAGCCCCCCACATGGAGAGGAGAGAGCTCGTTCACAGCCATGTGAAGAAGGCTGCAAATGGGAAAAGGCAAAGTATCGTGGTATGGACATCGTTTGCCTTGTTCTGCTGTTTTCTTATTCACTTTTACTAATTCATTCAGAAGTAATTGTGCTGGAAGTCACATAAATGAAGATTTTATTCCCCAGTGCATGAAATGAAAGCACAAAAATTGTTCCAACATGTAGAGTTGTAGAACGTAGAATTTCTACTTTGTAGAATTTACTTCTGTAGAATAACTTATAAAAGACTCTCCAGATCAATTTGTTAATGTTTGTGTGGTGCTTTGAAGTATTAAATTGCCTCATAAGCTATAGGGACAAAATAGTGTTATAACTACTTTGATTGCTCATACATAAGGAAGGCCAAGTTCTGTTATAATACCATTGGTTTGGTATAATGCCATAGTGTCTGGACACCATCTAGATGTGCGTAGGTGGAGAACCATCTGTGTAGACGAGCCTACAAATATAAACACCTATTTAGGACAAGGTCTCAGTGTTCAGTAATTTCACATGTGAATCTGGAATATACTTTCATGCTTCATTTTGCTATGAAATGAAGTGTGGAAGGGAAGAAAATAGAGTCAGATCTACTCCTGGTAATCTTCACTCTGACATACTTACTTAATCTTATTTAGAAAGTTCTGAGCTGCTTCAGAAAAAATTGCAGATTTTTATATCCTCCAGTGATTATTTTTGGTTTGTCTGTTTCTCTTTAATGATGGTTTTACTTTGCTTTGAGAGAAGCTCTTAGAAGACAATGGAAATCTAGTAATAGATTTTAATTATTTGCTAGTGAAAGAGTGCTCTCATCATTTTGTGTTGGAAGGACAGATAAAGAAGAGTGAGTGGCAGCTCTACAGGTAGGGCTCTGCCTTAAGGTAGCCAATGTATTTCTCTGTTTCAAGTTACTGCACTGTCAGTAGAGGGAAGGAACATATTGCATGCTTAGACTACACCAGTTCAGTCCTGTATCATATCTCAAACTCATGCTAATAAGTTATTATTTACAGCAAGATGTCAGACTGTGAACAGGCATGGTTGAGGAACAGAGTTATCTTCTGTTCTATTGACTGATTTATTTTTCCTAGACTAAATTCGGAAAAATAAGATTAACAGGTGGAGTGCATAGAATGGCTAACTTGCACATCAGTTTACACTATTCATTCAGGAAGTTTCAGCATATTCCAGACCACTCATGAACATCAGAAGAAAAATGGCACAGAAAATGACACTCAAAGTTTTTTTGATTAAAAGCCTGACCTGTTTACCTGTTGGTGTATATGATGGGAGAGCTAAATATACTGTACGGGTGTCACAATATGGGGGGGGGGCGGGGGAGGCAGTTGCCACAAGCACCATTCTGTTACACTCTATCTGCTGCCCTTGTGTCATTGGTAACTATTGAACATTCATTCTGATCAATTGTAAGGATGGCTTTCTGTACTGCTACTGCAGAAATTAAGCTGAGATAATTTTGCAAAAGGACAGCCTAATTTATTTGTTAAAAACAGTTGTCTTAATTTCAATTTAGGAGGAGAAATTCTGGACCAAAAAAAAAAAAGTCCCAACAAATATTTTCCTGCTTTTTAAAGCAGGTTGAGTAAAATGACAGAAGATTAAAAAATTAGATCAAAATTAATGAACAGTATGTTTCAAAGTTTGTTTGAATTTGACTTGATATGAAGCAGAAATGCATAATTTTTATTGAATAAATTCCGCATGGATGGATTCAGCAGTATTTAACAGTAAAAGTTTACAAAACTTTTCTTTAACTTTTACAACTTACGAAAAGCCAGATCTGCTAAATGGACCAGAATATTTACATTACATTGCAAAAGTAATGTATCAAAGAGTTTATCTGTGGGTATTGCTAATTATTTAGTACAATGCGTGGCATATTCCAGCCCTTCCCTAGGCTCAATTCTCATCAGTTAAAATCAATAAATTTTCTGTTCACTTGAATTAGTACAGAATCAAGTCTCCCACAGAAAACTCTTGTATTTTCTGAATAAATCATTAAGAAATAAAATAATTGAACTCTAAGTCTCCCTTCATGTTTTAAACAGTAAATTTACCTCCATTGTCAGAGAAAATAATGTATCTTGAAATGGAAACAGGCCAGAGGAGAACCCAGAAACATGCTCCAGCCATGGACAGCCTGTGCAAAGCAGCCTTCAGAGCAGCATTCCCAGCAGTCATCGTGAACAATATTGATAGGTTACTCTTAAAGATACAGAATAGTAGAAAGGTGACTTGTGTTCATAACACTTACATTCAGTAAATCAACCACAGAACTTTATGAATATTTTAACATTATTATTGTTAATGATCTAAGATACACATGTAAGGCATGAATTAACTATGTAGTGCATTTCTTTCATTAATGTAAATGCAGGCTTTTAGTGGAAGTGGGTGTGTTCTTAACCTGTTTTATTGGTCCTGCTCTCAGTTTTCACCTATTCAGAAATGAAACTCTCAAGAACATTTGGAATGATGTCAGTTAGAAAATAGAGCCAATTCTTGAAGTGCTCTTTGGGGTGAATACCCACTGAATGGGTGAGAAATTGTCTTAGAATATTGGGAATGAGAAACAAGTGAGTAGCTCAGGGATTTAGTCCATATGTAAAAAAGAAAGTAAAAGAAAAATCCTTGAAACACACCATTAACAACAGCCCTAAGAGTAGTTAAACCAGGTGATTTATGAAATAACATAATTTGCTATTTTTTTGCCAACTTTTGTATTACATCCTTGTTGTGTAAAGATAATTTATGTTTCTGATCAGCTTTATTGATTCTAATATATTATATATGTTGCAAACGTGGGAACGGCTGTCCAAACAAAACTGCTTCTAATAGTGGGGTTTTTTTAAATTGTAGAACAAGTTGTTAATCTTGCTTTTTGTAGGTCTTAGTTCTCTCTCAAATATATTTTATTTGTAGTCAACCTGGTTTTGTCCATTTAATATTTGACAGGAGCCATGGAATAAATCTCCAAAATTAGGACTTGCTGACTTCTGTGAAGGTGCAGACTTTGAAGTGCCTACTCACCTTCTGCAAATGGAAAACAGACTTTGTAGTCATTTGGACCATTGTGGAAAATTTGTTTTTATTTAACTTTCAAATTATTTTTTAATGCTTGCAGCAGGTGTAATGGAGTGTAAAACTATAGCCAATCTCTAGAGTTCTTTGGAATAGAATATAGAGCAGACCTTTTGCAAAATTTTTCAGTGTTCATATTTAAATCTTTTATTGGACTGATACAAATGCAGTCCTATGTGTTTCCAAACATTAGTAAAGTGGGTCAATTAAAACTGAGTAATCCTTCTTGAAATTAGAATGTGAATAGTGAAAATTGTCTGAGGTTTGGTACTCAGCTGATGGAAGGCAGAAAAAAAAATTTGGCTCCTTTCATAACCTCTCGAATCTCCCCCAGTTATTTAATGAGATCTTAGTAATATGAATATGTTCAGAAACTATGTTTTATTCTGATTCTCCATGATATCTCCAGATCCATTTTCCAGTATTAGGCAGTCATTCATATGATGTTTGTCAGATACCATGTAATCAGCTGAAAAATGGCCAAAAATTATCTCCTCCTGTAAAATCCAGACACCAATCAAGCTGGTGTACATTTTGCTGTTTATTTCAGTGGGGCCAAAGTTTCATCTCTTGCCCTCTTTCTGTCCCAGATTCTTAGTTTTCTGTCTCTTTCTGCTACTGACAGTAGAGTCTTCAATTTCTGTATTATTTAGGTGTGCAATTTTTAGATTATTTTTTTTTTTAGTATGTTCATTCCATTGGTTGTAGTCATCTAGGTCAGCTATAAATCAGGTGCTTGCTTTCTTAGCATCTTAAAGACATGCTTTTTTTTTATTATTAATCCCTATGGGCAAGCCTCATTTCATGCCATGTCTTAACCACTGCACTATCTTCAGCTCTGTTCTAGACATGTCTATTATGACAGAAGGAATAGAGACTTCTTTCACTTCCTAACACGTAGCTGTTAAAATAATCCTTCCTGCTTGCTGATTTAATTGTCACTCTTATTTTTGTATTCCCCCTACTGTTCACCACCCATATTTGCATCAGATTTGAGCTCCTTTCAGTTCTTTCTAAGTTCTATGTAATTCTGCCCTTCCTTACTTTTGTTCCCTCGTTGAGTTTCCTGTCTCTCCCCCACTCGCTCCACTTCTTTAATGTTCCCACACATCCATCTGTCACTTCTTGAGCAGTTGCTTCCGTGTCATCTTCCATGTTACCATCTATGCATCCTGTGACCTCCCAGGACTCATCTGTAGAAGTGCTTAGCTTGGCCACATTTAAGTCCCATTTAAGAGCATACTTCTTCTCTGCTGCTTTTATGGAGCTGAGTTGGGTTTTATTTAAAAAAAAATAATCTTTCCTGTTTATTATTCATCCTTCTGTAACTTCTGTTGCTGTATCTATAAACTGTACACTGCTCATAGTAGCAACTCCCTTTAAGTGCCTAGACAGACATCCTTTTGCAAAAACGTGTAGAATTTATTTAAGATGTTACCGGCAGCAGTTACGTGTTCTGCACCTAAGCTAATCAAATACTTCAAATGTTTTACAAGCTGATAGTGACAAAACTTGGGGCAAAGTGGCCTCACATTTCCATCTGCAGAACAGTAGAACATTGAAGTAAGAGTGGGGAAAAGTAACTTCTAAAAGGCTTGTAGGCAGACTTAGAAGATGATATCTGCTGGACTCCAAGCTGTCTGGAAAGCAACTAATATGTTATTTGTGTATCAGTGCTATACAGTGGGTTTAAACAGGTATAACTTCAGAACTTGCATTGTGCTTGCAAATTCTACTAATGAATTTCTGTATGATGTGTGGTATCAGTAAGCACCTGGGCAGGAATAGGAATCTGTACGTTAATACTGACAAAACTTGAAGGACAGGTGAAAAGCTCTGCATTTTATTTTTTTACATGTCTGTGTCACCTATATTGATAATGCAGTCATGGTAAAATTTAGGCATCTACTGAAAATTTTAGCTCAATATGATCTTGCTAACACTGTATTAAGAGTGCAGGTAGTTCGGTCTTGGGTTTGGGGTTTGGTTTTGTTTGGTTCGTTTTTTTATCAGTATAACACTGTTTTGGCTCTAGGTGTAGGATCCTGTCTGAAAAAATCTGGAGCAAACATCTGTCTTGTGTTGCTCTAAAGGAAGGAAGATATAAGATTAACCCTGATCAATGTCAATGTTCTATAGCTTGATGTCTTTTGCTGAGAGCATCTGCTCCCAGCTTTCTTGAATTTACTTTAAGCACCAGTAGGTGCATTGTACGTGTTGATTTCAATACTTTAGAGGAAGTATGCAGTAGGAAAGGTAGTCTTTAATTGATCCCACTGAAATTTCTCAAATGCAAGCTGTGTAATAACATATGTGTGTATTGAAATAAAATTATGTGCCTTTGCTGGAAATAGCCACTAAACCAACAGGACTTTGAACTTTTTGGCCAAGGAGCGTGTAGAAGAATTGTGAATGCATTCCCAATTATTTGGAGCATTACAACCACTAACAGCCTTTCAAGAACATTTTCACTTGTGTACTTTGTCTTAAAAATACCTCTACTACTTGTAAGGATATAGTTTGATGTAGTGGTATCTGAACATACAGTGTTGCCAACAGGATGAGATAAAACTAATACTTATCTGACAAAGTAATTTTTCTATAGTCAAAAGACTTTAAAGACAGAAAGTAAAAGTGTTCAAGTGGGAACAGTGTCAAGACTTAATGTGTTGCAAATACAAAACCAGAGATCACTTCTTACAATTTTTGTAATAAGAATTGTACTCTGAAAGTCATCCTTTATAGAACCACTACAGAATATTAATTATGATAAAGTATTTTATGGCATTTCTGCGTATAACACCGACGTAAGTTGGCTTTAATTACAGTTTTGATTTTTAGTTTGTATGTAGTTTAATAATGAGGTGGCAGACTTCTGAGCGTGGTTTTCATTATGTTGGTGTTTGAGTAAGTACCTCAATGAGTTGGGTAGTTTGTGTTGCTTGCATGATAGAGGCAGAGACTGGTCTGTGTCTTGTGGTTGTTGCTGCAGGCTTCAATGTTCAGGTGCATATATTATTTCCCAGTGTCTAGTAGGACAGGCAGTTTAGTTGTTTTTCTAAAGACAGCTGAATTATAATACTAAACGTTTAATTTATAACAGACAATGCAAGTGTGCAGGCCAGTTAGTCTGTACACATATATAAATCAGGTAAACAGTAACAGGTTAGTATACAATTGCGTTCATTGTGAATGATCTTAAACACAAATGTGTTTGTGCTTGTGCCTGTCACACCTATTACAGAGCGTGGAGAAAATATGCAGAAATCACTATATCATGTTAGAAATCTGAAAGAAATGGAGGGGGGAAAGCAGAATGATGAGAGACAGCTGCTGCTGCTGCTGCCCAGATTGGCAGCCTATTTATAATTGGGCAGACTGGTAGCTAGATTACTGTGCTTGGCTGTAACACATCAGATACCAGTGATGATTGTTTATATATATATGCTAAGCATTTTATTTTTTAAAGCAATGCATATTTTTCACATTCTAAAGAAATTAAATAAATGGACCAAACCAAAATTTCAGTATTTTAAATAGTTTTGAATGGTGTAGTACTTTCACATCAGGAAATTCTAACAGTTTGTTACTGAATATTTGCATGACTCAAACAAGTTAAGGTAGTAGGCTTGTTTACATGTCCTGAATGCCATCTGAAATGATAATGTTAAGTGAGATTAAGCGTCGCGCAAATCTGGGCTGTGTATGAAAGTAAGTCTGTAACAGTTACCAGCCTGTTTCATGTTTTGCTTTTTTTCCTTATTTTTTAATTGACATTTTAAACACATGCAGTGGTATTACCTTAAAATTACCTTTTTAAATATTAGGGCAATTCTATTCATAAGTCACATGGGGGAATTATAAAGGCAGGCATTCATTCCACTTGGAGGTGATTTCTGGCTAGATGTCTGCATAACATGCAAGGGCATAGAGCCTAAGTGACTTGTTTTGCTACTCAGGTGCAGGAGTTTTACCAATTGATTTGATTTCATCAAAATGAGAATTTCACCCTCTAGCCTCCTACCTTTCTCAGTATCCCTAGCTCCTTTACTCTGTATCTCTGGCAAGCTTCAGAAATCTTAAAAAAAATCTTAAATTTTTATATTAGGAATTGTTTTATGGTAAGACTATTCTAACCAGGCTGATGCACAACTAAGCAGTGCAGAGTACTGCATTACATCTTGACCTGATCCGCTGTTTGGAGTATTCCTGACAAGGAGATAGGTAAAATATTTTTACGTATTGAAATAATGTAGTTAACTTTCCTTCTTTATCAAAACGTGCTGTGAGATTGTAATTGATTTGGTACCTTAACGCTTGAGAAGAATTAGATTTTCTGTCTTTTGGGGGAGAAAAGGGGAAATAAAAGGGTAGGAGGAGTCTTTTCTTTACATAATGATGTCCTTACCTAAATAAATATGAATGTAAGGTCTTCACCATGCTACCTTGTGACTGTGAGTTCTAAAAGTTATTAAACAAAATCCATTTCTTTCCAATCAAAATTGTTTACTTTCAATTTTTTTAATATTCCTTTGCTCTTCAATTTTTAAAAGGACTAAAAGGGCTTTGTTTTTTCTGTAGCATTCATTCACTCACTTCATCTGAATCAATTATATAAGCCTAATTTTTTTTTTCCTCACAAGAAAATCTTTCTAAGCCTTTTATTTATTTGTGTTGTCTATTACTGAATTAATTATATTTTGGTTGTTTCTGAGAACAGAATTAGGGAAAATATATATTCAGGATCCTAGGCCTATTGCTAATTTATGTAGTGCCATATCATTTTTGTATTATATCTTCTTTACTTTGCTTTTTCAAAAATGATTCTTCACATTGTGTAAAACTGAGATTCCAAAAGAAGCATTCCAGGTTTTTAATTTCAAATATATTTATTGATTGATTTTGCTATGTCACTGCTGACCGGATTGTTTGTGGTAAGCACTCAAAGTGCCTTACATTGTGGTTCAGCTGTAATTTCTAAGATTTCTTTTTGCATCTTTAAGATACTTATAGTGTTTACATTTTAATATGCTGGTGTATATGAAATGCCTGTTTCTGTCACTTGATCAAGTCCTTCATACTTTCAAGATACTTTATATATATTCTCAGTGACTATTTCTCCTGTAATTTTATCATCTTGATACCAACATCATCTCTTTGGCGTCTGAGTTATCATACCAAGATATATGAAAAGTAAATTTAGAGGCTTATATTCATCTTCTGTGAAGAAGACCTGATACAAAGACATAATTTTATTTACCTGCAAATTTTCGACCTTAGCTGTCCATTGATTCTTCAGCAGTCCAGCAGACTAGTGGCTTCCTGCTTTGATACATTGCTAGAATGCCTTGGTACTGCTGTTATAGCTCTGTTATTTGCTGTTCACATTTCCTGTCGTGTCTCCTTATTTCCATCTTTCATTTCATCTGTCATAGTTGATACTTCCTGCTATTGGTTTGCTAGGGGTGAGTTTCCCTCTTTTGAAGGATACATGTTTGCCTCTAATGACCTCTTCAATCACACTATTAATGAAACTGGTTTATTTCTCACTTTTTTGCTTCCTATTCTGTATGGGTGTTTTTCTTTGCTTGTTTTATGGTTTCTGTGAGCCTTTTTGGCTTGGTAAAAGGCTTTCTGGTAAGTATTGGGGTTTTAGTTTCCCTGCTTTTATTTGTAAAGCCTTTTGACCCACGTCAGTTTTCTGAAGTTTTAAGTTAGCAGTTAGCACTTGGAATTCCAGTTGCACAGCACCTGCCCTTTCCCAAAGGGATCCTCTCTGGGCAGTATTCATACACATTTGTGTGTAAGTGTCCAGTTAGCTATCTTGTGTGTTTGTAGGAGCTTTCAAGCATAATTGGAGAAACTGGTGGAGCTCGTGAACTGAGCCAAGGGGATAGTTCTGGATATTTTTCCTCCCCTTTTGAAATCTAGAGTAACACAATGCAGGCAGCTGTGGCGATGCTTTTAAGTTTTTGGCTTAGATTCAAAGGGAGTGCTTTCCATTAGAGCATCCCCTGCCCGACAGTCAGATACCACAGTTGGAGCCAACATCCCCATTTCATGGCCTTCCCCAGTCAGGCTTCCCGCTCCCTTCCCTTTCCTCCGTGCTTCAGTGACCACCACCTTGTGTCGGCTTTCTGCTACTGCGCTGTCTTTTCTCCTTGGAATTTGTGTCCCTGGCAGGAGTCTGTTCCAGCCCAGGAACAAAGACCAGACCAGCTCTGGCCAAGTACCTGTATTTTTCGTTTGCTTGTGCTTACATATGTCAGCTGCATGTTGAAATATATTTCCTTTCGCCGCTCCCCAGTCAGCACCCGCAACGAAGTGTTTCTTTTGTGATTATTTTCACAAACTTTTTGTTTGCGGGGGACGGAATAAGCAAAAGTCTTGGTGAAAATGCTGACCCAAAGCAATACCAGGTTTTGTTCCGAAAAATCAAAATGTACGTGTGAGTGAATTCAAGGGAAGCGAAGCCAAATTAAGAGCAACAATGTCCTACTAGGAAGTTATTTACCTTGAACTGATACGGCATAGTATATACAGTCCATTTTCCTGTGTTGAATAATCAGAACAGCTGAAAGAGACAATGGTAGTCTTTCTACTTCTGTACGATAGAAATCCATGCAGGAAGGTGACCTCTCCGTGTAAGTTTGGAGCCACCTTTGTCCCACTTCTTGTTAAAACCAAAGCAAAATTGTGCCCAGGCTGGTGTTTGGTTGCCCTAATTCTGATGAAGGTGGCACTGACCAGTGTATGATTCTTCATTCTTTGTCGTATTAAATAAAGGCCTTTTTGTGTATCTGAAGAACTAACATGCATTCTCAGTTGAAATTAATTGTTATAAAAAGGTAGGTAAGATCATGGACTACAAGCTGTAAAAGGAGCTGGCTAATCTTGCTACAGAACTGGACTACCATTTCATTAATTATGGAAAATAATGTAACAAAATTTTAAAATATAATAAAAATGTTAGCCCAGACTGTCAAATGTCTAATGTTATACTCCTGGAGAAAACTTGTTTTCACAAGCTCAGAGCCCCATCTGCTTTTATTGATTTTAGTGCCTTTAAAATTAGTCTTTTTTTGCTTAGGCCTTGGCTTTACATTTGGGGGACCTACACTTTCATTTTTGTTTTTAAATTAGTCTCTCTGTTTCAGTTTTCCCATATGTGAAGTTAAAGAATAATGAATACTTTACTCCCTACCAACATTACAAGGTTATTGTGAAGATTAATTATGCTTGTAAACATTATATAAAGGCCTGAATATTGCCAGCAGTATTACTGTGCTTTATTAGGTATTTGCATGGTTCATCCTATAAATAAATGTGTAATGTTCAATGATGAGTAGTTAGCAGTTGATAGTTTAAAAAAGCAGAAGAAAAAAAAAAGATTGTTCATTTAAATTCCTCCTTTTATTTTAAAATGTACCTACTTAAAGTTATTGCAAATCAATGTCATGCCCTGTTTCAATTTGAATAAATCTAATATTAATAAAGATAATATTAAACAATACAAGGTTTTTTCTGACATCTTAAAGAACTCAAATGAACCACCTCATGGAAATCACTTGGTACACTGCTGGAATTAGTGTGTGTATGTTGAATTGAATTATGACAGTAGTAGTCCCTTCTGCAGGTAGAGAGCATATTTCCTCATTTATGCGTATTCAGTTAATTTAGTTTTATAATTGCTTCATAAAGAGCTGAAAAACAATGATGGAGAAACTGTTTTCTATCTTAATCTATAAGTAAAAAGCAGCTGAAGAAGGGCAAGATCTACTAATTCTAAAATCTTGAAGGACATGTTCCCTAAAAACAGTTCAATTTTGTCTTATCAGATGGCCCTTCTCTGTTTAACACATCTGTTTTAAATGCAAATCATGCCTTGATAAACTTCCATTCCCCTCAGATACACAACACATTCAATATATTTGTACTGATCTTCTTTAAAATGTATCGTGTTCTGGTACAATATTGATACTCTTCTTGCCACAAATTATAGTAAGAGATTAAAAGAATAAAACCTAGTAACATGAAATAACTGGTTTTGAACATAGTAATCTATATGTGAATAATTTGAATGAATGTATGTTTAGCTTTATTTTCACCTTAAAATTATATTGATCTGAGCTACTTTCTGGTTAGCAAAGATAGGTAAAAAACTTAGAGACTGTTTTTGTTACATTGTTTTATAGATTCACTGCCAGTGGGAACCAGCTTTTTTTCTAAAAAAAAATTAAAAAGAAATACAAATTCAGAAAAGATTAAAACCCAGCTGTTGAAATTAATTTTTCTGTTCAAAGGAAAAATCAAAATCAAAGCTCACTAACTTCCCTGGGCACCCTAATGGATAAAATGTACCCTTAGATTTTAATTGATTTAACTCACCTGATAATGTAGGGGAACCTATAGATCTTTGTGTCTGGGAGTCACAGAGGGCAACAGCATTGTCTTGAGTCTTTCTCTTTGTATCCATATGATCTGTTTTGTTTATAACATCACTAGTGGATGTTCGCTTCTTTATCCGAATACCTGGAGAGAGAGGTGTGTTAGAAGCAGAGGTCAGCAGCATTGTGCTGGTTGTAGGTACCAGTTTCTTGTTACTATTCTGTTGGTTGTTAGATTCCCTCCTTTCCTTCCCCTCACCACGTGTGTTTTATTCCAGCCACAGTTGAACCAGCAGGGCTGAAGAAATGAGTAGCCTCCAGAAAGGCTGAATTTATCAGTAATGTAGTAGTGTATAATAGTAGCATGTAACCACAGCCTTGCCATCAGCATCCAGATGTGAATGTGTAACTCTCCATATGTGAATTACGCTAACCTCATAGTTTATGTTTTGCTGTTTGATTTTTTCAAGAGGGTGATTCTATAGTGCACGACTGTTTTAGTGAACAATTCTGTCGTTTCAATGTGTTCAATAGGTTTTTGTGTCTTTTTAATGGAGGGACTGAAATGAAGACTCTTTTGGGGGCTTGATAGGAATTAGAATTCCACATTTTAGTCACAACATGTTTTTGTCACACCTGTTTGTGCATGCAACCCTGATTAATATTCAGCTGATGTCATTTTGATGTAACTTGATTTGAAGCTGAAGTCCTGAGCTCATCAGAAAGAGCTTCTAGTGGCAAATGAGAATGCTGACACCCTAGAAATGCTTTAGAAGGCTTTAAAAAACATGAGAAGTAGCTTTTCTCTGTATATTCAAGAAGTTAAAGCAAAAGCCAACTATTTAAAATGAGAAATTACAGGCTCTTGGACAATATAATGTCTATCTCACAGTGTGCACATGAAGGAAATACATTAATTTTTAATCGTCAAGGACATAGCTGATACCATGTGAAGAACTTCGAAAACAGGTATTATAAAAAATGATATTGTGTCAATGTATCCCAGGTCAAACTTCAGAAAATGTCTCGATACCCATCGATAGGACTAGACTTTCAAAACATCATGATTTCCCTCTAGGGGCTGACTTTCAAATAGGTAATACTGGCCTCTGTATATTTCTAAAAGTCTAGTTTTCAGTTGTTGCTTAGTCTCCCTGTTCCTTCGTAGCTTTAACTGAGATCCTGTCACAGTGAAGATGTGCTTTTGCTACAGATACGTGGGATATGTGTTAGTTTTGCGGTTGTCATGGCAAGTCTTGTAACTTTTGCCAGTGCCCTGCACTGAGCCATGTTACTGTAATTGGTCATCTCTGTAAGAAGCAGGCTTGGACGCCTGCAGGTTATTAGAGATGAAGAAAAGGAAAGTGTTACGTTATCCTGCCCTCATGCATTTGGTTACTGTTCCTATTGCTTTCACATTGTCTACCTGAAGTTAACAGAGTATCTACATAGGTAGACAAACATTCATTGTCATTATCTGGAGAACCGTAGTCATTT
Organism: Aquila spilogaster; assembly: GCA_024606505.1. NCBI lineage: Eukaryota > Metazoa > Chordata > Aves > Accipitriformes > Accipitridae > Aquila > Aquila spilogaster. The sequence continues at coordinate 56,586,322 of JANHGO010000042.1, read as the reverse complement.
CTGCTGCAACTGAAACTAATGACACAGTTTCTACTCTTTCTAGCCTCAGCTGGCAGCAGTTAAACCCAGGTAAAGCTGTTCAAGTTGGTGACAGCATTGGCCAAGTTGACCATACAGCTGAATCCTTGAGGTTACAGTTTTGTGTGGTATTACAGTGTTCAGAATCCAAAACATGCACTATAAATAATCAAAAGGCAGCATTTGGATTTTTCCTAGTCCACATACAGGTTTGAGAGTTTTGTAGCTGATTGAAATGGATTCTGTATGCTGTGCTGTATGGACCTGATAATGGAGTTCACTTTAATGTGAAAATGATCTTGACAAGCTACTTTTAGAAGAGGTTTAAAAAACATTAATGAACGTGATAGACATTTCAGAACAAGTTTTGTACAGATTGAGAAGGGACAGCAACTGCTGCTCCTCAGCTTGAATGGCAGAGGGAATTGTGACCTGCTAGTCAGCCACCCTGTACAGAGAGGCCTCCTAATTTTATCAGTAGCTTCTCCTTAAAGCTAGTGCTTATACTTCGGGTCTCTGCACTTGAAAAGAAGGTTTTTGGTGGGGGGGAAGCAGCAGTTAGCAGTGTGTGTTACGTGAGAGTGCTCAGTGGCCCTGTTACAGGCAAAATGCAATTGAGAAAGCCCATTGGACTCATCTGACAGCGCTTATTTGCTGGAAGCTGTCATCTTTGGTAGCATTTTTTCTTCTCCTTAAAAAGCAGGCGGAAGAATATTTATAGAAATAGGGTATAGTTACACCCAAATAACAACGTCATTTCTGTTTTCTAACTGAGGGTAGAAAATGTTTTTAAGGAAAAAGGCTGTGAGACCAATTTGAACAGCTTTAAACAATTTAATGCCGCACATATTGCAACACAGTCTTCTCCTGCCTGTAGTTTGTAGAGAGTGGATTTTGCAGACCAGAATTTCTGAGTTGCAATGTTAGAGAAGAACCCAGTTCTCAGTACACTCTGTACGCATTTTTTTCATTACTTTGTATACAGTGTTTCAAGAGGAAAGTAAAATAAACATGCCAGAAATATTTGATACAGAAGTTAATAAATGAATCCAAACAAGACCTAGGAATAATATTGACTTAATTGGTTCTTCTAATGGAGCAGATGGAACCTGTAGGTAACATGTATCTTTTCCAGGTAGAGGCTCAACACACAGTCCTCCCACTAAATTGAAAGGCAGCAGAAGCCCTTGTGTGTGATTCTTGGTGGAATCTGGGTAGCAGTATGCCCCTGGGATGTCTTGCAGAGCTTTGCTCGCTTCGAGGGAGGAGACATGACAGTGACTGAATGATTGTAGAAGATGGAATTTTATGGTTTGTGTGCAGTGGAGTGGAAGAGAGGGGGGGTCCTGATAAGGCAGACTATATGGGAATACTTCATATGCATGGTATCTGGTGGCTTCCAACGCAAAATTAAAATAAACAGATGCTGGTGCAGGGACTAGCTTTCTGTCTCGGGGGACATCCATCCTCTTTATTCTCCCTCTTCCCTTCTTGATCTATCCATGGCAATCCTGGGTTCTTCTCTACATTGTGGCTAAGAAGGGGAGATAACAAGTGTCCCTGGCCCAACTTCACATACTACCAGGCGCTTAGAAATCTCTTGGGAGAAGGGGATGTACTTCTGTATTCTCTCCAGCTGAAAGGGGAAATGAATGTCATCTGTCACTTTTTGGGCAAGTACTCCAACCACAAGGACATGTGTAGCCAAGCACTGCCAGAGTAGGGTGGGTAGATGCCTAAGTGTGCAGAAGAGATGGGATTTCAGGCATTCTTTCCCTTCAGAATTTCCTTTAGGCAGAATTGGATTAATGGGACTTGAGGTGCTGTAAATCTTTCTTTTGTGTTAACTCTCCCTAAGCAGTGCATAAGGTACGGGTGTACCCCAGCATGGGCATCTGAATCTGCGTGTATGTAGCCAGGATGATGCATTTGGTTCCACAATGTGGAGCTGTGCTGCACTAGCCAGTAGGAAAAAAGGTTAAAGAAGTAAGAATGAAATAACTTGGAACTGAGTAGTTCCGGGAGCTAGAGAAGTGGCTTTTCTTGTAAGACAACTTGGTTGGATCCAATTCAGTACTAATGGTTATTCCTCACATTTCACATGCAAGTGGTGTCAAACAGACTTTGCTAGTCTATTAGGTTTCTGAGGCTTATATACGATGGTTTCACCTACATTGTTTTACTTTCTTATCTTACTTTACCTTCTATTAGTTTAGAGGAATCAAAAGCAAAGAAGGAGATTGGGTTGGTAAATTGCCATTGCTTTTCAGTTTCTCATAGGTGTAAAGAGTGAAGGCTGAAAACTCTTTTATACAGCATTATTACTGAGTATGAATTGTGGAAAGTGAATTTACAAGAAGTAACTTCTTTCTCAAATTAAATGCTTTCTTTTATTTAACTGTTGTGGTTAGTATATCTTTTTACTGTTTTATTTCCTTTAAAAGTATCAGCTTCCAGGAAGATTTCAGACAAAGTTAATATTAATGAATAATTTTAAAAGAAAATTTTAATTATTAACAACACCTCAGAAAGCCAGTAATGCACTGGAACAAAAACGGTAGCTTCCTGAAACAAGATTGTTGGAGTAAGGCCCTTCAATCAGTGATTTCCAGTAGTATCCAGGAAAACAATTTAGCAGAGTGTTATGTTCAACATCTGGCATTCTCATTTTTAAAACCTCTGTTTTTTCTGTTTCCACACTTTCTTAATGAAGTGCTTCTGTTTTAAGCAGAGAGATGTTCTTGACTGGAGATGAGACAGAAAAAGTGTTATATTTCTGTTCGGTTCCACGTGTTCTGATACATTCTTTTAATTACTATGTTGTTATTTTTAGCTAAGTTCATCCTTGCACTTTCCTTATTTAAACTTCCTTTTCACGTGTTTCTAATTTTATCTAGAATTTTTTGTAGCATATTCCTCCTTAAGTGTTCAGACCCAAATTGAAGGAAAAAAAGTTTAATGTTACCAATCTTTTTGCATTCAGCAGTATCAGTTAAGCTCAGGTCTTCCAACTGTTAAAGGCTTATTTTTGCTTATTAATGTAAACAGCCAGAAGACCTAGTTAAAATTAAAGTCTTAGTATATTAAACAATTGTACTGACAGTTGTGGGTTTTCTTCCCTGAAAACAGTGCAAAAATGTCAGGAGAGAGGAAAGGAGTTTTTTCGAAGTGTGTGGATACATTTAACTTTTTTTTTTTATAAAGTTTGGGAACAGCAGATTAATCTCAGAACTATGAAGTTAAGAAAAATCAATTCTTGTTCTCTGCAAGGCTGGAGCTTCCACTGCCCCATCAGCTCCTTGGGCTTCTGCTCCCAGAGAGTTGTTGGGACAGTGGAGGGCGGCATGTCTCAGCCTCCACACACTGCGACATACGGTGTGTGGGACATAATCAAAATACATGAGAAGCGACTGAAATTTCCAACACCTGTCTTCTGTTGTGTGTCCTTGTGATTTCAGTTATGGTATTTTCGTCAATGATGATTTTTGAAGAAAATATTCATGTGGATTAAATCAGGCAGTTATTTATGAAAGAAAACGAGAAAAAAAAAACAGATTTTGCTACTGGCTACCATAACAAATACGCTACTTTCTGTCTTCATGCAAGTGGATTACAGGAAGGTTTGAAACAAGGACCCTTCGTTAGCTCTCAGCATGGCTCTGTCTTGACTGAGTTAATGGGATAGTGGGAGAAGTAACAAAGCAGTTTGTTGGTGTTTTTGCCAAAACCAGCTATTTTTGAAGTAGCATTTGATTGTGCATTGGATTTCCTAGAATCTCCTGCTATTTTGAGGAGAGGCACCTGATTAGAGCTGTGGTTTCATGCAGGATAGTCAAATCTATGGGTTTGACACGTTGTCTTAAAGACTGGACTGGGTGAGTCTTTTTTCTTTTGTATTAGGACTGTGTTTCATGTCTGATATTCCAGAAAAACCCTTGTGTAATCTATGTTAATTCATTTATAAGGCAAAATAAATAATTTTTCACCTTTACAGATTGAATGGTATGTGGCCAGGTTCAATAATAAAATGCTAGAACTGAACAAAAACATGAATGGCAGTGAGCATTCCTTGCATTATAGTTCACTACACCTTCCTTAAGGCCATGTATTTTGTAGAACACACTTTTTCTCAACTTCTGCTTAGCTGAGATGGGTGTCGAGAAGATTGATTGACTAAGGCTCTGAACCATTGAAATCTGCGATGCTTGAGAGGTCTGGAGTACCTGTTGGACAACTGATAACTGGCAGACATCTCTGAAGAGTGCGTGTTAGAGGCCTGGCTGTCAGGCCAGCAGTAGACGTGTCTGCTGGTCTTGAACGTGAAAACCCTTTTGTGTACATGGATGTGGCCTGACAGATTGCTGTTACGGGCATGTGGAAATTAGTATTTGTTTTCAGGCATCTCGCACTTTGTAATGCAGAGCACATTTAAATCCTACTCTGCCATAACTCACAGAAGTGCAGAACTGGATTTCTTGTGATAATAGCTTACTCACATCCTTTTATATATATATAGAAGTGTGTGTGTGCACGTGCGCGCGTCTTGGTTGTGCTCTTCTCATTTGAGGACAAATGAAACTGGACTAGTCTTTGCTGTAAGTTAGAGGAGCCTGAAGGCCTTTTGCCGGACATCTGCTGGGCTGCGGCTCCACTGGCCACGAGGGCGGTTAAGTCTGAGAGCGGGTGTAAAGTTCTGGTTTGGTCGTGCCTGGCAGCGAGTAGCGCCCCAGCTCGTGTGCCAGCTGTGCCACATCTGGGGAGGGACCCCTGCACTGGTGGAGCGCCTGGGCTGCTGTTCCTGCTGGCTTTCCAGCTGCCTTGAGCCGCTGGAGCAGCGCACAGCAGCTGGAGCAGGATCGGCGATGGAAGTCTCTAAAGTCTTGTTCGGCGTTCAGCTAGAGCCTTTGCAAATACCCTGATGTGCGTTAGGAGTAAATAATGTCACGCAAGAGAGGCTTAGTGCTAAGCGTCTAGGAGCACCTTCGTTGGGAGGTTCGCGTGAACGAAAGCTTCGCAGCGTAGCTGTAAGGCTTCCCTTTCACTACGAGCAGATGCGGACGCCTTTGGAGATCCGAAAAGTCTCTTCGGAATTTAACAGCGGTGGCTTCATTTTTTTTCATACCCCTGCGAATTTTCGCCTCCGCGGGTGCCTAATGAGGACCCGCGGAGAGATGGAGGAGCGGTCCCGCCGCCCGCCAGCCCCCGCTAGGTGGCGACCGTTCACTCCCGGAGCGGACCGGGACGGCGGGGAGCGGACCGGGACGGCGGGGAGCGGACCGGGACGGCGGGGAGCGGACCGGGACGGCGAGCGCCGGCTCCAACACCCCCCCCCGCCGGTGACGGGGAACCCTCGGGCGTGGGGCGGGCACGGCTCCCCTCCTCCGCCAGAAAAAGATGGGTTTCCGCATCCTCCGCCTTCTGTAGGACGTGGATGAGAGCGGCGTGGTGGTTTTTGATGGTTTATGTAATCGCTAAGCTTCTGATCCCTCTGACTTCAGAAGGTGAGGGTAGAATGTAGCCGCTCTCTGTTGAAACAGGAATTTTCTCGGTATCATCCAAGAAAAAGAAAGTTTTATAATAACTGAATTGACAACTAAATGATTTGTTAGCCGTTTTGGTGGTTTGGCCACTGGAAAAGTGAAGTGGAAGAGATGCTGCTTCTCCCCCCCCCCCCCCCTTATTTTTAATTCTCTGCAAGAGAGAAAAATTTGTAGAGGTTTGGTTTAGTTTTGTAGCGGTTTCAGCTCATTTTAAAGAACGCAAAACTTGGCGCAAGTTTTGGGGTTTTTTTGGTTCGGGGGATGTTTCTTAATGTGAAATACCTATTTATCTGCATTAAGTAGGTCATTTCTTGGAAGGCCAGTTCTTGAGGATGTCAGGGTTCCTCTACTAAAACAACTTCCACGTTCTGTTAAAGTAATTTTCAGTCCTATCGTGCAAACACACTTGATGAGTGTAAATTCTTCCAGATGCACGGAACAGCCAGTACTTCGAACAGCATGAGCTTATCTTTAGTGCTTGTTTTGCACTAACAGATTGTTAGGGTTCAGCTTTCTTACTTCTAAAGACCATTCCAACCCTCATTAATTGAAAATTAATACAGAAACATTTGTGGAGGAAAGTTTTTGAGAACATACGTTTTTCCTGTGTGCACGTACATAGTATAATTGAGTAGATTTGGGAAAAAAAGTACAAAAGCAGAAAACAATAGGCAGAAGTGTTTGGTCCTGTAACTGGGTTTTGAACAAAATACAGCAGCAAAAGTATTTAGCTGTCTTACAACAATACTTATTCACTCAGTGTTGTTAAGACACATAACTGAAAACTCAAACATCAATTTGGTACCTCTGAAACATGTCAAGTCCAGAAGAAGGATGCATTTTACAGATGCAACTGCTTAAATGTTTGGGCATGTGAAAGCTTACTTTTAACTACTTTTGGTTTTATAAATGTTAATAACTTTTGGTTTTAATCTCTTTGTAAAAAGCCTTTTAGAAGCGGGTAAGTTACCTGCTTTTCATCCATTTCATCCTATTCTGTTCAGCAAACTTTGATGTATTTCATGTGTTTTTACTGGATGTGAATTTGTTAATTTCTTCTTATTTATCTCATTGTTTGTGCATCTTCAAGACTGATAATACTGGTTCCATTCTAAAATTATCATTTACCAGGTGCTAAAAAACATGTTGGTTTGGTTTCTTGTGCAGGTGATTTTCTGTATTTCATTATAGTCATAAAGTCAAGATGATAGAAAAGCTGTAAGCTGGTCCTTGGTAGTTCTCTAGTCTCACGTACTTTAATAATCCAGGAGAGATTATCTACTTTTTTGACACCCCCTCCCCCAAGTGTGTCAATTCTGGCTGAAACTCAATATGTTATGATAAATATATTGAAAATATGAACAGCATTTGAAATTTTAACACAGGTTTCCCAATAATATCTTGGGCCCTTGCAAGAAGTTAAGTTCAGCAAAACTCAGTGTTACGGCTCCTTTGATAGTGGAGCTAGTCTGTAGGAATTATTTGCAAATACTTTACTATTAACCTGAAGTCAGTCAAAACAGTGTTCAAAGTTAAAAATATTTAGCTGGATCATATGGCAGAGCTGTTTTAAGGGGATTTCCTAGATGCTTCATGAGATAACCCCTTTGTTTCTTCCTAATGTTCATAACCAAACAAGCAAAACGCATATATACCCAGGGAGATCTGCTTTGAATCATTCCACTGTGGCGAGGGTTATAGGAAGTGGTAATAGCTTTGATTCAAAGAAATGATGCCCAATCAGGAACACAAGCCTTTTATAGTTGCAAAATGGAAAAAGCACATTTCAAGCTACGAACATGCTGAGAAGTCACTCAGCATTTTAATTGAAAACTGTCAGTTGGAGAGGAAGAAGTGGGTGGTATTTGTGAAGCAGAGTGAATGTCAGCAAGGGCAGAGGTGCTGCATTGTGTTGCCTGTGTTAGCATCAGGGTACACATCTGTAAATGATTGCTGCTGTCAACAGCAAAGTGGAGTATGAGTGTGGTTGCTGTTTTTAATGATGGACAGATTAAGTTATAATATCAAACGGTGATATATGCATACAATTAATGGGGCAATAAAGGAGAGGTCTGTGGAGTTAAGGAAGAGATGTGCTGTTTAGGGAGTCAGCTCAGGGTTTCTGGTTTCAGCTGTGTAAAAAGTAGTCTGAACTGTCCGGAATTTGTGGAGGGCACATGCCGAGCATTACTTATTCAACCGTCCATCTGTCCGTTGACTATACATGGAGGCAAAGGATAATTTATTTTTTAATTACAGTATTGGAAGAGTTGAATACCATCCTAGGTATGCAGTGTAGATGGCTTTTCTGAAAATATCTGTGCTGTGATCAGCTATGGTACTGGAAGACTGCAAATACATTCCCTGCTACTTCTTAAAAAAAAAAAAAAAAAAAAAAAGTACTGTGCATTTAGTGTTGATGATATCCAGAGCATGAGGATCCCAAGAGGACAAAATTAATATGCATGGATATGTACCCTGAACACTTTCTTAGTTTCAGATACTTGGGTTTCACTGAGTTTGATAGTCGGTGGGAGCACCAGGCAGCTATAACTCCATGTTAATAAAGATTTTTGTTGCTGAATTTCCTTACAACTTTGGTGTTTGTTGATGGTGGTTTGGTGTTTGCTTGCTGCTTTTTTTGTTGTTGTTAAGAAAGAATTCTTTATGGGGCCAGTAATCAGGAACACTGTAGTGGTTGCATGAAATTGATAGTTGAACAACCCGGTGGAATAGCAGATGCTGTGCAGTTTTTTAAGTACAACTTTCTTCCGTGCCGTATCACTGCAGAGTGCAAGTTCGTGCTTTGAAATGTCTGAGGTACGTGGTTGGCAATAGCTGTGAGAGGAATCCACTGGCCTGGCTATTTGTCCCAGTCTCTTGATACTTACACCAAACAATGATTAGAGTAACTTTAACCGTGTGGCATCAAGCAGCTTGTTCATTGCTGCACTACCATCTCTTGCAACTTGCAGCTCCTTCCTGGTGTTATTTCCAGTTCATTCTGTTCTTCCCATTAAACTGTTACAATTCTAGTAAGCATTAGCACTTTGCAAATTCTCCTTTTCATTATGCCATTCCTTGTCTTCTGCTTTATATGCGAAACACAGGTAGCAGTTAACATGATGTGCCTGTGCAGCCCCAGCTGTACAGCTGAAGTTTAAGCAGTGTAGTCCAAGTTTAAAGCTAATCATGCCCAGCTGTGCCCTTAGTCACACTTCTCCATCCTAATTCATCACTTCCCACTAGCTGAGGAGAGTCATCAGGTATTTTAATTTTTATTACAGATGTGTAATTTCAGCCCTCAGCTCTTCACCTCTCAGTACCGAGGCACTCTGGTCATTCTGCAGGAGCTCCCTGCGAATCCCCGGAGCGCTCTGCCTGAGGTGCGGATACCATCACCACGGCGTGTCTTCCCGGCTGCGCTCGCTGTTGCACGGGGCAAGGGAACGCAGCAGAGCGGGCAGCTTTTGCTCAGCCTCGGCCTGCCATGCCGCGTGCCGGCCGTGCTCTTGTCAGCAATGACGAGAGCCCTCGCAACGTCGGGCTGTGGATGTTCGCAGGGGAGACTTTGAACGGGAGGTCTTGGGGTGAAAAAGGAAGGAAGAGGAGCGGGTGACGTGCAGGTGCTAACCTGGGTGTCTCAGTGCCGCTGTCCGCCCACCCCTGGCACCTTCTCTAAATCCATGGTCCCCAGGTCCTAGCTCATATGTTAAATAGGGGGAGAGGAGGCACAGCCGACCGGTGCGAGGGGTGGTTGTTCTCAGCTGGCAGCACGGGTGCTCCTGGGTGCTGAGGTGGCACTTTCAAGCTAGGCTGATGTGTCCTTGTGTAAATAGTACTGGTTAGCGGTGCTGCAAAGGGGAATGATTTATGAAGAGTGAGTGTCTGCAGTTTTTAATAAAGTGTTTATGAAGATAGCTGCACAGACCCAGATTTTAAGGTTCTCTGTTCCAATTTTAAATGTTACAGTCCCTCTAATTTTGGATTATTTTGACTAGGCACAGCTGTTAAGCCTTTCTCTACTCTTCTGCCTCTCCTCTCCCGCCTCTCCTCTCCCCAAAGAACATAAGCCTCTCAAAGTCCACGGTTATCTGTCTTACTGTGAGCCTTGCCGGCTACCACATATTTAATGAAGGCTATTAGCTACCTGGTGATGAAGTTGACAGACAGACAGGAGAGTAACTTGAAATAGGACGGTGACTTAAAAGAAAGACAATACCTAGCTTGTATCAGAAGATTTAAAAAATACACATTTTCAAAATAATGTTCCTTAAAATATACATTTATTAAGAAGTTCTTAAACTTGGTTTGTTTTGGGAACCACATCTATGTATGCCACATCTGAAAAGCTTAGAAGAAGCCTTTACAGGTGTTTCTTTGGAAGGCGTTGTATTCATGTTGCCTGAACTGGCTTGCCTGTTAGCAGTTACCTGCCTTCCCAGCACATTGAATTCTTTGAGAAGAAAGCTCACCTCACCTTTTTAACAACTGACAAGTTAAGTTACAAAGGTCACACATTAAATGTTTTTGCAGTTTTCTTAGTGTTACTAAAATATCTCATTATTACTAATTTCACTTCTTCAGGTAGAATATGGACTATTTTCTATATCTGAGTGTCTTTTGCAAAATGTCATAGAAGAGCAGATCAGGGGTAAACAACAGAAAAACAAACTGTATCGCAAAATATAAGTAATGGCATTAAACAAGCCATACAAAACAGTGGGATGACAAATTTGCCAGTTCATAATGAGTTAAGTAAATTAATAAAATAATGTTATTTTGGGGACCTGTTTTTTGCTTTTAATGTCTGATAGTAATTTTCCAGTAGTCTAGTTTTAATGAAAACATTTACTCATGTAAATGAGGGTTTCGGTTTGTTTGTGTTGACATTATTATTTATTTTTGTAGAGAAAAAATTCCTCCTTTCTTTATCATCTACTTTCAGAAATCTTTTGGAATGTGGTGAGGAAATGTCATCCTTCCTTTGACGTTCATGTTTTGTTTGGGTTTTTTCTTTCATTTTAGTTTCTATGAAGTAGTGTAAACTCTAGCTTAATTTGATCTGGCATCCCCGCAGTTGAACATTTGTAAGTATCTTGTATTGTGGCCCATCTGGGTTGTCATAGAAACCCGAGACCTCCATCCTCCTCCTTGTTGTTGGAAATGGAATGCAAACAGGGCATCAAAGTGACGTTTTTCTAGTACAAGCGAGAACCCTGTGAAGAGCCAAACAGAAAGGTTTCTTATTGGTTTTATGCTCTTGTGGCCTGTTGTAGCAGTTGTTATAGTACACCCTGTTTTCTCTTGAATATCTAGCAGCTGAGTAATAGAAAAAATGTGAGCATCATGAAAAAGCCAAGCTTGTGTGGTTAATCTTGTCCACAGCTTTTTCCTCTCTATCTTTGCTTGAAATATTTGTCTTGGATTGGGCTGCTAACTAGTAAGGAGGTGCGGAGCATGTTACTGCAAATCATTTGCGCTGCAAGGGGCTGAAAGAACCAATTATGTAGCACGTACATGTGGCTTAACGTTTCTCTGCACTGATCCTCTATCCTCCTACAAGAAAAAACAGCCAAATAATTCTGGCAAGCATGTTAAAAGTTTTCACTTGCAAAACAGTAGAAATGCCAAGTGATCATTCTTCAAATCCATGGATTTAACAGATATAATTGCAAAATCATACACCGTTTCCCTTCCCCCACATACGCTCCAGCTGTGTACTCAGCAGTTCTGCCGGCATGCTGGTGAATGGTCGTATCTCCTCCCCAGGACAAAGAACCTTTGAAATCGCCGCTGAATACTAACCAACGCAGCCAATTGTACATGATTGTGGATTTCCAAAATAGGTTGAGAAATTATTTTCTGAACAGCGACTTGCTCATCCACCAAGAGACGGGCTCCGTCAGCACAAAGGGGGCACAGGAACAGTTTGGTTTTGTGTGTGGGAGAAAAATCTTAGTACAGTCTGTTCATGCTGAGCATGCTGTTGCTGGCCTAAAAGCAGCTGCCTCTATAGCCTCCGCTGCTGGTGTGGTTTCTCGAGCAATGTGGGTCACTGGGCAGGCTTCTGGTCGTCTTTAAATTGGTGAAAGGAAATCAGTTTCTGCCCCTGTGCAAAAGATGGATCCTCCAGTTTGGAGAGCTATGCGGTGTGGGAATCTCTGCTGAAAGTGTTACAGGCTTGGAGCAAAAACTCCTGTTTCATCATTGCTCTGGTAAACTGGAAGAGGAAGATGAGGAATGTGGAGGCAGAATGCTACAATCCTGCATTATTTGTCTAGCTCATAATAAATACATTCGAAATGCAGAGCAGGAAAAGGCCACTGAATTATTATTACTATTTACATAGTACCAGTACGTGTTAAATATTTCAAAAGATTTTTGCAGGCTAGGTTTTTGGCCTGCAGAGCGTACAAGCTAATTGTGCAACGTACCAGCAGGGAAACAAAAGAGGAAAAACAATTAAGAATGTGGGTCTGTGGGGTTAAATCGAATGTGGTTTACTGGTCAGTTTTTGTATATGTGTATATGAAGTATGGACTTTTTCTTCAATGAGTTATTTCTAATACCTTGAAAAAAATCTCAAAAGTATGCCCTGCACTGCTTGTGTCACCTTGGACATCCCTCTGGGCATAGGCCTGATGTGTCAGCGAGAAGGGACTTTAAAAGGGGCTTGTGTGACCAGAGGTGAGCCCTTTTTTCCAAGTCAATCTGATAAAATATAATGGTTTCTCCTGCAAGCCTGCCAGTGAGAAAGGAGTAATTTTGCTTGTCAGACTTCACTACTTTTCGGTTCAGCTTTACATTGTCTGTGAGTACCCTTTGCTTGTGCAAGCCTACTTCTTCTTACTGCTTTCTATGTTTCCTGCTATTTTTTTTTTATTTTGGAGCTTGTTTTTTGTTTTCTTCTGAGCTTCCTTGCAATCAATGACAGCTTGACCGTCTTCCTATGCAAACTGACAAATGTGTTTTGGATTAAGTGTGTGTTTGATACAAACATATTTATATGATCCTCCAAACAATTACCGTGAAAATCCTACTCTGCTCGTAACGAAGACTGCCTATACAGTGCAAAGTCAAGTATTTCTGTTTGCACATTAAAATCTTTACATTGGTCTTTTTTATTTCTGCAACACCTATCACACAATGACATTTTTATTACAATTGGTTTATATTTTCTCAGCCTTTGGTCATAGTGTTTCTTTTTTTAAAGCAAAGTTAGATCACTAGTTACTTACATGCCCTTGCATGTATTTACTGATAGAAGTGTGTGTGTAATATAGCTCTTTTAAAAGCCTCTTTCCTCTGCTTACATCCTGTCCCAACTCCAGATGAAATACAATAGAGGATAGTTTTATCAAAACAAACACATAAATATGCCCTATTTTCTTGAATATGTGCCCTGTCGTATTTGTTAGAAAACATAAAGAAGCCCTGAAGCTTTTTTCCCCAAAGCATCCCTGCATTTCAGCATCAGTTTGGTTTATTCAGAGGTAATATGAGGGAAAAAGTTATCTCAGCTGCTTTTTTCTTCTAATGGCCCCCCTACCTCAGAGCTGACAGAACCTGCTCCCTAATGTTGAAGCTCCCCTTCTTCTCATTTTGTGGAAGTTATCTGAGAAAGAGGGTTATGTGAGGGCTTATTTTTATGGACTGGAATTTAAAAGGGTACCCATTACGTGTATGAAACTTTAATTAGACTCTGGTTGCAAAGACAGTGCAGCTTTAGGGTCGTTCTCTTACGTTAATAATAGAGCTTGAGATCCCAGTATGAGTAAAGTTACCAGACCTGAGGACACAAAGCAAGATGGCTTGCTGTAACAGCCTGTGTTTCAGTTGCTAGGTTTCTGTAATCTTTCAGCCTTTCTCAACAGCGCAACATGTGTTTCCTTTAAAAAAAAAAAAAAAAAAAATCCATCAGTGCAAAACCACGGGGAGGAAAACTACTATTTTGTGATTTACAGCTCTTAGAGGCGGTTGTGATAGGTGTCTTTAGAGATACCCGAGAGAGACCTGCTGATGCTATTTTTAGAAGTCCGTGTGTTCTGAGCTAATGCTTCCAAACATATTCACAGCTGAATTGTCACGCAAGAAATGCTGACTGAGGGCCAATGAAATAATACTTCTGAGTTTCACTAAGACTGTCTGATACTTCAGAGTGCATGTTTAGCTGGTCAGACCGGTTTGTAGCATGAAACATGTTCATCTGGCAATATATTGCATGTTCTCTGCAATAAGTAGCAAGTCAAGCATATGGTCTGAAAACAGAACTTGCACTTCATTATGTGATGAAAATATACAGTAGTTTTTGTTAACCTTTTTTTTTTTTTGAAAAGGATTAAATGTGCCTTTAAATCTGCAGAGGCAAAGAAGAAATCGTGGTCTCCCCTAAAAACACAATTATTATGTATGTTTAGTATTGCATAAGAGGAATTACAAGAGAGCTTATTTTCTATTTCTTACCTCTCTTTGACAGAGAACTCCTTGGAGAATTACAGAAATTCATCAAAGCCTTCTTCAGAGTTCATTTTACATCTGTAGCATTTACGGTCTCTCTAAAAGTTTTAACAAAATACCATTAACAAAAATACACCCCCCATCCCCCAGAACCCCCCAAAATACATAGAGTTTTAGCCAGTTGCTCTAGGACTCCTTTCCCACCATTTAAAATTAGATTCTCACATTTGTATTTGTGATATCAACAGTCCCTCAGTCTTCAGGGATTATTACAACAACAGTATAAAAAGCCTCAGCAATTCTCTTCCAGGAGTACTTCACCAGACTGCACATTTCTGTCTGTGCTAGGTTAAAAGATCTGTTCACGAACCTCATGGCCCCCCAAAACCCTGAAGGGATCTTCTTTATTGACATAATAAAAAAGGAAAGTACTTGCACTATTCTTGACAGCTCCTCTGTAAAAAGGAAATGATGAGCCAGTGTAGAGCAAAATATTTCCTTCTGAAATACTTTCTAAGAGGTGTTGGGAAAAGAACAAACATTACCAAAAAGTTCCGAAGAGGTACAGTTCTCAGGTGATTAGTTAAAAAAAGGTCCCATCAACTGCAGTGTTGTATTCTTCAGAGGTGAGCTTGCCCGCTTGTTAGAAAACGGTATTCCAAATGGTGTTAGCAGCAATGGCTGACTGCTCGAAGAAGTGGAAGCACCTCTGCAATGCTTTATTCTGAAAGCAGTTTCAGCACTCAGTGCTTACAGCCAGGAATTTTGGAGCTTTCAGTCATGATTCTAGTACGTACTCCAGAAAAGGTGAGAGAGCAAGTTATAGAGGCATTAAGTATAATTCATGTGTACAAAAATTCAAAATTCTTTTTTACAGAAGTAAGAGCTCAGTGTGGCACAAAAACACGGTTCTGCCTTCTTTCACAGTGCTATCCTGACTGTCCTGACAAATTTTAATCCCAGCTCAAACAAGATTTCACTGTGTTACAGCATTGAAGCATTATAGATACATTTTTATAAAACAAGACATGCGGATGCTTTTGATAATTTTATTCAATGTCATAATCATGTTTGTTTCAAATTTATTAGGTTTGAGAGTGAACATCATCTTTAGTACAGAACTTATATCTGACAAAATTCATCTTGCATCTTAGTTGATATCAAATGCATCCCAACAACAATGTTCATTGTTCATCCAAGAAATTATTGTCACCAAGGTACTTGTGTTTGCACTTTGAGCGAGCTTATCTTAGAGGAAAAAACTGTCTTCCGAATATTCAGCTTTCCTGAGGCAACCTCAGCAGCGTGACAATTTTGGAATCACTGTGTTCAGTCACATCCATGAATTCTGAATTTATGTCATATAATATAGGCTTAGATGGCACAAGTTAAATTGCATTAAAGACTGAATTGGCATCTTTAGATTAAATTTAAGAAAATTTCGGAAAGGAGGTCCAGAATGGTTTAGAAAATTACTTAGATGTAGAAAAGGGGTCTTACGTTAAGGGTCTGTAATGATCACTCTGAAAACTGAGTCTCCTCAGGGTACTTTAGGTGGGTTCAGTAGCAGTGTTTACCTTTCTGTTACAAGAGAAGGGCCACCTCCGTTTTCCTTTGTAATGGAGGGGATCTTGGACAACATTCACAAGAATTATGAAATAAAATTCCTGTACCATTCTGAACAAGGACAGTGCCGGATTCATAGCTTGGCTTGTAGCACAAACAGATTTTGTTCCAGACACTTCAATGTTACCAAGACGTGGAAAACAGCAGATCACTTCAAAATATTAGCTGAAGGTTGGGAAACTTAGCATAGAAGAGAAGCAAGTTATATTTATTTATGGAGATGCATGCAGATGCGAGTATCACAATACATTAAACAACAGGAGAGGGATGGGAAAGGATAATGGAGGTAATAGCAAAAAGAGTATTACCATTACTCACTTGTATAGGCCAGTTCCGTATACAACTTTATGTTGTGAAGTCATTTGAAACGGTTAAAAATTCCAATGGATAGTATAAAATGTCATTTGAAAGTGCAGATTTTGCAGTGTTTCATTTATTTTTTAAATAATTTGGATTCTGTTCCAGATTGTTTACAAACCCTCCTTACAAATTTGTTTCCCTTTTATCTGTGCAAGCATGTGCTGACGCTGTTACTTGGTGTACACAAATGCTAATCTACCTTCATGCACATGGAGAATAGCTTTCCTGGCACTGAGTTTAAAACTCCCATAGAATACATTATTAATCGAAGAAGTCTCTCTTTTTAGAAAAGCCTATCATTTATGTGGTCACCATTGAGAAGCTTATAGATAAATATAATGCTGTTTGTTAACGGTGCGGTCTTCAGAACATACAACAAACAACCCCAGATACTGAAAGTGCATTTAAAAAAGATTTAAATTTCAAAAGTAATTTTCCTTCTCTGCACACACTAACATGATCTAATTATAACGTAACAACAGCTTCTTTTCTATTGCCCTGCATGCTTTAATGCTCTAAATGTGTTTCTGTTGGCAGGTCTCTGCAGTGAGGTGAAAGCATGGTAACTATTCAGCTCCCTATAGTGAATAATTCCCTAGTTCTGCATTTGGCTTTCAAATGCTAGATCACGTATCTATGAAGTTCAAGGAGTAGAGTTGTGAGGCAAGTGGGTAGGGTGAGGCTGGTGTCCATCTGTGTATAATTTAGCTGAATATGACTGCGGCTCAGTAACAGAGCTTCAGCCCAGCTTCTGCTAAGTCTGCAGTGCTGAAGTGTTCCTTTAGTTACACGTGCTGGTCTTGCAGACTCTGCTGAGCCTTATCAAACACAGCCAGTTGGTGCTGCTGGTATGAAAGCACAGGGGAGCTCTCATGTGGAAGGTTAATGGAGTGTAATTAGAAAGAAGAATGAACTGCTCATCCACTCTATCTCACTCTACCTGCACTGAGAGTGACAAGTGCTCTGATCTTTTATAAACCCTAGAGCAGAGGTTTAACAGTCTAAAATATGACAGTATAACTGTCAAACAAGCAAGCACACTGTGAAGAAGTACTATGAACTTATGGATAGGAGTGTTTACATTCCCTTATGTGGTCTCTGTTAGTACTTTTTTTTTTCTCCATGCTGGATATTTTCTGTATTGATACAACAGGTCTCAAATGTGTTTTCTTGTGAGGTGTCCATCAAAGCCAGAAAGATCTTTGTGTTCCATGCATGGCTTCTTCGTGTCTGCGCCTCGTGTAACTGTTACCTTGCAGGATGAAGCGATGGCACCATCCTAAGGCATTTTGATACCAAGGAATTAAGCTTTCATAGAGAAGAGTTCTGGCGGGAGCAAGAACAGCTACTGCGGTTTACATTCCAGGAACTAACCGAAATTTGAGATTACATACATAATTTGATATTAGATACTAATGCCTGATCCTGTTAATTAAGTTAGGTACTATGTACATCTGCTGAAAACTATCATGTTCATAAAATTTTTTTTTGTCTTTCATCTAGCATGCAGATTTTTTTTTTTTCTTTTAAAAGAATACTGATAACCTTTAGTTGTGAAACTGCATCTAGGAAGTAGAGGGAAGATACCACATGTCAAATCCAAAAGGGACAAGATTAACCAGTTTAACTTCCTGTATGTTAGAGGCCATTATATTCTACCTTCAATACTCCTCTGTGATGTCTTCTGACTTCAGGGAGACTAGGATGGTTTGGTTATTAGGGTACTAACTTTCTGTCTTCCACATCTGTGTGTTCCAGAAAACAGGTGGTGGATTGGGCTGCCAGTTATTCTGAAGGCCCTTGCAATGTCAGCAGGTTGATTAGGGGAAATTTGCCCAGCTAATCCTAGCAGGCAGTCCACATCCTGCATTGCAGCAGAAGGGAAAAAAAAAAAAAACATCCCAGCAAGTCTGACCTGGGGAAATTTTTTCCCATTCCAAGTCTAAAATCAATAAGAATCTAAATATGTAAAGAAGGCATACAATAAAAGGCATCAAAGGAAGAAGATAAGCTTGCTTTGCTTAGCTTCTGTTCTCTAGCTGTGGCTAATATCTCGTGTTTCAGAGAAAGTTGAAAAAACAAACTTGAGTGTATCTGGTTGTTTGTGCCTCCGGACATGTTCGTATTCTGAAGAGTAAGGCTGTCTATATGTGGAGTTTCAGTGCTGGAGAAGCGTGCTGGGAGCAGTGCTGGCACTTGCACTGTCCCTGTAAGGGACAAGAATGAGCGGAGGCTTCCCAGGTCCCAGATCCCTCTCCTCCTCACGTGTACTATACAATCTCCTCCAAAACTTAGATTAAGTATTACCTTTAGAAAGCTGTATTACCTTGTCCTAAAGACTTCAAACCATAGTAGACCATTACTTCTCATATTAGGCTGTTTTGGCATTTAACCATCTCTGCATGTTATTTCAAGGTTGAATTTGTCTGCCTTCAACTTGTAGCCACAGAATCATCATTTTACATTTCTCAGAGAAACTAAAAACCCTCCCATCATCAGATTTCTTTCCCGTGTATAAATATCTATGCTCAGAGAAGTCACCTCTCAATAAATTGGATATGCTGAGCCCCAGTAAGCCTCACATTACACAGCGTTGTTTGTTGGGTCCTTGATTATGTTTGTGGTTTTCCTTTGAGCTGTCTCCAGTAGCTCTGCATCCCTCGTGAAAAAGGTAGCTTTCCGTTCTTTTGGCAGAATGCCTGTTCTTGGGTGTTTTTAAGGGAGGTGGAAGTTCACCAAATCTTCAGTTGTTGAGTAGTTTTAGCCTTGCTTAGTGAGGCGCTTTTTGCGCTGAGATAAATTTACACAGGGACAAAGTCCCCCTCCCTGTGCCATTTAAATCGGGAGGCTAAGGAAGAACCATTGCTTTGTTTTTCAGAGAGTCACTGTTGACTGATCCACAAACCTTGATACAATTGAAGACCAGCAATTTGGGTCTTCTGCAGTGATTTAATTTGTCTTCTCTGTGAAGCAGGCATTTTTCTTTGTTTTGATCGTGCTTGGTTAACTAAAGAGAATAGTACAGCAGGTATATTTAGCTGTACAGGATATCTGTATTTGATATCCTGTTCAAGTGACTAGGAAGAAGAGAAAATCTCTCATTTGAGTGAGGTAAAACTATGACTTTTTGCTCTGATAACTCATTCTCCCTATGAAGCGCAGATCAGCAGTGAATTGTGATGTGATGTTGTTAGTGATGGGTTTTAATTGAATTGGCGCTAAGCAGTATTTGGTTGACGACGTAGGGAAAAAGCCTGTCTGCTGCTGTTAGTTTGTGATGTTTGTAAACCAACTGTGGAAATGAAATATTAGATGCTGCTAACAACATCAGAGTAATCAACAGGTAGTTGTGCAGTATAGCTTGAGCATCCAGATCTTTCTGTTCACAAAAAAACAAGTTTGCATTCTGTGGTGAAATAAAGCTAGTCATCTTGCTCGATACTTCCGATCATGCATGAAGCACATGAGCATGAACTGTGTGTGTTTCCTTTCATGAGGAGGAGAGGAGGTGTGATTCAGTCATGAGAATAGCTGTAGGATGCACAAGAATCCTGCTGAAGCTGATTCATTTTTAGTCAAGGGACTGTTACTGTGCAGTAGTACGCTGTAAAATTACTTGATGACTATCCCTTCCACTTGGGTTGTTCAAAAATAGGAGGAGTTATCAGATTAGAAAGTAGACTTCTATTTACGTTGATTGTTTCTAAAACATGAAATAAGTTTACTAATTTAAATTGCTCTACTGTGCTTGCTTAATTCAGACAAATTCATTTTAAAGGATGTCACGTTATGAGGTGAATCAGAGGTAGGAGAAGAGAAGCAGCAGGACTTCCCCGGCAAAGGTGTTTAGCTTGGGCAACTGGCTACCGTATATAGATGCGAATGGCTTTCCCATGGGGGTGGTTGTTCCTGTGTGTTCTCCTGCACAGGAGAATAATAACCCACAGTATTTTTTGTGCTGAGATTTTATATCCCAAGCTTCGGTCCATGACAGGTTTTACAAGACCACGTTATACACTTCTGGAAAACTAGGTTCAGTCAGAGATCATAGAAACATACTTTACGTTGAAGTACAAAAGAACGCTTGTTTCATTTCTGCACAGTCTAGGTGGCTTTTTTTTTTTCCTAAGGAGATTTTTTTTCCTGAAACAGGCAAATGGGGGTAGAACAATACAGAGATGGGCAAGATAAAATTAAAATGAGCACCTTTTCTGTGGTAGTCAGCAGTTTAATTTTTTCGTTTCTTCAGCCTTTTCATTTTAAGGTGATCCTCACATCTTTTTACCAGTTTGTATTTGTACTCGGAAGTATTTCTGGGAAGCAGAAAAACCTAAACCAAAACAAACCTTTTTAAACCTTGTCCAATTTTTAAAAAATTAATTTCGTTCCTTTCATTTCATTCCTCCTTAATTACATTCAAAGTACTGCACTTAACTGTTTTTCCTGTTCTGTCTGTTGTCATACATTTAATTCTCCATTCATTAATTGCTTCATTGTTTAATTATTGTAGCTGTTCTTGCAAGTTTCTTTCTGTTAATCTAAGTACTAAGATAAGGAGGTAGATACTAGGTTTATTTGATATATAAGCTGCAGGAAAACGTTGTATGTGTGCTGCTTCAACTAGTTCAGTCTCTGTTCCCTACTTTGTGCAAGAGTAAAAATTCTAAAATGAGAAGACAGTGATGCATAAGGCATTTCATGGTACAACATTCCCTTCCAAAAATTAATTGATCTTGTGGTGCTGCAAATGTAAAAGACACGGTACTGAAAATAAAGCAATCAAGAAGTCACATAAAGCAGAATGGCACAGCAGCTATTTTTGGTTATTTTCATTTACAATTCTAGCTATATTTTTAAAGAAAATAAAAAAATTATAAGCGTTCTCCCTCATTAAGAATGAAGGAATGAACATTATTTTCAGAACTTACATAATTCACTTCTGAATGATTTCTAGCAACTTCACATAGTGTTTCTCTATTCTAAAGGAAAAATCCCATGTTCTTTTTCGAAGTACGTATGTTCATGTGTGAACTGTGTATTTATTTCAGAATCGCACCTGTAGTAATTATTTTAAATAGTCTAAAATATAATGAAGTGTTATAAGTTTGCCAGCATTTTTAATGACAAAAATACTTTTCACATCATGCCAATGCTATATAGCAATATTTATCTGACAAAGTGTCAAAGTAGATTTTTACGGAATGAAGATTTATTTAAATTCCATTTTACACAAGGTACCCTATGCCGTGTTCCGTAATTGTATTAAAGATATTAAGACTGCAATGCAAGCTCACGAATTTAGGGTGTACCAAAATTAACAGTACTATCTTGGTCCATCTCTAGTGCTCATCGGTTTCATAAGTCTATTGCTCAGTTTCTCCCATAGGACCATCGTGGCAGAGGGAGGGAGAAGCATTCAGTTCCCCTAACACGCTCCGCAACCTTTTAGACATGCAGAAGTCGTCCTTGTTTCTTTGTGCAGCTTTAACCATGTTTTCTGTGGGCTGAATGCAGCACGTGCTCTTTGGGACAGTTACTGGAGTGTTGGCAATGCAGCCATTGACTGGGTATGGTTAAGATATCTGTGTATTTAACAAAAGCTTAAAAAAAATTAGGTTTTTAAACTATAAAAAGAAATAGTGCACATTTTGGTAATCGTGCCCAGTAAGGCATTCAAGTATGAGGTGGAGGTGGTCTCCCAGTCCCACTGCTATGTTCCCATTCAGGACACAAGCACCCCTGCCCCAGGAGAGTCTTTTCTTACTGAAGGATACAGGTGCCAGTTTGATCACCTTTAAGAAGTAGGAAATTGTACCACACTTTTTTCTTGGAATAAAATTCTTTCTAATGTAGTTGGTTTAGATTTTTTTTGTTGATAAAAAGATCTGGGTATGAGTGAAGCACAGCCAGAAGTGCAAAATTCCACAAAAATTCAGGATAACCACAGAGTAGCTGAAAATACTTCTGTAGTCCTGTGATCATTCTTTCAATGAAATTTAATTCAAGTTGTTTTGTACAACAGGTTTTTTTTCCCCTCGCTGGTGTAGATTCTGCGTCATCAATTTCTATAATTGGATTTCACTATTTTAAATTTTAGATACTATCTTAAAGCAGTAGATGAGTGTACCGTTATTCTCCTTGCTTGTAATGTTTCCACTGCAAAATTCCACTCCCAAAAATGCGCCCTCTTTGCGGGTTAAAGACTAACTGTGCCAGGGCTCAAAAAATCTTTCAGCTTCTTTCTGCCACGGAAGTTTTGGTAGCTTTCTGTTTTGTCGAAAAGCAGAGGTATTTCACTTCTTTTTGGGTAGTGGCAGGGGATGGTGCTGGCAAGGAGAGGGGAGTGAGGCTGGAAAGGAAGATTGCAGAGCAGTGAAATTCCCTCCATCCTCCCCACTCCCAAGTTAGAGCTTATTTGAAATCGGTACTTTCTCCTACCATTTCATTCGTAGCAGTTGGCAATTTTAGTATCCCAGAGAACATTTCTTGGTCATTGGAGGGAACAGGTAACAAGAGGATCCCTAATAGCTGACTTCCTGGGATTGGTGGAGCAGGAAAGCGGGTCACTAGCAGGCAGCTGAGCAATTCAAACCACATCAGCTTTGTTTTTGTGATACAAAAGGTATGCATTGCAAGGCTGTTTAGTACTTTACTTTCCTCATTTTTACAAGATTTTTATATTTTAATTTGTATATATTTTTTGAAGTTTAAAAATAGACCCTCCTTTAGATATGTATGCTTTTCTGAATGTGTTTCCTGGATGAAGAAGAAAATGTGTCACCAAATACAACAAGGAATCTAGTACTTAAAAAATTGCTGTACTTGGAGAACTATTTTGTTATTGATTGATTGATTGATTAAAATGGAAATAATGCTTAGCTAATAATGTTAAACTTAAACCTTACTAAGCTTTAAATTTGCCCCAAGGACTCTCCTTATCTTATAGCGACATATTCGTGATAGCTTTTTATGTGAGCACAGAGAAGACACCTTTTGGCACAGATATATGGCCAACAAGACAGATTTTCTGCTTAATCAAACCAAAATAATCTTCTAATGCTGTGTTAGGATCTGGCCTGTGGCATGAATGAGAAAGTGGTATCGCTAAATGTCACAATATTGATTACAATTATTACCTTTAAGAAAGGGTCATATGAGATGTCTAGGGCTCTGTGAACTCGGTGGTGTGAACGGTTCTTGATGAGATTAGTGATAAAGATGTCAAGACAGCAAGAGCTATGAGATGATGTAGTATGCTTATGGGGCACTGTTCGACAAACGGATTTTGAAGTAGTCTCATAGTAACCATTGCAGAGGGCTAGTTAGTTTTTGGGTAGAATACAGTTTGGAAGAAAGGATGTGATTATTAATTTCTTCCATGTTCTGAATGTAAAGAGAGGATTGGCATTCGGCTTTGAGGAAAATTCAGTAAACTTGAAAGACAAATGCTTTTCATATATTTGTAGTGTTGCTGGAAAAGAAACTTTTAGGTATATGGGGAGAGTTAGAGCTTTCTGCCGTGCAGAAAACTATAATGTTGTGTTTATGATGATGTGTTTATGATTGAGTTAATCTCAATTTAAAATTTTGAAGTTGTCAGTAAGAATTTAATTGGATTAAATATTCTTAAATAAGAGTGGGAAGGAAAAATGGCAATGATTAAATTTAAAGAATTAGGAATATTTCTTTAGATTCTGCGGTACTTTTAGATGACCTCAGTCTCACTGGCACTCAATCTCTAAGGCACATAGCTAGGACTTTATACCAGCCTTGGCAAATTTCAGCTACACAGGTTGTACTTTCTGCAGCACAAGCCACCTTCAAAATTGATTAAGAACAGTCGAATAACTGAAGATCCATTTTACAAAACACGGTTTTAATGAAGTAGCGAATCTGACAGTGGACAAGAGTTTCTTTCATACCGCCCTCCCGTTTAATCCCCTACAAAACAAGGCTCTGGTAACGTTGCTGCAGACAGACACGTGCCGCGGCTCTCGTGCGGCTGCAGAGCAGCGGTTCCAGCAGGATGCTGTGGAGGAGCCGTATGTACAGTGCCAGACCAGCGGCGTGGGTTGAGACCGAGCAGAGGGTAGTGCTGGAAATGGGCGTAGATCTGCTCGTAGTTTCTGTGCAGGTGCAACCCCGAGAGTCTCGGCTGGTGTTGCTAATTAAGCTACGTAACTTTGGCAGATGTCGTTCAGAGTCTTCCTCTGGATAACTGCTAACAAACAGGTAATCCCAACAGTCTTGCGGATAGTAAAAGGATTTCTGTAGTTTCAGCGTGGTATTTTTACTGACAGTTGGTAGAAGCAGCTTAATAAACTGCGTAAGCAATTGGCATGCACTGCAAACTTCAGTTTTACTCTCTGAATCTTAAAAGCATTAGATGTTTCTTCCAATTTAATATCTGCATAATGGATATGGATGGCAGGATATGCTGCTGCCAGGCAGCTCTCAGCAGCCTCTAACAGGCTAGCGTAGAATTCCAGAGCAACGGTGTTTTTCCACTCATGTTATCCGTCTTGTGCCAAATATGCTGAGCCTCAGTTTTTGCACAAGGCACTAATAAAAGTTGTGCTTCGGTCCTGTTTTTCCCCAGCTCTGCACTCTGCGGCTCGGGCCTGGGGGTGGAACGGGCGGTGTGTGAATGCGATGTGACTCACCTCGCTCCTGCCCCCCTGCTCCCGTCCTTGCTGGCTCTCGCCCTGCTGTAGCAGTGTGGCAGAGGAGTCCTCCAGCCTGCCTCTCCCTCTCCTCTCTTTCTTTTTTTGGTTTTTTAAAAAAATCCTTTCACTAACGTTCCTCCCGTTGTAAAGAACAAGATGGAAACGTATTCTTGGGCCATTGCTGCTGATTTCCTCCGGTTAGGGAATCGATAGAAGAGCACTATTATCACTGAATTTCATACAGGCAGCTGGGGAAGACAAAAACTCCCTTCCTGTTCATGCCGGGTACAGTAATTCTTTAGCCTCCTGCGCAGTGTACGTGCAGTCCATTTTTTGGCAGGTATTCCATAGGCATGTTGCATTATTTCCTCTCCCACTTTGCTCAGTTCTCCTCTCCTCCCCCTCGGGTTACTCTCTGGAAATGTTTTTTTCAGCTCTTGTATCTGCTTGCTGACATGGCACTTTGGTTTGCATGTTAACATGGTTGATCTTTTCAGAAAGCAATTTTAAATGGTTGTTCGGTTACTTTGTATACGAATGAGCTGATAGACACAGGCTATTTAAAACTATGTATAATATCTGAATTAGAAAAATGCCTTCTACACTCCTATTATTTTCTCCTTGTTGTAGAAGGGAACAAACAATTTACAGCTTTTAGGCTCTGACAGCTTTTAGCACTTTTCTGGATGCAGTGTAAAATAGTTCCTTCATGCTGCCGTCCATTACCAACTCCCTGAATTTTCAGTGAGGTTGGGCCTGTGTTTCTGTTGTCGTCGGAACTGAGCGTGCATCCCCAGCCAGGGCTGTGGGGTTTGTAGAAGCCAGGCAGTCCACCTTCTGTACACCTCTGAGGCGCTGAATTCAGTCTTTTGCAAAAAGGTGAGTCATGTGAGCGCACACATTTCAACCTTATGAAACAGGGGTGGGTTTTTTGTTGCTTGTGTGTTTTATTTGGCTTTTAAAGTTCCAGTTCTCAAATCTGCCAATTTGGGACCTTGCGCCTTTTGTTATCTTCTTCTGGGCTAGAGGTACACATTCAGTGTGTGAGGCACTGTGCAGTTTTAACTCATCATAAGCAAGGCACTCGGAATCAAAAGTCTACAGTATGTCCACAAGAACTATGTAGAGAACAGATGTTTTGTTAGCTCAGAATTTCATAATCCTGTGTGAAAGAAATTTGAGGGGAAAAATTGTTTCAGTTGCTTGTAAATAGCTGGATTTTTTTTTTCCTCCATGTCTCTGTTTTGTACTGTGTCTTAATACTAATGCTTCAAAACAAAAATCAAAACATTTGATATTGTCAGAATGTTGGGGTTTTTTCTTTTCCTTTCTGTGTAAATGGACCTGCTTGGGGCAGCCCACTGTCAGCACCTGCCTCTGGTAGAGGTTTCCTCACCATTTCTGTTTCCACTAGAGCTTTCTCAGTTGAGCCCCTACATCTGTTGACTTCATTGTCCTCTTCCGAAGCCATCCTTGTCATGTAACTGTTTCGGAGTATGTGTATGCTCTTGATCAAGGGGGCTTAAGTATATATCTAAATCTTTTTAAAGCTCTACTAATTTGAGGGTGGTTGGAGTGTAGGAAAAAATGTCCATTTTCTGTCATGCCCACAAAAGGTAAAAAAAGTCTTGTGGTGGTTTTTCCCTTGTCCACACTAAAGTATAATACGAACATAAATTGTGAGCCCTTATTACCGCTGTGGCGACATGGTATCTTACCCTGCAGGACACCTGGTCAGCTCTTAAGTCTGTTGAGCTACTCTTTAGAGAGACACAATGGCTACCAGGAGAAGAAGCTTTTAAAAATAATTTCAAACTTTCATGGAAGCTATAATGTAATAGGAAGTCTTTAAGCTGGAAGAAATATATCTGTGCCATTTCCTTCCCGTGTAGGTAGCCCTATCTTATTTTCTTTCAGGTGACAATAATATTGAACAGAATGACCACACATCCATGCCCTTCCTATTCCCTGCTTTGCACTCGAATTAGCTATCTCTCCACTCAGTTTTGATGCCTGGTACAAAATGGCATCCCCATTGCCTTGAAGTCAGCTCCGAGGCATCAACCTGAAGTCCTTTTTCGTCACTGTTTAGGAATAGTGCATGTTTGAAGGAGTCAGAAACTTTGGAGTCTGAATGCTAACTTGTCTCAAGTGAATATAGGTTAATGAGGTCTTGCAGTGGTTTGTGAATGGGCTGAATTTTGGTGGGTGGGTTTCTGCAAGGACAGCAAGGTCATCCTGCTGGGCAGCAGTACTGACTGCTCTGTGGCCTATTTTGACACAGTGCCCATTAGATAACACCAATATTTAAAATTCCAAAAAAAGAAATCCCACTAAGCTTCTGGTCAGTTCTTTACTTACATTAAATAAATGTAACTTTAAGTGTTATTATCTTCTCTAATATGTGCAGCTAAATAACTGTCATCATTTCTGTTTATGTTTTTGTTTATTTGGTAGAAAAGAGTGGTGGAACAGCTTCGAAAGAATTTGATAGTGAAGCAGGAACAGCCAGACAGTAAGTTTCAAATACAGCCGTTGGCACAGTCAGAAAACAAACTACAGACACCACAGCCGCAACCACTACAACAGCTACAGCAACATCACCATCAACAGCAGCAGCAGTCTACTGCACCCTCTCCAAACGTGATTGGATCACAGGTAAAAATCTCTACAATAATTATTTTCCTTGCTAAAGGTGAAGTTCACTAAAAAAAAAAAAAAAAAAGAAAAAAGAAAAGTGCAGAGAGAAAATTGCAGACTTTCACTTACACCTGTTAGTGTACCAATATCAATTTCTCCTTCTGTGCATTTACAGATATGGGTCTTGTGGGGTTTTTTGGCGATAACCTCCTATCTGAGTCAAAAAGATTACGTGGTTCTTACAAGTTGAATCATAACCTCACAGAAAAGAAGGGTGGCAGTATCACCTTTCTTAAAAATAAATGGAAGTTTAGCAAATGAGCCTATCTTTTCCATAGGTGCATGAATGATGGTCTGTCCATACCCGGTAGGTCTCAAGAAACAGTAAAGACCTTACACACGCTGTGTGAGGTGTATGATTAAAATACTTTATTTGTAAAAGACTAACAGAGTGCCCACTGTATCTGTGAACAAAATGTAAGAAAACAATTCAGTCCTTTTTCTGCTTGGTTCTTTTTAAACAGATGTAACTCATATCAAATAATATTTACCTGAGTTTGCAAGGATTCATCTAAAAGTGTACAATGTTAGTTGCAAAGTTCAAGTTTTAGAAAGTAATGTCTTTATTGGGAAGGTACACTGAATTTCAGTACAGTATAGGATTAGAGACATAATCCCAGAACTCACCAGATAAAGTGCTTTGCCTCTACTGAGAGGGGAATTCCAAGTTTCTCCTGTTCAAATATTTCGAATCCCCAAAGCGTGCTAATAAAACAGCTAGAAAGTGCACGGAGGTGTTTTGTAAAAAGAAGTGTGTGTGAGGTCTTTTAACCTGTTGACGCAATCTCAGCAGCTCATGTTTACCTGGATAGGCAGATGGCAGAATTCACCTGTGAAGTTTACTTTATGCACTTTGCAGTGAATCACAACCATAGCTTTGACCAATTGTGATTCTTGTCTTCTGTTTTCCTGGAAGTAGAGGAAAGAGAAATGGTTGGGCTGTTAGTTCTCTTATTTAACTCAGCAAGTTGTTTGGGATGCCCTCTAAAAATATATTTGTGAGGCTTAGGTAATTGTATTTTTCAGAAAAGAATATTGAAGAAATGAAGCAACCTTAACTAAGGAAAAGGCATTTCTGAGCAGCAACATCAGTATCAAAGCTAAAACAGAACAAAGAAATAAATATTACTGTGTCCTAAAATATTTATAAGCAAACAATGGATCACTCTTTGCTGTATCACTGATCTCTGTTTTTCAGTCAGGAAGCACGACTGCAGAAGCAGTTTCATGTGTTTCTCCATATTCCAGACTTTGCATTCATGCATTAACTTCCAGGTCATCTCCTAGGTTGTAAAAATTGAGGTTTTGTTCAAAGTTAAAGAGCCCTCTAGTGAAACAGTCAAAAAACTGCTACACCCTTTTGACTACCATTGATACAGTTGTACTTGGAAAGTACTTACAAACTGAAAGGCAGGTCATCCTCTCATTTGAATAAATAAGCCAGCTTTTATCCTTAACACTTTTCTACTTTTGTTTATGTTGGTATAATTCTGAAGTAACTTCACTTGCTTCTGTATACATTTCACATCTAAGGTTGTGCCTCTGTCCTGTTGCCCCTTAATCTCTTTCAGCAAAGAGAAGTCAAATATTTTGTCTCTCTAGAAAGTTTTTTGGTGCCTACTTTTGCAAATAATGCATCTTTCAAGGCTGTGTCAGTAAAGAGAATGCTTTCAATGGTTATTTTCAGAGTAATTAAATTTAGGAATCAAGGTATATATGCTGCCTTAATCGTGACATTTTAATATACTTAATATAGTCCAGTAAGAAGGGCTTTTTAAATTTTCATAAAGCACCAAGTCTGCTAAAAGGTCATATTATTGCAATGTTATTATGTGAAATAATGCAGACTTACTACAAATGCCACTTCAGTATGAATTCATGCGTTGAAAACTTTTTAGAATAACCAAGGTAATTAATGCTCAGCAAAGTAACAGGGATATTCAAGCTCTGTGATCTGCTGACAAACTATACTCTTAGTACTTACAGACTTACTAGAACCCCTTGAAAGAGTCACAGTCTTGTATTACATGATTGATTACACTTTTCTTTAAAATGTTTATGGATGAATGTAATGCTTGTGAAAATTATACCATGTTACATCTCATTGGAAAAGCTTGAATAATGTTACTGCATTACAGAAATGGAGCCTCTTGCTTTGGAGAAAGTGCAGCAGAGGTCGATAAGCTCTTGAATCTCAAAGTTAAGGGAATTGTTCATGTTGCAACAAGGAAAAGTCTGGATTTTGTATAAATGTATAAAATTGAAGCATGAATTATCCTTTGATTTGGCGTTATACAGTGTTTGATTTTTTTTCCACACTTATGTGTAATTAACAGGGGATATAGTTTAAGCATTATGAAGTAAGAGGTGTGAAGGTAAAATGCATTTTTGTTTAAGGAAACAATATTGGTGAAAATACTGAAGAATCCAACTGGAAATATATTTATATTATTTTATTAGAAAGAAGAGAAAGGTCTTGTGTGACTAAAATCAAGCAGCCTAAATGAGGCGTGTTCAGAATGTGAAAAAGACTGCCTGATCCCTGGTTCTCCATTTTTTCCTGTTGTAGAGCCTAGTGCTGACATCAGGAGGGAATGGTGGTTATTTCACACTGAGAGCATCCGATTGTGCCAATAACTGTTTTGAAGACATAGTGCCATTGGTACAACGGATTTTTTACACCAAAGAGAAAAGAAATAAGCTCACTTGCCATTCCGTTGAGTGTCACTTGTCATGAGTTTTCTGTGCACACTGTGTTCTGGTTTTATATGGAGACTCTCTTGCCTTGTTGCTTTTTGAATGAGATTCATAATTGTCTTGTTTCCCTTAACATCTTAGAAGATAGTACATTTTAAAACAAAACTATGAAATTGTAGTTGTTTTAACTTTGGAATTTGTGGGCATAGTGTGTTCAGGCATTTCAGATAAATGCTGGCATGAAGTGATTCAAAATCACTCTCATTAAAACAGGCCAAGAGCAATCATGGCATCACATATATGTCCAAAACCAGCCCATTGCACGGAAGTTAAACTTAATTGCCTGCAGCTGGACAGACTAGCAGCCAGCTCATACAACTTCAGGATAGCCCTACTGATATTCTTAGGAAAGAAAGCTAAGGGCTAAATAACTGTATGTATGGCTAAAACTGAAATTTGGGATACCCAAAATCAAAATATGTTTTTGTTCTTAAAGAAACCAATTTATGAATGTTTTTTCCCTCTTCCTCTGATTGTGAGGATCTCTGTAAATGAAGTTTCCATTTGAAAAATTGAGTTTTAATTGAGAAGCTAGTTTGCCGGTATGTTTCATAAACCTCCACCTTACAGGTCTGATATTGACAGTACGTGTTTGGAAGTAATATAAAACTAAAAGATCCAGAAATGTATATGCCACTACTAACACTTGATTGTCATTTTGTCAGGAATTTGTTTTGAATCAATCTGTAATGCTGCAGGTGATTGAAATAGACCCAACAGGTGCCTCAAATGAGAATCCTTTCTAGCTATCCAGTTTTCAGAGACATAAGATAATGTGCTTGTCTGAACAGTAGGTAGATAGATTCAGTGCTGCCTTTTCTTTCTCTTACTGTCTATTGTTTCTGACTAACCAACCCACGTCCTGTCTGATACGAAGTGTCTCTGTCTCTTACAGTGTGTTTTCTGTTTCCCTTAGAAAACTGTAACTACAGCTTCTATGATCACCACTAAGACACTACCTCTCGTCTTGAAAGCAGCAACTGCGACCATGCCTGCCTCTGTTGTGGGTCAGAGACCTACCATTGCCATGGTTACTGCTATCAACAACAATCAGAAAGCAGTCCTCAGCACTGATGCGCAGAATGCACCAGTCAACCTCCAGACAACAAATAAGGTCACTGGGCCAGGAGCTGAGGCAGTCCAAATAGTGGCAAAAAACACAGTAACTTTGGTAAGAGTTCCATGTGTTTGCCCTGCAGATATGCGTGGGTTTGGTTTACAAGAGGGCTATTGGGGAAAAAAAATAGTCAGTTTTTTGCACAGAAAGAATAGTAGGGATATGTCGTGAGTCTTCACTAGTTGACATTGTTAAAATGGTAGTCTAAGAGAAAAGCATTTACTATCCCCACAGACTGTTACTACTGTTTTGCTTTATAGAATTAAATCAGTGCTATTATGACCTCTGTGTAAAGTTTCCCCTATTAGTTGTTGCTAGTCATGGGGAAGTAATGATTGCTTTGCCCCTACCTAATCTACGTGGCTGTGTTCTGCAGAATTCCGACTCTTTTCTTTGGTAAAGGAGATGTCAGACTTTCTTCATTTGATCAGTTTGGATTTTCATCTTACGTATTTTGAGTCAATCTCTCTCGTTCCCTTTGCATGATAAAAAGTCTCTGGTGTTAGACACATCACTTAACTCTGCCCACTACCATGTCTTTGCTCACCACTTTTTCATACACATACACAGATCCTGTTCTTTAAGTATGTATTTTGGAAAGTGCTTTGATGACATCACACAGTCTTTTCCAGAATGGTTAGCCACCTAGAAATAAAAGAAGCAATGTTTTAGAATTGGGTTATATAGGCTTCTTGGTCTGGAAACCAGTCATTGTATAGCATCATGACAGGGAAATTTTACTTTTGGAATAAAGGCTACGGCTTCACTAAACATAAATCCAATTTATCTTTATTAAAAAATACAGTTCCATAATGCAAATGGAAGTAAGTTTGCTTCCTCATGAGGCATATGTTTGCAATCAGAATAGAGAAGACTCTTTGAGTGGAGTTTTTTCTACTGTTCTCTTTTCCCATGTCATCGCTTGCACCACTGTCATCTGTCCTTTCTGTCTGTGCTTCATTTCTTTGCTGAATAACTTAGGTTTGGGGAGGTGATTTTGTTTTAATAATAGTTCATGATTTATGTTTCTGTAGCAAATTTCATCAAAAATCTCAGAATATTTTCCCAAGCATTAATTAATCAGTACAAGACCTTTTTGAAGTAAATTGCAGTCTTATGTGGGTGGACGGAAGTACAGAAGGGTGGAAACTAACATGGACATTAATTTCGGAGAAGCTCACTGGGTACTCAACTTAGGGTAGCTAGTAGTGCTGTTCAGAGGTTAATTTTGTGGCAGCTCTGTCCAACTGATTTCAGTTAGACAGGGAGGTACTTAGGATGCCTTAAAATCAGATCTTAATTGTTTCAAATGAATGGCCTACTTTTGAAAATTTCAAGTTGTGTATTTAGAGCCCCTCATAGTGTCATTAACATTGCTAAAAGACTTGTAACTTTCAGATCTTTTCTGTTTGCGTGAGATGCTCTTTCATTCTTCCGTATGCCATTCAGTATGAAAGGACAATGGTTCATATAGCTGGACATCAAAGTCTGTTATTATTTTCTGTCCATTGTAAAGCAAATTTTTAACTATTAAAACAAATAGTCATTATCTTCAGATGAAATGGTTTTAGATTGCAGAGCACAGTAGTTAGTACAGTTGAACTAAAAGAAAAGATACCTTCAATTTATGGAGCAAGGTGTAGGAACTGGAAAGTAAGTTTAGCTCTGTCTTTAATACATTTCTAATGAGGAAACTGTTACTGTGAAAAACTATTTACAGAGTGGAAAACCAGGGACATCAGGTCTGCAGATACATTGAGGATGTTGATATTGGTGAACAACTGCAGAGCTATTTTTCCTCTTCCTGATCTCTTACGTTCTTCTAGCAGGTTCAGGCTACGCCTCAGCCCATAAAAGTGCCGCAGTTCATCCCTCCTCCCAGACTTACTCCTCGTCCAAATTTTCTTCCACAGGTGAGTGTACAGAGAACAAGCAATAGAAGGAGGAACTTAATTATGGCATAGATAGGAGAGAGTTTCTATGAACATCATTTCTGTCAGTCTTTATTGGTGACCTGGTGGAGGAGACAGTTCATCTTCAAGAGGTTTGCAGATGATGCCAAATTTGAGGGTGCAGTCAATACTCTTGAGGGCAGTGCTGACATTCAGAGGGCCCTAGACAGGACAGAGGAATGGGCCAGCAGGAATCTCTTGAGCTTCAGCATGGAAAAAGGCAAAGTCTTGCACCTGGAATGGACTAGCCCCCTGCATAGGTACAGGCTGGGGGCTGGCTGGCTAGGGAGCAGCACTGCTTAAAAGGTCTTGGTTGACAGTCGCTAAACTAGTGATGTGCCCTGGCAGCAAAGAAGCCTGGCAGCCTATTGGGCTCTACCAATGGGACCGTAGCCAGTAGATTAAGGGAAGAGATTATCCACCTTTCCTCAGCAATCATAAAACTGGATCTGATACACAGCATGCAGTTTTGGGCCCCCTGGTTGATAAATTTGAATGAATCCAGGGAAGGAAGGCCTCTAAGATAGCTGGGGGGGGCAGGAATATATGACCTGCAAGAGGAGGCTGAGGGTTCTGGGCTTGTTCAGTTTGAAGAAAACGTTTTGGGGGCACACTAACAGCAGCCTTATTTCCAATATCAACAAGGAAATTAACAAGAAGATGGAGACATAGGTGCTTAGCAGGAGAATTATAGACAATGATCATAAATTGGAACAGGGAAGGTTTAGACCGCGTATAAAGAAACAATTCTCTCTTTGAGGACAATTAGGAGTGGAAGAGGCTTCCCGGAGACATTGTGGAAGCTCCGTCCTTGGAGTTTTACAAGACCCATCTGGACAAAGCCCTGAGCAACCTGGTCTGCATTTAGTGTTGGCCCTGCTCTGAGCAGGAGGTTGAATTAGAGACCTCCTGAGCTGCCTCCCAACCTGCATGAGTCTGTGATTATGAAATGTGCATATGATGATCATATATGATCCTATTTACATCAAATGAAATGAACCTATGGAACAGGTGTCAAAAAAATCAAAGCATCACACAAGGCCTTAAATTGCTCTAATTGTTGTTTGCTGCTCATGAGTAAAAAAGAAAAAACGATATGTCTCTAGATTGTTCCTAAGTATTTCTGTATTGCAACAGAGAGTGACCTCTGTTTGCAGCTGAGCAGTAAAACTTCTGTTTTACTTTTTTTTTCATGGTTTGGGAAAGACACAGATTTCTTGTTCCTTTAAAAAAACATCTTGGAGGAACTTTTTCATTTGTAAGAAATACGTGGTACTGTGAATAAAAGTCTAAATCTTTTACAAAAGAAAAAAGGAAAATATAGGCTGGTATCTGATTAAGATTTGAGGATGGTGAGATCTGTTGGAATGTGACCTAGTTTTCCATGATAAAATGCATTATGGAGTATTAAAGGTGGATAGGACAAAAGGAATCAAATAAGGAAAAAGACTTTATTTTCAGAGTAATGCATTCTACTTCTGTACTCTGTAATGATGTGATAAGTAGAAACTTAACAATGGGAAAGAAATAAGCAAGTATTGGTGGTGGAGTATATGAAGATTCTTGTGGTTCTTTTCTTTCTTGTGAAAGAAGAAAAGAGTAATGACTGCATTTACGTGTAGCCTTTAGCACTTTCAATGAGGGATTAATGTATAATCTTGGCAATTTTTTTGCTTAGCAAGATTGGTTGTGCAGGTGTCTAAATAATATATGGAGTTGACAAAGGTAACGGGGATTTGCTGAAAATTTTAATTATTTCTTTCAGGGCACAATCAACTGTTCATGATTTCTTGGAGTCTCAGTATAAAGCCCTGAGACACACTTTTAACACGAGAGCCTCAGCTGTGCCTGTAAATATTACATGAATTTTTTGGCTTGCAAAACCAATATGTTGATTTAGATACAGATAAGGCACTTGGCAATAAACATGCAATATAAGTGTCTGTGCATCCAAATACCATTTCGGGGACAGTGACTGCATATGCAAATGTTATGGATGGGTTTTATGCAAGTAGGTTTGAAAATGTGGCTTTTCCTTCTCACAGCACATACTTAGGACACTATGCTAAAAATTACATTCTATAAAAAAATCAAGCAACCTTCTGCAGATTATATAGGCTGAATTGAAAGACTTAGTAAAAAAGTTCATCTGAAATACTGATATACAAATCTCTTTCTTTTTCTTTTTTCTTTTTTTTTTTTTTGTAGGTTCGACCTAAACCAGTTGCCCAAAATAACATTCCTATTGCCCCAGCACCTCCTCCAATGCTTGCAGCTCCTCAGCTTATTCAGAGACCTGTGATGTTGACAACAAAGTTCACACCCACCTCTTTACCCAACTCTCAGAACTCCATACATCCAGTTCGTGTAGTTAATGGGCAGACAGCAACCATAGCCAAAACTTTCCCTATGGCACAGCTCACCAGCATCGTGATAGCAGCACCGGGTACCAGGCTCGCTGGACCTCAGACTGTACAGATCAGCAAACCAAACATTGAAAAACAGGTACAGATAAGAAAGTGTCTACTAATGCAACGTACCAGGTTTATTGCTTTACTGTGCCGATTTGGAGGGGATGACAACCACGG
>JANHGO010000042.1:56533834-56550438 GCA_024606505.1 Aquila spilogaster | reverse complement strand
GGGCAGACAGCAACCATAGCCAAAACTTTCCCTATGGCACAGCTCACCAGCATCGTGATAGCAGCACCGGGTACCAGACTTGCTGGACCTCAGACTGTACAGATCAGCAAACCAAACATTGAAAAACAGGTACAGATAAGAAAGTGTCTACTGGATAAACATACTGGATTTATTGCTTTATGGTGCCAGTTTTGGAGAGGATACGAAATGGAGAAGCTTTCACTGGTTGTTGGAAATATTCATGTTCCAATAATAGTACAAATTATGGAATGACTTGTGACTCTTGGGGTAGAAATTACCTTTTTTCTTTAACATCTTCTTCTCATACTTTAAGAGTTTTGTTCTCTCTCTACTTTTCAGCTTCAGTTGTTTACAAGCAAGCTATATTCCAAGGCTGTACTTATTTCTTGGAGACCAAGTGCAAACTGAAATCCATGTTCACATGAAGTCTTTCAGAAACACTGGAAAAAATATTTTCAGTGTTTTTGTTTTTCTGATGGTGCCAACCAGAGAATCAAAAAAAAAAAAAAAGAAGAAAATCATAAAAGTATATAATCCAACCAGTACAGTAATTTCTTTCTTGATCTTGTAGTCTCGTTGTCTTATGATTGGACACAAAATAGACTCACTCATCTTTAGAGGACTGGTAGTTTACCAGGACTAAACTGGGTTAAATGAGCAGAAGGTAGACCCTCAGAAACAGAGCATTGTAGATTCTTAAAGTCTCTCTCCACTGAAGACATTCTTAAAACTTTTATTTTAGCATGGTTTGCAGCTGCTGCTTCCTTGCCATTCAGTTCAAGTGAAGCAATCTTCTGTTTCACTTTTAATTTTTTCGTTTATTACATGTTAGTAATATACCATTATATAATATATAATGCATTATCTATAACATACAACACGTATTTATGTAATTATGCATATATTACTATATATTTTACTTACAAATCTTTCGTAGACTAATGTGCCTTGAAGTTATCTTCCACGTTTGAAGTCACTTGTAGAGACTGAGATAATCTTGTGCATGAAAGATATGCTTGTGTTCAGTTCTCCGTATGAATTCACATGAGTAGGTTCTTGTGTACCTCAAGGCAGTTCTATGAGTTATTCAGCAATGCATGCCTTTTTCATATGATTTGAAGTTGTACTTCTACAATACTATACTTTTGATGCCTATTCCTTTTGATGTCAGCAATACTCATTTGCTCTTCAAATAATGACTGGAAATTCAAGGAACTGTTGAAAAACATACAGAAAAATGTTGGTGTTTTAAATAATATACTGACTTTTCAGTATATTTTCCCCATATGGTAATGGGGAAGAATTTGTGTCTTTGTAGAGATTACCTCGGTTTGTAGGATCAACAGCTATGCCACGGGTTGAGGACTGTCATGCAGAGTTTTGTGGTACCATTGAAAAAGAATCTAACTTAAGAAAAAAAATGCAGAAAAATATGAGGTCTTAGGAGTCAGAGAGAGAGTTTTTGAGCCATTCATAATTCTTCAAGAAGATTGAGGAGCCAGAAGTATAAAATGCATGTAACCATGCAGAATGGTTTTACCTGGAAGTTTTCCATCCCATACAGTATAGTGACTTCTGTAATGGAGTTAACTCTTGTGATGACTTTTACTGCTTGCATGGCTGCTTGGGTTAATGGAATGGTTGTGAGGTTGCTCTATCCTTTGTTAAAGCAAAACACTATTTAACATTCCTCTCAGTCCGATTCTTTGTTAATACACTGCCGACTTTAAACTATTTTTCTCCAATTCTGCTGGAGTATTTGTTTTGCTTTATTAGTCAAAGTAAAACAGTCCTCCTTATCAGGGAATGAGAGGAACACTGTTTTTCTTTTCAGACTATTAAACCGCATGTGGAAGCAGAAGAGAAACAAACAGAAAGTCGTACAGTTACTCCACCTGCTGCACCGAAGCCAAAACGAGAAGAAAATCCACAGGTATCAGAACACATCCAGAGTTTTTTCCTTTTCCTTTTCCTTTTCCTTTTCCTTTCCTTTCCTTAAAAAAAAAAAAAAGGAATTCCTCTGTCTTTCAGAAAACACTTTTTCCCCCTCCTCTTTCCTCAAGACTCCTAAACTTTAATATTCCATATACTCTATTGGGCAGCAGTAACTATCAGTCTATGACTGTGGACCTATCCGGTTGACAGAATAAGAAATCTAAACAGATGTAATGCATTTGCTTTTTTCATCCTGGTCTTTTGTTAAGTTAGAAGTTTGGAATTTCCCTGATACTTCCTGCAACCAGGAGGCTTAGATTACAGTGTTGTTTTCCATTCCTTTGAGCTTTTAGACTGCTGGAGAACTACTCTGCCTAGATTTTATTTCAGTTTAGGTCCCATTAGTCATGAGGGGATGGAAAGACCAAAATGGCTATTTCTTAGAGCCTTTCTGCCATGTTGAGCTCTGGAACTGATTACAACTAAATGCTCTGCTGTGTTTGTTTTTTTTTAAATGGATTCAAGCTGACTACTGTAATGTGAGCATTAGTTATTGTCAGTATGAATTCTGATTTTCAGATGTCTGTGCACTTCTTGCATTAAAATTAGAATCTCTTGAGAAAACCATAGCCCTAATCAAACTGCGTAACAGACTTGCTCCTTGTAGTCTGCAATAATATGGCAAGCAAACTGTGTTGACATTTACTAAGAACCAATCACAGTTATCTCAGTGTTTTGGAAGTAAAGAAACTGCTTTCTTGTTCCTAGCTCTGCCAACTCTGTGATCATAAGCAATTGGCATTTCCCTATGTCTCAGCCTAGGTTCCCAAATTAACGTATATAAATGAAAAGTGATTTATAGAAGCAAAGCATTATTACTAACATTTTTGGTGCTTAGTTGCCTGTCAGCTGGTTTTAAAGGGCCTAACTAAAGTAGCTTATCCTAATAATCAGAATTGTCGTGATCTCTGTATTTTTCTCTTTCTTCTCTCTCACAGAAACTTGCCTTCATGGTCTCTCTAGGACTAGTTACTCATGACCATCTGGAAGGTAAAAAAAGTGTCTTAAGCTGGTTCTTGAGCTCTTTGTTTCATAGCTGTTCTGAATGGGAATTACAAGTCCAACGTATTTCTGTATTCATTGTAGTATTTTCTTGCTCAAAAGTGCTTTTGGGATGTCTGTGCTCTTGATCTAACTAGTCTCTCGTGCGCATTCTTCTTCATTCTCCTTGTTACATGGAAGCAAAGCAGTTGCTTATGCTGCTGAGATCAGAAGGGTCAGTGTTTGAAAAGAAAGTGTATGCTTCCATAGGAGAGAAGTTTGTAACAATATTGTTGCATTCTGGGCAGCCTCTGTATCTGCAAAGTTATTCCATGGATAATTTTACAGTAATCCACATCTGGATTTCTTATTTATTTCATGATTTTGTGGGACTGTAATCTGCAATGGAAATGAATTAATAGATTATAATTGGTTTTCTTAATCATATACAATGAAAAACAGCCTAACATTACAACAGTTTGCCTATTTCTGTACTGTGTTTATTTTTAGGTATTGACAAGGTTATCAGAGGCTTCTAGTTTTAGCTCCCAATTACACTGCCTGCCAGTATAAAAAGTCTTAGTCCTGAAGTACTCTTATTTAGAAAGAAGATGACGGTCATTTTGTGAGTTAGTTGAGCACTATACTCGTATTCTTTGTCAGCTCTTAGTTTCAAACCTACAGAAAGTGCAAGTATGATAAAGTTTCCTCTGTTGAGCAGGAATGGTGTTCTGTAGAAATCTTCATGTGCAAACTGCATTCTTAGGAACTCATATAATTTCTAGGGCCTGTTGTTTTCTAACCTAAATGTTTTGTTTTTCAAGAAATCCAAAGTAAGCGGCAAGAGAGGAAAAGAAGAACAACAGCAAATCCAGTGTACAGTGGAGCTGTTTTTGAGCCTGAGGTATTGATTTCTTGCTGGGGGAAGCTGATCCTTTCATTCTGAGCTTGTGTGCTTTTCTGCCACATTGCCACCTAAGCCATCTTCTGACAAGACAGGGAAGCTATTGTTTGTAATTCATGTGACCACTGCAATGATATGACCCTTAGATTTTAAATCAGGAGGCACACTGAGGTGTTCTTATAACATTTATATCCTTTTCTGCCATCCCCTATGTAAAACTGAAATTCAGTGGCAGTGTCTGTTAGTCTTAACCATTAGGTCAGCTTGCATATTGGTCTGAAGCAGTCCAGAGTCACAAGTAGCGTAAAAAAGCTAACTTCTCTGAAGCTATGCTCCAGAAAACAGAGCAGCTAGTAATCATATGTAGTACTACCTTGCCATTCATCAGCTATTTCATATAGTTGTTGCCAAAAATGTTAGCCAGCAAAAATGGTTATGTTTTCCCTTGCAGCGCAAGAAGAGTGCAGTCACGTACCTGAACAGCACAATGCATCCTGGAACGCGTAAAAGAGGTGAGGTATACTTAGACATGTCTTCCTGCTCTGTACCTCTTCCTCCATCTTGTGTTTGCAGTCCCCTTGTTGATTTGAAGGGCAAAACAAAGAAGGACTTTACAGTACTTCGTTTGTCTAGTAAATTTCCACGGTAGACAGATCTTGACTTTTAGGGATTAGCGTAGCAGGTTTTATTAAGCAGCTCAGTGTTTCATTTCAGTTTCACTTTCCTCCACAAAAATAGAGCAGAGTGAAAGGTGAGATGTCTGAACATCATTTAGAGGTGTAAAGCTGCTGTTGAGATTCTTTTTAATAACTAAATTGTATTGCTACTGTCAAGAGGAAGGTGGTTGTGGAAGAAGTGTCTGTGCCCTAAGTAGGAGAGGAAACTTAGTATGAGAAAAGCTTGCTCCCCACTGGGAGCAGGAACGGGTCCTTGGAAAGCATTTGTCTTGAGAAAGACTATCTTGCTCATTCTGAGCACTTTATTGCAAGCAAAGTGCCACTTGTCCAGGAATGGAACATGATCTTTGGTATAGCTATGCACTATTCTCCAGTCCAAATTCTTCTGTAAAAATAGATGAAATTTTAATACTTATGTTATGGTGAAAGAGATGACTCAGCACAGCACAGCAGAGAACTGGTTTTCATACAAGGCATCAACCGCACATATATAGCAATTTTTCCTGATTTTTGATGATTTTCTGCAGTTCTTAAGAACTTATGCAATCAAGCATAGAATTGACCAGTTCAATTATGACTTTTTTTTTTGCTGCAATGTCAATTATTCATTTGACATGTACTCTCTTTGACAAATCTGTCAGTCCAGAATGAGTGTGACAGAGCTGACCCTTGTGCTGTTTTGAATGAAGCATGTCAGTACACCACTATCCTCTAATAACATGAAAAATATTTTTTCTCTAATAGTATGGTATGGATTTTACAGAGATAGAGTTTTGCATTTGCTCTGTGGATAAATAAATGTTCCTACTTCTAATATGATTTCTTAATTCTATTTTATAAATCATTGTGAACAATTACTGCATCAGTGACAGGGATTGCATGCTTTTGTGCTTGATGTTCTCTTAGCCTGTTTATGCATGCTGACTGCTATTTTACTGTCTTTTTTTTTTCTCACACTGCTGTGAGCCTGCACCTTGTATCAGCACCAAATTAGTGGCATGCATTTTGAATTGATAAAAGATTTGGTTGTATACATTTATTTTGTGATTTAGAATAGCAGTATATTAGTTGAAAAGCTTATGCAAGCATGTGCCCTTGAGAGCTTTAGTTGGTGCTGAGCATGTCAGAAATTTCAGCCGTGGACATCACTATCAGAAATCCATTTCCAAGGACATACTAAGTTCTGGAACATATCCAGACCTTAAATGCAAGGTTTAGCATGTTAATAGGTATGGACTGACAATCTGTAAACATAAGATCTGGGGAATTATTCCTAGATCCTAAGTCCTTTATGTTTATATATCCATAAATTACTGTGGAGAAGGGAGGCAGAAATGTTGGTTACATATTGTTTTTTGCTGTCTTACTTTGCATACATAATTTTACGAAAATAGTTACAAATACATTTTGCACTTGTGCTGATTTGAAGGAGCATATAGGAGTTGTGCGTAGTCAAACATACTAGACTGGGAAAGGTTAAGAAAAAACACAGAATTTGAGGAGAGTCACATTTTAAGACCAATGATAGATTACAACTGGTAGTGCTGGGGTTACGAGTCGCACAACAGGACCTGTTCTTGAGGCACCCTAATTTAAAAGATGTACCAGTAGAGTAGGAAGTGCTGATCTGTGGGTGAGTGGGTTTAAGAAAATGAGAAGAAAAGGAGGGGGTTGGAATGGTGAGTGTTGGCCTCTGATAAAGGACTTAACCTTTGTGTAGATTTATGCTGGCAGTAGAAAGATAGGAATGTGTGGGATAAGAGTAGAAAGGATTTCATAGTGGTTATTGTGGCTTCTATCTAGCTTTGGTGCCAACATATTTTCCCTCAAAACTGAGTAGCCTTGTTTCTAGGAGTAGAAAGCGTCCCCAGTCTGCTTTGGGGGGAGCAGTTCTTTGACCTTCTACAGAACTTATTTCTATTTCCTTCTGAAATACATCTTTTAAATGTTCTTTCCTTGCAAAAGTCTA
Organism: Aquila spilogaster; assembly: GCA_024606505.1. Taxonomy (NCBI): domain Eukaryota; kingdom Metazoa; phylum Chordata; class Aves; order Accipitriformes; family Accipitridae; genus Aquila; species Aquila spilogaster. Next base: position 56,543,891 of record JANHGO010000042.1, on the reverse strand, counting down.
CTTAAGTATTTCTGAAAAAATGTTTAAATCTTTGCTTCTGTCCTTCCACTTGTAACTTTTATATTAACTTCCTCTCTGTGCTACATCATTTCCTTTTTCATGCTAGCCAATGAGGACCACTGGCCAAAGGTATGTAAGATTTTGTTTGTTTGTTTGTTTGTTTGTTCCCTTTTGTTAATATGTAGGTCGTCCACCTAAGTACAACACGGTGCTGGGGTTTGGGGCTTTGACGCCCACGTCCCCTCTGTCCAGTTATCCTGACTCCCCTGAAAATGAAAAGACAGAGACCACATTTACTTTTCCCGCGGCTGTTCAGCCTGTGTCCCTGCCTAGCCCCAGCTCCACAGACGTAAGTAATTCTTGGGGAGGGAGGTTACTTTTGGAAAGATACGCAGAAATGATCACAAGGAAAATCTTTGCAGATTTTGCTTCTTTGGTCACACTCATCCTCTGTCCTGATCCAGTGCAGTGGAATGATCCAGTATCCTTTTAACACCCTTCCTTTTTCCTCCTGCACATGTGTTCTTATCCTGTAGAGATTTTATTTATAACCTTCAGTGGATTGAAACACTGGGAGGCACTAGGCATGCTAGATGAGCTCATTTCCTTTGTGCCATGTTTGAGATCTTGTCTGATGGAATTGAATCTGTCATCCATGGTAAAGGGGGAAGGGGAGAATAAAAAATATTACTTACAGACCATAATAACAAAAAGTTGTGGTGTTTCTGTAATGGGAGAAGGAAAACCTCCTGGATCAGCCGGGGCAGCCGGGAGCAGTGTTCACAGCACTGGTTATGGCAGTTCCAGTGTACTAATGTAGCTGAATACACTGCCACGTGATCAGATCACAGAATCTGTCTCGACTGAAATCTGATCATTTTGTCATAATTTTTAAAGAAGCAAATATCCCCCTTTTTTTTTTAAAGTTAAAAGCGAAGATTTGCCACTCAAAGCGCAGCCTTTTTTAAAGTTGCTGAGAACAACCCAGTTATTTCATTGTTTCTGTTTCTTACCAAAAGCATTAAGAAAAAATTAAAAGGCTGTGCATAAGCTCCTGAAAAGAAATAACAGGAAAAGTTGATCTGAGTTACTGTGTGTGTAATCTGAGTTACTGTGTTACTGTAATGGAGGGACATTATGGTTTGTCCAAAAGTGACTCTGTCCAGTATGAGTGAAGCAATTCATTGTACAAAACTTGTCAGGAGTTGTAGTGTAGTGTACTTCCAGTGAAGTGCTTGCCTTTTAGTAACTCCTAATTACTGGGAACAGTTTGAAAATGAAAAGGTACTGGCTTATTTATTAATATGAATAAGTGATCTAGGTTTTTTTGTTTCTTTGTATGCTTGTTTTTGTGTTTTTTTTTTTTAATGTAATATCATGTATAATTGAGAGCCAACAACTTGAAATGGACTTCAAGGAAAAGTTGAGTTGGACAGTTTTATTTTCACCTGTGCAGTTTCACCACTTAAAGAGCATGGACTGAGGGACAAACTCTGTTGGCCACAGAGAAGAGGCAACAGAAGCCATCTTGTTGCTTCTGAACTGTGTTTGTTCTGTAGAGGTAACAGAAATAGAAATAGTGGAAGCGTGTCTGAGTCATAGAAATAAATAGATGCAGTTCTGATACACAGGGAATATGTATGTGAAATTAGAAAGTGCTCTTTTATGTAGTCACTTTTGAGAGCAGAATAGCACTCAACGATAAAAACCCTCTCCTGACAGTCAGATGAAAGAGACTGCGGAACAGGGAACAGCCCCCCCAGAGGAAGGGCGTACCAGCTCCATCTCTGGGGACTTCTAAAAGTAAGCAGTAAAATTGACAAGTAAACATGCTGGAGAGAGCATTTTTTACATTGGCCCCAAGAGAAGGATTGGATAATGTGTTAGGTCTTTTCCATCTCTGGCTTCTGTATGTGTATTTCTGGTCATTTCCTAATGTATAAGAGCTCTCAAAACAGTATAACGTGGTGTGGTGCTATTTTCTTGTAGTGCCTGGTGACAGCAGGCTAAATCGAGAATAGAGAATTTTTGTAGCATTCTAATCTAGTTCTGAACACCCTGAATTTTCTCAGTTTGAATAGTGTTCAGACCTAACTGATGGATCGTTTCAATATTCATTAATTATGAATCTGTGTTCATCAAAATATAGACAGGCGTATTTATTCCAGGTAGAATAAAAAATGCTTCCTGTTGTTACACCTCCAGCTTTTGGTGAGCATATAGAGTGAAAACATGATACGTGGATGCCCAAGTAAAGTTATTTTAAGAGTCTCAGTTAAAACCATTCAGCCATTTCCCAGGTGGTTGAAGAAGAAAACCACAATTTTACCCATCTTTAAAAGATTTTTATGCTCATTTACTTGGGAAGTCTAATTCTTTTAGGCTTTAGAGTGGAAATTTGATGTCTGGTACCCGAAAAACCTTTTTTTTTAGCCAACCTGTGAAAATTGACCAAGCATTCATCACCACAGCCCAGAATGGCCTTCTTGCTTTTCTCCTGAATTATCATCTCCTGAATGACGGAGATGAATTCTGAGGGGAGGATGAAGCAGGAACCTGAGATGGGATTGGAGATAAGGGTGTAGGGATAGAAACTGAGAATAGAACCTGGGAAAAGGAGGGAAATAATAAAAGGCAGGGCTGAACAAAGCTTTTTTTTTTCTTTTTCTTTTTTTTTTCCTCTCGTGCAATTGGCTATGAACCACTCGGTTATGGGTGATTCGCCCTCACACAATAGCATATTCACCTGGAAGATAGCAATTGCCTTTGACAGTCAATTACTCAGGAGCAAGAATAATGCAAAACTGTTCTGTCTAAAAATCTCTATTCTAGTGATGGTTCAAGTCTGTGGTCACAAAATGCCTTTTTATTAGTAAATTAATAAATGTTCCAGTTGAGCAGAGCACTAGAGAACATTCAGACTGCGAAGTCAAGCTCATAAACGTTAGGGAATGCCTAGATTATTTTGCTTGTGATAACTTAATTCACTTACAGCACGCATATCTATTATGATAATCTTTATTAATGTGGCCTTGCACAATTCTTGTTTCAAAATATTTAGTTTTACCGTGTTATTCCAGTGAAACGTACATATACATATACATTTTATATTCAAACACATAAACTATACACACATACTTTGGATTTGATATTGTATTGTTCTGTTGTATTGCTGAAAGCCAGGCCTTATTGCTCTAGACACTGTATAAAAATAAAGGAAATTGTTAGGTGTTCAGAAAGCTTCCATTTGCTTTCCCATTCTCTTGGTAGAGAGGAAACAGAGCGAAAACTGACCTTAAATCACCCTTTATGTTCGCACTGTTTTGAAATTATTCTTCGGTCTCTTCTGCCTATAACATATGTTAGAGCATCGTCACCGAGCTCTGCTCTAACATAAGTTGGCTGCATTCAGCCTTCAGGGAGCAGGGCCAGAAGCTGAGATTAGTGGGGTGCATGCCACAGCAACAAATCCAACTCCCTTCATGCATATATTATTAACTGTCCATAAAACCTGGGTTGTTTCTTTGGAATCAAGCATTGGCTGGGTTTTTTTTTTTTTTTTTTATGTCCAGTTATTAATTTTGAGGAAATACCAGGAAATCTGCTTTACTGTTTTGATGAACCAACAATAGGACTACGGATTTTGTACCTGTGTGTTGCCATTCTGATGCATTCAGAAACACCGCACACTGACCAGCGTATCACTTCTGGTTTTATAATGTTCTGTTGAATTTTGAAGGCTTTGGGCCTAAATTTCTTCAGGTCACCCCTTCAAGAAGCAACAAATACGCATCTCTTGTGTAGGTCTCTTTCTGCAAGATATTAGGTGTATCAGTTTGGGTTTTTTAACAGCACTAGTTAGGCACCTAAGCCAGGTGCCAAATGCCATTTGTAATCAGTGGCAGCCAAAGGCATCTTAACAACCCATATAATTCTCCAGAATGAGAATTTTCTTCTAAAATGTGAGAATTTTCCTTAGGTTGCAGAGGATTTTGGTTTAGCTTATCTGGCACCCGCTGCCTGCCTTCCTTTCCTTACTTGTGTTCGCAGAATGCATAATGGAGGAAAAGAAGCTCTTCCCAGCCCGGTTACGCAGATCACTTCAGAGGAGGGATGAAATGTCACTCATTTCATTCTTATGTTAACACTGAAGAACTCTGTGGTGTTAAAGTATGAAATAACACCATAACCCAGCTGCCAGTGATCCCTGGGAATTACAGAACCAAAAAAAGGCACTGATAATTCACTGAAGGTCGATCAGCGGCATCAGTGCTAACCTTGGGAATTAAGAGAAGAATAGCATTCCCTTCAAAGAAAGGCCTCATCAGCAACAGAGTCAGGAAGTAGGAGCCTTAGCAGATTGCCTGTGTCTCATTCTTCTAGTATGTTTAATATTTTATCCGTAGTACAGGTTAGCATCATTTTTCTTGTCTGGCAACTTAATGTGTAAGTGCATGGCCAAGTCCGGTATCATTCCAAGATAATGGAACTTACACGCTTGAAAAGACTGTACGGCTCAAAATGAAACATTGCATGCACTGATAATGCCTATATACAGTGGGAGAGCATGTGCGCAGTTAGACTCAGCACACACATTTTAAGATTACAGTGTTGTGTGTGTGAAACTTTTGACTAAAGTCAGTGAGAAGTGAATATTTCAGACTCCAGACAGGGCCTAGAGTATGTCAAGTTGTCGGAACAAGCCACAAATGAGAGGGAAGAGAGTTCGGATGCCCCTTTTCTATTCTATGGGTGCTAACCCATTTTTCTTCCCTGATTCTTTGTACTATTATCCGAAGGACAAAGTGAAAACAAACACCACCACAGGTACTAACCCAAGCATAAGATGGGAGTAACAGGAGGAGAGAGAGAGAAGAAAAAGTGACAAAAATTAGACCTTTCTTTCTGGGGAGTTGATGACTGTAGAGAAGAAATATCTCTGATGGTGATACGGTAGTAATCAGACTAGATTTTGCCAAGAGATGTTGTCAGTGATGTTTTCAACTCTTTCTGAAAAAGAAAACCCCCAGAAAATCTCTCTTGGTATTCCTTCATCTTGGCTCTCAGCCTATGTGAGCGATGAAACATAAACCACTGTCTACAGAAAATGGGAAAATTTTGAGTCATAGCTTTTTTTGGTGCAACTTGGGCAGCCTCTGTGAAGTCAAAAGAATTATCTCAGAGTGTAATTCATCTTGTTCTTTTTCATTTACAAGCAGAGCACCTTTTCCTTCTACTTTCATTTTTAAAGGTGACCTGAATATTTGACAGTGTTCTTTTAAGTCACTCCGTTGGGGTTTCTTACATACAATTACTGGCAAGAGACCGCCTCATCAGCGTTCCCAAACTGAAGTTGTGCTTACATCCAGAAATGAGAAGGGTTAAGAAAGTGGGTAGCTCATCATTTTAGACAAAAACAAGCAGGGTAAGGGGGAGGGGAGTCAAAAATAATTGAGGCTATGGGTTACTAGGTGCTAAGAGAAACTATGGTGATAAGTGTTCGCTGTAAGATTTTACCTTGGGAGGGAACTGTTTGGGACGACTGATGTCAGTGTTTCTAATATTCTGCATGATTTTCCTGTTTCGCCTCCTAAAAAGGGCTCGAACATTTGGAATCCCCTTAGAAATAGCTGTGTTGTAAACTTTGCATTTGATAAGGATGTAGATGTCAAAGGTCAAAATTCACTTTTTGCCTTCTCTCTCTCTCTTCTCACCCTCACCCCTTCCCCTCGATTTTTATAGGGCGATATCCATGAGGATTTTTGCAGTGTTTGCAGAAAAAGTGGACAGTTGCTGATGTGTGACACATGTTCACGTGTTTATCACCTGGACTGTCTGGACCCGCCCCTGAAAACCATTCCCAAGGGCATGTGGATCTGTCCCAAATGTCAAGACCAGGTATTGTTTAGCAGACGGAGAGGGTTATACACAGTGCACTGTAAAGATTTTTCCATGTTAAAGAAAACAACCATATCACTTGGCTTACTTAGATCAAGACAGCCTGACACTGAACCAATCTATCTGATCTGCACTAAAGGTTGTGTGAATTTGATCTACTCACCCACATTGGAATGTGTGCAAGTACAAAACTGTTAAGTCTTACTCCCAGACTTGGGGTCTTTATTTGTTACCCATGTGTTTTTAGTCTTTTTCTGGGCCAAAGGACACAGACTTTTGGGAAAGGTTCTCTATTACCCATAGAAAAGTTCCTGTTCATCTAAGCTTGCTGTTTCTTCAAAAGTTACTAGTATGTTCTTCTGGATAAATAAGTAAAATGTTTGTATAAGCCTACCTCAATAGAAAGAGAAAACATAAACCTCTCTTTGCTAATATAAATCAAGCATCGGAGACTTTCTCTTCAATGATCTCTCTAATAATACTGTCAGGCATCAGTATTATGAGGTGGGCAAATACCTTGGTTCTTCTTTCTCCCAGATGCCTCTGTAAAAGTACACAATTGAAGCGAACAGATATTTTAATATTTTGTTTATAATTGCATTGACATGGCAAGACAGAGAAGTAAACCAGTGTATTCATAAACCTTATGTGGTACTGCAGAAGTTGCAAAGGATTGCTGTTAATCAGCAGCCTGAAGCTGTTAAGCGTTCTGTCTGGTTTAGCAGATTGCTTAGTCACTCACATGGCCAGATGGTAAGGTAAGAATACAACCTGGCATATTATGTGCTGCTCAGAGGAACAGAAATACAAAATTCAAGTGACTTAGTCAGTAATTGCAAATGAGGAGGGAGTATTACCACTTTTCTATTCCTGCTCTTGTGTGCCATCACACATCCTTGCTCTTTGTATTTCTGTAATAGATTCCCACAGAACTCTGGGAAAAATCTGAGTTATCTCACTGAAAAGTGACCAAGTCCTCTGTCTCCTGAGACATCCCTCTGCCTCACTTATTAAAAAGACACAATACATTTTTCTTCTCAAATTAAAGTTCCTCAGGAAGGAATACGTTAGGAAGGCACTTAAATACATAAATGGTTCTTATCCTTATATAAAGAGGGCTTGACGATTCTAGTAAGATGATTCTGATATGAAGGACATATAGGACAGTTTGATGTGTTGTTAGCCCAGAACTGTGTTGTTTGAATGTATGGTGTGGAGGCTGCTCTGCGACATGAAAAGTTTTCTCTCAGAACAACTGAGCTCAGCAATTTGTCTGAACCATGCAATAATGTTTATGTCTCCTGGCAAGTTTCAGTTCAGATGCATTATCTTTTCATTCCTCTTTTAAGTTGTTCTGTTTCATTAGTAGAGTTTATTTGTGGCTATGGAGGGAATTTGAGAATATGCTGACATTTGTAAGAAACAGGCCTCCTTTGTGGGAGCTACAATACGGTTGTGAATAATTCCCTCTGTTAAATCTCAAAACAGGTCTGCAAAGCTTCATGTTAGCAGGGCTCAGATTAACGATAGCCACAGAAAAAATCCATTGCTTTTCCCTTTCTTCTTTTCCTTTTCTTTGGGATAGGTTGTTTACCAGCTAAATCTCTATACACTTTTCTTTCAGATGTTAAAGAAGGAAGAAGCAATCCCATGGCCAGGAACTTTAGCAATTGTTCATTCATATATTGCATATAAAGCAGGTAGGAAAATGGGGAGTGACATTTTTTTTTCAGTTTAAAAACTGTAAAATATTATTGAGGGAATGGGACAGCACGATACTTCCATTACAAAAGGAAATTAAAGAGGAAGAACTTCAGTCATTAGCAAAGTGATAATGGCAGTCTAAACTTTTATTAAGCTTTTTGTGGTACTTGTGTGTGCAGGTGAAATTTTGGTTGTGATTTATTGCAAAAGTGGGTGAATTTACTTCAGTAATACTCTTTAAATGAAACAGTTTAGAGCTTCTATCCACAGTGGTAACAGAAAGACTTTAAATATTATTTCTTGATTAATATTCTGTTTTGCAGCAAAAGAAGAAGAAAAACAGAAACTACTTAAATGGAGTTCAGATTTAAAACAGGAAAGAGAACAACTAGAGCAGAAGGTCAAACAGCTCAGCAATTCTATAACGGTGAGTATCACCCTCCCAGATAAATCTGCACCTGTGTTCTGATGTCAGAATGCAGATGGAAACTGCAGAGCCCATATACTAGACCTATTTTCCACTGGTTTTACTGAGGATTGAATGGGCTCTTTTAGGACTCTGTTTTTTTAGGATTTTTGGGAGCAGGAATGAGATACAAGCAGCGTATACTTAGAGACACTTGTATATGATCTCTCCTGACCGTACACTGTAGACATGCAGCAACCTATAATATCAGCAGGTGACAAACATGACCCACAGCACTATTGTCTGTGGACAGCAGATAAATTCTAATTCTCTAAGTGGCTCACTTAAGTTAGAATGATTTGGCCTCTGTATATAGTAAGAGTTACATTCTTGGAGCTCTCTTCAGACATTCCTAATACAAAAGTGACCATTTTCTCCCAACTGTCTCTTTTAGTTCTTGACACGCTGGCTAGACAGTCAGCGAGCCTCTGCATATTACTAATTGAACAATGTCATACTTCTGACCAGAAGCAGTAGTTTTCTCCTTAATTTATGGCAGTAATTGTGCCATACATATGAATTTGCTCTTAATATGCAAACCGTGCTCTTGAGTTGCCAGTGCAATGTTTGAGCCCCTCACTTAGCATGGCCTAAGTCAGTGTCGCAAAATGAAAAATACTAAAATCTATGTGGCAGTTTGTGTAAAGCTGGGTACGTAAGTACAGACTTGGGTTTTTTTCCAACGTAGATACACTGTCTGGTCTGTGTGTCTTTACCTCTTAGACTAAAAGTAAACATCCCATGTTTAAAGATCTCTAAATGCCGATGATACAATTAAAACAATTGTGAGCAAGTAAGTGGTAAGAGGTGCTGGCTGACAGTTCTGGAATCTGTCATCTTCTGGTGAGCAGTAGCAGGACATAAACTGAGCAGCACCAGCGCTGTTTCTCAGTCATATACACAGAGGCAGAAGCAAGCCTTAACAAGGATTGATAGTAGGTAAGGAGAATGGTGTATTTTCCATCATCAAGCCATTGTTTACACTTGAAATCGAACCATCAAATAAAGACACATTAGATCTAAATTTTGTAATGTTCTTGTGAAGCCAAGAGCTGCACGTGAAAACAGCAAAGCTGAAAATAACAGTGTCTGGAGATCAGTGTGAATAAAAGATTTGAAAAATATAAGAAGGTTGCTGTCTCTGTGTAAGACCCTGAAAGTTATAGGCATAAAATAGCTACCATCTCCTCCTTTCTGAGGGTTTCAAATATAGATATAAGAAGTTTTTCATTCTTGAAAAGTCATTTGTGGGCATTTATTTGTTATCTTACTCTGACTCTTATCTTATGAGCTAGCTAGGTTACTTCTGCTTCCAAGAGAATGAAGTGGCCACAAAATAAGATTTTCAAGTGAAGAAGGGCTTGTTTTTCATTTCAAGTGCCCCTTTATTTAGTAAGAAGAGGAAGTGATGTTCCTCTTCTTACAGTGTATGTGATAGCAAGGACTGTATCCCGTTAACGGCATGCACACACGCAGTCAGCAGTCAGCTGTGATAGGATGCCTGAGTTTGCATATCTGAGCTAAAGAAATTTCAGCAATGCAATACTAACAGAAAAATAATAACAACATATACTTGGAAGCTTCCCTCCAAAAGGAGCTCAAAAGGATGGAACTGTCTGTGTTGGTTTGCCGGGCACCTTGGGATGAAAGGGCCTTATTGGGTGGCAGCTATGTATAGGCAGTTTAGTTCCTCAGCTTGCAAATATGAATTCCGTGAATGCAGCTCTGAGCCTTGTTTTCTTCTAATCTGAAATTATAGGTGACGTTACAGCTGCAGTCTTTTCTGAGTACTTACATTTAGATCTGCAAACGCTGAATTCCTTCTCTTACCTTCTTCCATTCATATAAGGGTAAAGCTTGAACTTAGTATTGCTTTTCTGTTTTGCTGCAGAAATGCATGGAAATGAAGAATACCATCCTTGCAAAACAGAAGGAGATGCACAGCTCCTTGGAGAAGGTAAAACAGCTGATCCGCCTCATCCAAGGCAT
>JANHGO010000042.1:56517634-56532493 GCA_024606505.1 Aquila spilogaster | reverse complement strand
TTTTTTAAATTAAAAAGGAAAATAAAAGATATTGAGGTCTTCCTAGTGTTACTTAAAATAAGATCAAGGTAAGAAACGTTGTAAAAAAAATTACAAAAGTGCTATTTGTTTCCTAAACAAGTGATTTCTATTAAAAAGGTGTCAGAACTGGAGAAAACGCTGTGTACTTAGAATTTTTTAACACAGACTTTGCTTATTTATGATGACGTTCTGCTGTGTTTGTGTTTTAAGATCCAATGGGACAGTTTCCCTAGATTATATCATACATGCTACTGGCTAAACCCTAAAGAGAACCCAATCCACAGCGCTGGATCTCACCCCACCTGGAGGATTGGCCTGGCTTGTCTCTGCTGTTACCGTATCTCCCCCCTTCCTTGCTGTGTGTGTAACCCAGAGAAAAGCACTGGCAGCGTACTTGCTGAAGGCTTTAATGCTTTTGTGATATGGACCGATTAGAGCTTGAGAATGAAAGAGAGTTTGTTGGACCGAAGTCACCTTTTGTTATATCCTTTATTTAAGAAGTTCATCTCTTGTGCATAACGTTTTTACTCGAGGTAGCAAAGCTTGCCTTGTGCTCCTGTTACAGTGGGGTCTGCCTCAGTGTAGAGTACTGACTCAAGTCACTTAGGGTCATGGCACAGAGCTGCCCAGTTCCACTGCTGCATATAAATATTTGGGCAAACTCTGTTTCCACTGGAAGTGCTGGCAAAACTCCCGTTGCTCCCAGTGGGAGAGCTGAGCCTCTCCCCAGACAGCATGAGGCCAGGTCCCTGCTGTGGTGCCCTCGAGAGTGTGCAGTGAGGCAGTCCTGCCCAGCTGCTGATCCTTCTGGAACAGAGTAAAGCTTTGCATTTCAGGGATGCATTTCCGAGCAAGAAGTAAAGAGCCTCCTTGCTGCCACAGCCAAGCGTGCTTGTGCAGGATTCTTGGCGCTGTCGTCTTCCCTTTCCTTTGCTCGCCCTCCTGACCTTTAAGGACTTCTCGTAGGACTGTGCGCTATTTTCAGCGCTGAGCTTAGAACTGATATCCTGAGTTCTCACATTTGTCCGTAGCTTGAGAAAATGACTCTTAGGTGCACATCCCAGCTAAACCCGTGATACGGTTTGGATATTTGGCTAGCAGAGCTATAAGGATCAAACCAAAAATGTCCTACTTGCATCAGCCCAATTTACCAATTGAAGTCATCACCATGGGGCAGCTTGGACCAGCAAGCCATAGCATTTAAACAAAGGACGATGCACTTAAAGGGATAATGAGAAAAAACAAAGTGAACCTGAGCCTTCTTTACACGCTAAGCCAGCAGTTAGCAGGGAGATTCTCAGGAGAAATGTCCTTTTTGGCCAGGCTATTCTCTAGTTGGTCGCTTGGGTAATTCCCCTTCTGCTTCTGAATCATGAAGCGCATTCCCAGCAAGAGACAGTATCTTCACGTTCTTCCTTCTGGTGTTAGTTTCTGAGCTCTGCTGGGAGCACTGCACTCCTTGGCTGTCGCGAGCTGCTGGAAGACTTGAGAGTCCTTCTGTTTGCTTTGCCCGTTCAGGAAGGGATGGGAATGAAATTCACTGGTGGCTGCATTTAAATCCGAGCACAGTTACTCAGCCAGGAGATGTTAAAACAGCTGTTACTGCTTTTCCAAGGCATCTGCTCGTCTTTAGAAACTGAGTAGATAGGTACAGACTTTTATCTCCTTTTTCTTACAGCGTTGTGTTCCAGACTGTCAAAGGACACCTTTAGTTAATCGTTGCCTGGCAGAGAAATGACCTCAACTCAGACTTTTCAGTGCTGCTGGGTAGTTTTCGCTCCCTGATGCCGTTTGAGCACTTTCCCTCCTGGCTCTGCAGCAATATCAGTCAGCAGGCAAAGAGCATTGCCAGGGCTGCGCTGACACTGGCAATGATGTTGGTACATAGGCGTGAGTAAATTGGGGCCATTTCTGCCCAATTATCAGCAATGAGGTAGAAGGGGAAACTGTATTTGCTAAATACGGAAGGAAACGTTTCGTTTTCTACCTGCTCTCAGAGTTTCCAGTGAAGGGAGAAATTTAAACTTTTTGACAACTTTGAAGTCCGAGCTTTTCTCCTGGATTTGTTGGGTGTTGTTTTTTTTTTCCTTGTGAAGCACTTGAGGCAGGCTGAGTTGGTGTTAGAACTTCTCTTGGAGAAGCTGTCATAATGACTGGCATTTTGCATTTCCAAACCACCATAAAGGTAACGACTCACTCTTATGTCATCGTTTGTCATTAGTGGGAAATAAGTGGCTTTTAAATCTCAGTCGTGAAGGATGAGAAGATGGGACCACAGAGGAAGCTCCTATCAGAGATGTTCCTGGCGCTCGGCCCAGTGCTAAGGGCTTTCAGAAGTCATCCTGCTGCTTTAACTGCTCAGAAATAGAATCAGAATTGCAGAAGCGGTTTTTCCTTTCTCCTCGCAAGATGTTCTTTAAACAGCTGGAAAAGTATGGTGTGGTCAAAGCTTCAAAACGAGCGTGTGATCTGGCCAGAAGAATTAGTGCTACCATTAGGACCCTCATTATCTTTGTTCAGTGCCAGCAGAGCTTTTAGTGCTGTGCAAAACGCGATAAAGGCAATCCTTCCAGGGATGAGCGGTGTGGACGGTTCTTTGTTAGCCAGGAGTCACCATGGCGGTAGGATGAAGCACTGGGGAGTCACCATGGCGGTAGGGTGAACCAATAGTTTGCATGAGCAGAACAAGGATTTTGTTCTTTGAACGAGTGAATTTCTATCAGTGGGGACGTGAGTTAAAAGCCACCTGCCTAGAAATTAAAGAGGTGATAATTTCATGGGCAGAGGGTTGGTTGTTTTGATGGCAGGAAAAATGACCTGGTATTTTATCCTTCCCAACCGACCAGGCTTGAGAGAGCAAATCTGTATTCCAGCTGTCAAGCTGTGCAGACCCTAATTCTGGCCTCCTTGGCTTCAAAATCATCTTCTTCCCTGGAGCGATGCAGAGGCAGCCCCAAAAAGCAATACGGTCAGCATTTGGGAGGACCCAGAGTGAAGTCTCCCTCCTGGCCGCACCATGCTGCGGCAGCCCACAGTACAGGGAGTAAACTCTGACGTCTCCTCTTCATGCGGATGCAGTGGAAAATACCCGTGACTTCGCAGTGCACATTCCTCTTTCCTCTTGTTTCCCAGCTGGGTGGGGCCCCTGCCCTCTTGGCTTTTGAAGCACCGGTGACGAATAGATGGTTTTTTTTTAATGAAACGTGTTTTTAGAAGATCGTATTCAGATGTCAAACCGAAATCACTCTTTCACTGGGGGCTTCCCTCTGCCAGCTGCTCAGATAACCACTCAGATGCTGATATTACACTTCCTGGTGGGCCTTGCCCCTCTGGGCAGACTTCGTCGTGTCTTTTCACAACTGTTCTGACCCTTCTTCACCTCCATTTTGTCCTCCTTTGGGATTCTGAAGATGCAGGGCAAGGTCAGCCTTGCTGCGTTACTGCAGAGAGCGTTCTGACAGACACAGTTGTAGAAACCCTGCTGAAGAGTCAGGAACCCGGAGAAAGACGCCGCCGTTGTGTCGTGCAGCTCATTCATTTGGCACTGAGGCTTTGCCTGGCCAACAAACTACCTCAGCAAAGGCCATTCCCAAGCACCGTGTGGATTCTGTAGTTTCTGTCATTCAGAAGGCGAAATGTGTCCAAAGAAGCCTTGCAAGCAGCCAGCCAGGTGCCGGCCTCTGAATGCGCGCGTGCGAGTCTTACGGCTGCGCATGAGCAAATATTCGCTTTCAGAGATCAGAGCTGGGCCAGGGAATGCCCTAAAATTCAGGTGGGATCAGGAAAACACAAGAGCCGCAGCCGTCTTGTCTCCAGGTTATTGCCGTCTTACTCAGATCCTTCTCTGAGCCTCAGCCTTGTTTGTAACACCTACAGAATGGAATGTAATACTTGAAAATATGACTCTCATTATCCTTTACCTTTAGCTCCCATTTCCCAATGTTTATCTTTCATCTGGGACAAGAACTTTCTGCATCGTTGTGTCTTGTATAGGCTGAGCACATAGTTGAAACTTGCCAATAAAGAGAATTATTTATACCATGCGCTGGTAAGCTTGGTAATTACAGAGCCATGAAAAGACCAACCTCTGCTGGCTGCTGATTTAAGGCGTGAGCTTGTTCCAGAAGACCAGGACCGTACCTGTGTGAGGGTCTGCCTGTGTCCCATCAGTGTGACTCGGCTACACGAGGAGCAAGCAGAGAACGGCCCAGCTGAGGGCCTCTGTGCTGGGGCAATGGCTGTCCGGGAGCTCACGGCACAAGGTCAGGGTCTCTGGGGCCTCTCCTCACCCTGTGCCAGTGGCGGGTGCCGCAGGGAGCAGAGAATGGGTCTGGAGACAGAGGGAAGGATGAGAGGAGGCAGGAGGAGCTGAGAGGAAGGGTACGTGGGGTAAGGGAGAGCAGGGAGAAGACATGGGAACATATGAGAAGCAGGGAAGGTGAGGGCAGGAAAGATCCAGGAGTGAAAGAGGAGGAACAGGTGTCCCTGTGGCTACAGGGTTCGTGAGTTCAGTGGAAAGAGTGGAACAGAAGGGCTCTTTGTCCTACCTTGGATTGTGGCGTGGGTTGATCTGTAGTCTAAAAAGGCAAAATGCAGTGGGAGAAGAGTTTCGAGGCTGCGGATGGAGAAGGAAACAGGCGCCGCACCTCCTCAGCTCTGCTTCTGTTCTGTGCCCAAACCTCTGTTTCCTGAGGAACTGGCTTCCTTACATAGCCCTGTGGAGGGGTGGTGCAGCAGTGTGGCGAGACAGGGGCATGTACCAGCTGCAAGGTAACTGCAGGGGCTGAGCATGGAGAGCTGCTTGCAGGCAGGCAGGTGGCAGGACAACAGCGGGCTCTGGTGCTGTTCCTCACCCTGTCATACCCAAGCACGTGTCAAACACCCAAGAAACTCAGCCCAAGACACACATGAGGAGGAAGAAGGACTGAAGGACCTCTTTACTCAGTGACAGGAGCTCCTGGGCAGCTCAGAAGCTTGGTAAGCTCTGGCCTTAAGGGCAGGGAAAGGCAGCAGCAGGGAGCAGCGTGAGCTATTGGGCTGTGGCAATTAGCATCTTTTATCTTGTTCCTGAAGCTCCACCAGGACACACAGAACCCAACCCTTGCGTTGCCTGCCTTCTCCCCGCTGTCACTGGGATAGAAATGGTGCTGCCCGAGCTTCGGGAGAGCCCTTCCGGGTGCCACTGGGGAACAAAACACTGCATTGCGCAGGTCCCACCCCAGCGGACACCCTCAGGTTTGGGCCCTCAGTGCTGGGAGGAAGAGGCTGTGCCACCACGAGCGAGGGCACGCCGAGAGGGAGAAAGGGAAGCATCTACTTACAAGAAGGGAAGGATCCCTCCAGGCCTCGCTTTCCCTGCCGTGCAGCAGCCGATGGCCACACCAAGCACCGCTTCTCTCAGGCTGCGGGTGCTGGAAGCAGGCAGTGCTGAATAGGTGCGGTAGCAGCAGCAGGCTGCGTGTTTCTGCTTGTTCTAGGCTGATACACAACTTCGAATCACAGTCTCGTGCAGTTCTTTCCTTTAATTACCACTGGTATCAAAGCAGCGGCTGCCTGTAGGGCCGGGAGCAGTGCCTCATCCATCAGCCCTCCTTCCATGGGGCACGCTGCCCAAGTCACTGCTGGAACAGCAGCCAGGGCTTCTTCTGAGGGCTCTGCTCCACAGTGGCCCCAGGCTCAGCCCCAGGACCACGAGCTGCCAGCTCAGCCACGGCCTCAGGGCACTGTCTCAGGTGCAGAACCCTGCAGGGCCGCCCCAGCTCCGCTCTGTGGCCCTGCAGTCACTGCTTCCACCACACTCACCCGGGGTGGGAGCGGCCCCCTGGCACTCTCCCATCACTGCAGACCTCGCCATGCATCACCCCGAGCAGTGCCCCGCTGTTCTCACAGCACCGCTTCGTGAGAGCGCCCACACGGGAGCTGGATGGCCATTTTTAAAACTCTTATTTAAAACACCGATAGTGACCCGCAGGCTCTTTGCTGCCTTCAGGTCCCCGTGCTTTCAGTTTTGGTACTGATGTGTTTAGATTTCAGCAAATTAAACTGAGGGTGGGGGTGTGGGAGAGGGGGTACAGAGCACCTGAACAATTTGTATTTATTTATTTTAACACTTTACTAAATAAAGCACAACAAACTCCCTCGTCTCCTCAGCTGTGTCTTCGGGAGGGGTCCTGGGCCCATCCCAGCCCTGCCCCGCTCCTCTTCCCAGGGCTGAGGGAACTCGAACCCCGCTGCGCTAAGAGCTGGCTGTCAACCAAGGCCCCAGAACTCCTGCTACAGGCAGAGCTCAGTGCAGTCCCATAGGGCCCACAGCAGAGCCAATCACAGAGCCAGCACAGAAACCCCCGGCTGCTCCTTCCCGCGGTTCCCAGCAGAGAGCAGGCCGAGCAGGACAGGTAAGGTGCTGTCTGGATCTGATCTGAACCTGCGTTGCTGCTCAGCCTGGTGATAACAGCAAGCTCTGGCAGTACGAAACAAATGCCGTATGCTGGGGACCAGCTCGGTGCAGTCGTGCCTTTTGCTGCACCGCGATGAGCAACGGCCTTCCAGCCTGTTCCCAACAAAGCCAACAACCCGCTCCCAGCTTGCTGCCACTCCATCCCCCCCTGCAGATGCCGAGCTGCCTGCTCCAGGCCCAGGAGCCAGGTCTTTACCCCACGCTGTGCTCCCGCCAGCCCTGTGAAGCCAGAACCCTTTATTTGGGTCCCACCGCCCATGCGGGGCTCAGCCACGTGCTGCTGTGAGCACACAGCTGTGCTACGAAGCCACAGACGGCTCCACAGTTTGGCTGCAGCACCACGCAGGCTGCCAGCCCACAGCAGTACCCAGCACCAGCCCATGTCGGGGCTCACCCGCTGTGCAGTGACACGGGATTACTTCCACCAGCCTGCTCCCCAGTCCTCCTGCTGTGCCAGCCCCAAAGGAACGCGGCTCCCACCGCACCAGGCACAGCACCGCGCAGCACTGCTCTGCTCCAGTCCATGCTCCGCTCCCGCTGCCTCCCGTCCAGGGCACATGTGCGGGCTCATTGCAGAAAGCATTAATAACCATACAGTTCTAACAAGGATATGAAAAAAGAATAAAAAAGCTTTAATTTAAAAATTAAATTAAAAAAGAGAATAAGCAAGAGGCGCTCGTGCCTTTCCCAGGCAATGCGATTCATATGGCTCCTCCCACCACGGACGGAAATCTTCACACCTGCGCAGCTCTAGCTCTTGCAGACCAGAATAACGCTAAGAAGAGAACAGCAGAGGTTGCAGCAGCCCCAGGCCTGGAGCTGCTCCAGTGGCAGCAGCAAAATCATCCAGGTGCAAGGAAGGCATAAAAAAAACCAAAAAACAAAACCAAAAAAACCATGGCACCCTAACCACGGAATTCTTACGAGGAAAGTATAAATAATTTAAATAGCATGAGGAAAAGCAACGCGTCCTCTGTGCTCCAGTGTGTGACAGCTGCAGAGCAGAGCCAGCCACGCTGCTCCCACCGCAGGAACCGCGGTGCTCAGCTACGGCCTCCTTGGGGTCAGCCCCATCCCTGATTGTCGGTGGCAGCCCCGGCACTGCCAGGAGCCGGGGAGGCACTGGGGGTCCCTGCCATGAATTCCTGCACAGGAGCACAGACCCCCTGTGAAGCTATCGCACCCACCACGATGGCGGAAGGATTGTACCAAGCACCAGCCTGCTTTCACTTAGAGCTGGGCCGTCCCAGGGGAGATGCTGCATCCACATGGATGGGGAGGAATATCTCACCCTGCTAACCGGCCAGCCTTGGTCCAGGCTTAAGCCAGGACTCCACAGCTCCTGGTGATCCCTGGCCTCAGCTCCTAGGGCATCAGGAAGCCTCCCGTGAGGCCTTGCTCCACAAGGGATGTGAGAGGATGGTCCACATCACCATCTCCCACTCGCCGAGGCCCCAGAGGTGTGCAGAGGATTGAAAACTGGGACTGCAGAGAGGAGCAGAGCGGGGAAAAGTGCAGCTCTGTGGTCTCTTGAGGCCAGGCCCTGGGCTGAGGTGAGCTAACAAAGGCTGTGAATCGACATCTGCTAGAACAAGGGATGGGAGGGACCAGTCCCCCGGCACAGTGGAAACTCCCCTATAACACAGGAAGGCTGCTGCTCTGGACAAACCATGGGCCACGCTGCAGCCTCTCGACCTGCAGATGCCTCCTGATCTTACAGCTGGCATCCTCCCTCTTATCTACAGACATCCCATTGCGAGTCAGATCCTTTGGGCAAGGCTATGAGGTGAGCTGGGGCAGGAGGAGGCCCCTGCACCCTCCCTTCTCTGCCTGCTACCAGCACCCTGCACCCACTGTCCCCAGGCATCATAGGTTCCTCTCGGCAGTGAGGTATTTGAGTGCAGCAGCCCCATATCGCCGCGACAGATCCTGGTGGAATTCCTCCCGCAGCGTTTGTAGGCAGCCCCGGTACCCTGAGCTCAGGCGAAACTTGGAGATGTCGAAGCTGGGAGCGTGGGGCATGTGGATCATGAAGGCGTTGGGCAGTACCAGCAGCTCGTACTCCTGGGGACAGAGTGGCAACTGTCACCGTCAGCAGTGGTACCAACACCTCACTGCCCGGCCGTGGCCCCGGCACCCACCTGCGCATCCAGCTCCATGATGTGGGACACCTTGTTCCAGCCGAAGCCCACGAACCGCTGATCGTACTTGGGGCAGTCTCGCCTCACTACAACGTAAGGCTCGAAGTCCGGCTGCCACGCCACGCGGTATGGTACAGTGGCTGTTCGCCACTTGGCATAGTCAGTTGGGGCATGGCCTTTTGGCCACACGTGGTACCTGTGAGGAGAGAGGGAAGTGAGACACCATGAAAAGCCACAGCTCCCTGAGATGAGATCCCCTGAGCTGGCGGCACCACGGCCCCAAGGCAGAAGGGTACCAGACTGGCTTCTGCTGGGTGCGGCAGCCTTTGGGGTGGCAGGGAGCTCCAGGGCCTACCTGAAGGTGTAGAGGGAGCCCATGTCCAGCATGGAAAGCAGTTCTGCTTTGGATTTGGGGAAGGTCAGGCGGTAGTGCAGGGTCTCAAACGCCGGCACAATGAGAGCTGCCTTCCTGTGAGGCAACTCTAACTGCTGGATGGAGTTCCTACAGTGGTAGAAAGGGTACGAGGCCTCTGTGGCCATGAGCTGTGGCTACAGCCCCGTTCCCCATTCCCCTTCATCAGCCCCACAAGCCTGCCCACAGCTCCTCAAGGGGACTAATGTGTTAAGACACCATGCAGTGCTACAATACAGGAGCTTATGAGGCCTCACAGCCACTTCTCCTTCCTGATCCACTGCTGTCTGATAAAAGGACAGGATCACATGGCTGAGCAGAAAACAACTCATTTCTGCATGTGAACAACAGCTGTCTGTGGTATCTCCTGCTAACTCCTTACCTGAGGTAATCGTAGAGGCCATACATCGGCAGGAAGTCAATGTCAGTCAGAAAGACGTATGGCGTCTGCGTGTTGGCCAAGGCCACGTTGCGCAGGAGGTTGATGGGGTAGAACTGCCCCTCCTTGTAGACGATGTGGTAGGCGACATTGCGGCGGGCACTCAGCACCTCCGAGGCCTGGGCGTAGCGCAGGAACTGCTGGGCCTCCGCGTCCGACATGTACAGCGCCAGGCTGATGGGGCCGGCCCAGTGTTTGCAGATGGCCTCCAACATCTGCAGCCTGCACAGCAGAGAGCACTGTGTGAGTGGGAGCCCGGTCAGACCCAGAACTAAGGGCTGCCAGAAAGCTGCAGGCCATCCAAGCCCAGTTCAGGAGACAGCGGAGGGAATTACTGCCCCCAACGCAGGCTGCTTGCTGCTCCTTGCTGCAGTGCTCCAGTGTGAGGGTGAGCAGTCCACGTGACAGATCCCGTGTAGCTCCTGAGTCGTAAAGTCATCCCAGAGGCAGTGGAGGGGGAACCCAACCACCCATCAACCCCACCAGTAAGTGTACCTGTCCATGGAGAGCTGGGCCACGAGGGTGACATCAGTGGGGTTGGGAAGGGCCAGGAACTCGTACTGCAGGAAGAACAGGTGGACGCGATGCTGCGTGAGGTGCTGCCGGCGGAAATCATAGCAGGGATCGTCCTCATCCAGCTCCTCCAGCGCCTGCTGCAGCTGCAACACCGCAAAGGTGAGGTACAGTGGGAGACCCGGGGGGAGGGGGGAACACGGGGAGATGCTGGGGTGTCTTCCTGTCCCGTGCCCTGGGCCAGGGGCAGAGCTGCAGTCAGCCTCACCTGGTTGCTGGGTGGGCTGGGGAGACTGGCACAGCCAAAGAGCTCCCTGCGCAGCAGGTTCCCATCGTACTCCAGGAAGGTCAGGTAGAGGTTGCGGAAGAACTCCACATGCTTGTTCTTCACCCGCAGCTTCTTGGGCGAGTTCCAGTGGATTACCTGGGGGCAGTGGTATGTCATGCTGTGGAGGGGAAGCCAGGAGCACCCAATGCTCCCCAAAGCCCCCAGACACCATTGCTGAATGCCTCAGACCTCCGGATCCTGCACTCTGTCTCCTACAGGGCAGAAGCATCTAGCAGGAAGAACACAGGGCTCCTCACAGGAGAATCTGTGATTCTGCCCCACAAAACCCACCCACCTTGAGATCTGAGACCTCAGTGTAGCACTGCTCCGAGCGGGTATGATCGGAGAGCTGCACATTCCAGAAGCACGGGAGCCGGTACACCAGGGCTGGGTTCTGCTTGATCACTGCATTAAAGATGTCCTAGGAGAGAATGGCGAGTGCAGAGGAGGATAAAAGGGGACAATATTACAACAGTGCTAAGGGAACACAGCAGGGTTGGCCACCCTGGAGCCCTTACCTGATCAGCCAGTGAGGTGGACAGCATGCTCATCAGCTCCCGCTCTGCTGTCAGCCGCCACATCTGCTCCCAGCCCAGGCGACGCAGGCGGTCCAGCAAGAGCAGGATCACCCCTAGGTGCCAGGAAAGAGGATGCTGGCTCAACGAGGGAGCACAGCAGCCCGCATGCCTCTGTCTGGAACACACCACTCCTGTGCACACCATCTCCAGAATGCTGTAAGCAGCTCCACGTGCACAACTCAGCTTTCCCCAGCCTCCCCACGCAAACGCTACCCCAACTGGGTGCTCTGTCAGGGTGCAGGACCCACCCCAGCAGCCCTCACTCACCTGTGTTGAAGCCACGTCCCAGTGCTGGCCACGGTTTGTGGTTCTTCCAGAGGTTGCCCAAATACCAGTCGCTTTGGTTCTCCACCAGCCCAATCACCTGCTTTTCTGAGGAAAGAGAGGGACATACACGTGGCCCACCCCTCCGTAAGTCTGGAAGGTACAAGCAAACCCTCTACATTCGTGCTGTGGCTGATGGGGACCACCATGCTGATGGGGCAGCAGGCCCTCCCAGAGCTGCAGCAGGTCCCAAAGGCTCCCTGTCCTTACCTGAGAACTTCCCAAAGACAGCCCAGAGCTCAGCAATGTCAGTGGCAAAGGTGATGTCAGTGTCCAAGACAATAACCTTGGAGAGGTTGGAGGGCAGTGCCTTGGTGAGCGTCAGCTTCATCAGCCCATAGATGCCAGAGTAGTGCTTGTTGGGGATCCATGACACCTCCGGCTGCAAGGTGACACAGCCTCAGGGCTGGGCATGGCTGCGCCCTTCCCTGCCTGGGCAGGAGAGCCACGTTCCCATACAGAGGAAGCCAGCAGAGGGGCACAACAGGGTTGTGGAACCAGGAAAAATCATTAACGATCTCCCTCCCACTCTCTCTGCTGCTCCCCTGGGACCCTCCAAGCACCCAGCTGGGACAGAAAGCGAGAAGAACACAGAGGGGGGAGAGTGCCTGCCTTCAAGTCGTCGGCGTTGTAGAAGCTGACGTGGATGGAAGGCACCATCCAGGTCTGGAAGAGCGTCTGGAGGATCTGGTGGGCCACTGAGTCCGTGATGAAGTGAAAGTGGAGGGGGTTTTTCCTGCCAAGGGCAATGCAGCGGCACTCAGCACCGCAGCAGGAGGAAGTGGATGTGGTCCCCATCTCTCCCACCACACCAGGGAACAGACATCAAGCACATGGAGAAAAAAAACACACCTTTGGGGGCAGAATACAACTACCCTCTATCCCTTTAAGTCTCAGCAATGACACAGGAGGCAGAGAGAGGACTCAGAGCCCCTCTCCTCCAGCACTGCCTTCCCTATAGCCAGCAGGCCTCTGGCACAGCAGATCCCTGTTACCTGTGGAAGAGGATGGATTTCACCAGGGTGACCACATCCCGACTGGCGTTGTGTCCAGCACACACAATTGCAACGTGCAGGAGCTGCCCAGAGACAAAGGTAGTTTTTATTGAGACCGGCTTCTTCCTGCAAAGGACAGTCTGATCCTCCTGAGCCCTGGCTCCCTCTGAGCAGCCCTGTTGGCTGTGCCACCCACCTCACACTTGTGCACCATCCGCTGCTTGGGGCAGGCCGTGCGGTTGTTCCTCTCACCTCCAAGGGGGGGCCCATCCTCAGCAGAGGCCCCCCACTGCTGGATACCGTCTCTGCCCTCCGCCTGCACCTGGCCAAGCTGTATGCGGAGATGCTGATTCTCCTCCTCCACACGGCGCACCTGCGAGGCCAGTGCCTCCCGCTCCACATCCCGACTCGGCTGCTCACCCAGGCACGGCGGCAGCAGGAGAAAGCGGCCATCTGCAGGAACACGGGGGCATGGCAAGGGGGCAGTGATAAGCCAGAAGGGACTGCGTGGGGATGGGGGCAGAGCCCCAACCTGATCAGAGAGGTCCTAGGACACCCCATGTGCCCAGCATCACAGTTCTGCTCCAGCAGTCCCCAGGAAAACCCCTAGGGCTCTAAAGACCAGTACACCCAGAGCCATACAGCAACCCTCCCGTGGCCCTGGCCTCTCCAGCCCACTGACCTTCCCAGGAACTGAGGGAGAAAGACACTCACATTCAAGGCTGCCCACGAAGAGGTAGAGCCAAGAGAGGAGGACGGCGAGGGTGACGGTAGCAAGCAGCAGCTTCAGCTTGATGCGCCAGGAGCACAACATGATGGGCTGAGAGGAGCAGGTGCCAAGGATCAGGTGGGCAGGCCCGGTCTGGCTGGCCCCAGCATCCTAGAGCCTGCGAGGACAGGGAAGCAGAGAGCAGGGTCACCAGCAGCCCTCAGCATCCTCCGGTGTAAGATCCCCAGTCCTGGACTGGTTCCCACTGCCTGTCCTTGGGAGGGAGAGCAGAGCCCTCCCCCGCCACCTCTGAAGCCCGAAGGGGCCAGGACTGTTCTTGAGGCACAGCCTGAAGGACACAGCCGGGCTGGGCAAGCAGTGCTGCTGGGGAGCGCAGCCCACACTGAGATAAGCAAAGAGCCCCAGCCTGGCCCGCTGGCTGCCTTCCAAGCCCTCCTGCTGGCAGGGGCACGGGGGAACTCCAGCGGCATCCCTTGGTCCCCTCCCAAGATCCCAGCAGGTCAAACGCCTCCGCTCTGCTCCTGAGGCTGAGCGCAGCTACCTGCCCTGGCAAAGTTTGGCGTCACACTAGAAAGATCCCAAGCAGTTCAGTGAAACTTGCTTCCCGGAGGGACAGCTTAAAGGAAAACATGACCCGGGGATGGCTGGAGGGGGTGGGGGAAGCAGAGGGGACTTGGGAACACTGCTCTCGCCACTCTGAGACACTGCCCCATTGCACCACACTATTTGCTTCGCCCCCACGTCCCAACCCAATGGGGGAAGCACGCTGTCCCCACACACGCAGCTGGTGGCACCTGCAGGGCTCCTGCCCTCCAAACACAAGCCATCTTCTTTACATAGGAAGCAAGTGGTGGAGAAACCCTGTGCGTCACCTTCCAGGCCAAACGCAGGGACAGAAAGATGGCCTCAAAAAGCACTGCCCTGTGACCTCCCCCAGGAGCCAGGTGCATGGGGCAGACAAAGGTCCCATAAAGCAAGAAACCACCGACCTTCCCCCAGCCCCTGCACGGCCCAGCATCTGAAGGCGCCACAAAAGCCCGCGCTGCCTCTGGGATGAATGGGCCGGATTAGGGCCTCTTCCACTCCCCCCCCCTCCACGCACCCCAGAGCCCATTGATGTGCAGATGCCAGAGGCCCTCTAGATGAGGCAGGCAGCCTGGGAGGACACCACCTGGGTGAGGGGATGGGGTACCAATGCCCACCCAGGCAGGAACTGCCCCCACCCGCATGGCAGGGAAGAGGGAGCTGAGGCATAGAGCAGGAAAAGACCCCTTTGCCCTGCTGGAGCTTGGTGTGAAACTTGAGCATTTCCTAGGGCTCCACACACTGCCACCAGCTCATCACCTGTCCTACAGGCTCATCTCCACCACCCCACCTGTGCACCAGGGGACCCTCAAACTTCACACTGGGCTCACTGCACAAGAGGGGGAACGAGGAGAGCAGAGGGAGACCAGCAGGCATTGATCTGCCTGAAAAGCTAGCGGATGGGAAAGAGACCTCTGCCAACAAAGAAGGGACAGTCCCACTGCTTCCACTCATCCCACGGCCTCTCTGCCCCACTTGCCTGCAGTGCCGGGGACCCTCCCAGTAGGGAACGGTGCTCTCCGCACATAAGCACGTGGCTGGGATGGCAGTTTCAGGGGATACAATGGGGCTAGGACAGCAGCAGGCCTGATGCAGAGATGCTGGAGAGGCCCCAAGGACTATACCCTCCGCAGCACCCCCAGCCCCTCCCTCTCCACCTGGCCCCTCACCTGCCCCGGGCAGCAGTCCCCTTACCTGCCTTCCCCTTCTCCTGCCAGTGTCTCCCGAGTGGCTCTCAGCCTGCTGCTGCGCTCCCTCCTGGCTCTGAAGGTAGTTTTCTGGAAGCTGCCTTGCTATTTGTAGACAGCATTTTTCTCCTATTTCTCTCCTTCCTGAT
>JANHGO010000042.1:56487514-56517534 GCA_024606505.1 Aquila spilogaster | reverse complement strand
GGAACACCAGCTTGAATTTCCGCAGCGGGTTGCCGAAGTCGCCGCCCGCCGACATGATGAAGGAGCCGCCGCCGCCGTCGCCCTCACCTGGTCACTGGGTGGGCTGGGGAGACTGGCGCAGCCAAAGAGCTCCCTGCGCAGCAGGTTCCCGTCGTACTCCAGGAAGGTCAGGTAGAGGTTGCGAAAGAACTCCACGTGCTTGTTCTTCACCCGCAGCTTCTTGGGCGAGTTCCAGTGGATCACCTGAGGGCAGCGGCGTGTCGCCCCGCGGAGGGGATGTCAGCGGCACCCAGCGCTCCCCAAGCCCCCAGACCCCACGCTGACCCCCGCCCCGGACCTCCAGCGCACGTGCTGTCCTTCGGGCCCTCCCCAGTCTCAAAGGCAGCAAACCCACCCACCTTGAGATCCGAGACCTCGGTGTAGCACTGCTCCGAGCGAGTGTGATCGGAGAGCTGCACATTCCAGAAGCAGGGGAGCCGGTACACCAGGGCTGGGTCCTGCTTGATCACCGCGTTAAAGATGTCCTAAGAGGGAGAAAGGCGAGTGCGCAGGTGGATGAGGAAGACAGCAGCGGTGCTACGGGAACGCAGAAGGGCCGACCACCCTGGAGGAGGGACCGTTACCTGATCGGCCAGCGAGGTGGAGAGCATGCTCATGAGCTCCCGCTCCGCTGTCAGCCGCCACATCTGCTCCCAGCCCAGGCGACGCAGGCGGTCAAGCAGGAGCAGGATCACCCCTGGGTGCCGGGGAGGAGGGCGCTGGGTCACCGAGGGAGCACCCAGCCGTTACAGAGCCGGAGCACAGCAGCCCGCGTGCCTTCGGCCCCTGGAACGTGCCGCTTCTTCTGCGCCCACCCACGCGACCCCAGGACGCTGCAGTAGCCCCCTCGTGCTCACCAGTCTCTCCCGCCTCACCTCAGCCTTCCCCAGCCTCCCCGTGCCGAGTGCCGCCTCAGCTGGACGTGCCATCAGGCTGCAGGGTCCGCCCTGGCAGCCCACACTCACCCGTGTTGAAGCCGCGTCCCAGGGCCGGCCACGGTTTGTGGTTTTTCCAGAGGTTGCCCAAATACCAGTCGCTTTGGTTCTCCACCAGCCCGATCACCTGCTTGTCTGAGGAAACAGAGGGACGTGGATGCAGCCAGTCTTGCTGTAGGTTCCGAGGGCCCAAGCAAACCCACCGCCCTGGTGCCGTGGCAGACGGGGACGGCCACCCTGAGCCCAGCAGCCAGGGTCCTGCCGGGACCCCAGCGGGTCCCAGGGGCACCCTGTCCTCACCAGAAAACTTCCCAAAGACAGCCCAGAGCTCAGCGATGTCGGTGGCGAAGGTGATGTCGGTGTCCAAGACGATGACCTTGGAAAGGCTGGAGGGCAGCGCCTTGGTAAGCGTCAGCTTCATCAGCCCGTAGATGCCGGAGTAGTGCTTGTTGGGGATCCACGACACCTCCGGCTGCAAGGCGACACGGCCTCAGGGCTGGGCACGGCCATGCCCTTCCCCTGCCCGGGCAGGACGGCGGCGTGTGCCCGGCACCCCGCGCAGAGGAGGCCAGCAGAAGGGCACAACGGAGCTGTGGAGCCAGCCGAGCCTGCCCTGCAGCGCATCTCCTCCAGCTGCACCGCCGGCAGCCACGCATCTCTCCCCAGGCCCTTCGGGTGCTCGCTGGCTGCATCACCTTCTCCTTTGCTCTCACCCTGGCCTGGCTTTTCCTCCAGCCGCCACAACCCCAGCGTTTCAGTGCTCAGTGGGTGACCCAGCTCTGCTGCAGAGGCAGCGCTAGCCCGAGGGGCCTCCCCATCCCTCCAGCACCAGCCCTGTGCCCCTCTTCTCAGCTGGACCAGCAACGAGTCCAGAAAGGGGAGCGGGTGAGCGATGGACCAGCAGGAGAAGAGTTAATAAACCCCCTCCCGCTCGCCCCTCTCTGTTGCTTCCCTCAGCCCTCTGAGCACCGGGTTGGGACAGGGCAAAGCGGGGGGAAAGCGCCTGCCTTCAAGTCATCGGCGTTGTAGAAGCTGACGTGGACGGAGGGCACCATCCAGGACTGGAAGAGCGTCTGGAGGATCTGGTGGGCCACTGAGTCCGTGATGAAGTGAAAGTGGAGGGGATTTTTCCTGCCAAGGGCAAGTGCAGCAGCGCTCAGCATCACGGTGGGAGGAAAAGAACATGGTCCCCATCCCTCCCACCCCTGCCGGGGGACAGACGCCAGCCGAGGGGGCAGATGGAGACAGACCAGCTGCCTGGGGCAAACAAATTCCCCTCTGTCCCTCTAAGCCTCAGCAGTGGCACGGAGCGGGGGGGCAGAGAGAGGCCCTAGAGCCCCTCTCCCGCAGCACTGCCCCCCCTGCAGCCTGCAGCAGCTCATCGGGGAACCCCGAACCAGCGGGCCTCTGGCACAGCACCTCCCCATTACCTGTGGAAGAGGATGGATTTCACCAGGGTGACCACATCCCGGCTCGCATTGTGCCCGGCGCACACAATCGCAACGTGCAGGAGCTGCCCAGAGACAAACGGCGCTTTTTTGAGACTGGACACACACACACACGCGCACCCCCCCCCCAGGACCCTGTCAGCAACTCCCTGGGGCTGTGCTACGGGGAGAGGCTCCATAACCCAGCCCTTTCCCTGGGGAAGGAGACCCAGACGGAGGTGGGAGTCCCCTGGCTCAGAAGCGGGGACCAGGAGTCCGGCCGGCGCTCCTCCTGTCTGACCTCCCTCTCCGGAGAAGCAAGGCACTCTCACCCACCGGCTGCGGCCCGTTGAGCACCACAGAGAGCCCGGATGAGGCCCCGGCACGGCCAGACCACGGGGTGAGCAGCGCCAAGGCGGGCTGCACGTACATCCACGCTCAACCAGGGTCCCAGCCTCCCATTCGACATCCCCTACCCACCGTCACCCACCTCACACTTGTGCACCGTCCGCTGCTTGGGGCATGCCGTGCGGTTGCTCCTCTCGCCCCCGGGGGGTTCCCCATCCTCGGCGGAGGCCCCCCACTGCGGGTTGCCGTCGCTGCCCTCCGCCTGCACCTGGCTGAGCTGCAGGCGAAGCTGCTGGTTCTCCTCCTCCACCCTGCGCACCCGCGAAGCCAGCGCTTCCCGCTCCACGTCCCGGCTCGGCTGCTCGCCCAGGCAGGGCGGCAGGAGGAAGAAGCGGCCGTCTGCGGGAGAGACACGGGGGGGATGCCACGGGCACGGCGAGGCACAGCTCGGCCGGGAGCGACCCACGCGGCTGGCGGGGCAGAGGCGCGACCGAGAGGTCCCGGCGCACCCCACGCGCGCCCAGCCAACGTCACGGCTCCGCTCCTCCGATCGCCGGGGATGCCCCTGGAAACGCGGAGCTCAGATACACCCGCAGCAACCCGCACGGCCGCGGAGCAACCGCTCCGAGGCCGCGGCCTCCCCTGCCCACCCTCTGCGGCGGACCGTCCCTCGATCCAAGGGGGACCCGCTCACATTCGAGGCTGCCCACGAAGAGGTAGAGCCAGGAGAGGAGGACGGCCAGGGTCACCGTGGCGAGCAGCAGCTTCAGCTTCACGCGCCAGGAGCGCAACATGGTGTGCCGGCGGGACGCGGGCGGTGAGGATCAGGTGGGCAGCCCGAGCCCGGCTGGCCCCAGCATCCTAGAGCCTGCGAGGGGCAGGGGAGCGGAGAGAGCGGGATCACCAGCAGCCCCACAGCCCACACCCCCCCCAGGCAGGACGTCCCCCATCTCCTGCTCCCTCCGGGACACCGCAGCGGTGAGACGGACACCCTTCTCCTCTCCAGCGACAGCCTCTCCCAGCCAGCACCCTCCCAGTCCGTGCTGGGGCATCTAGACCCCCCCCTAGCCCGGGAAGGAGCCCGCCGAGCGACTTCACTCCAGCTCTGTTCCTTGCCACCCCACCGGCGAAGGGCTCCCCGGGGAGGAGAGAGGCTGTGCCGGAGAGGTCCTCCCCGAGCCGGGTGGCCGGTGACGGGCTGCTTAATGGAGCCTGCCCTTGAGAGGGAGCGCAGGTCCCTTCCCCACCGCCTCCGGAGGCCGACGAAGTTTGACGGGAAAAAAAAAAAAAAAAAAAATCCCAAACGCTTCGGTGAAACTCACTTCCCCACGCACTGCTGGCTCAGCCGGGGGGGTGCCGGGGGAACCTTGCTCCTGCGCCCAGGCCCGACGTGGGGGCAAAAGGCCCCGTCTCCAGAGAGCCCTGCCCCGAGCTCCCAAAAAGCCAGATGCCCGGGGGGGGGGGCGGACAAAGACCCCACAAAGCAAGAGAACACCAACCTCTGCCCGGCATCGCACCCCTGCCTGCCTGCCGCAGCTCGAGATTGAGCCCCTGCCCTCGGCGCAACATCTGGAGGCTCAACAAAAGCTGCCCGAGGGATGAATGGGCCGGATTAGGGTCTGCTCCCCCCTGCACACACCCCCCCCCACCCAGAACCCATTGATGTGCAGATGCCTTATGGGGCCCCGCAAGCGCTTGGGGGCTCTGAACAGGTGGCCTGGGAGGACATCACCCCGAGCAGCCCCCGGGGCCAGGGTGCAAACGCCTGCCCGCTGCGGCAACCGGGCGAAGAGGGTCGATGGCAAGCTTTTTTCCTGGCGGACGAGGGCTCATGCCAGCACCACAGCTCCCCGCAAGCGGGGCCCGAGCGTTGCCCTGCTTTTCCGCTCTATAGAGCGGGCCAAGCGCGGGCACGGCGGGGAAGAGGGAGCCGAGGCATGGAGCACACCAAGGCCCAGGCACCCCTTCTCCCTGCCACGGCCATAAGGTGTGCTGGACCCGGCGAGGTCTTTGCACGCCGCTGGCAGCCTGTCTCCCGTCCCACAAGCCCATCTCCACCCCTCCCGCCTGGCCTGGGCATCCCCCAAACTTTTTGTTGTGCTCACAACGCGAGAGACGGGGTTGAGGCGAGATGAGGGAGGTCAGCCAGCGCCGAGCAGTCTGGCAAGCCGAGGGACGGGAAAGGGACTTTAGCACGAACGAAGGGGAGAGAGAAGGAGGTGGCACGCAGCAGCACCCCTCCTGCTTCCCGCTTGCCCCTGTGGCCCCCCCCGGGGAGGCCTCACTGCGGGAACAGCACTTTGTCCCCAGCCTGCGCGGGAGCACGTTACGGCGATTTGCAGGGACGGGACGGGACCAGCAGCGGGCCAGTTGCCAAAGACCCTCCCGGAGGCACCCAAGGGCTCCATCCACCCCCCCCTCCCCTCACCTGGCCGCTCACCTGCTCCCCAGAAAGCAATGTCCTTACCTGCCTTTCCCCTTCTCCTCCTTCCCCGGCGCCTTCCCAGCCGGCTGGCAGCCCCACTGCTGCTGCTCCCTCCCGGGTCTGCCGTTCCCCGTCCTCCCTCCTTTACTCCTCCCTTTCAGATCTGACACGTCCCCCCCTCCTCCCTGCTCTCAAACCCAAGCTCCCCCCCCCCACCCCAGCACGCCCCGCGCTGGCCCCCCTTTCCGAGGAAGAAAGAACAAACAAAACAGATTAAATTCGCTTCCCACTCAAGAGCCCCCAGCGCCAGGGGCACGGAGTTGCCCAAAGTAAGTCGGGAGGAATCAACCCTCCCTCCAGCCCCCTTCCTGCTCCCAGGCCTCAATTATCCCTCTTTTGCTAAGGGAAGCGTAGGGATTATTGACCCCCTACCCAGCACTCGCCTCCTCCTTTCCCAGGGCAGGTGCGGGAGGCTTCGTCCACCCGCAGAGAGAGACTCGGGGGGGCTTTGGAAGGCAGCAGAGGACACCCCGTCTCCCTTCATCTGGCAGAGAGGGGCTGCAGGGACAGCCCGGGGACGCAAGTAGGGCGAGAGTGGGGTGCAGTCCTTGCTACCCAGAGAGAAGAAGTATCAGCTGCCGCCTGAGCGCTCGCCCCTCACCTGGACGGGGTGCAAGCACCGCTGTAGGCTTGAAAAGGAAAGAAGAGCTGCCCCCCCCGATTGCCCAGGCTTGCTCCAGCCCCACTAGCCCCGGAGAGCGGGGCTCCCTGAAGAGCGTAGCGTCCCCCAGAACTGCCCAGCGCACCGGGAGCGAGCAGGACGGCAGCAGCAGGAGCGGGAGGCCGGAGTTGGGAATGCGAACTATGCGGAGACGGGCTCTACCTGCAGCTCAACCCCCCCCCTACGCCTGGCCCCAGGGCTAGGGAAAGGCAGCAAGCTCCTGCCCGGGGCCGGAGGGGAAGGAGGAGCCCCCTGCCCTCCTGCCTGCCTTGGCCTTGGAGGGAGCCTGCTGGAAGATGCCTGGAGAAGGCAGGGTGCGGTGGGAGGAGGCCGCCACCGGCAGCAGGCAGAGGGATTAGGATGCAAACTGCCTGCTTAGCAATTTAGATGAAAAGTAAATTGCCCCCCCGCCCCGTAACCTAAAGGCGAGCTGCAGCAGCAAGCCCCAGCCTGCCTGGCAAAGAGAGAGCAGCTCCTGCAAAGGCAGCCCCCCCCCGCCAGCCCCAGGGCAGGGGCAAGCTGGGTCCCCACCCGGGCAGCCCTGAAATCACTGCCCTGGGAGACGCATCCACCTCCGGCTCGGGCAGCTCTCGCTTGCCCTTGCAGAGCCCCGCTTACAACAGGCAGTCGCTCAACAGCGTTTTTCTGCCCAGCCCAGCCCCGGCAGGGAGACGAAACCCCCCGGGCTGCCCCTCCGAGCCAGCGGTTCCCCAGAGCCGGAGCCCTCCCTTTGCTCCCTCGCCTGTCCCAGGGCCACATGGAGCTCAGCCCCCGGGGACTCTGCCCCTGCCCCGTGGTATTTACCGCGTAACAAGTTGCCCCAGCCGAGGCAGCGGCCGCGCAGGGCTTACCCACGCTCCTGGGACGAGCCCAGACCTCTCGAAGCCTCCTGCTCCAGCGGAGGAAACCGCCTCCTGTCCCGACCGACCACCGCCGCCTCTCCGCACGCTTCTCCTGGCCTCCCTAATCCTGCTCGCTCCCGCAAGCGAGAGCCCAGCGCCGGGGCCGGTGCGACGATACCCAGCCAGACCCTCACCAGCCGGGGCAGGAGCAGGTAGGCTGCTGGGGAACACAGGCGAGGCAGAGACGTTTTAGGATGTTTATGGCAGTGGGAAGGAGACGGCAAGCGGGAAGGCAGCTACGCGGCCTCTCGTCCCCCATGGAACGTTAAAGGCACGGCAAGCGGAGGGCAAGGCTGGAAGCGGCTCCCAGGCAAGGGGCACGGCGGGTACCGGCAGCCGCGGCACTCAAGCGTACCGGCTCTACCCATCCCGGCGGGCACGGCGCTCAGCTTCTCCGCCGTCCCTCCTCAGTCTCCTTGCTCGCGCCAGACAAGCGCAGCCAGCAGTAAGATGAGAGGTTTCCCAATACTGCCGGTTTCCGATCCCGGCGCGGGGCAGAAATGCTGTTCGCAGCAGGTTACCCTCCGTCCCCCACGTCCTCCCTGGGAGCAGCGCGGCTCCTGCTTTGGCAGGGATCGGGGACGTGGCAAACGGGATGGAAAGAGGCACCCGGGTCCCCTCTCTTGCTGGGAGAGGCTGACGGCAGACACCGGGGAAGGGGCAGGCGGGACCCCGGTCTCGCCTCATGCCCGGCCACCCCTGACTCCAGCGAGGACAGGGCGATAGCCAGGGAGTGTGAAGCCAGCAGAGCCGGGCAGCCGCACAAACACCAGGGGCACGCTCACGGCAACCTCTGAGGTGTGAGCAGGAGCCCAAGGCTGGCTGGCTGCCTGCCGGCCACCCCTCCGTGCAGAGCCAGCCTTCGCTCCCGGGATGGTGCACCCACCTCGCTTGCCCCAGGTCCCCCCCCCCGGAGCTGCCCCTGTGCAGGCACCCCACTCCTCCAAGATCCCCTCTTTTTGCAGGAGCACGGCTCAGCCCAGCTGGCCTTCGCTCTCCCTGGCTCGGTGACTATCAGGTGAGCAGTTAATGTTTAGGGAGAGCTTTCCCATCGCATCGGCACGTTTCCCCCAGCCCCACGAGCACCGAGGGGAGCAGTCCGGTTTTCCCACAGCACCACAGCTGGCAGCAAGGCCGGTGGCAGGGTTGTCTGTTGTCTCTCCTAGAGCTAATGTGCACCGGCAGAGGGGATGCTGAGGCACAGCGAGAGTGTCTGCAGGCCACAGGACAGCAGCCCTGAGGGGCACAGGGACAGCCGCAGCCTTGCTGCTCCCCCACTGTGTCCCCCGGGCTGTTCCCAGTAAAGAGCTGCAGGGCAGCCAGCAGAGGAGTGATGCTGCAGAGCCGCGCTGCCTGTTGTCTCACCCAGCTGTAGGCAACAGAAACTGGAAATCCATCTCCCAGGTCTCACTTTGGGAGCTGGGAGAGCAGCGACAGTTTAGCTGACCTGCTCAGACTGCCTCAGCAGGAGCACAATACGGCAGCTTGCCGGGCTCGCAGGAGGTGAGAAAGGGCCTGACAGCCACGGCGAGAGCCGCGCAGAAAGGCCGGCAACTGAGAAAAGGCACCGCACTTGGAAGAGAGGCAACTGGGGACCGTCTCTTTTGCTCTTACAAAGAGATGGGAGAGGACGGGCTGGTTCCTCGTTCTGCAGGTCACCTTTAAAGCACGTACTGCAGCACCCACCTGACAAAAGTGCCTTACAATTCGGGGTCACCTCCCTGTCCCCCTCCTCATGCTGCCACTTGAGGAGGGCTGCACCAGCTGACAGATACCACACAGGCAGTGCAGAGCAGGGCAGCTGCAGGAATTTACAGAGGCGGAATGGAATTTAGCGTGGAGAGCAGGATTAAAACCCCATGCTCCGGATTACCATGCCGACCCTCCCTCCCCAGTCTTATGATAAGCAAAACTTAAGTGAGAATTTCACCCTCTTATTTCCCTGGAAAGAGCAACCTGGGGCAAAACAGCCCCCATATGCTAAAGATGGGATCGAGCAGCAGCCACAGAGTTAGATACCGGCACATGAGGTGTACAAGAAGAAAGTGTCCCCGTCTCCCCACTGCCCCCAACACCACCGAGCTGCAGAGAAAATCCCAGAAAGGTGAAGATCTTCCTGGGACAGCAGTCAGCTGTGCCTCAGTTATGGCTCATTCTCATGCATCAAGCTCTCCTCAGGCCCATAAGCTTATCAGCACACACAATTCCGCTGCTCTAAGAGTTCAGCTTTTTATTCTGCAAAGGTCACGCTGAAAAGCCATCTCCTCTTCTCTGACAGAAGCATAGCACTTGGGGACGAGGAGCTAACAGTCTCTGAAGGGTGTTAGTTGAAGCTCAGAGCTTGGCTGAAGCAGGGACTTTTCGTCACCAGACAGTCTCCCTGTTTCCAGAGGAAACAAGCAAGTTCAGGCTGGGTCTGACATGGGAACGCGCCTCGCTGCTTACCTCTCCATGCCTGAAACCCCAGGAATGCATCAGGGAGCAACTCCTCTTGGCAGGGACTCCGATCACGAGGCCCTGCTAGACATGGTCCGCTTTTGCCGGGCGGCCCTGCGGCCGGTCTCCCTGTCTGCAGCCGGGCACTGGATTCATTTGCCCGGCAGAGCCCCAGCTGGAGAGGGGGCTGCGCAGGGCACACGTGGGAGCCACAGCAGAGCGTGTAAGTGCCGCGTAGGAGGCTTATATCTACCAGACATCCTGCAACGCTTGCAAGTTGGGCACCTGCATTTTGCCACAGCTCTCGGGCAAGGCAGGAGGGGGCCACCCAGCTAGCAACTCGCTCCCTAAGTGCTCTCACTCCCCTTGGGCCCAAGAAGAAGCTGGAAGGATCCAGCCGGCAATAGCCATTAACCGCGTCTGTGGGGACACCGGGGCAGCAGAAAGCAGGGTGCTGGCTTGCACTCCTCTGCACTTGCTGCATTTGTCCCTCACTGCAGCAGGGGACCAGCAGGACAGACCCTAAAGCAGAGCTGCAGCACAGCCTGGGACACCCACCCAGCCATGCCAACACCACCGGCTGGGTCTCACCCCGGGCTAGAAGTAAGGATCACCTCTCGGGAACCAAGTCGCTCCCTGCCAGCAGGAAGCCCCCTCACCCAAGGGCTGTCCAACCCTCCAGCATGGCTCTGGAGCAGATTACCTTCCCCCAGCGCTCAGCCAGCCCTGTGCCCGCAGTGCCAGGCTCAGGGCGAGGGAGCACCCTGCACCTCCACGCCATGGTCATGGTTTTCCCACCGAGCCCGTTTCCCGCACAGCCCGGTGGGGTACACCAGCCCCGCTCCAACCTGGCACCCGGAGGTGACCCCAGTGCCTCGTCCCCCTGCGAGACCCTGCCAATGTGCTGCCGAGACCCCCGACAAGCTCGCGGAGGAGATGATACCTGTTCAACACACTGCTTCCAGCTTTACCTCCCTGGACTGCAAATTGTTTGATGCCAGGAGGATGCTCGGCAGGTGAAGTACCGACACCGACTGGCCTTTTTCTGGGCCTGCTGGAGCATAAGCCTGACTCAGGACAGCTGCTCTGACACTAACACGGAGGCTGCAGAGTCCTGGATCAAATCCTTCCACGTGCCCCCCAGGCCAGCACAGCTAGGCACAGGAGGGACCGAGCCTGGGCACCGTGCAGGAGCACTACAAGGGGCAGGAGGACCCCGCCTGCCCCTTGAAACAGAAGAGGAGCAGCATTTGGGCTGATCTCCAGCTCCCTTCCCTCTGCCGGGATTAGGTTTCTAATATCTGCATTTTTGCTGACGGCTGCGCTGCAGCTAATGGCCAGCTCTGAATCCATTAGGTTCACTGCGTCCCGGTCTCCGGACGTGCTCCGGGCATCAATACCTGTTCACCCCTGCCGTTTCCCGACGCTTCCACTGCAGCGGGCTCGCAGCAGACAGCAGTTCCTGGGGTCAGAGCCGAGCAGGGTCAGCAGCCAGGAGCTCCCGCTGCTATCCAAGCCAGTCTGCAGCAAGCCCTCTGCCAGCTCCACGTCTGCCATCAGTGCAGCTGGAGCACCCGGCAGGCGTCATGCCCCATAAAGCAAAGGGGTGGGAATTTCACCCTGTGAGCTACTGAGGGCTCAAGTTTCCAGCTAGCAGTGCCCACCGGTAGGGAATGACAGGAGATTCCCCCCACACCAAAAAAAAGAAATCTCCCTGCTCCCTTGAAACGCTCTTGAACAACCTGCGCCAGGAGCAGTGTCCTAGCGGGACAAGGGGGACCACATCCCAGCGCATCCGACCAGACCTAACCCTTACACATGCTTGTAGAGTCTCCATCATCTCATGCAAAATTAATTAGGTTAATTACAACAAAAAAAGGAGGCAAAGGGACTCCAACAACCCCAGACAGGCACTCTGCCTGGAAAAGTCCACAAGAGGCACGACACCATCCTTCCCGCCACCTCTGGGAAGGTGCCAGGGGCATGGCCGTGAGCCAGGCCCTCAGGTGCCTGCCGTGCATTGTCACCGGCAGAGCTGGGTAAGTGTTTTTGGCTGAATAGTTATTGATTAAAAACTGCAGCTTCCAGAGAGCTCAGAGCTTTTTGCTACTTCACGACAAGTTTTCGACGAGAACAAAATACTTTGTTTTCCAAGCAAAAAGTCTCATTTTGCATTGTTTCGTTTGCAATTGAGCTGCGTTACATTTAAAAGAAAAGATAAAGGGTCTCTCAAACTCGGCTGTGTTGGGTTTTTTCCTCCGGCTTTTCATTTTGGGCACTAAATCAAGCAATTAATTATTTGTTCAGCTCCGCTCTCCAGACAAGCTGCGAGCATCGTGAGCCAAAGGGCCGGAGCAGCTCTGCCTAAGCAGCAGCGCTAAGGAGGGTGTTGGTGTTTTCTGCGCTGCAGGCTCCCTTCAGACCTCAGCTTGAGCTCCCTCAAGGCCAGCAAGCAATCGCCAGGGCGAAGGGGAGCAGGACCCTGTGCAAGCGATGGCAGGTGCCCCACCGAAAAAGGCATCCACCCACTCTGGTGGGCAGCGGTTCAGGATACACAACCAAGAGGTCACAGCCGCTGCTTGAAGGACGTGCAAGGGGCAAGGCTTCCCGTGCAAACTGCCCTCCACAGTGCAAGCACATCACACCAAGATCCCTCACCAGTCCCGCTGGTACCCGGCACTGGAGCGACTCCTCCGGACGGCATCTCTCACAGTGCTGAACTCTACTCTGGCAGCCTCGGCAGCTCGGGGGAGCCGGGCACGCACGCGGGGCATCTGACAAAGAAAGGCAATCCCTTCACTTCCCCTGCGTGAAAAGCAGCTGATGCTCACCGAGAGCCCGAGCTCACAGATGCAGCCTGGTGCCTCTTCCACCAGGGACTGGCCCAAACTGGGAGCTGTGCTCAAGCAGCCACTCCCACGTCTTCCTTGCCCAGAGCTATTCCTGGCACTGGTGCCCTCAGTGCCCAAGCAAGACTGAAAGCAGAGCTCGTCCACAGAGGAATGGAACAACTGAACTATAAATAGCAAACCAGGATGGCTCAGGGCAGGCTCTAAAAAACCCAAGCAGCGACAGTGCCATCCACTCAGGGTGCCCTGGGCATTTTGTAAGACCTGAAGTGATACCTGAGGTACAGAGAGGCTTGCACATTGCAAATAGGCTCTGACAACACTGTGGAGGAAGAGCTGCTGGCTGGGCTAAAAGACTGCAAACTTACCTGTGAAAGCGCATGTGGGGCACTCTGCAAACTGGAAATGAGGTAGCGACTGACGGGGGCAAAAAGGGAGGGGAAGTGGATCCCAGAGGGGAGGTGGTTCCCAAAGCCAGGCGGTGGAAAAGAGAACGCTCTCAACACCCAAACTCCTTCCTGACCATTCCCAGCACTCCTCCCCTCCCGCTGCTCCTTGTGTTCCCATCCCTAGGGCTTCTCACACTGCCGAGCTAAACCCTGAGCTCACACACCAAAGGACAAAGGCAGGGAAGAAACAGCATAGCTCAACTCAACCAAGCAGCAGATGAGTGGCTCAGGACAAAAGCTCATGTCTTCTGTAATCCACAGCAACCTCTGTGCAGTGCCCAGCCCGCCCCAGGAGTGGGACAGAGGCAGAAGAGCTCAGCCCATCCTGTGACCATCAGGGTCAAGTTCCCCTCCTACCCCCAGGAAGAGCCATATCCTTCCCACTACGCTCATCCTCCCTCTTCCCTGCTGGTGCCTCCATCTGGAACAGCAAATACTCCGCCTTCCCCTTCACACTGACAGCATATGTCCTATAAAGGGTTCTCAGCCTCCACAGATGAGGATACGACCAGCCCTGCGCAGCACTGCCAGGCACCAGCCTCCCGCTCTCAGCGGGGAGCCCCGCGCTTTCGGCAGTGCTGCAGCACGGCTCGCTTGGGCATACGCTGGGAATTAAGCACGGGAGAGGCAGTTGGGAACACGGGGAGAGGTGTGTACGCGCAGGGAAGGCACGAGACCTCAGCTGAATCACCCGACACGTAAACACACATGCACGCACACATACAGGGAAGCAGTTGCTTCCTCTGACAGAAAGTTTTTTTTGTCAGAACAGGAAGACGGCACTCAAAAAACCCCAAACCAAAACAACAAACCCTTGCTTTATTGCTCCTGGAGCACCAAAACCAGCCAGGGCACAAGAAGCAAAGGCAGCCAGCGCGGACTACAAACCCACCTTGAGAATTTCGGAAGCCCACAGCTCCCTTCCCTCCTCCCCCACGGCTCTCCTCGTCACCCCTCGCCCTTCCTCTGCGCAGCAAGCAAGAGGAGAGGTAGAGGTCTCGAGTTTGGCTGAGTTTCCATGCTGGGGACAGAAGCTCGATAACAGACTGGGCAGGATGTGAGTACCCGTTGAGGAAGAGGATTAGTAACCCCCTAATCTGCACATTTTGGAGTCTAAGCACTTTACTCCGCTCTCTAATTAAACCACAGAGTGCAGAGATTGCCAGAAGGCGGAGAACAAGGAGGAAGAAGGAAAGCAAACAGGCTGTGGCTTAAAGGCTGTTCCTTGGGGCTTAAATGCAAGGCAGCGGTCACTGGTAGGGATGTATTTCACCTCAAGTGCTTTATGCCCGGGCTGCTGAGCACCCTGTTGCCTCCCCTGATCCAGTCCGCAGTGGGGCTGAGGGCAGGATGAAGGGGAACCCGCGCGATGGCCTGGGGATGGCAGAGGGGGGAGCGAGGGGCTCCATCAGACCAGACGCAGCTTTACCTGCCTCAGCCTCGCCTGGCCGGCCACGACTCCCGTCCCGAGTCCCCTGCCTCCTGGGAAGCAACACAAGCTCCGGACCGTGTTTGTCTCCACAGACCTGTCTGCACAGAAGGGCCTCGTTTAAGCGCTTATCTGGCTCCAGGCTGGAGAGGGGCCGGTGCCTTGCTGCCCTGGCACCCGGGCAGGACGTTCAGCTCCGCGCCGGGCTCCTTTGGGGCTGCCTGGCAGGGGAAACTTTCCTGGCACAGGTAAAGAGGGAAACCTTTTACCGCAGCCCACAACAAACAGAGCAGTTCAAATAATGGCTTCCTCGTTCCTGGCACTTCGGCACGCAGCAGGGACAGCCTCGCTGGGGGAATTACCCGAGCGTTGGGGACGGGAGCTCTCCGGGCTGCAGCACGTCACGGCCCCACAGCACGGGGAGCAAGGCGGCTGAGCTGGGAACAGGAGTGCCAGGGAAGGGTCTCGCCTCCCGAAATGCTCTGCCTCCAGCTCTGCCCCACCAGACCGAGGCAGGGGGGGTAGGGGGGTGCGGGTGTGCAGGGGCAGCCTGTCACTCCAGCGTCTCTTTCTTCCCTCGCTCCTATTCTTTGGAATTCCTCTCTTCTGTTTGCTTTGTTTCAGCCCTCAATGAACAGGAAGAAAAGGGAAGGAGCCTTGACAAATCCGATCAAGGCGCAGACACGCTGAGGCTCCCTCCTGCTGGCATGCCAAGCCCTGCACTAATGAGGGGTAGAGGAGAGAGAGGTGGCCACTGAGAACAGTGGCCCCACAGAAACACTTGGTGTAAGGGACAGAGGGGGAAAAGAAGCTGCTAGGGCAGAACAACGCCAGCACAATCTCCCAGCCTTCAGAAGAGGGTCTTCCCGTTTCCCCTGGCCCGGGGAGTGTGTTCCAGCTCCTCAGTCCAGGTCCCAGTCACCTACTGCCCACTATGCTACAAACAAGCAATAGACCGTAGTAGTGTTTGAGGAGATGGATCCAGACACGCACGTCCCAGGGGAGTTCAACTGAAACAGCCATGGAGATGGGACCACACTTTCTTCCAAGGATTCATGCGGGGAATCTGGTCTTTCCCTCCAGAGAACTGGGCCACGGGGGCTTACAAGTGCCAGTGTCGTCGCCAGAATGTCCCCACAGGTCCCAAATACCCCCATGCCCAGTAGAGAGGAAACCCACGGAGCCAAGACCTTCTGCCATGCAGTTATCCCCGGTTTACCAACTTAGGTACAGAAGCACCAAGACAGGAAGGGAACGAGCACGTGTAAACTGTCTCCTTAACAAGCAAGATAACTAACCTTCGGAGGCTGCTGATGTTGCAGGGGTACCTGGGAACAACTGGAGAAGGTGGCAGGGCCTGGTGGTGGTGGCGAGGACCACCCTTTAACCAGGGATTCTCAACTTGAAGGGCAGATAACACATCTCAGCTGTACGTGAGGGTTTTGGAGCTTGCCGTCACCTGAAACCCAACAGACAGTCATGTGAAGAGCTACTGCATAAGAGAGCTCTGGGGACAGGCCCCTGCGCAGCCAAGAGTGTCGTGGATCAGCAGCACCCAACACCTAAGGTCCCGTCCCTCTCCTCTGGTCTGTTACAAAGGACAGCTCGGTGTCACCCAAGGCTACCCAGACAGCCCATGGGAGAATATCTGCACGCATGTTCCTAGCCCCAGATAGCTGCACTGTCCTGTAGCACGTTCCCCAACCCACGCAAGTAGGACTGTACACGTGTCCCCAGAAGTGCTGGCAAAGCCACAGCCACCGTGCTCCATCGCAACACACGTGAGTCCTAACACCGACTCTTCAGCAGGACGAGGAGCTAGGGGAGGGATGCAAGTTCCCTGGCCCCCTCCCAAACATGATAGCAGCAGCAAGCCTTTAGCTTGTGAGGCAATGAGGGGATTAATTATCACGTCCAGTAACCTGAGCCTCTGCGACACACCCTGGGCAGTCCCAGGAGGGGACTCCGAGAGAGTCTATCCAGATAGATGCACAACAGGGAGAGAGAAGGGATGAAGGCAGAGGAGAGAGAAGTCAGGCAAAAACCAACACGCAACTTGCGTTGCAGAGAGCGGAGCAGCCTCCTCCTCTGCTGGGATCTTGCCAGCGCACTCTTTTCCTCCAGCTCCCATGGAGTTGGGAACCCACAACCCCACAATTGCAGGCTGGAACGGATGAGCTCTTCTCCCAGGAGGCTACAGGGATCAGCCCCTTCTTATCGGGAGAAAGCCCAAACCAGATGCACAGAGCCACACCAATAAGTTGGGGGAAAGGTATCAGAGAGGAATTGGGAGTTTTGATTTAAAGCTCCTCTATCCACACATCATTGCTCCGAGATGCCGGTGGAACAGGACCTTCAAAGCAGGTAAAACCTACCAAAACCATCTTTCTGGTCTGCCCCACCTGTTTTAGATCCCCAAACAGAGAAGTAAGTGTGCAGCGTGCTGGGCACCAGCCCTGTTGCACCCCTCTGGCCACAGCAAACCCCAGGTCAGCCTGGCACAGCACAATATGAAACAAGGGAGGCAACATCAATCCCAACAAGGGTCCTGAACTGTCAGCTCGCACCTCAGACAGAAGCAGTCTAAGGGGGGAAACTCAAAGACGGATACTTCTGGAGCAGGGGGAACAGGATATGAACTAAGCTGCCGAATCCGCCTGGCACACATCCCTTTTGCAGTCACAACCCTCCCTCTGGTGCTACTAGAGCCCTGCATTTCCAGGGAGCAGTTCAACAGTGTCCTGGTTTTGGCTGGGACAGAGTTAATTTTCTTCCTACTAGCTGGTACAGTGCTGTATTTTGGAATTAGTATGAGAATAATGTTGATAACACGCTGATGTTTTAGTTGTTGCTAAGTAGTGCTTATCCTAAGTCAAGGATTTTTCAGTTTCCCAGGCTCTGCCAGCAAGCAGGTACACAAGAAGCTGGGAGGAAGCTTGGCCAGGACAGCTGACCTGAACTAGCCAAAGGGATATTCCATACCATAGAACATCTTGCTCAGTATGTAAACTGGGAGGACTTGGCCGGGATGGGCCGATCGCTGCTCAGGGACTGTCTGGGCATCGGTTGGCGAGTGGTGAGCAATTGCGTTGTACATCACTTGTTTTTCTTGGGTTTTATTTCACTTTTTGTTATCTTCCTTTTCATTACAATTTTAATAATAATAATAATAATTGTATTTCAATTATTAAACTGTTCTTATCTCAACCCACAAGTTTTACTTTTTTTCCAATTCTCCTCCCCATCCCATGGGGGTGGGGAAAGAAGTGAGCGAGCAGCTGCATGGTGCTTAGTTGCCGGCTGGGCTTAAACCACAACAAGCAGGTAAGAGCCAAGCCCCTGGCACCCACCTGCGATAGGAAGCAGAAGCTGCCAGCAGCAAGACCGAGTAGTTTCAATAGCAAAGAGCTGGAAAAGCAAAGGCACCTTCAGCAGAGCTAACACTGAGTGGGGAGAGCCAGGCACGTGCCTGCCACGCACAGCAGCGCTGCCCAGTGGGATCTGCCACAGCACGGCCACCAGCGTCACCGGGAAAGCAGGCTTCCCGCGCCCGCATGGCAAGAGCCTCATCTCCAGGGTGGACCCATGTCCACCGGCTGCAAGCCAGCCACCAGCAGTTATTCACACCGCGCCGCGCACGGGACCTGCGAGACCCGCCGCGTGGTGGGACCGATCTCCAGGTCCGCTGCCGCCTTCTCCAGGTGGGCTCGGGGGAGCTAGGGTGAGGCTGGGGGAAAGGCAGATCAGAAACCACATGCAGTTGCCCCACCACCACCCAAAAGCAGCCGCAGCACCCTCTCCCTCGGGGCCCAGCTCCATCTCTCTCTCCCTTGGAGTGTTTCCATTAACTCAGGCCACCAGAGAACTGCATGTCCAGAAGTTTTTTCCAGCTGCATCACATGGCTATTAAAAGATATGGCCTCTCCCACTCAGCCTTTAGCTCAGGCAGGCTTGGGATATTACAGGAGAGACTGCACGCTGCTAATGAATCAGGGAAGGGAGTTATCCAAGTAACAGCCTGGGGCTCTAAATGGCTTTCTGGAAAAGGCATCTGGAGGCGGGAGGCGGTCACTATCTCACAGCAGGGCTCTGCACACATTGCCAGACATGTTGTTCCTCCTGGGAAACCAAAAAGACTCTCTCTCCTGAGATGCCAAGTCTCAGCTAAGCCGAGAAGGGCAGGGGCACCCTGACAGAGAACAGCAACAAAATGCCTCCAAGTCAAAACACGCAGCAAAAGGCCCCTTAAGCTTGTTTGACCTGGGTTTCCCTTCCCCTCAGACTACCGCTTCAAGCAGCAGACCTGTCAGCAACACTTCAGGAACTCAAGGACTACACCACCAACGTCCCCTGCCAGCTGCTGCCTTTCCAGGCCCCAGGAGGGCTGTCGGAGATCAGAGCTACGAGCTGCCACCACCAGCAATGCCATGCTCGGAGCCTCGTGTGCCTCATTGCC
This sequence comes from Aquila spilogaster, assembly GCA_024606505.1. Classification (NCBI taxonomy): domain Eukaryota; kingdom Metazoa; phylum Chordata; class Aves; order Accipitriformes; family Accipitridae; genus Aquila; species Aquila spilogaster. Next base: position 56,499,118 of record JANHGO010000042.1, on the reverse strand, counting down.
CTTGTCTCCTCATTTGGACAGGGATTTGGAGCTCTCCTGAAAGGTGCTGGCCTCCAGTGAGATACCGTGAGTGAATCAGGCTTCCATTCTAGGCAGGGCTCCTGTGTCAGGGACTAAAATACTCCCTGGACATGTATTGGCTGACGCTGTAAGAACACACCCTCACCTACCCCAGCACCTTGCAAGGTATATTTTGAGCAAGGCTTACTTAGGATGAGCTGACTCAGACCCACGGCAGCACTCCAGAAATGGCGTGGTCTCGCAGATCTGAGCAAAGAGCAAGACGCTGGCAGCCATGCAAGTCGGACTTCAGCACTGTACCCACTGATGGGCTGGCAGAGCGTTTGCTTTTTTTGGTTTGCCTCTTTTCCTACCATTAGTGCTGAGCCCGCACCTCTCACCGTCAGAGCATCGGAGCCATTTGGCCCCAGTTACAGCCAGTGGATTTCTGGTAAGCACGAGCCCTCGGCACCCAGACTGACAGTAAGTGCTAAGAAAGGAGCTGCTCAGAGATCTTTCCGGGTGCAGCCGAGAGAGAAACTAGCCCCTCAACCCAGCCTTTCACCTCCTACCCACCCCCCCACGGTGGGCACCATAAACCAAGGAGATTTAAGTCTTGCCCAGTCTGACGGGCTCACCGCTGCTCTTGAGAAGCCACCTCTCCTGCGGCGCTCCCTTGTAGCATATTTACCATTAAAAGGCAGCGTGATGCTACTCCAACTGTCCTCCAAACTCCCTCACTGCAGGAGGGAGATGAACAGCAAGGGGGACAGGACAGACAGCGGGTGAGAGGGAGGCTGGGGGCAAGGGATGAAGAGGAAGCATCTGCCAAAAAGCTTCTCGCTCAGGGACGAACCGCACTATCTAGCTGTGCTGTTCGGAGTAGCCCAAGGACTTTGTGCATCAAGCTTCACCTCCGGCTGAAGACAAGGTGTCTTTGGCAGTCTCCTAGGCAGCCAGCTCTCAGATTGCCGTCTGGCAGAGACAGAGCTTCTCCTTGAAGGACAGCAGCTCCGGCAGTCTGCACTGGATATGCCCCTAGTGTCACCGGCAGCGCACACCTACCCCCAGCGAGCTGTGCTCCGGACCTCCGTCACGGGCTTCAGGTGCTCCCTCGCCAGCCTTGGTACTTAGCCCAGCAGCTCGGCCACCGTGAAATTCAGAGGAGCTCACAGGTAACCCCACGTGTGAATGGCAAGCTGGGTCTAATCCATGTGATTCTGACTAAAAAGGTTTGCTTAGCGCCAGACTGTTTGCCAGCAGTATCTCGTGCCCTTTTTGAACTCAGCCTGCTGGAAAACAAACCCTCAGGGGAAGGGGGGGGGGGAGAAGAGGAGAGATCAGAAAGGATAAAGTGCCTGCCCATGCAACTGTAATTCTTGCAGAGGAAAGCCGCAGGCACACACTGCGTCCATTGTGTGGAGGTAACCGGACAGAGGGAAGGAGGGGCAGCTTGGCAGAGCTCCTTCTGCGCTCGGGGGGGACCCTCGAGGGGCCACGAAACCCCCTCCTCGCCCGCCCCGCGCACCAGGGTTCGGCACCCGTGGCCGGTCTTCGCACCGCGGCCGGTCTTCGCACCTCGAGGCGTGCGGAGGGCCGCAGCGGCAGCAGTCCGCGGGGCCCGGCACCCCCTCGGCCGGGCACGGAGGAAGGGGTCTGCGGGACCGAACGCGGGTTTGGAAGCCCTCTTCTTGCAACAGGCTGCGGGCCAGCCGGGTCCCCCCCCCCTGTAAAGCTGGGCTTAGCGCTTCGCTGAGGGATGGACCAGAGCGTGGCCGTGGCCCGGGGCAGGTCCCGAGTGGGCTCCGGGAAGCACTGACGGCACCTCACCATCTCCCTTCTGCGCCCCCCGCCCCGATCCCCGGCGCAGGGACAGACACTGCCACGCACGATCCAAGACGAACACGAGACTGGCAGCCCCCCAAACCCCCCCCGGGAACTTTTTACCGGTGCCACCATCAGACCCAGTAGCTCCCCCGAGCAACCCCGTGTCAGTTCCCCGCGGGGGGGGGGGGGGCAGCCAGCACTCGCCACGCCGCCGCTCCCAGGCCCACGGAGCGCCAGATCCACGCGTGGGCCGACCCCCCCCCCGTCCCGCTACAGCACCCGAAGAACGTTTCTCCCTCCCGGAGCGCCCCCCCCCCCAAAAAAAAAAAAAACCCTGACCCGTAACCCGGCTCCTCACCCTGCGGCAACCACGTCCCCCCTCGGGACACCCACGCCCCCCAGCCCCCCCACACACACGCCGGGACCCCAGCCGCACACAGGCTCCCCTCGGCCCTCACAGAAGCCGGTGCCAGCCCCCGTTCCCCTAGCCCGCCCCGTACCTGCCGGGCCGCCGCTGGCCGCCGCTCCCGGTCCTTTAAACCCCCGCCCCGCCGCCCATCGGCCTGCTCGGCGCTCGGTCGCTACGCCTGGCCCTGCTCCGCTCGGCTAGGCTGGGCTGGGCGGGGCGCGCAGGCGCGGTGGCCACCCCCGGAAGCGCGCGGCTGTGAGAGCCATGGCGGCGGCGGCAGCCCCGGCTCCGTTCCCGGTCGTTGCCGGCGGCGGCCCGGTGGCGCGGCTGCGCCTGCTGTGTCAACGCTACCAGGAGTACGTGAGGCGGCACCCGGCCGCCACGGCCCAGCTGGAGGGCACCGTGCGGGGCCTTTCCTACCTGCTGCCAGGTGAGGGAGGGGGGACGGCCGGGCCCTCGTCCCTCCCGCCGGGGCCTGGGCCTGGGCCCCGCTCCGTGGGGGGGGGGGTGGGGGTGGTGCGGGGGGCTGGGGCCCAGCGGGGAGCGGGGGTCTCCCCCCCCGCGCTGGGCTCCGGCTGGTAGCTGCTGTCTTCCCTTCGCAGGTCGCTTCTCGGACTCCCACGCACTGTCGGAGCTGGGTAGGTGGGCAGCGGGGAGCCGGGGGGTTGCCGGGGCAGCCTGGCACCCGCCGGCTGAAGGGCTGGTGGTTGTGGCTTTGCGCGGGGGTGTGTGGGGCCGTTCCCCGGAGCCCTTGTTTTCTTCACGCCTGGCTGCACCCTCCAGCAGCCCGTGGGAGGAATCTGCATGTCTTGCTGCCCTTCTTCCCTCATTCCCTCCTGGGGGAAGAGGCAGCAGTCCAGGTTTGGTTTGCTTTCTTTGTGTTCCGTAACTGCGGTGTTCTTCTCCTCATTTTCTAGTGTACTCTGCCTCCAACCTCCTAGTGCTCTTAAACGACTGGATTCTCCGAAAAGAGCTGCAGCGGAGCCTGCCTGTGGTAAGGTTGGAGTGTGTGGGAGGAGGATTTGGAACACGTGCTTTCTTCTTTGCAGAAGCTTTCAGGGAGTGTCTCTAGAAACTAACAGGTCTTTGCTGTGGCCTCTCTTTGCTGTGAGGTATGTAGAGGCCAGACGCAACCTCTGAAGGCAGGTAAACAGTAGCCCTGCCCCGTAGCTCCTGCCTTGGAGGAGTGTCTGGAGCACTCCCTGGACCACAAAAAATCAGGCCCTGACTTGCACCAGGAGCTCCACTGGGTTTTTGAGAAGCTTGGAACTTGAGCTAGGCAAAGGTGTTGCTGAATAACCATTGCTGTTTCCAGAGCAGTGGCTCTGGAGTACTGAAATGCCGATTCCATTTCCTCAGACTCTTCCTTTGCATATGCTGTTGAACAAAACAAACATAAGCACCTTGCTTCTATGTCTCTCTTGCAAGAGCCCCAGGCTGGCTCCCAGCACTTGTTAGGCCCCTTAGGGAATGAGGAGGAGGAGGAGGAGGGTGGTTTTTTTCCAGACAGGCCTCTTCTGTTGCAAGCCTGCCTGCTGTGTGGGTTTGGGTGTAGGCAGCTCTCCGGCTGGAGCGTCGGGTGTGTAACAAACAGAAATGCAGAAGTCTTGCTTCTCTGGTTGTTAAAGGCCGAAGTGAATTTCAGCTATATTGTCTTTATGGATGCTTTTCAACGGGTTAAATCCTGTGGTTGACAGCACCAGCAAGTTCCTGCATGGGGAGCAGGGGCCCAGGCTGGAGAAGGACCCACTGTCTTGGGATTCATGCCTGGAATCTAGACTGATGCTGTATGCAGCAGGCATTTGGTCTGGTGTGACTGTGGACTCTGGGTCCCCTCCCCTCTACTGCAAGCGTACTCCCTCGTCAACTCTAAACAGGGAGGAGGTTCGTCGTGTATGCCGACTCTGGGACAAGGAGGAGAGAGTTTTGCCATGGAGTTCAGGCACAGTGCCACAACCCGGGAGACTGTCCTGCTGTGTCAGTTGGGGTAGAAGGCAATCCAAGATATAGCTGTGGTATTCTCCCTGTTTCTGGGGTAGCAGCTCTGTGTGATACTGTGATGTCTCGGTCTGCCCCTGCTTGGAGGTGGAGAAGCAGGCTTGTGCGTAGACTCTGGCTGCAGCGGAGGCACCACTTTTTGTTTCTGGGGCTGTGACTTCCAAGGCCATCCGGTGCTTATTTCTGAGGGTCCCACCAGACTGGGCTGTGCGTCTGCCCTGTTTAACTCCCGAACAGAACCTCCATCCTCTCCCCCTCCTCCCCTCTGTGTTTTGCAGTCGCTGCCGCAGCAGAAGCTGCTGACCTGGCTGAGTGTGCTAGAATGCGTGGAGGTCTTTGCAGAGATGGGGACAGCCAGGGTGTGGGGGGAGATGGGCCGGTGGACCATCATTGTCCTCATCCAGCTGGCTAAGTAAGTGCTGCGGGCGGAGGGGAAGGGGCAGCGTGCGCTCGGAAAGGGGATCTGGAGGGCACTCGGCAGTATCCCAGGAAAAAGCCTAAGCAGGACTGAGCTGCTAGTCCCAGAGGCTGGGGGAGTTCGGAGCCCCGCGGTGTGCTGGATACTGTGCCACAGAAGGGGACGCTTACCCCTCTCGCCTTGCCAGTTGCCCTGAGCAGACCTGAGTTTTTCCCTCTTCTGTGGAAGCCACCTTTCCAGTGCAACAGGAACCCAGCTCCGTAGCTTGGTATTGAAAGCTTCCATGTGTCTGCTCATAGAGCCATCCTTCGTCTCCTGCTCCTGCTGTGGTACAAAGCTGGCATCCAGACATCTCCTCCCATTGTGCCGCTGAACAGGGAGCAGCAGCAGCCTCTCCACCCCCAAGGTGAGCCCACGGTGCTGTCATCGTTGGCTTGCCACCTTGCTGGGCTACATGTCTTGTCCTGTTAGGAATCACTCATCAGAGCAGTGGCTTGGGCAGCACAGGGAACTGTAAGGCTTCAGTACACGAAGCTGAGCTGTGTTGAACTTCCCACCCTCTGCAGAGCACGAGTTAGCTTGGTGGCAGGGTTGTCCTACGGTCTGGAAGGAGGGGGTGGAGGAGTCTAAGCCTGGAACCGTTGGCTGAACTGTGAGTCAAGCTGCGTGTCCCCTGGTGTGACAGTGAGCAAAGCGATCCTAGGCCTGAGCAATGCCAGGCAGGTTTACCTTTTCACCCTCCGCGTAGTGTTAGCCCCTTCAGGATGGTCTGGTTTGCACTAGATCAAACTTTCAGTCTGGTCTTCCTGATGGGAATGTAGGGAAGGGTGCTGCCAGTCCGTCTGAGGTGTGTTCCTTTGGAGCCTGACCCCTGTGGCTGTTTTCTCCTGTAGACATGGAAGACAACTCCTCAGGGAAAGATCAGACCTATGTTGGCAGGCGTTCCAGCCGTGTTGTGCGCTCTCTCCAGAGCAGTAAGTAGCTGAGCCTGTTTTTTGTCTGAGCTGTTTCTGCTCTGTGCCCTTTATGTATGACCTGGTTGTGGGCAGTAAAGAGCAGAACCTTGTGTTGGGGCATATCTTGCCAGTCACTGGGCGCTGTGGGTGCCGGGATAGCATGGGGATCCAGGCACGTGCTGCAAGGCTAGCACTTAAATTGTATTTTCCCAAGTGAGCTGTGTGACGGAGGCAACCCTTCAGCGTGGTTATGCTTTGAGGAGCACAGACCTTACAAGGACCGCTCCCTGCTCTATCCCGTCTGGGGGCAAGCCCTGAGGGTGCTGGTCAGCCACAGCAGTTGCTGTGTGAGCAGCTCTTCAAGCTTTCCCGTTTCACACCTTCACGCTGCAGAAAGCAGCAGGGGGGGTGGTGCGGGGAAGCGTGGTAGGAAGGTTTTATTTGGGTTAGTGACCTGATCTGCTTGTTTCAGCCCCATCCCTGCAGTCCCGGCACTGGGGGTCCCCCCAGCAGAGGGAGGAGTCACAGAGCCGAAGAGCAGAGGAGATGAACCAGCCTCCCACCCCTCTGGGTCTCCAGGAAACCATCGCAGAATCCCTCTACATTACCCGCCCTCTGCTCCACCGTATCCTGCCCTGGCTGCGTGCAGACTCACACCACAGCCTGGGTGCCGGCAGAGGGTGCTGCGGGCTCGGCCCTGCTGCGGGGCAGTGCCACGCCAGGCTTCTCTCTCCCTGCTGCTGCTTTGCTTAGGCAGGGGCATCTGGACTCCTCTCTTCTCTTACGCCTTGACAGCTCGCCTCAGCCACTGGAGTTGTGGGCACAAGTCCTCCAGCCCCTTCCCTGGCCCCCCCCCCCCAGCACTACCTTAGAGTGTATTCTCCTGCACGCGGCAGAGCTTTGCTGGTACCCAGGGGATCGCTTGTCTGCGTGCCTCTTGTTAGCCATCTCTGGTTCTTTCTGTTCCTTGACTGTGTGTTCCTAGTATTGAGTTTAGGAGTGTGGGGCCAGAGATCATGGAAACCCTGGCTCCTCTCAGCAGTCCTGGACATCTCGAGGTCAGTCTGAGGAAGAGTCTTTGCGGGTGCTTGAGGTTGGTGGTGGCTGAGCGTCACACTTCCCCCTGTTCCCCAAACCTGGGCAGGCCCCACTGAGAGAAATACGCACAGGGGCTGGTCTTTAGCTGGGAGATCGACACATTTAGGTATCTTCTGCAACACTTACAGTGCTCTCTGTTCTGAGCTGGTGCAGCCCGCTCTGTGTGGAGCTGAGAACGGAGGGCATTTAGAAATGCACTTTCTTTTTCCTGCTGGCTGCTGTTGCCGTGAGTTACCTCTCTGTCCTTCTTCCAGTCTGAGCTTGCTGAGTGATCTGAAAGACCTGAACAGGCGAGAGCGAGCAGAGCTGAGGCGACGAACCATCCTACTGCTGTACTACCTGCTGAGATCTCCTTTCTATGACCGATATTCAGAGTAAGGGGCCCCTGCTGGGCTTTTGCTGAAAAATTCCCTTTTAACAGAAATAGCGTCAGGGAACTGGGTGAGTAGATCTGAAGAGGTCTGGGTGCCTGTGACCAGGTTAATCTGAGCGCTTGTGTAACAGCTGCCGTTGCTGTTCTTGCATTCGACAGCTGGGACGGGAGGTGTCCCGCTGGACTCATTCATACTCTCTCCCTTCCTAGGGGCAGGATCCTCCTCCTTCTGCGCTTGTTGGCTGATTACGTGCCTGGAGTTGGCTTTGTCACACGTAAGTGGGCCCCACTGCCGTATCTCTGGTGGAGAAAAATCAGGGGAGTTGGGCAGAATGTTTCTCAATTGGTTTCCAACCTGAGGAAGGAGTTGGGAAGTCCCTAGAATGGTTAGCACCAGTTCACACTGTGTTGATGCCTGTTTTAAACTGGGACAAGAAAGGACGAATTGCTTCTTGGCTCTACCAGAGTGGTAAACCTCTATGTGCCCTCCGCGGCTGCAGAGCTCAGTCTCTGCCGCCTAGGCCTGTTCTCCTGGACTCCCTTTCTGCACCTCAGCTGGTGCACCAGAGCCCTGCTTTGCAGCCCTGTTTCTGAACTCTTTTCCTTGATCCCCAGTCTGCAGTGCAGACGTGAGGGGTAAAGAGGTGCCTAGAGGTATTGACCCAGGCAGGAACTGATGGTAAATCAAAGGGCCGAACCAGGTCTGTCTTCTTCACCAGAGGAGCCCTTTATTATGGGCCAGAATTCCACCTCCCCCTCTTCCCTGCTGATATGAAGCCTTTTCGTGGAGTGATTCGTGGCAGTGATGTGGCATTAGATCAGCTTGGCATCGTGGGATTGTCCTTTCTTTGGGGAGGTCACAAAGCTGGCTAGCTCAGGAGCCGCTTCCTCCAGTTAGTAATTTCAGAGAGGCTTTGGAGTCTGCATTAAGCCATGTGCTACATAAGCATTTTCACTCCACAGCAGTTGCTTCTGTGTCTGCACCTGCTTGTTATTGCTGAGTTGTCTTCCCTGTGCCACAGCAGTGTCCTCCTGACTCGCTGCATGCGGGTTTTCCCCTTGCACATTGTAGATGCCCTTTCCCACTGCAGCTTGGATATGTCAGCTCTCAGGGAGTGGTGTCCCACACCATGGCCATGCTGGCCATGTTTCACACCCTGCTTGGTCCTGCTCTAATCTCTGGCACCACATCCCAAAGTTGTCTCCCATCTTGGCAGAAGTAACTGTTCTATTCTCAGGAACATCTGAGTTGTATAACTGGAGATTTGGGATTGGTGGGTATCTGAATGAGAAGGGGGGGATATACCCTGTATACATACAGCTTCAAATTCTTGCATTTCTGTGTGTGTGACCCCTCTGTTCTCTTGTTTCAGGGCCACTGATGGATTACTTGCCTGCTTGGCAGAAAATCTATTTCTATAACTGGGGCTGATGAGAAGATGACGATTATTCTCTGCTAAGATCATGGCTGGACATTTCTAAGGAGGGCACGCAGGCTGGGGGAGGGATGTTGATAATGTCTAATTCTCAGTTAAACCATCAATGAGAAGCTCCTGTTCTGCAGGGTGGGGAGGGGGTTGTATGTAACTTTTTTAACAGATCTAGCTGTGAATGATGGACACTACACACATGGAGAGACCCTGGCCACCTCTTTCTCTGGACTGTTCTGTGGCTGCAGTGATGGTGATGGGACAACCTCTTTTTTTAAGCACTTGATTTTTCTCCTTTTGTACAGCTGCACTATAATAAAGCCAGGCAGCGTAGTGGTTTTTGGAGACCATTGTCTCCTACCTCATGGCACAGAGGTTGACCTGCAGTCTGCTTGTGTTGGCCGTGCCTGGCCAATCTGCTTGGAGCAGGCTTGTCTGTCAAATAAACTGACTGAAAGGAAAGAACTGAGCTAAAGGACTTCTCCCTCTTTGCATGGGATCCCCTCGTATCTGGTTGCCAGCCAGTCTCTATCAGCAAGAGCAGCTTTTGCAGTTGTCTACCCTGGGATATGCTGTCTCTTAGAAAGAGATTAATTCTGCAAATACTGCTGTGCCACCTCCAACAAAGGGCCCAGGAGAGGCTTGGACAGCCATGGCCGTCTTTATGTCTGCTGAGCTAACTGGGGGACAGTTGAGGCATCCATCTGCTCAGTGTGCTTCTGTGGCAGCTCCCTTGGCCAGGACAAAGGGGTAGCCAGCTGGTGGCACTGGTTTGCCTCAGAGGCAGCTACCAGCCCTGTGCAGAGCTTGGGAGCTGGAAACTGCCGGGTGCCTTGGCCTCAAGTGGAGCGTTCCTACCTGAACCATCCTTGAGGGACTCTGGGGCTGCAGGGGTCACAGCCTTCTTGCCTCAGCACCTGAAATATGGGATGTAGCCCCATGCACAGCCCCCTAATGGGCCACCACAGCTGGGGACCACAGGGCTTTGGCAGTGCGGGGGGTCTGTGTTGCCACCTCAGGTCAAAGCACTGCCCTGTAACGCAGCAGTGGCAGCGTGGAAGAGCCACGAGGGAGAGACTGTGCTCCCTTCGTTTGGGCTTTTACCAGAGGAAGATACTGAAGACTGCAAAGTCTGGAAAGTGTTGGGGGGGGGGGGTACTGAGATGAAGGGGTTTGCTTTTAGAGGGGTTGAGAGGGAGGCAAAGGGTGGTGGTGAGGGACAGGGAAACAGAGCTGGAGCTATGGCTGCACAGGAAGGATGCGCAGCGGTTTCAGGGAGGGCTGTGAGCAGCTGGCAGGACCAAGCAGCCTAGGACCAGAAGCTTACATACTGGGAAGGGGTAGGCAGCAGCGCCCGGGCAGGAGCCTGTCCCCTGCCCAAACCAGTTGGTGTCCCGGGGCTACTGGTGTGGCTCCTCTGTGACCTCGCTGTGGAGCTGGCATCAGTGCGCATCATGCGGTGCTGGCTCCTGCTGCTCACCCTGCTGCTGGGGGCTGCCCTCCCGCGGCCCTTGAGCCAGAGGTGATGGTGCTTCCCTCCTCCTCCTCCTCTTCCTCGCCCTGGTACCTGCAGAGGTGCTGCAGGGCTCCTGGCCCAGGCGTGGGCTGGCACTCGTGGCAACAAGCCCTCGAGAGCTGGCCAGGCTGGGTGAAGACAAGCGGCACGTGGGAGCTCTTGTGCCAGCGTGGGCAAGACCCGTAGGGTCTCGGCTCACTCCTGCCCCTGGTTTTCCTCTGCAGGGCCAACTACTTCGTTCCCGAGGACTTCTCTGCTCCCCTGGAGCTTCCACAGCAGCACTTTGGCCTGGTGGACGGTACAGTGCTCTCCTCACCCCCCCCCCCGAAACCCCTTTCCACGAACTCAACTCTCCAGGTAGGCAGTTATCCCCGGTCCTGTGAGCAGCCCAGGGCTGAGCCCAGCCTCTCCACTCTACCTGCAGATTACGGCATCAAACCCAAGCAGCCTCGCTTGAGGACCTGGGCAGCCCGGGAGCGGCCAGCAGCACTGCGCAGAGCTGGCAAAAGCAAGCGCGATGAGCTGGATTTACTGGAGTACTACTACGATGCCCGCCTGTGAACCAGCGTGCCCCTGTGCCCACCACAGCCCGGTCTTGGGGACCCCCCCCCGCCTGCCCCCACGGCTGCAGGATAGTGTAGGTATGGGGTGTAGGAATGGGGGGGGGGGTTAAGGGTAAGTGAGCCCTGCTTTGGGTGGGAAACTGGAGCAGATGACATCCAGAGGTTCCCTTCTGATCATCATATGATGATCTCTGGCCTCCAGGAATTGCAACCGGGGCTCTCGGACCAAACCCGAGAAGCTCCAGCTCCTCTTGGGGGGTCCCAAGGGAAAGAACCAGCCAGGGCCCAAACCCGCTGTGGTGGGACACAAACAGCACAGCAGCCCTGCTCCATGAACCATCATATTTAATAGTTGTTGCCATCACAGCAGATCCAGCTGAAGCACAGAGACCGCTGGCTGCAGGGACCGGGAGAGCTCTTCTACCTCCCCGGTGCTTCGCACGGCTCCCTGCAGGCTTAGCCCTTCCCTGCCCCACTTCTGGCAGGCACCCAGTGCTGCAGAGGGGCTGAGCCCCACTGCTCTGGGGTGGCCCAGCTCTGCCACTGCCTCCCCCACCCGCAGCTGGGGGGGGAGAGGGGGGAAAGGGGCAGAGAAAGGCTCCCCTCCCGAGGTGTAGTTACTGCAGGGAGGTCTTGGGGGGATTTTTCTCTTTCCCTGGGGCACAGATACAAGAGGGTACGGACAGGCACGGGGGGCAGAGGCAGGGGTGAGCTGTCTCAGCTCATCCTGGCCCCGGCAGAGGAGATACTGGGGCTCTCTCCGTCATCCCTGCCCAGCAGCCTTGTCCCCAGTGCCTGGCAGGGAGGCAATGCCTGCCCAGGGCAAGCCCACCTCCTAGGCAGAAGCCAGCACGTGGGTCTCGTTTGCTGTAGCTGCTGTGTCTTCATACTGCGAGAGTCCGACTCTGCCACCGCGTTAAAAGTCACCCCAGAAGGATGTGACGGGAAGCTGGGCCACGGTCGCAAGGAGGAGATGCTGTCACCCCAGCCTGCAGCGGGAAAGGGCCCAAGCACGC
>JANHGO010000042.1:56472580-56487414 GCA_024606505.1 Aquila spilogaster | reverse complement strand
TTTCCACATTTAGCTGTCCACATTGTAGACATCTGAATGTCTACCGGGAATCAAAATATGCTTTTCTAGGACTTGAGCGGACGTGTGGCGGCATGGCGGCGGCCCCGTCCCGCGGTGCGGTGCAGCGGCTGCGGCGGCTGTGCCAACGCTACCAGGAGTACGTGCGGCGGCACCCGGCCGCCACCGCGCAGCTGGAGGGCACCGTGCGCGGCCTCTCCTACCTGCTGCCAGGTGCGGCCCGGCTTGGCCCTCTCCCCCCGTCGGCGCCGCGTACGGCCCGGCGGCACCGCGTCACGGCCGCTGTCCTCTCCCCGCAGGTCGCTTCGCGGACGCCCACGAGCTGTCGGAGCTCGGTACGTAGGGCCCGGGGCGGCGGGGGGGGCCGGCCCTGCGGCGCGCCCGTAACCCCGCGCCGTGTTCCCGCTGCAGTGTACTCCGCTTCCAACCTGCTGGTGCTGCTCAACGACTGGATCCTGCGCAAGGAGCTGCCCCGAGGCCTGCCGGGGGTAAGCCGGCTCTCAGCCCTCTGTTAGGCCCTTTGGGGGAGGAGGAGGAGGAGGAGGAGGAGGAGGAGGGCTTCTCTTTTCCCAGACAGGCCTCTGCTGCACGCCTGCCTGCCCGCTGGGGCTGGGTGGCTCGGTGTCAGCCCGTGCGGGTGGCCCTGGCTGGAACACCGGGTATGTGACAACCACCGGTGCAGAAGACTCACTTTCCTCGGTGATAACAGCTGAGCATGGGGTGAGGTGAATTTCAGCTGTATCTTCTTTATGGATGCTTTTCAAGTAATACAGGCTGTACTTCACGGTGAACAGCACCGGCAGGTTCTCTTGCTGAAAGAGCCCAGGCTGCTGTGGTCTTCATGCCTGGGATCCAGACTGATGCTATAAGTTTGTACTTGGCAGGCATTTGCTATGGAGCAACAGAGGACCCTGTGCTCATTCCCAGTGCTCCAAGTGAACCCATCAGCTGTGTCCAGGGAAGAGGTTCATCGAGTATCCCAGCACTAGAACGAGGAGGAGGAAAGTTCTGCCTTTGGAGTTCAGGCACTGTGCCACTACCCAGGAGCCTGCTAGCTGCTTCACTTGGGATAGAAAGCAAACTGGCGTTCAGCTGTGATATTTTCCCCGTTTCTGGGGTTGCAGCTCCATATGGTACAGTGATGTCCAGGCCTGCTCCTGCTCAGAAGTAGAGAAACAGGCCTGTGTGTAGGCTCTGGCCATAGGAGAGGAACCACTTCTTGTTTCTGAGGCTGTGACTTCCAGGGCCGTTGCTCCCTTAGCTCCGAGAGTCCCACCAGTCTGGGCCTTTCAACTTTCCCTTTCAACTTGCAAGCAGAACCTCCATCCTGTCTCCTTTCCTGTGTTTTGCAGTCACTACCCCAGCAGAAGCTGCTGACCTGGCTGAGCGTGCTAGAATGTGTGGAGGTCTTTGCAGAGATGGGGACAGCCAGGGTGTGGGGGGAGATGGGCCGATGGACCATCATTGTCCTCATCCAGCTGGCTAAGTAAGTGCTGCAGGCGGTGGGGAAGGGGCTGCATGTGCTTGGAAGGGGGATCTGGAGGGGTCTTGGTGTTACCCCAGGAAAAATCCCAAGCAAGGCTGAGCAGCCAGTCCCTGAGGCTGGGGGAGTTTGGAGCCCCCTGCAGTGCAGGGTACTGTGCTGCAGAAGGGTGCACTACCTCTCACCTGTTCTCTGAGCAGACCTGAGTGTTTCCCTCTTCCAGAAATGTCACCTTTCGGGCACAGCACAACCCAGCTCCACAGCTGGGTATTGAAGGCTTCCTGTGTCTCTGCTCACAGGGCCATCCTCCGCCTCCTGCTGCTGCTGTGGTATAAAGCTGGCATCCAGACATCTCCTCCCATAGTTCCGCTGAACAGGGAGCAGCAGCAGTCTCTCCACTCTGAAGGTGAGATCTCAGTGCTGTCGTTGGCTTGGGAAAAATGGGCTCAACTGTAGAGCAGGCTGTTAGTCCACCACTCTGATGGTCCTGAGCAATGTCAAGCAAATTTATCTTTTCACCCTCTGAGAGCTCTGTTATGTTAGCCCTTTCAGGATGGTCCGCTTTGCACTAGATCAAACTTTCAGTCCAGTCTTCTTGCTGACAACATAGAGACCGGGTTGAGACACGTTCCTTTGGAGCCTCACCCCTGTGGCTGTTTTCTCCTGCAGATGTGGAAGGCAGCTCCTCAGGGAAAGATCAGACCTATGTTGGTAGGCGTTCCAGCCGTGTTGTGCGATCTCTCCAGAACAGTAAGTAGCTGAGCCTGTTTTCTGTCCTTGTCTGAGCTGCTTCTGTTCTGTGCCCTTGATGTATGGGCCTAGGTGTGGGCAGTAAAGAGCAACACCTGATCAGCTTGTACGGGGGTGTATCCTGCCAGTCACTGGGCCCCATGGGTGGGGGGATATTAAAGCAACAGGAATTCACACACGTGGTGCAGGACTGGTGGTAGTTCTGCTTTGAGAAGCATGAATCTTAAGAATATCTCTTCCTGCTGCCTCTCCTGTTCAGGCAAGCTCTGAGGGTGCTGATCAGCAGCAGCAGCTGGGAAGGTGCAGCCACAGTCTTGCTGCCTGTGCATCTCTTCCAGCTCTCCCCCTTCACAGTGCAGAGAGCTGTGAGCTGGCTGTAGGGATGTACTCTGTGTGTGAGTGACCTGATCTGCTTGTTTCAGCTCCTTCCCTGCAGTCCAGGCACTGGGGCTCTCCCCAGCAGAGGGAGGAGACGCAGAGCCGAAGAGCAGAGGAGATGAACCAGCCTCCCACTCCTCTGGGTCTCCAAGAAACCATCGCAGAATCAATCTACGTTACCCGTCCTCTGCTCCACTGTATCCTGCCCTGGCTACGTGAGAGCACACTCTGTACCCTGGGTGCCAGCAGAGGGTGCTATGGGCTCGTCTGCTGAGCTGTGGTGTAGGGTGTTGTCACCCCATACTTCTCTTCCTACTGCTGCTCTGCTTGTGCAGGGGCCTGGGAATTTCACCATTACGTCTTGATGGCCAGTGTCAGCCAGTTGAGCAACATGCATGAGACCTCCAGTCCCTTCCCTGGGGCCCTCCAGCACTGCCCTAGAGTGTTTTCTTTTGGGCTCCGCAGAGCTTTGCTGGTACCTAGGAGACTGCTTGTCTGTCTGTGTGCCTCTTGTTAGGCATGTTTGGTTCTTTCTATTCCTTGACTGTGCATTCCTAGTATTGAGTTTGGGAGTGTGGGGACAGAGATCATGGAAACCGTGGCTCCTCTCAGCAGTCCTGGATATCTCGAGGTCAGTCTTTGTGGGTGGTTGCTGAAAAATCACACTTACCCCTGCTCCCCAATCCATGGCAGGCCCTACTGCTAGAAATGTGTGCAGGGGCTAGCCTTGTTTTTAACTGGGAGGTTCACATATTTGGGGATTTTCTGCAACACTGACAGTACTCTCTGTTCTGGTGCAGACTGCTCTGTAGGGACCCGAGAACAGAAGGCATTTAGAAACTCACTTTAATTTTCCTGTCAGCTGCTGTTGCCATAAGTTAGCTCTCTGATCCTCTCCTTGCAGTTTGAGCTTGCTGAGTGATCTGAAAGACCTGAACAGGAGAGAGCGAGCAGAGCTGAGGAGACGAACCATCCTGCTGCTGTACTACCTGTTGAGATCTCCTTTCTATGACCGATACTCAGAGTAAGGGGCCCTCTTGGGCTTTTGCTGAGAATTTCCCTTTGAACAGAAATAGCATCAGGGGACTGGGTGAGCAGATCTGAAGAGGTCTGGGTGCCCGTGACCAGGTTAATACAAGCCCTTGCCTAACTGCTGCTGTCACTGTTAATGTGTTCAACAGCTGGGATAGGAGATATCCCACTAGATTCATTCATACTCTTTCCCTTCCTAGGGCAAGGATCCTCTTCCTCCTGCGTTTGCTGGCTGATTACGTGCCTGGACTTGGCTTTGTCACACGTAAGCGGGCCCCATCGCTCCATCCCTTTTTCTGGTAGATTAAGAAAAATCATGGGAGTTGAGCAGAATGCTTGTTGAGGAGCTTCTGACCTGAAAAAGGAATTGGGACATCCCTGCGATGGTTAGCTTCAGTGTACCTTGTGTTGGTACTGGAGTTGTTTTAAGCTGGAGCAGAAAAAACTGCGTCCTGGCTGCTAGGGACCTGTGCTCGACCATGGTGGTAGACTTCCAGGTTCCCTCACAGGCTGCAGAGTTGTCCCTGCCACCTAGGCCTGTTCCCTGAGGCTGCCTTTCTGCAACTGCATCACTGCATCAGAGCCCTGCTTTGCAGAAACTGCTTCTGAACCCTTTTCCTTGATCCCCAGTCTGCAGTACAGATATGAGGGGTAGCTGCCTAGAGGTATTAACCTAGCTAGGAGTGGATTATAAACAAAAAGCCCAAACCAGGTCTGTTTTCTCCTAGTCCTTCACACAAAGATCCCTTTTTTATGGGCCAGATTTTCACCTCCCCCTCTTCCCTGATGATGTGAAACCTTTGCTGGAGTACTTCTTGGCAGTGATATGGCATTAGATTAGCCTGGCATTGTGAAACTGTCCTTTCTCTGCAGAAGGCACAAAGCTGGCTAACTCAGGAGCCACTCCTCCAGTTAATGATTTCAGAGAGGCTTTGGAACCTGCATTAAGCCTTGTGCCAGCATAAGCATTTTTTGCTACACAGCACTTGCTTTTGTGTTTGCACCTGCACATTACTGCTGAGTTGTCTCTTTGCTGTGTCCTCCTGATTTCACTGCACACAGGTTTTTCCCTTGGTCATTGTCAAAGTCTCTTCTCACTAGAACCTGGATGTGTCAGCACTGAGGGAGTGGTGTCCCACATCGTGTCTGTGCTGACCATATTTCACACACCCCTTGGTCCTGCTCTAATCTCTGGCACTACATCTCAAAGTTGCCTCTCAGCTTGGCAAAAATAACTGTTCTATTTATGGGTTTCTCAGTTATGGTAGTGGAGATTTGGAACTGTTGGGTATCAAAATGAGGAGAGGGTAGCAGCACTATTTGCATACGTCTTCAAATCTTTACCTTTCTACATGTGAGATATCTCTGTTCTCTCATTTCAGGGCCACTGATGGATTACTTGCCTGCCTGGCAGAAAATCTATTTCTATAACTGGGGCTGATGAGAAGATGATTTTTATTTGCTAAGATCATGGATGGATGTTTCTAAAGAGGGCTGGGGGAAGGCATGTTGATTATGTCTAATTTTCAGTTAAACCATCAATGAGAAGCTCCTGTTGTGCAGGGTGGGGAGGGGGGTGTAAATAATTTTTTAACAGATCTAGCTGTGAACGGTGGACACTACGTGTGTGGAGAGACCGTGGCCACCTCTTTCTATGGACAGTGCTGTGGCTTCAGTGATGGTGATGGGACAACCTTTTTTAAGCACTTGATTTTTCTCCTTTTATATGGCTGCGCTATGCTAAAGCCAGGCAGCGCAGAGATTTTCGGAGAGCATAGTCTCCCACCTCGTGGCGTTGAGACTGACCTGCAGCCTGCTTGTGTTGGCCATGCCTGGCCGATCTGCTTGGAGTGGGCTTGCTTGTCAAATAAACTGACTGAATGGAAAGAACTGAGCTGACTGAGCTCTTTTCCCTTGCTTACAAGGGATTCCCTTGTGTCTTTGATTTGGGTGCCAACAGGTCTGTCTCTATCAGGATGAGCAGTTTATGCAGTTGTCTAGCCTGGGATATGCTGGTCCCATTTCTGTATTGCTCTGGCCTACGTGGAGCAGAGCCCCGCATGTTGCTTAGCTGATGGCTGTATCTGTAACTCCAGGTTCCTGGTTCAGCCCCAAGTTTCCTGGGGGTCATCTTGGTGCTGGGAGCGCTGCAGTTTGTAGGCTGCTTTGCTAGCACCCTATGCATACTAAACAGATTAGTGGAATGGCTGCCATCCGGTGCTCAGGGGCTTGGCCAAGGGCAGAGAACTGAAGGATTAATTCAGCAAATACTGCTGTGCAGCATTTAATAAAGGGTCAAGCTGAGGCTTGGACAGCTATGGCCATATTCATTATCACCTCTGCTAATGTGTGACATCAGTTTGGCCAGTCAGCTGCTGTGGAGTCTCCCTCATCCAGAACAGGGTGTAGCCAGCCCATGTCACTGGGCTGCCTTCAGCCTTGTGCTCACGACTCTGGGAACCAGAAACCTGCCAGCAGTGCCACCTGGTTCTAACCAATGGTGAGTTGGCCACATGGGTGACAGCAGTCCTACCTGAACCATCCTCAAGGGCCTCCCAAGATGCAGCAGTCACAGTCCTCTTCCCTTAGCAGTCAAACTGGGCTAGGGGGAAGTGTGTCTCCTTACTGTGCCACAGCAATATGGGGACCTAGGGCTTGGCACTGCATGGCATCTGTGTTACCACCTCAGCTGGCAGAAGGAAAGTCATGAGCTGAGTGAGCTGTGCTCCATTCATTTGGGAATTTGAAAAGGAAAGAGCTCAAGAAGACAAAGCCCAGAAAGAAGAAAGCCTAGAAAGAAATTCTTTACTGTGAGGATGGTGAGACACTGGAACAAGTTGCCCAGTGAGACTGTGAATGTCCCCTCCCTGGAAGGATTCAAGACCAGGCTCGATGGGGCTTTGAGCAACCTGGTCTAGTGGGAGATGTCCCTGCCTATAGCAGGAGGTTTGGAACTAGATGATCTTAAAGGTCCCTTCCAACACAAGCCATTCTATGATTCTAAGTATGGGGGAGGGGGGGGAGGTTCTTGGGCTACCCAGGTGGTTCCTCTGTGAGCTCACTGCTGACTGTGACAGTGGCGGGTGCCAGAGCTCAGCATGTGGTGCTGGCTCTTGCTGCTTACTCTGCTGCTGGGGGCTGTGCTCCCTCTGCCCCTGCGCCAAAGGTGATGACACTTCACTCCCCCACCTCGTCCCTGCCCCAGTACCTGCAGTGGTGCCACAGGGGCTGAATGCTCCTTCTGTAACTGCAGTGCTCCTGGACCAGGCTTGGGCTTGTAGCGCTGATGTGGGCAAGTACCGGAGGGCTTTGGCTCACTCCCTCCTCTGGTTTTCCTCCACAGCTATTTTGTCCCTGAGGACTTCTCTGCCCCCCTGGAGCTCCCACAGCAGCACTTTGGTCTGGTGGATGGTACAGTCTTCCCTTGAACTCCCTCCCATACACTCATTCCTCCAGTGATGACACAGCTCCCGAGCCCTCACCCCACTGTCTACCCACAGATTATGGCATTAAACCAAAACAGCCTCACTTCAGGACCATGGCACCCCGGGAGCAGCTAGCAGGACTGCACAGGGCTGGCAAAACCAAACGTGATGAGCTTGACTTGGAGTACTACTATGATGCCTAGCTGTGAGGGACAGCAGGGCACTCAGGTAGGTGTGGGGTGCAGGAACAGCGGCTCACCACCCATATTACAAGTTAGGAGGAAAAGCTGGAGGAGCTGGGGTTGCTCAGGCTAAAAAAGAGAAGGCTGAGAGGGGATATTATTGCTGTCTTCAACAACCTGGTGGAAAATACAGGGAAGCTATAGCCAGATTCCTCCTGGCACTGTAAATGGAAAAGCAAGAATTAAGTTATGCCAAGATCTTAGTGGTCTCTGACCTTCAAAGGTTTGCAAACCTGAGAAACTCCAGCTCTTTTTGGGCTCCCCAAGGGAAGGAACAAGCCAGGGCCCAAACCCACCGCTGTGGGACACAAACAGCACTGCAGCCCTGCTCCATGAACCATCATATTTAATAGTTGTTGCCATCACAGCAGATCCAGCTGAAGCACGGAGACCGCTGGCTGCAGGGACCGGGAGAGCTTTTGTACCTCCCTCGAGATGCGTACAGCTCCCTGCAGGCTCTAGCCCTTCCCTGCTCCATTTCTGGCAGGCACCCCGGTCTGCACAGGGCTGAGAACCACTGCAGTGGGGTGGCTCAGCCCTGTTCCGCCTCTGCCACCTGCAGCTGGAGGGGATAGAGGGGGACAAGGACAGAGAAACGTTCCCCTCCCCATGGTGCAGTCACTGCAGAGAGGTAGGAGGGAATCTTTCTCTCTCCAGGGCATGGATACAAGAGAGGAGGGACGGGGGCAGAGGCAGGAGTGAGCTGTCTCAGCTCATCCATCCTTTCTCTGGCACTCAAAGAGGAGATGCTGGGCTCTGTCCTTCCTGCCCAGCAGCCTTGTCCCCAGGGCCAGGCAGGGAAGTGATGGTCTCTGCCCTGGCAGGAGCCATCATATAGTTCTTGTTGGCTGTAGCTTCTGTGTCTTCATCCTGCAAGAGTCTGACTCTGCCACTGCATTTAAAAGTCACCCCTGAGGGATGTGACGGGAAGCTGAGCCACGGTCACAGCGAGGAGACGTTTTCACCCCAGCCTGCAGCGAGGAAGGGCTGGAGAATGCCAACCCCTCCAGCACTCACAGGCTGGGCAGGCTGTGGGCGCTTCTCCAATAGAATAAACTAAGTATTTTGTACAATAAACACGATTTGTCCAGCCCTCCCCCCTCCCGACCCCCCCAGCCTGAGGAAGGGGAGCCACAAAAAGAGGCAGCTCAGGGCCCTGGGAGCTGTTCCCCGGGCCCACTTCTCCAATCTCAAAGCAGCTCTTGTCCATGCACGACGGGGAAGGGGCGAGACAGCAGCCCCGGCTGTGCAGCAGGTGCCCATGCCAGCCCCTACTCCAGGTAGATGTCTTCTGTGGGGCACGTATACTCCACATACTCCTTGTAGAACTGCTGAAAAGCCCTCCTGCAACACAGCATGGAGCAAAGCTCAGCTGCACCCTCCCCAAGGCATTTACAGAGCCCATTTTGCTTCCCTTCTCACCCTTGCCCCCTCATCCTGCTGTCAGGTCAAACCCTGATCCAGCTCTGGCAGCTTCATGCATTAGTGCCCAGAGGTGCTGCTGGAACAAGGCCTCCATCTCAGCTCTGAGCCTCCACACTGCCCCTGGGTTTCAGCCATCTGCCTGCAAAGCTTTACACTGGGACTTGTTCCAGCACTGTCAGGAATATGCTGCCTATAGCAGCATCAGCTCTGGCTCTGTCCCTGAGCCTCTCACTGTAGGGAAGAGGTGCCAGGCTCTTGTTCCTCCTGTCCCTCAAGAGGGAGCACCTTCCTCCCACCCCAGGACTTACCCTACGGACTCTGCCAGTGGCTTCGTGGACTCCTCCGAGACAAAGACGTGGCAGGCAAATCTGTGGTCAGCAGGGTGCTTGGTGATGAACCCAAAATATCTGAGGGGGGACAGAGCAAGTGAGACTGGACTGGCAGACAGGCAGGAATACATACCCGTGCCCACCCTTGGCAAAGGGGTTTGAGGTTCAAACCCCAGCAGTGACCACATCCCTGATATGGGCCTGGGCACAGGATGTGATTCCCACCCAAAAGGCTGCTCCTCACCCAAAGCTGTGGGATGAGGACGCTGGGAGCAGGAAAGCAGTGATACCTCCATGTGTTAAGGCACTGATAGCTGCCCCACGCTTCCTGCTACTCACTTGTTGTTCTTTGGATGGTATCCACAAAAGGAAATGTTCTTCAGCTGGAAAAAATGGCTACACTTGTTTACCTGGAGGACAGATAAAAGAACAGTCAAAGCCTTCCTTCCTCACCAGCCCTGTGGGATAGCTGGACTCCAGCTTTGGAAATAGGTGCTCAGGCTGAGTCCAGCTCTCCACTGTAGTACCCACAGCCATGCTCCTGCACCCCACCCACAGGGGAGCTTTCCAAAAGGCTTGCTGGGAAGTCTTGGCTCACCTCTGCCCAGCATCTTGCTATGCTCTGCTAGGCTACTTATGGAGACCACTAAGCAGCAGCTTGCAATGCCCAGCTAAAGAGATTACAGGGAAGATCCGGAGGACACCACTCAAAATAGTAGCAGAAAGGTTTAGGAACAGCTGACAGATTAGGGGTGCAGCTCAGCTCACAGCATCCTAGCACAGCAACATGCCTGTCTGCTGTATAACCCAGTGCTGGGACCTCACCATGGTTCAGGGACCCCAGTGGTGGGCCTACAACCCTTTGGATGGTGTTTCTCATGGAACAAATAGCACATGAGGTGGAGACCCTTAACTTCCATGTGAACATGCATGGGGGGCACCAGCAAGCTCAGAGCAGCAACAGTAGAAGGGATGAGGTGAGCAGGGCACTACCTTGCTGTGCTCCTTGGAGTCATCAGCTTTCACGGCTATCTTGACCCCACGCACGCTGATCTCCAAAACACAGCTGGAGGGTGGGTTAAAGTGCACAGTGAGGCGGCGTGTGGTGGCAATCTGGGGGGGAGACAGAGACATAAATCCCTGGCACTCATAGGCAGCACGCAAAGATGGCTCAACCCCTTCCCATCTCCTCCCTGCTCCCAGGCAGGCTCAGCCCGCAGTGGGACACTACCTTCTGCATGGCCGCGCACAGTACGTCATTGCCCTTGTGATAGGGAACCTGCACCGAGCCGAGGAACTTCACCCGAAACTGGTCCACCCAGTCGTTGCTCTTGGCCAGAGCTAGAAGACAGAGCACATGGCAAGGATCACCTCTGTTGGCCGTCTCCTTGTTCCCAAACCTGCACCGTTCCCCACCCAGCACTGGGTATAAGCTCCAACCAGCACCAACTGGAGCTGCCCATGGCCACATCATTCCTTGCCTAGTGTCCTCCTTCCATCCCCCGTTCAGCGGTGAGCAGGTGTGCAGGAGATTAGGGACATCAGCAGTACGGAGGCTTGGTACCTGTTATATGGTCTGGGTCCTTGGTGACTTCAATAGCGTAGTAGGCAGGAAAAATGCCCCGGTTCCCTGTCCGCATGTTGTAGGCCTCATACCAATAATCTTCCGCCTGCACCTCCACCAGCAAAGGGTCGTCCACCTCCAGCTCCAGCTCATCCGCATGGCGAGGCACAAACCTGGGCAGGGAGTCACTAGCACTGTGCCGGCTGGCAGCTCTGGTGGCATGCTCACCGACACACCTCTGGGGCAAGGGCAACGCGAGGCCTGTGGCCGGCACAGCCGGGGGGCAGGTGTAAGGAGCCAAGGTCTGATGTGCTAAATAGAGACCTGAGCGGGTTTAGGCTCAGAAGGAGACGTTACCTGGCACTAATGCAGGGTATCCCCTATGGCATCCCCCCACGTGGCTCCCAGTGGTCCTGGGTGCCCTGGGAGGTCTCTCACCCTTGGGAAGATGTTGCCTGGCTCCTGCTGGGCCTGCTACCAGCCTAAGGACTGTGGTTTAGTTCACCAGCTCCCCATGCTGGAAACTCCACGGTTTGGGTAGGACCTGAGGACACTGTTTGTGCCCCGCGCTCACCTGAAGACAGCACGGTGGGTCTGCTCCTGCTCCTCGCCATTGATCATGCAGGAGAACAACCCAAAGGACTCAGCACCTGGGGAGGAAGGTAGAGGGGCACATTGCAGCTTTGAGGGGTCAGCACCACACACAGGGAAGGACAAGACCCTCAGCTCACGCCTCACAGCCTTAGCTCAGGTTGTGCTGTCTTGGCCGTACCTCACACTAGAGGGAAAAAACAACAGCTTGATGGCTCCAGCCACCCCTGCCTACAGCCCATAGGGCTTTTTCAGTCCACCCCTCCCTAGCCACAAGGAATGAGGTCACAGGCTGTGGAACCAGTGCCTGCTGGAGCTTCCCCATCTCATTGGAGGCCCTGCAGGGCACCCTGGGCTGGGCAAGCTGGTACCCAGACCAAGAAGGGCTGCCTGGGGACGCAGCCCCCAGCCCACATCCTCCCCCACCCAGCACTCACTGGAGGAGCGCGCCCGGCCACTCATGAAGACGTTAAGGAACTTCTTGGAGAAGTGGATGTCCGCCTCGGGGGTGGAGTCCTCGGAGAGGCAGACCGAGTCACGCTTCAGCGCGTCCTCCTCATACTCCTCGCCGATGGCTGACTCGTAGGGTGAGGAGACGCAGTTGTCGTAGACAGTAGCTGAGTCACTCTCATCACTGTAGCCCGAGTAGCACTGCTTGAGGCTGACCAGCTCCAGCTGCACGTTCTCATCCACCACCAGCGTGTACTTGACCGAGTCGTAGGAAAGGGCGCTGGTGTCCGAGCTCACGGATGCTCTCTGAAGGCCATGGCCTGGCCGGTAGCCACTGCTCCCGCCACCGCAGGAGGCCCGGGACAGGCTCGTCTTGTCAGGGGAGGACATGTAGTCCAGCACCTCATCCTCCTCACTGATGGAGGGGTTGGTTTTCCCGGCCAGGGCTGAGTAGCTGGAGGTGTCGATGTCAGAGCTGATAGACATACGGTTCTCACTGGACTGCGACAGGAACGGCTTCTCGGTCTCCAGTGGGTCCGAATTCTTCTGCACGGGCGTCAGGTAGATCTCCTCGGTGGCCTCCAGCCTCACGTCCGTCTGGTAGCGGATGCGGTCCCGGTGGGCCTCTGGGGCCCTCGATGTCACCACCACCACGCTGGCGCCATGGGGTGGGGGTCGGCTGGCAGCCTGGTGCTTCTCTGGGGGCCGGGATGAGGCAACGCAGGCGGGTGCCATCTGGGTGGCTGCTGTGCGCCGGCACGGGCTCTCCGTGGACGTGCCCCGGTCTTTGGTGGAGGTTGTGCTGTTTTGGTGATTGACCTCATCACTCAGGCAAACGTGGTCATGGGGAGGGGTCTGCTCACCTGTGGGGAGGAGAGCAGTGTTGGCGTTCCCACCAATAGGGATGCCCTGGACTCAGGCTGGATACACGCCCACCGGCCACATTTTCCCAGCCTCCTGCTTCAGCAAGGCTTGCCCCAGGCCCTGGGCCAGGGATTGACTCCTAGGAGCTACCAAAGGTGCAAGGGGCTGCTCTTGGCCACCAACCCCACAACTCACCCGTCTTCAGAGGGGACGATGACTGGGACACCCGCTCCTGCCAACTGTGCTTTTTCCCCAGAGAGTTGTTATTCAGGGTGTCCTGGAGAGAACAAAGCCGCCTTGTCACCCCAGCAGTAAACAGCACGTGGCGCCCGTCCCTGCCCGCCCCACAGCGATGCGCAGCAGCCAGAGCCATCACGGCCCCTGGGCAATGCTTAGGGCCACCCAAACGCTTCCTCAGGGTCACTGTGACCATCCTCAAGTGCAGCCAGGGCACACTTTGCTCCCAGACTATGCAGATGGCTCTGGGAGCAGCACGGGTCTTTGTCCCTCTGCAGCAGTGGCATTTTCCGCACTGCTAGTTTTTGCTCAAGCACCAAGCTTGGGATTCTTGGGGCTTTCTCCTGCAGCCATCAGAAGCAGAACAGGAACTGCACTGCTCTCCCCATCAACACAAAGCAATCCTCTGCCTTAAAGCCCACTAAGATCCATGGGATTCCCTGTCCAGTCCTGGGGCACATGGACTCCGTGTTCCTGCGCCAGCCTTATCAGACCCTGTGTGAGAAAGCTCCTGTCCCCAAAGTCCTCAGTGCGGACCATGCCCACGGCTCCCAGTGCGGCCCCGCAACCTCCACCATCCCCTGCAAGGGCACCGCCATCTCCCCCTCCCCAGCCCGCCATCTACGCAACCCACACACCCCAAAAATACCTCTCCGCAGGTCTGGACGCTGGTTGGGACCAGCTGCCCGGGGGGTGCCTTTGCTGTCCCCGTCCCCCCAGCTGGCTGTGGCTCCCACGTGCCACCGGCTCCTCGGGGTCCCTGCGCAGGGTGGGACAAGGCTGCCTGCTGTCCCCTTGTCCATTATGCTCCAGCAGGCTCCCCCCGCCTCCCCATCCCTGCTGCCTTTGTCCCCGGTGCCAGCTGCCCCGCAGGCATCGTCCTGGCTCCGTGCCCTCCTCCTCCTCCTCCCACCCGTGGCCTCAGGCAGAGCTGGCATCAGCTGCAGGTTCCAGGCTGGTGACACCCAGCTCCGACTACGCCCCATCTGTCACCCACAGGGACACCGGCCTCTAGCTTCGAGCCCCTCAGCTGCACGTCACCGCCACGAAAATCCTCCTACTTGGCAAGAGAAGCCACTGCTGAAGGCAGGAGGAAGGCAAAAATAGCCCTGTGTGCAGCACACCTTGCGTAGGTCTGCAAGGTTTGCAGGAGAGATGGGGCAAAGGGACTCCAGCTCAGAGGGTCAGCGTGCACGGCCCTGCAGTGTCACCCTCCTGGGGACAGCCTCACTGCTGCATCTGGGAAAACGCTCCATCTGAAACCTCCCGCAAGCCCTGCGAGCGAGCAAGACAACAGAACCCCCGTCCTCCTGACCACCATTTTGGGCAACGTGATTGTCGCTGCGATTTTGCACGGGGCGCTGACACTGACGCGTCCTTTGCCGGGTGTCACCGCGCAGAAGCGGGACCCCCGTCCCATCGCCGAGCACACACGGCTGCGTCACCGGCCCGTCGCAGGCTGCAGCCGGGGCGCTGCCAGCCCCTGATCTGGGACGCGGTGCCGGGACGGATGGCTCATTCACGCGTTCAGGACGCCACGCCTCATTAACTCCCCGTCCCCACTAAGGTCCCTTCCCCGCTCCCAGCCGCCTCGCCCCGGCCCCACGGGCTCGGAACGGGCACGGCCCACCCTTGAGCCTCCCCGCGCTCGGGGGGCTCGGCTCAGCAGGGAACGAGCACATCACCCCCCGCGCGATGCCCCCGCGTCCCCCCACCCCTCCAACCGCGCACCCATCCCAGGCAGAAGCCCCCGGTGCCGGGAGCACCCCCCGGGCCGGCGCTCACCTGGCTGCGAGGCACCTGCGGGAAGAGGTTGAGCGTGGTGGGGCGCTTGGGCCGGTAGCTGTCGGTGCTTGCGGGCGGCGGTTCCTTTTGCAGGGGTTCGGACGCCGTCTGCTCCTCGGCCGGCGCGTCCCCGGCGGCGTCGATGAGGTCGAGCTGCAGCATCTCGACCTGCAGTCGGCCTCCCTCCCCGCCGCCCGCCGGAGCCCGCCGAACTCTGCCAGAGCCCGCCGGAACCCGCCAGACCCCGCCGGACCCCTCCGG
>JANHGO010000042.1:56461198-56472480 GCA_024606505.1 Aquila spilogaster | reverse complement strand
GAGTCGCGCTTCAGGGCGTCCTCCTCGTACTCCTCGCCGATGGCCGACTCGTAGGGCGAGGAGACGCAGTTGTCGTAGACGGTGGCCGAGTCGCTCTCGTCGCTGTAGCCCGAGTAGCACTGCTTGAGGCTGACCAGCTCCAGCTGCATGTTCTCGTCCACCACCAGCGTGTACTTGACCGAGTCGTAGGAGAGGGCGCTGGTGTCCGAACTCACCGAGGCTCTCTGAAGGTTGTGCCCCGGCCGGGAGCCACCGCTCCCGCCACCGCAGGAGCCCCTGGGCAGGTTCGTCTTGTCGGGGGAGGACATGTAGTCCAGCACCTCGTCCTCCTCACTGATGGAGGGGTTGGTTTTCCCTGCCAGGGCCGAATAGCCAGAGGTGTCGATGTCGGAGCTGATGGACATGCGGTTCTCGCTGGACTGAGACAGGAACGGCTTGTCGGTCTCCAGGGGGTCCGAGTTCTTCTGGACAGGCGTCAGGTAGATCTCCTCTGTGGCCTCCAGCCTCACGTCCGTCTGGTAGCGGATGCGGTCCCGGTGGGCTTCGGGGCCCCTCGTCGTCACCACCACCACGCTGGCGCCGTGCGGTGGGGGTCGGCTGGTGGCCTGGTGCTTCTCGGGTGGCCGGGACGAGGCGACGCAGGCGGGTGCCATCTGGGTGGCCGCTGTGCGCCGGCACGGGCTCTCTGTGGACGTGCCCCGGTCTTTGGTGGAGGTTGTGCTGTTTTGGTGATTGACCTCATCACTCAGGCAAACGTGGTCGTGGGGAGGGGTCTGCTCACCTGGAGAGAGAGGAGAGCAGCGTTGAGAACCCTGCAGAGGGGGATGCTCCCAGGCGGGGAAGGTGGCCGGGGATGCCGCCAGACTCAAGCCGGACACGCCTCGCATCCATCTGGGAACGCTTTCCCCGACCTCCTGCTCCGGCACCGCTTGCCCCAGGCTCCGGGCAGGGGATTTACTCCTGAGAGCCATGAAAGGGTGCGAGGAGCTGCCCCTGGCCAACAGCCTGAGAACTCACCCGTTTTCAGAGGGGACGACGACCGGGACACCCGCTCCTGCCAACTGTGCTTTTTCCCCAGAGAGTTGTTATTCAGAGTGTCCTGAGGAGAACAACAAAGCCGCCTTGTAGCCCAAACAGTAAACAGCGCGTGGCGCGGCAGCACCCATCCTTCCCCGGGTGCGCAGTGCCCCGCTCGGTTCCCCCCTCTCCTGGGCACGCGGTGCTCAGGGGACCCCCCCGTGCCAGCCCCACGTCTCGCCACGCCGCTGCCGTGAGATCTGCTGCGGCGGCCGAAGCAACGCGGGCAAAGAGCCAGCCCGGAGGCAGGCGGCCTGGCCTGGAAGGATGTATTCGGATGCGGGACGGTCCCAAACCAAAAATTCAAGAGCTGAGCCTGCCTGGAGCCCGCCTAGGCTGGGCGGGAGTGCTTTGCTCCCATGCCTCTGGCCCTCCCCACCTTCAGACCACCCGAGGTTATTAAATGGGGGAAATCCCAAGGGCCAGGGGACGCGCTGCTGCCCAGCTGGGAGCCAGCTACCGGACAGACTAACACCTCCTACTAGAGTCATCCATTTTGGGTGCATATAGGGGTACACGTATACACGCGCATACGTATGGATACGTATCTATACGCGCACGCACGTATACATAGTTCGCTAGCAGACGTCAATCCTGATCAGCTGGAGAGGAGAGGCAGGGTTGGGCTGCCCGTGCTCGGGCGAGTTTCTGTGGGCGCCGTGCCCTCTGCCCGCCTTGCCCTGGGTGGCCGGCCGTGCGTGCGCACATGCGTGCGCGCGCACATGCGTGTGTGCGCAGGGGAACGCGTGCTCAGCCTCGCCGTGAGACCCCGGACTGAAGGCCACCAGGTTCCCTCTAACGAGGACTCTCCTGCAGAAGGGGGACAAGTCCTCCCTGCCCACCTCAGCAGGGCATGACATCCCACCTGCTGCAGCCCCAACCCTGGTCCCCATCCCCTCCTCCAGCCCCTCTTGCGGGGCACCGGCTGTTTCTCCCCCAGCTGCAGCAGTGACATTTTCCACACCGTTAGTTTTTGCTCAAGTACTAAGCCCCGCTGGGACTCCCTGGATTTTCTCACGGCCTTATCGCCAGCCTGCAGCTATCACCAGCAGCGCAGGAGCCGCCCCACCTTTGCTTCGCTTCCTCACCAACACGAAGCAAGCCTTTGCCCTGAAAGCCCACTGAGTCGCGTGCTGCTGAACCGCGGCCGCCAGATCCCTGCCTCCGCGCGGGGAGGGGAGAGACCCCTGCCACGGGGTTTCGGTGACCTCCCGGCGCAGCCTCCGCGAGCCCCTCCTGTGCCAAGGCAAATAACAGCGCGTCCTCGCTTGCCTTTCCCAGGGACGCGACGGGCCGGGACGCGGGCCAGGGGAGCTGCCGCAGCGACGGCTTCTGCGTGCAGAGTGCCACGGGGCCAGCACGCGAGCCAGACTGGCTGCCCGGACTGGGACGGGAGGCAGCAACCCAGCAGGCAGAGCCCACCCATCCTGCAGGACCAGGGTGCTCTGGGGTCCGCAACGCCCAGCCAGGGTGGAGGGGCATTCACAAGGTCTTAGAGGATGAACTTAGCCAGTCCCAGCGGCTGTTTCTTCCCAGCCTGGGAAGCTGGGAATGTTCCTCTCGCTGTCTCCAGACCACCTGCCGGGGATGATGATCACGGAGAGCCCAGCAGCAACTCAGACCTCACCAAGCCAGCTCCTGGCCCCGAAAGAAGTAGCTGGAGCGGAGGGTGGGACGGTGCCCTGCCCACGCACACCCTGCCCAGCACGAGGAGGCCGCAGGCGCGGCAGGGGTCCTCAATTTGGGCCATACCCGTGGCTCCCAGTGCAGCCCCACAGCCTCTGACATCCCCCCTTGCGAGGGGACCATCGGCTCCCCCTCCCCGGCCCACAGTCTATGCAACATCCCCCTGCCAGCAATCCCTCTCCACAAGCCTGCTGCCACCTCTAGACACTGGTTGGGACCGGCTGCCTGGGAGGGGGGCCCTGCTGTCCCCCCAGCTGGATGTGGCCGCCATGTGCCACTTGCTCCTCGGGGTCCCCGCACAGGGTGGGACAAGGCTACCACTGTCCCCTTGTCCATTATGCTCGTTGGGGCTCCCCCCCCCCCCGCCTCCCCAGCCCTGCTGCCTTTGTCCCTGGTGCCAGCTGCCCCGCGGGCACCCATCCTGGCTCTGTGCCTTCCTCCTCCTCCTCCTCCTCCCACCCGCGGCCTCAGGCAGAGAGCTGGCATCAGCTGCTGGTGCTGGGCTGGTGACACCCAGCCCTGACTACTCCCCATCTGTCACCCACGGGGACACCTGCCTCTCGCTTCATGCTCCTCGGCTGAACGTCACCGCGACGAAAATCCTCCTACTTGGCAGAAGGCACGGCTGAACGCAGGAGGGTGGCAAAAATAGCCCTGCGCATCGCGCATCTCGCATGGGTTTGTGAAGTTTACGGGAGAGACGGGGCAAAGGGACTCTGGCCACCGCTCAGAGGTGCTCGGTGGCACCGAAACGCCACCCGCCCGGGGGATGACAGCAACCCCGTGGCTGCGTGGGGCGGGCTGTCTTGGGGAAAAACCATCCAAAACCTCGTACAAAACTTGAGCACCAGCAAGACAACAGAACCCCCTCGTCCTCCTGGCCACCATTTTGGGCGTTGCCGTTCCGTCTCTCAAATTTTGCACGGGGCGCCGACGTTAATGCTTCTTTTGCCGGGCGCCGCTGCTCAGGAGCGGAGGCGGCCGAGTCCCTGCCACCAAGCGCGGGGCACTCGGTGTCACCGTCCTGCCCCGGGGCTGGCGCTGCCCGGACTTGGGGCAGCTGGAGCCCAGCCAGCTGTTGGCCAGCGGTGCCGGGCTTGGGGCTCGCCAGCCCCGTGGCACCGTGGCTCCGTCCCACGACGGCTCATTCCCGTGTTCCGTACGCCATGACCTCGTTTGCTCTCCATCCCCACGGGTTTCCTTCCTTGCCCCGGCCCCACGGGCTCTGCAGGGGCACTGATGCCCCATCCCGGCCTGTTCCCTCCCCGCCTCGGCAGCAGGGATGGAGGAAGGACCCAGCCGGCCCCTAAGCCCCCCCCCATCCACCCCCACGGAGCGCAGTGCCCGGGCAGGGGGGTACGGCTCGGCGGTGCGAGGGGGCTGCCCGGCGGGGACCGAGCACGTCCCCGGGTGTCCCCCGGACCCGCAGAGACCCCCGGGGGTGGGAGTGGGGGGGCGGCCGGCCCGCAGAGCATCGCGGGGAGAGGCAGCGGAGCCTCCCCCCGCCATCCCTCCCTCCCTTCAACCCTCCGAGACAAAAGCCCCCGGCGGTGGGAGCATCCCTCCCTCCTCCTCCTCCCCCGGACCCCCCTCCGTCCCCCCGGTCCCGGCCTCACCTGGCTGCGAGGCACCTGCGGGAAGAGGTTGAGAGTTGTGGGTCGTTTCGGCCTGTAGACATCCGTGGTCCCGGCCGGGGGATCTTTCTGGAGAGGCTCCGGGGCCGTCTGCTCCTCGGCCGGCGCGTCCCCCGCCGCGTCGATGAGGTCGAGCTGGAGCATCTCCGCCTGCAGCCGGCTGGCCTCCCCGCCGCCCGCCGCCCGGGCCCCGCCGCCCTGCCGGCTCACATGGCCCTGCCGGGATTAGCGGCCGCGATCAGGCCACCGGGAGGGAGGGAGGGAAGGAGGGAAAGAGGGAGGGCCGGCAGCCGCCGCGCCTCCCGCCGGGGCCGGGGGTCGGGCCGGGGGGGGGGCGGTGAAGCCGCATGGGCACCCGGCGGCTCTCTTCCCTTTAAAGGGGCAGGGATGTTATTCCCGCGGTCGGGAAGCCCCGAGCCCCCTCCCCGCCGACCCGAGGAGGGCGAGGGGCAGCCGCCGTGCTTGCTCGCCGCCCCCGGAGGACGGGTCGCCCCCGTCGCGGGGGGGCTGGAGGGACGCGGAACCCTCCCATTTACCCCGCCAAGAGCACGGACGCGCACAGGCGGGCTTCGTCTCGACATGACAAGGACGGGTTTTTTACAGCGAGAACAATCGTTCGGCAGAACTGCCTCCCCGGGGACGCGGTAGAGTCCCCATCGCTGGAGGTTTTCAAGATGCAACTGGACAGGGTGCTAGATAATCTCATCTAGGGTCCCCTTCCCACAAAAGGTTGGACCAGGTGATTTTCTGAGGTCCCTTCCAGCCTGGGCTGCCCTATGATTCTTCCTCCCGAGGCAGACCGTGCCCTTTCCGTGTTCCTGTCCTGGCAACTGGGACTCCTACAAGCACGCAATCATTTGGGTTGGAGGTTTGGTCCGAGCCCTGCCTGGTCACTTGGGGCCTCACCCATCACGCCCAAATATCCTCACAGACGGGGAACCCGGCACCGTGTTAGGTGCTTCACTACTGCTACTTTTTCCCTCTATGGGGTTGAAATTTTCACCGCACGCCTCTGAGAGGAGTCAGGCTCCTTCTCCTCCGTAACGCCCATTAGGCAGCCGGGGACAGCAGCTACATCCCCCTCGGCCTCCTCACCTTGAACAAGCCTTTTCTCGTACACCCTGCATTTGCACATATCGGGACCCGAAGCCATGCAGAAGGGACGCCCAACAAGCCGTTAGCCCAGCACTAGCTCTCCAGTCACCCGCGGGTGGTGGCTGCACTCTGGCTGGGGACAGCCCCCCCTCTTTCCCCTTGCACCCTTCGCTTTCGAAGCAGGGTGGCCACCGTGGCCCGGGAGGGCTGTGAGGAGCTGATGCCCCATCGCACCCAGCGCTGAGCCGCCGCACTCCTCGTGGGGCCGTGTTGCTGGGCAAAGAGGCACCGATGTCCCCCCCACGGCTGCAGGTGTTTAAAGGTCAGCGGTTTCCTTCCCAAGCCACCCTCCTCGCCGTAACCGAAGCTTGCACACGCACAGGTTGCTGCAGCCAGCAATAAAGGCCGCAACTTGGCATTAGCGAGTCGAATTCCCTGTGTTATCAGCTGTTTGTGGTGACTGGAAAGCTCATCGGCGGGCAGAGGTGGAAAAGGGCATTTTTTTGCAGCTGATGCTATCCATGTCTCCGGCTGCACGGAGGATGCCCCTTGAGCTGTGGGAGAAGAAACAGCCCCTGCTGTGGGGGCCCAGCTCTGGCAGCCCCCCCAAGAGCTCTCGCTGCCACCAGCTCCTAAACTGTCCGACTAAAGCCAGCACAGACAGGGCTCTGCCTGCTGCAGGCACAGTACGAACCCTCTCACGGGGGCCATTTCACGCCGGTGTCCCTGCTGCAGCCCTGGCAGGTACCAGGTGAGCACCTGGAGGAGCACTGCCACCAAAACTCGTCCTCTTGAGGCTTTAAACATTTAACTCCCTTGTTTTTAACATTAGCCTTCTTACGACGAGTTCTGTGTTTCTGTGGCACCAGATTTTAACAAGGAAATTGAAGTACAGGAAAAGAACTGGGGGGAAATGCCAGCTAAATAGATGATACCTAGCCAAGGTAGGTGTATTTGTCTCAGCTGGTGACGTTCGACCTAGACTGCTAATGGTGCTGCCTCAGTAATCCTGTAGCTGTAGCAATCACTCAGAAAACTCACAGAGAAGGGAAAGTCCCAGAAGGATGCAGAAAAGCAAAACAGTACCCGTTCTGAAGAAAAGCGCACCCTGGGAGGGATGCACCAGTCCAGGTTCAATAGCTACGAGGAAACTACGGCCTCTGCAGGTACTTATTAATGGCCTGTAGAGGGTCCATACCCTCTACGGCCGAGCAGGCAGAAGGCTCTTCCCTGCTCCCCCACCCCGGCAGCCTTCCCTGTCAGAGGAGGAGTGACAAAACCTTCAGTTAGGAAAAGCATTTTATGAGCATGGGGAAGCAAGGGGGACTGGCCGAGCAGAGGCGACAGCCGTGTCCCCTCTCCCTACCACCCAGCTGCGACTGCTTTGCTCCTGGCTTCAAAGCGCCAGGAGAAGCCTCTCTGCTCCCAGCCCGGTGCAGCTGCAGACTGGCGATGGATCAGAGAGGCAGCTTCATGGAAAAGCCGCCTGGAGTAAGCAGCCACCTTGCTGCTGTATCCTTTGCTCCCAGCCCATGCAGCCGGCTCCCCGCCGGTCTCCAGATCAGCAGGTTGGCCGGCTCATGGCAGCTGCTTCTCCCTTTGCAGTGGGTCCCGCTGGCTTTCTGGGGGTGGCTGCTGCCAGCGGCACACTGGATCAGTGACAGTGAACATCAAGAGGAAGCCTGGCATTTCCAGCAGTCTTATTATGCCGGAAAAACAAAGCGTTTTGGTTTTTTTCTCCACATATCTGTACCTTCATGGCTGGTTCAGGCCTTTTCATGCAGACCACGAAGGCTCAGCACAGCTCTATATCGGCTCTTTTCCTTTGGGCACTCATTCTTGTGCTCTCAGGTATTTCCAAGAAGGGTATTTCTTTTTTTTTTTTTCTTTTTTCTTTTTTCCATTCTTGCATTAACCATTTTCCGCAGCTCCTGGAATACAGATAAGGCACCGAGCCTTTATTAACCACAGCCTGGCTGTTTGCGGGGATCCATCTTGCTGAAACCAGGGATCGTCACCCGGGATTTCCAAGCCACCAAACCGAGACCAAACCCGAAGCAAAGGCCTGGTGCTTCTGTCGCAACTGTCCCTCTCAACGCGCCCGACCGCTGCCATTTGCGAGGCGGGGGTGGCATCCCTCGCCCCGGTGGCCCCCGCTCCTCCCCAGCTGGCCTCCTGCCCTGCCGTTCAACAGTCCTAAAGGCAGCTCTGCTCCTCCGCCGAGCCCTCTCCTCAGCCCACCTCCCACTTTGTTCCCGGTTTTCATTCACCTGGGACTTCTTGCTGAAATTAAGGGTTTTTTCAGCCGCGCTTGGGATTATTCCTCATTCTTAGTACATGGTCTCCCGTCCATGAGGTGTGGTCCTCGTCGGCGGATAGTTCCCTCTTGCACAAACATCAGTCTACGCCTCCGAGCAGTTTCTGTGTGTCTAAGCCACTATTTCTGGAAAGCTGCTAAAATAGCCCACGATGAAGTCATCTTTGTTTTTCCAGGGCCAAAAAACCCCCCAAACCCCACCTCTGTTTGGGTGTTGACCTCCGCACCGGCTGCCCGTTCCTGCCACGGGGTTTTGCCGCCGAGCGGCTCTGCCCGGACCCCCTGCCTCGCCAAGGTCGCCAGCCGTCCCTATCCGGCAGCCGCTTTCCCAGCCCTCCGGCAGGGTTTGTTCCCTCGCTCCTTCCCGGCGCTTTCCTGCTCACCGCTGGTTTACTGGGCCTGCCCATCTCTCCGGAGACTCGCTGCTGGGCTGGGAAGCTCGGAGCGGCTGGATGTCCCCAGCCCCGTGGCCGAGCGTGCTCTCCAGAGCGAACGTCTCCGTGTTTCCCCCTTCCCCATCGCTCTCCGCTCCGGTGTAACCCGGTGACCCGGCAGCTCACTCTCACCTCGCATCCCTCTGTCCGTCACCGGGCTTTTTCCAGCTGCCTGCCGCTGCGGGGGCGATCGGGGCCAACCGTCCATCCCACGTACCACGTGCGCTCTGCGGCACCGGCACCGGGAGGTCGTCACGGGCAGGACGTCAGCGTGGGGGCCCCCCCTGGCCCCGGCGTCGGAGTGACTTGCCAAGCCAGCCATCCCCACGTGATGCAATTAGCTGGCTGATGCCGGCCGCGGGTCATTACTGATTTGCTGGCCCCCGCGCCGCACGCAGACCCGGCCAAGCCGCTCCCCCTGGGCCCGGCTGCTTCCATCAGGCCTGATCCTGCAACCCCGCCGCCTCAGGCTCGCTCCAGATGACGATTGGGTCGCAAAGCTCCCTGGCTCTCGCCTTCGACGTTTGGGACTGAAAAGCCCCTCTCGCCGCCGTTGCTGTCACTGCTTTCGGTTCTGCTCCTCGGGCAATCCTTCATGTCCCGTATAAACCATTAGGACGTATTTTTAGCAGGCATTTTTTTCTAAGCATGGTAGTCTTCTTCCTTTGCTGTGTTTATGAATAGCTCATTGCTTCCCAGGGGCAGTGTCGCATTCCCCTTCCACTCCAGCAGACTCGTAGTGCACCCGGGCGCTTGGGCAGAGCAGCTCTGAGCCATCCCCAGGGAAGGCGTGGGGCCGGCTGCTGGAGCTCGAGCAAACCCTCTACCGAGGGTCAGGTCTCTGCGTCGCAGCACAGGGATGCAGAAACCCCTCAGTAAACTGTTTTAAATGGGCAAAACAGTCTATTTTTCCTCACCCCGCAAGTAAGGGCTGCAGCAGTTGAGCTGCAAGTCCCCCCTCCTCCTTACCCTCCCTGCCAAACCTCAGCCAAGGGCTGGCAGTCCATAAAGAAAAAAGAAATCCTCTCCTAAGAGCCTGGTGGTGCCATCAGCAGCGCAGAACTGGCACAGCTAATGGGAAGCATCCAGCAATGCACCCGCAGCCCCTGCCTGCCTCACCTATTGCAGGCAGGAGGATCTTCCCGACGCCCTGCCCTTGCCGCGGCTGTGTCCCCATGGACATCCAGCATGAGGTTTGACTTTGGTTTTGCCTCCAGCGTTATTCCTCCTTCCTTCAGCGTACACAGCCCCCGAGCCCCAGGCTCTCCTTGTCCTTCCCTGGCCATAACATCCTGGAGCAGGAGGAGGCTGTGGCTGGAGCAGAGATGTGGAACAGCAGCCCCATCTCCGGGAGAAGCTGAATTTCTGCTGGGAAGATGCCAAATTAGACCAGGGAGCACAGCAGGACACCTTCACCTCCCAAGGATGAGGTCTGCCTGTACCCTCCTGCCTGCAACGAGGGATTTCCAACACCACAAATTCACTTTCTAGTTTTAAATCTGTAACAAATTGTTCTGCCTTTCCCCTCCTTGCTGGGTCTTTATCAGTTTTGCGGAGGAAATAGTTCTCCTGAGGGACAAAATGATTCTCAAACCATTTGGTTGCTACTCCAGCATTTGCATCCCTCGAGCGTGAAACACATTGGCAAAATGCAGAATCCCTGCATATTTCCAAATCCAATGTAATTCTCAGTTTATTTCCATGTTTCTGCCCCCACGGCCTTCTTGGGCAGTTCAAATAGTGGTGTGAACCCTGTCGGGGTCTGCACAGGGTGCTTAAGGTGGATGGGAGACCTGCCTGCATCTGCACAGGCTTCACAGCTCCCATTTTTATTTCTCCTGCTGGGGTCAGAGCCACGTCCTCCCTCCCTGTTTCACCAGCCTCCAGGTCTCCAGCCTCCTAAATTCCTGAGAGGCAGCTTGCAAGTCAGAAGGAATGCCTCGGGTGAGCAGAGCAGAGCTCTCACCGCGCCAGCCCAGCCGCACCTCCAAACCCAGGGATGCACATGGGGGCAGGAGGCACAGCCCGTGCGGGACCTTCGGTGCCGCCTCGCACGTGGCCTCGCTTCCCGAGGATGCTCGTCGGGTGCCAGAGGCTCTCTGGCCATCCCGCTCAAATCGGGGGGATGCCCCCAGTCACGCCCAAACCCTTAGGCTCATCCCTGAGGAACAAACTCAAGCGCCTCCAGCACAGTGGGAACCAAAAGGCACTGGCATCTCAAAAGATGCTTTTTTGTCCCTTGGGTTTGGCTGGCTCGGAAAGGGTCTGCGCTGTGCCGTGGGGAGGAGAGGGCACTGCCGACCTGAGGGGATTGGCGTCGTGGCAATGGACGCCTTGAGGAAGCATCGCCAGCCTGGGGACCTGGTGGTCCCGCGTGGGACCTGATGGTCCCACCAGCCCCACCGGCGCACGCTCTGCCCGTCCCCATCCCCGTCCCCCATCCCCATCGCACTTACCCGGGTGGCCAGGCTCTCCTTGCAGTGCAGGCTGATTCCACACTCGTCGGTGATCTCGGAGAGGTCTTCATCCTCAAACTCCTCGAGGCTGATGTCGTGGGTGAGCCTGGAGGGAGTGGAGATGGCGCGATCACCCACTGCGCTGGCGGTGGGCAGGAGGGTGCAGGGCAGCTTGCTGCCTGCGGGCAGGGACTAGCACCGCCTGCCCCAGGAGAGGCTCTCCTGGTCTTTACTGGGAAGAAAGGCTGAGAAGGGGGCTCCTTCCAGAGGGGATGGGTCTGTCCCCACCAAACGGCTGGGCTTGGTATGGTGCGTGGCTGTGGGGAGGCAGGAGGAGTGTGCCCCAAACCAGCCCCTGCCTGACTGAAAGCAGCATGGACGTGCAGGTTGGGAGAGCGTGGGACAGACAGCACAGCCAGCCCTGTCCCAGGAGGTTCCGCTCCCACCATCCCGGGGAGGCTCTGGGGTTGTCCAAGCTGGGCACGGACACCCAGCGGGGCAAAGGCCGGGGTTACAGGGAGGGGAAGGGCTGGGGGTCCTGGCAAGGCACAACTGGAGGATGGACCTGCCGGGACAGGGGACC
>JANHGO010000042.1:56417313-56444869 GCA_024606505.1 Aquila spilogaster | reverse complement strand
GGGGGAGGAGGCGGGCGGGGATGCGGCTCCTTTCTCTCGCTCCGCCATTCCGTGGCTCTCTCCATGCAGGCGGAGGGAGGGAGGGCGGGCGGCGGGGAAGGAGCAGGGAGGGAGGATGGAGGACGGAGGGAGGGGATGCTGGCGGGGCCGCCGGGGAGGGACGTACCTGCTGCCGGGGGGCTCCTCCCGCGGCCCCCCAAGCTGCAGAGCAGGTGTGCCGCAGCTAGACCCCCCCGACAACATGTACCCGGCCGTGACCACAGCTGGAGGCAGTGCCCCAGAGCACCCATAGCTTGGGGTGCTGGGGGCTCCTGCCCAGGGTGAGGGACACACAGGGCCACTCCCAAGGGACAGGGCACCCAGTCACCCCTGCCTTCCTAGGGACTCCCTGCTGTGCCAGCTTCCCTTGGCCTCAGCCTGCAGCAGGGGAATGCCTGGAGCCCACAGATCAGGTCTTGCTGCACTCTCACACCCCTCACGGGCCTGCACCTCCCTGGACCAGGCAGATCCTCTCTTGCATCCAGCTGTGGCCCAGAGAGCATCTTACATGGGTAAACATTATTTCCTGCTGCCTTTCCGCAGCAGTGGTCTGCACCAGGCCCCTCCCGCCACACACTGTGGGCTATCTCAGGAAACCTCACGGGTTGCAGTGCATACAGCAGTGCACAACACCAGTTAGTATGGGTGGCACTGCCTTAGAGACAGCGGGCTCCATCCGTGTGTCTCAAACTGCAGAGCTGACTGCCTTCAAGGCAATGGTATTGCTGCTTGGCCGAGACCCAGGCCATCAGCTGCTCTGCCAGAGAAGAACAAGCAGAGCCCTCCAGGCACACAGTCTTGCTCTCAGATGGGAGCCTCGACCTCCTGCCAGACAGATTCAGATTTGATGTCACTCCCAGACCAGTGCGGTCACCAGCACCCACCCAGTGGGTGACTGGGGTACCCCAGGGGGGCGGGCATCCCTAGCTAGGAGATCTGCTCCAACCTTTTGTCCGTACCACTGCTCTCTGCATCCACCTGCTCACACACGCTACAGGACCCTTGGTTACTACACAGGACCTCTGTAAGCCCATCTCCAGCTGACCCCATGGTCATCTCATTTTGGGCCACAGGCTTTATAGCTAAGATGTCTGAGTGCTGTTAATAAGGGACTTGGTAGAAACAGTTGATTGAGTTACATCTTGAATTTCCCCAGGCATTGCATAAAAGCCTCTGTGCTCCCCAGCAACATGTATGCATGTATATATCCTGCAAATCAGAGACTACGCATCAGCTGCAGACAGTGTCTCTGCTCACAGGCCATCCATTGTCTCACCCTTTCAAATTGTCTCATTGACCATTGGGCTCAATTCAGAGTAATTCAGCCTTAAATTAAGCCTGAGGAACGGTTTTTCTGCTCCTCGCCCCAGCGGAACCAGCTGCTCTAACCCAAGCTGCTCCCTCTGCCCCCAGGTGCAGTCATGCTCCAGTTTCCTCCCTGCCCCATTAGCCACAGCCCCAGCTCCCAGCCCTTCACACCCAGGCACAATTTCTGCATCTAAACCTTTCAGCCAGATGCTCCTGAAGCCACTCCAGTTCCTCTTTTGTGAAGACAGAAGAGACACAGGAGAAGGGAATTTCCCCAACCTTCGGCACATTACAGTGCTAGAAATCCTCGGTTCGCCACTTTCCATCTTCAACCACAATCAACTGTGATTCCTTTGTCAGGGAGAACAGATACTGTGGCCAGCACAGCAAAACCTCTAAAACTGATGTCCCTGGGTTTAATTTACATGATCACACTCTGCACAGAGACTGCTGGACCACGTTTGCTCTTATCTTTTAAGGCACAGGCTGCCATTTCAGAGCATTTTTGTCACATCAGCCACTTGAAGCATTGCAGCGTACTTCCCAAGCCCATGAGTCCCTTGCTGGAAGCAGAGAACTGCTAAGCAATAGAAAGCACCTTGACCACACCTCTCTCAGGCACACACTGCCTGCCTTGCAGATCACACGTGGCCTCTTATCTCCAGCACCTCTTTGCAAATGCTATCTCCAGAATTTGTCCTTTTCTTGTCAGGCTTTCCCAACAAATTGCTAAGTTTTTACTAAGAAAATATTGCACCTCTAAGTAATTTTTCAACGACAGAAAAAAAGTTCCAGCAACTGGATTGAACAGGAGTGCTGGAGAGAATGGCATAGTTCACAAGCAGAACTTTATTCCAACTGCGTCCTAGCTAGCTCCCATGCTGTTAAGTCACGGTGCACTTACTACCCAGCCATGGCTTAGATGAATTGCAGTGCTCACATTGCTCACAGCTCTGTGGCACTTCTCTGTCCCAGCGCCCACTCTCAGCCAATAGGAGCCTCAGCACCACTGGGGGGACATCCTAAAAGGCGTTCCTCTGGCAGCACTAAACCCAAACGGCTCTGTCTCACCCTATTCCTGTTTGGGATGCCTGTACTGGGTCAGACTGTGTAGCCAGCTAGCCCCGAGACATGGGATACAGTTGTCATCCTAAGAAATGGAAATCCCCCAACTGGCATGCATTTCACGATGCTTCCTTTGTTATCACAGCTTCCAGCAACTCTCTGCTCCTTCCAGAAACAAAGATGGTATCTTCGTTAATAGCTATTGATGGTTGTTTCTTTATCCAAGTAATTTTTTTTTAGCTTGGACAAGCTCAGCACCCACAGACACGTGTATATAAGGAAGCTGCAGCTGTGCTGAACCTACCATCTGGTAATTTAACCGAATATGCCCAAACACTACAGGAAACAGAGAACATTCATCCCCTATCCCGCTTCTTGGTCACAGTTTTACACACCTTTATCATTTTGATGGTTAAAAAAAGCATGATGGAGTGGATGACTCCCCAGCTACTTCACAGCATTCTTGCAGATCTTTTCCGGTACCTTTGGCATTGTGCATCTCCGTGCTGCTCCCAGGACTGCTGCTTTTCCAGTTGCCGCCATCCACATCATTGGCACTGACAGGAACATTGCAAACATGATTTCCACCTCACCCACAAACCCTTCTAAGAAAGCACTTGGGAGATTTCGCACTCCTTACCCATGGCTCTTTATCCCCACGGATCCAGCAAAAAAATGCCTCTTAAATGAAATAATTTAGACGACAGCACAGAGAAGGGTAAAGACATTTATATATACATATATATATATTAAAAAAGTCATATTTACAGACCATTGCCTAAGCACAAAACTCTCCAAATGACAGAATTCACTATTTCTGCAGTCTAAGTATACAAAGTGCATGTCTTTCCCCTTTCTTCCCTCTGCAGCAGAAGATGGGGTGGGGAAGGTCACCTTTCCCTTATACCTTCCTGCTCACAGTGGGAGCAAGGTCTGGGTCAGAGTGAAGGAGACAAAACCTGCTGATTACTGGGCTATCCACTAGGGAGACTCTGATTAGTAGCTTAGAAGAAGGCTGGAAAAGTGACTCATTTACTTGGACAGTCTGCCCAACAGGTCAACGTCCCAGGGAGATTACTTGCAAGGAAAGGTTACTCAGCTATTCCACCACTCCACTTCCTCCACCACTCCAGGTTCCCCAGATACATTTGAGTCGATTTCTACTTGCAGCCCCATTGCTCTGGGCTCCACAACTGACTCTGATTATCCCAGTCAGAGTGGGTCTCAATGACTAAGCTCCCCAAGCTGTCAGTTGCATAAGCTCACATATAGCCCCACACTATTTATGACAGGGTGGGGGATGAAAGGTTTTGGACAGCAAATGAGAACAGTGCTAAAAGCAGCCCACTGCATGGGATTAGCTACTTGATGTAATCCCTCTTGAAAACAGCCAGAACAGAGGTTCTTCTGCACTACCACCATCCCTCTTCCTCTTAGGTGTGCAGGCAAGCAGAGGCACTCTGCCAGCATCCTGTAGCAGGACCAGGCCAAGAAGTGCATGGTTGAGAGGCAGGGAAGCTACACGGTTGTCCTGCTAGACTATACTGCACCAGCATGAATGTGAATGGGAACTAGGAGCAGTGCACAGAGTATGAGATACAGGGACAATACTGCGTAGAAACTCAAGAAACACAGATGTCAGCACAGGAAAGAGCAAACATCCACACAGAACTGACAACAGGCTGAGCCCAAGGAAGACTCACTTCAAGGAGCTACCATCCTCTATCAGCACGAGGCACTCCACAGGCTACTCACTACATACTGGTTACTCCATTTGAGAGAGCTCCCACTCAGGGAAGGACATGTGGTAGAACATTGAGCCCCAGGCTGTTCTCCCCACCAGGTACAGCTCCCATGTTATGTGGATCGGAAAGCTTTTGAGAGACTGCTTTAATCACATCAAAGCATGGCCTTATTCTCCAAAGAATTTCTCCTCTCAGTCCTTTCCCCTCCATGGCAAGATGCTCTGAAGCTGCCCATTGCAAGCAAAAGTGCTATGGCTTACCTGGCAGCAGCAAGATTCTTCTGCAGGGAAAGTTTTAAGTGCCTTTCGACCATATAGACATTTTGTGTCTCTTTGTTCCTATACTACAATTATCCTTCATTTCTTTTTCATCTGACATGTGCATCAGTGGATTTACTCATGAAGCATTTTTATCCCAATCAGTCTAGCCTAACAAAACAAACACAGAGAGTTTCCTGTTTTCTCTAGGATGGGTACTTTGGATATTCCAGCAGCTTCCTTCTCAGTTCCAACTACAATCTGAATTGAAGTTTGCACACCTCGTTGTACTAGCAATGGGAAAG
Source organism: Aquila spilogaster (assembly GCA_024606505.1). Lineage (NCBI taxonomy): Eukaryota > Metazoa > Chordata > Aves > Accipitriformes > Accipitridae > Aquila > Aquila spilogaster. The sequence continues at coordinate 56,440,150 of JANHGO010000042.1, read as the reverse complement.
GATATTCACTATTGCTGACACGTGCAGATGCTGCTCTCTCTATCAATGCAGCAAGTCACATGCATTGATCCATTATCAGAAAAGACAGAAACACTTGAAAGTGAACAAGTTGAAAGAAAGCTCCTGCCCTCCCAGATGCAGGCAGATTTAGGGCATGGCTGAGAAGAGACATATTTGGCTCTTCGGAGATCAGAAAGCCCAACGTTCCCACGAACACATTACACGGTGCCCCCTTGTGGCAGCTATTGGAATTACATATTTTATGAGGCCCCAGATTTTCTGTTGCAGATCACGAGTTCCAGTCCTGGGGAGGCAGCAGTCCCTGCTCCTCTGGTCACCTCTTCAGCACTCTCACTCTTCACTTGCAAGCTGCTTGTGGATGGCTGCAGGAGAAAGCAGAAGAAAGAGTTTACCTTGAGTTCCCCTCATACCAAAAAGCTGATGGAACATATGACCAGCTCTCTCCCTCCTGAGATATGGAACATTTCAGGCAGAAGAGCTTTCCCTCCTCCAGCCCGTGCTCTCACCACATGGGCAAACCTGTCCACAAACCCTTCTGGAAGGGGAGAAAACCTCACTAGCTCAAACCCAAACGTACCTGTGCTCTGTGCTTGTTCCAGAAATAGGGTACTGCTCTCTGCTGGACTACTGAGTTAACAGCTTGTCGAGCAAAAGCAAAACAACTAGAAGGCAGACCACTGCCAAATTACAGGGCTATGCAGATACAGTCAGGAACCACCTCTCTCTCCAGGCAAGTCCATTTTGCTCATTAAAATGCAGGTAGCAAATAAAACTGAGCCTTGCTAGCTGCTGGAACAATACATTTTAGGCCAGATCACGCCAGGGTCTACTCACAATCATGAACTCTTGCCAGGGATCTCTGGAGCGGGGAGACCTGTCACTTTGGCTCGCTTGTACAGTTCTTCAGTGCACAGCTCTTCTGCTCCCTCATGTTTGCGCTTTGGAGAAGCCTGGTCAGACTGCGGCAGTCTGATTGCTGTAGAGAAAGAACAATCACTGCAATGTTTCATAGAATGGCTTGGGTTGGAAGGAATCTTTATAGACGATTCAGTCCCAACCCCCTGTCATGGGCAGGGCTGCCACCCATCAGCTCTGGCTGCCCAGGACACCACCCAACCCAGCCTTGAGCACCTCCAGGGATGCGGCACCCACAGCCTCTCCAGTGTCTCAGCACCCTCTGAATAAATAATTTACCCCTAACATCTAATACATATCTCCCCCTCTTTTAGTTTAAAAATCATTCCCCCTTGTTCTGTTGCCATGTGCCTGTGTAAAAAGTTCCTCTCCATCTTTTTTATAAGCCCTCTTTAAGTAGTGAAAGGAAGTATGGAAGCCAGAATTTCCTCTGGCTTTACACATGTGCACCCTAACCTAATATGCCAGAGAGCTGAGGGAAAGGAGATATGCAATGTACGCCTACAGAGATATTGCTATAGTCTTCTTTAAAACTTTCAAAATACTTTCTAAAAAACAACAGTTAAGTCCCCCAGACCAAACACAAAAGTGTTCTTTGACGAAGGGAAGCTTCACTACACCCAATTAGCCCTACAGTGATGTGCACTACAGTGGCTGCATATGAACCCATACAGGCAATAAGAGATTCAACATCTTCAGCCCTTTCAGGAAGGAAAGCTCACTGGAGACTTCTGAAGAAATCCTGAAGGAAGGTGAATGTGATCTATGTTTTCCTAGCTACACCTTCCCTTTATTAGAAAAGAATCTCTCTCTCCTGCACATAGCCTTTAAGCTGACACAAAGGTATGTCCAAAGTACACAAATACTCCCATCTCACCTGTACTGGTGCTGCTGCCCTGCCCTGGAGTTGAGTCTGTAACTGGGCCACTGAGGTCTTCCACACATGAAGGGACTGATGCCAATAAACCTAGAGGAAGGCAAGAAGATCATAATAGAAGCAAGAAATATTTGGGCTGGGAGAAGACTTTCACATGGAAACACCTTAGTGATCACCAGCCAGCCCATCTAAATTACCAAATGAGGATGGGCTCCAATTTGTACTTCCTCAGGGTTGGCCACAGTGATTTAACAGCGTATTTATGTAGGATGCTTTGCTTACTTTTTTTCCCCTAAGTGAAGAATATACTATGGATAGCACATGGACAGTGCTGCACCGATCACCAGCTCTCAAACAAAACCCAACTCTTAGCTGTTCAAGAGCTCAACATAGCTCTCCCTGCAAACTGAGCAGCTTTGGCAGGGACTGCTTCTTCTTGCAAAGACAAGAAACAGACTACTGCTATGTACTTTAAACCATGACCCTAATTTCAAGCATTTTATGTCATATTAGAAGCACAATGTTTTTGCAATTGTGTGTACTTACAGAGCCCCCTGTAGCGTGATAGCTGCTGGTAGATCTGCTTCATGCGTTCAATGTTCAGCCTGCTGGTCTCCGCATGGTTCACCATGGGTTTGGGGTAGTCCACTCCAATGATGCACTTAGCTGCCTTCTGTACAGATTCCGGTGCGTTCCATGGTTCATAGATGTACCTCGAGGGGAAGCCCTTTAGCTTGGGCAGATACCTCCTGCAACAAGTAAAAAGAGGCACATGCCACTTAAAGCACAGCAATGCAGCATTCAGGATGCACAGGAAGCACCACATACCTGTCACCTACTGGATGACTCAAGCTCACAGATCAAGCAAGGAAGAAGCTCATGTTACTTACTTAACATAGTCACCACTGGGATCTGTGCGACGTCCGAAGCCCACAGGGCAGTAACAGTGGAAGAACTGCTGGAAGAACGCGCTGCACGAAAGCCACATCCAGCTGCCTGCATTTACACTGAAATCTGCATCCAGCAACAGTTCATCAAACACCTGCAGCAATTGGAGGAACAGACAGTGACTGAGAGCTTCCCCATTTAGGACTCTGTGCCAGGAGAAACCAAGATGCTATTTCAAATGGCAGGCACTGAACAGCTCTCAGAAACCAGAGCAGCAGCAAAGAGGCAAACTGCTGGCTGAAGCCAGGTGGCTGGTCAATACATCTCACTTCCCGACACCTTCACATAGGGAGGCACCGTCTGCTCACACTGATAAAATGCTGGCTAATCTCTCATGCAGCTACAGACTAAATCACTACCTAGTGTTACAGCAAGGCTGGGGTATTGATCCTAACTGGAGAGGTGTAATAAATGCAAAGCACCAGCTGTGGGAAGCAGGCAGACGCTGCACAGAAGAGCAAGCACCAAAGCAAGAAGAATGAACCCCTCTGAAGGTCCCAGAGCTCACTTCCACTCCAAGAGACAGATAGATTTCAGCAGTAACTCACTCACATCCACAGACGCAGCGCCTTTAGCATCTGACCCTGACGCTCTTTCAGCTATGCTCTGCTTTGACAGCTTTCTGACTAGATGCATCTACCTCCACCTTTTTCATGGGGTAGTATGTATACCCAGTAAGTTCAAGCTGCTTGTCCCTCCAGATATCCCCAAAGGATGGTCTTTTACCTCTTTTCTTGTGAGAATCTAGACTCTGATTTCACAGTCATGGAGCGTTCCCTGACCGGCACGGTGATGGATTACACAATAAGCAATAAGGAGAAAGGTCCAGTTATAAAGAGACATTGAACTTGCAAATGAAACAGATGGACTGAGTGAACTTTTATCACAAAAAAAAAAAAAAAGGCAGCCCACCCAACCCCCCAGTCCATATTAACCAGTGGGTTCCACTAACATTTCGTTACGGCAACTGGAGACTCTCAATACTTTCTGAGCCCTCATGGTGGAAAGCAGACTGCCATAGCAGGCCAGGAGTCTGCTAACAAATCCTCTCTTCCACGCAACTTCTACATGCCAAGCAAAAGCCATACCTGTGTGCCCATCCTTGCAGCAAGTGCCAGGGAGACTGTTTTCCTTATGGCCTCCTGCAAGCCTCTGGAAATGTCAGACTCACCCTGACTCCTGACTCCCAGCTGATCCAGAGGTCTCCCCTGGTCAGGAAACAGGCCACGGCGTGCCTGGCCAAATGGTGGATCCACCCTTCCTGTCTCAGTTGGGTCATGATTGCATCAATCCAAGGGAAACCTGTCTTGCCCTCTGCCCATTTTGCCAAGGCTTCAGGGTTCTTGTCCCAGGGAATCTGGATGCAGATGGGGTTCCCCTCCATACGATCAAACTTCGGGTTGTTTGTGGCTGCTGTGTAGAAAAACTCTCGCCACAGAAGCTGTCCGTATAGGGAGAGGGGAGGAGTGCTGTTCCGCTTCACCTGTAGAGGAGGGAGCAACAGTATTCACAAGCAGGGGAGGACTGGCTTCACTAAGCTGAGCTGCAAGCCACCCATGCCTTTATACCCAGTTCCCAAGACTGTTACTGACAACTGCCATAATGCTCAAATCCAAAACATCCTTCACCAGAAACCCCAAGTGATGAACTCAGAACACGCTTTTAGCCCACTCAGTACACTGACAAGTGACTTGAACCACCCATAACTAACAGTAAAAAGCTCTACATGGTTCACAACGCAGGAGTCCAGGCTGAAAAACAGAGTACAATAAGATCTGAGGCCTGCTCCCCTAGGTACAGAAAAATTCCTTTTCCTTACCCAGAAGTCTCTTTTCTACCAGTGACAGGCTTTATCCAATAGACAAACACAAGTGAGGCAACAGCATTTTTTGCAGCCGTTCTGGCACAGTGTCTGGCAACTGGCATCAAGCTATGCTCAAAACCAGCCTGCCCTCCCCATGAACTTCTTGTCTTACCTTCTTATAGAGCTCCCAGAGACGATAGTAAAACAAGCGGCAGGACAAACAGCCAAAACGCAGGTAGGGACTGAGTCCTGTAGGGCTGGCCAGCAACGAATTGGCGTTCATCCTTGGTCTTTCGTAATTTGCAACCCATGCCTAAACATATTCAGGAAAAATTAGCCAAAACAAACCCAAATCTATCAGATTGCTTAGGGCAGGCCTCCGTGAGGGTGGCAGGGTAGCTCAGGTCTGCCAGCACAGTCTCTTCTACTCACTTCCAGCTACTGCTGGGAGAGATCTCAAGTGGGCAACTCCAGTACCCACACCCTATTCAAGAGATGTAAAATCTCTGCTTCAAGCTAGTCATTTTAGTCAAGAAAATGACTACATTTGCTTTGTATGCAGTAGCTAATAACCCTGAGATCTCCTAGGGACACACGTTAACGCAGCTGTTTACATCCAAGTACGCCTATCTCATTTTACACACTAAACAAGAATATCTGGGGAAATTCAGACCTGTCCGATGCTGACAGTTTAATCCCTCTTTGGCAAGAATTCACGCTTTGAGCTCTACGGCCGTCACCAGCATTAAAAAAGCACAAAGTGTTTAAAAGTGAGTCACGTTTCTGCACCTAAATCTAATTTCACGACTTCAAAATTGTTTGCTTTAAGCACAGTATAATGAAGAACACTAGTTTGACAGACGAAATTGAGATATTTCAGCATGGAGAAAGAGGTATGTCTCTCTGTGAAATACGCAGGGGAGGTAATCCTCTATGTGCAAGTACCTCAGATAAAGACAAAAGGAGCTGGCGTGCAGCGTACAGCATGGACTGAGCAACTTGGGTGAGAGTTTCCAAGTTTGGATTCCTCTAAATGAAGCGGAGGGAGAAAAAACAAGGAATAGAATCTTATGTGCTTCTAACAGTAGTATGGCCAATACATTTTTACTTCTTTGGGTCTGAAGAAGCCCAGGAGTTTCTTGTTTTCCACACGACCCAAGATGACAGAAGTACTCCAACAATATCAAATGCTCCTGCCATAGGTCAATGTAAGGGCCACTGCTAAGATAAGTAGGAAGAGAGAGCAATGGCTAACATTCAATTTATTTTGTTTGGAGCCCAAGACTGCAGGAATAATCACTTATATAGGAGGCAGGGGAAGGGGGGGTTACCTTTCTTTCCAAGTGTTTATCCAGCCGTGCCAGGGCTTCTGTCTCCCCTCCTTGCCAAACTGCAGGGGCAAGACCATCCGTAGGGAAGCCTGAGGGAAAGAACTCTGTATGATTTGAACTGTACAGATGGGAAGAAGCGTTAGCAGCATCAAGATGCACTAAATACTGCAGTTGCTTAATATGTCTTACTTGCTGCTCTAGTCCTTCTACAACAACCAAATCACTTGGAACAGAGGGAGAGCCTGTTCATGACACCACACTACCAAGAGCCTCTTCCTGCAATGCTTCAGGCAGCCCTCTGGGCACTTTCCCCATTGGTCACACACCAAATATTCTTAGGGCTCTGCTCTAAGGGCCAGAGCAGCTTCAGAGAAACACCTGCTCCACAGGTTCGCTGCCTTATGAAATACTTTGCCACTGCTACCAGCAGCTCACTAGAGAGCGTCTTGCTCCTGGCAAGGCTCCTATTCTGCTGAAAGCTATTGCTTTAGCTCTGAAGAGCCAGCACAAAAGGAGAAGCAATAACGCAGTTCCCCTGCAGTGCTCTGTGCTGAGAGGAGCCTCCCGTGGCAGCAAGCAGAGCAGCGTAAGGCTGCAGAAGGTCTCGCATTAGGCCAGAGAAAGGAAGTGGATCTACCCAGGACTGCAGCCTTTAAGATAGCTTTGTTTGTGAAGCCTCTTTTCTATAACTGCTGAAATTGTGTCTTAATGTAAAAAATGATACTCCTAGGAAGCCAGCATAGAGCCTCCAAAGACACACATGCACAGAGAAATATTCTGCAAGAACCCTTCCTTCCCTTGTATTTATATTCACTTCATTGATTTCCTCAGCTTTCTATTTATCCTCCTCCTCTAGGAAAAAAATAAGCATCAAGAAAGAGGAGGCAAACACCAACATTCCAAGGAGCAAAAGGCATAGAAGAATACATGAAAGAAGTTTTGGTAGTATCATTTATCTTGCTAAGTTCTTAAGTCGGCAGTGCTTGACAGTAAGTGAATGAAGTGACGTGTGCCCATTCATTTTCCTCGTCAGGTCTGTTACACAACCTGCTGGAGACAACAGTAGGAGGACAGCAGCTGGCAAGGACATGAGACACTGATACAGTGGTTATGTGCTCAGAATAGCAGAAAATGCAAGGACAGATGCAGAACGTTTCAGAGTAATGCTAAAGGGGATGTTGTGCATCAATGGAAGTGCAAGAGCAGCAGCACTCTCCTCTCACAAAGCCTGGCACCTGCTGAAAACATAACACTGCCTGCAGAGCTTGAATACAACACTGGAGCCGTCCTGGGCAGGTGCCAGTCATCAGAAGCAGATTCAGTAGAGTCCATTTTGACTGGCAGTTAACCCCAGCTTCACACTCAATACGTACCCAGCTCTTCCAGGGATGGAACCCCATACACATCATCGTGGTTCTCCTGGATGTCCACTTTACATGTCTCCATCTGCTGGCTTACTATGCTGCTTACTGGCTTCTTTGGGAGCTCCATACGGCTAATGATGGCCTGGAAGCGCTTGTAGGTGAGGGGTGGCTTGTTGCCATTCAGCTCTATTATTCTGGAAACAAAATAAGCAAAGTGACATAACTCAGCCTGGCTGCCACAGGAAGGATGAGAAAATGACAGCGAAACTGCTGTCTCTGCTCAGGATAGCCTTTCACTTTGGATACAGAAATCTTCACAGATGTAGCTTTCACTTGCTGTATGCCTCAAAGGGATATTTAAAATAAAAACACAAAACAAAAACCTCACAGTAATCATTCTCCATGGGAAAAACAAACAAACCCAGCTCCACTGCATCAGGCTTCGCATTACTGTTCCCAGGGTTCTTCACCAGACTTCTGTAGGAAATCTCATTCTGAATACTCCCTAAGCCGACAAATCCCAGACCTGCATCTGTTTCCCTGTGATGTCCTATCCCAGTTCTGACCTTACTTCCTCCCTGTCTGCCACAACAAGTCCCAGACTGACGGTGATCCCTCCTCCACCCATCCCAGACGAGACAAATCCCATTTTGCGTCATTCCTCTTGTTAATGGCGATTAGAGAAGGCACCGTGCTCGCCCACAACATGAAGTCACGAGCAGACCTATCTCATGCTCTTCACCTATGTCTGACTGTGGGATGAAACAGGCAACCATGGTTCCCCATCTCTCTCCTCACTGAGCACCCATGGCCTGCTAGAGTCGTGCAGACTTAGTTTGCTTCAGTTTGCCTTGCATAGAGGCCTTTGGGAACCCGCCTGCGCCAGAGAGAGGAAGGAGTTAACAGCAAGACAGGCGGCAGAGGAAAGCCAGCATTACATAAAGCAGAGGCAGCCAACCCCACAGCTCACACAGAGCTGCAGCAGCGCTGCCTTCCCCACCCCGCACAGTCAACAGCTTATGCAAGGGGCTGGGCTTGGAGCCCGGTGCTTCAGCCGCCGCCATGTGCCTTCCCTGCCCTTCCTGGCAGCTGCACGTGTGGCAAGGAGGAGCGACATGCCGGCCTTCCCAGCCCTCAGCTGCCCTCACGTGTGCTCTGCTTTGCCATGACGAGTTGAGCTGGGATGTCGGCTCTGCTCCCCACCACCACCGAGGCCACAGGACCCCTTCAGTGAAGCAAGCACTCCAGGGAGGCTTACTGATTCCCAAAGAAGCCCAGCATTTGGGAGCAGAAATGTGACCAAGCTGCACTATATCTGCCCTGCGGTGCTTGGGAGGGGAGCTGGGAAGCTGCTGCTTTAGCACTGCCTCTTTTTCAGTCCTCTTCCACAGAGCTATACCACAGCTCAGCCTGAGAGCCACTACTGTGCCACATGCGAGACCCACAGGTTCTGTGAGCAGACAGCCATTGGAGCAGTGACTTGCAGGTGAGCGCCGCTGTCCCTGGCTGACATCCTTGACAATTGCCTGCCACAGCTTCCCAAACAATCAGCTGCTGGATCTGGGGCACAAATCATTAAGAGATGGGACTAGGACAAAACCGCACATTTTGCAGCACCTGACACCGCCATTATGCAACAAAGTTTGCATCTTGCACAATACTGCCATGAAAAGAAGTACCAGATCCCAGGTTTTGTACAATATTGGGTATTATACAATACATACTGCGTGTGTCGTGCACTTCAACCTACTGCACACAGCCGTTACGGGAAACCCTGTAAGCAGATTCCATCCCCTCCTCCTAGCATCCTTCTAACCCAAGCCATACAATCTCACAGGACTTTCTCCTATGCAGGGCACCGAGCAAGGCAGACAAGGATAACAAGATCCGGCATAGAACCTTGACTTAAACTTCAAAGATGGAATCAAAGCACTTATTGGGCATAGTGTAATCACCAATGGCAGAACTGCCACATTACGTAAACTTGGTTCTTTCGAGTAAGTCAGCACTCCTATGAAAAGGCATTTAATTACTTCAGACTGACAGTAGTGTTTCAGGTACAGTCACTCCTGATGCTACATACAGTCAGGTGCACAGTGCTCATTTCTGGCCAACAACACTCCCCCTGACGTGACCCAGGCCTGCCTGGGATTACAGAACCCACAACGCTGACTGTCAGCAAGCAGGCTGCAGGGGATTTACATCGCTAGGAGAAGAGAACAAGCAGATCCAGAGAAGGGACAAAACAACCCATCAGCTGGCACTTGTCAGACAGAATAACAGTAAAGGAAAGGCTTTGAGCAGGCTAAGCTGATACCTAAGAGATTACCTATGCTGTCTAAATCCTACAGTTTGAACACAGCTGATCTGGACTCGGAGTCTCCAGGTTTTTAGGGTCCTTTTCCAGCACTGATATTGATTCTGCATAGCCCTCACTTTGTTTGGGGGAGAGGAGGGGCAAGAGGCTCTGATAATCAAACAGCTACGCTGGTGGTGTCAGAGAGGAGTATGCTGAGACGTTCTGCCTGGGCAGAAGTGGTCAAACTCACACGTTAACAGAACAGGCTCTTGGTAGATGTCAAAAAGGAGCTCTGGTGGTGATACTCAGAACACACTGTGGGTGAGAAGGGAAGGATGGCTGCAACCATTCACTGAAGTGAAAGATCAGTCAATGTCGTTCAAAAACAGGCCTGACATTCTCGTCAGAAATTTGATTAAAGAAAGATGATAAGAACACCACCACTCAGTTAAGAATAATGCAGGAAAAAAGAGTAGGCTAAGCAGACAGACAATACATTCCATGAGTTAGAAGACAAGATAACATGACTGGAGGGCAATATGCCCTGCCTGAGAGAGACTTTCAAGAGGAATACAGACTTAGAACTGCATCACCACCTGCTGAGAAACCCCAGAGATGTCAAGAACCTGGAAATGTCAGAGTAACTGGAGACTTCGACTGCCTCTGCAGAGACTGGGCAGTTGTCACAACCCACGGCCTGGCAACAACTATTTTCGAGCTGCTATAAATGACTGCTCCATGGAACAATTAATCAAGAATCCATAAGATGGAAAGTCAACTTACAACATGGTCTTAGGCAGCAGGTATAGCTGAGGTAAAAGGTATAGCTAAAAGCGTTAGTTACATCTGCTCTAAGTGTGACTCCAGCACACATCAATTTAACATCCTCCCAGGATCAATTAAGCAACACTGGCTTTCATTTTGACAATGGTATTAAAAAAAGAAAGCATGCTAAGCAAAAAGAAGAAGCTGAGAGGTAAAATGCTGACAAACAACAGATTATTTGAAGATGACATGCCAGGGAAAAGACAATTCAATAAATTATTCAATAAGTTCAGTTAAAAGAAAAATAATAATTACAAAATCAATAACTGCACATAAACCTGAAGGCAAAATCCTTCAGGAAACTGAAGACAAGGAAAAAAATACTACATTAAACATAAAAGCCACAAAAGGAGTCCCCCATACAGCTCAGGCATGCCAGGATATAGATAGGGCCAAGAGGCAGTCAAGGCATTAAAGGAAGACAAACTGTAATGCCACAGCAGAGCTACATTTAGCTTTCTGTAGCTGTACTCAGTATGGAGGTGTTCAGGGAGGTTCTCACCCTGAGTCTCCAAGGAAACGCATCAGAGGATGTCTCAGACTGGGAGGTCAGCAGGCAACAGCACACAACAAAACAAACTGCTGTTCAACAGCAACAGTTGCCAGAACCAGGCAACATGTAGCCAGGAGTTCTGAAGGATGTCAAGAAGTAGCCATGCTGCTGCAAGTAAGTAGTACTTGCCTTAAAACTGTCCAAATACTAAGGAGGAAAAAAACCGAGTATCACTCAGATTCAAAAAGCACTTCAGGGCAGCAGAGGGACTACTGAACAGAAAGCCTGATCTATTGGGCAAGTTAGTAGAAAATACTAATAGGACCGGTGAGCAAATGGCCACATACAATATGCCGGAGGGTTAAACTGGCCTTAGTAATGGGAAGTTGTGCCCCCAAATCTACTAGCCACATTAAGCAACACAGGAGCAAGGGATATCTGGTTGACGGATTCTGCCTGGATTTTCAGAAGACATCTGATAAGATCCTCGCTAAAAATATTTTAAAGAAACCAAGAACAAATTGGGATAGATGAAAGAGCTCCTGCAGACATCAGATTCTTGTTGAGGTCCAGGATATAGGAGGAATCCAGTGGGAGGAGAAATCCTACACAGAGCTGAGCTAAGGCTTCTGCTGTTCAACATTATTCATAAACTGACTGATTAAAAAAAGGACAGAAAAAAAAGAGAGAGTGGTGACAAAGTTTACTGATGCAGTAAGTAACCTGAGATAGATGAAACTGAAAGGCAACCTAAAAACTTTCCTATACACCACATGAACAGATGACAAAAAGAACAGATGAAATTCAGGATGGGCCACATTTTTTCTCTACATCCATTGCTATGTGATCTTAAACTTACAGTAATGGCCTCTCAACTATCTAAGGCCATTCAGGAAGGAAGCCCCCAAACATCAGCTCCGTGACACTCAGAAAAGCAAACAAACAAGAACACTAGTGACTACTGGAAGACAGATAATACTACAGCACTATATGAATCCATGTTGCTCCTACACCTTGATCATCAGCTACAGTACTCCCCACTCCTTGTCACCTCCATAAATACACAGAAATACAAAGAAAGACAACAAAAATCAGAACAACTACAGAACAGATTCCAACCGAAAATGTAAGTAAGCTAGGACTCTCCAAGTTGGAAAAGACAAAGAGGACACGAGGAAGGGTATGAGGGGCACTGAAGGAGTGAGGATGAAGTAAGTGTTCATAGCGTCTTCTAACGCAAAAAAGTAGAGGAGTGCCTGCTCATGAGAGAGGAGAATAATTCCCCTGCCCTAAACGTAACCACTTCCACATAGCACATGCTGAACTGCAATGCTCCTTCCCACAGGAAGTTATGCATACTAAAGATTTAAAGAAGGAAAACTGCATTCAACATTACTGATAGAAGTAATCCAAAGAAAAAAAAAATAAACCAACCGATAACACTGAAACATGGTTCAAGTCACGCATACCGGATAGTCTTAGCTGAAACATTGTCTTAAGAAGATCTTACATACATATAAATAAATAAACCTCAAGATGTAGGAAAGACTTAGCTACAACAAATGCACAATAAAGACAAGACCTTCAGATTTTAGAATAAGGTAAGTTTGCCCCAATCTACCTTGTTCTACTTCTTCCAGCTGTCCTGGCACATCCATCAGTTAAAGCCTTGCCTTTATTGTTTCTGTTTGAGACAATAGCTCAGACACCTTTAATACAGTGAAGTGAAAAAAAAGCAGTCCATGCAGACAGGTCATGCCCAAGGAAATCAATCAATAGGACATAGCTGAGCAACTTAAATGACAGTAAAGTAGAGATTAGTTAGCCCGAGGCAACACCTTTCTATATATTCACGTCACTGTCAGCATGTTGACGCGCTCTAATCAAAAGCTCGAGTGCGCAGAGTAATCCTGTTGACACCTTCCAAGCTCACATGGGATAACAGAGATCAACATACAGTAATCAACGTAAAAGGGGAGACCAAGGTCTTCCCAGCCACAGCAATCCCAGCCAAGGCAGCACTTTGCCCTTACCTGTCCAGGTCATAGAGCGTGTGGGAGTTCTCAATGATCACCTCCACACCAGCCTCCTTGGCCAGTTTGATAATAGCCGCATCTCGCTCCTTGCCGAATGGTTCCGAGTCATATTCGAAGGTGAGACGAGTGACTCCCCACTCCTGAATGAAAAAACACATGCAGGTGTCAAAAAGAAAACCTCTCTAACCAGCATAATCACTAAAATATAGGAATTACAATCGTCAAGTCCTGGGAACTTAGGGAGGGCTCCTGTGGAGAACAGCAGTCTGGCATTGGGATAACAGAAGAACCAATAATTTTATCAGCTCTAGCAAATGCTGTGCAGATTCCTAAAAGCTGGGTTTAAACCACACAAAAGGATACTGGAGTTCTTCTCCATGAATGTTCTTAGGTTACAGCTCAGTCTAACACCACCTTGTTTAGTTGTATCCAAAAGAAGCCCTGCCATCCCATTCCAGTATTTGCAAAAGGAAGATTTCAGAGAAATCTTTCAATGTAAAAATATGAAGTTTTGAGCAAGGATTACATGCAGATTATTATCAGCTAAAGACAATACACTAAATTCTTTTCCCACGTCTCTCTATAAAGCCATCACTTAATAGAAGACCACTGCCCAAGCCAAAAGCAAGAAATGTGGTAGTGGGAAAAAGACAAACTTAGCAGACCTGTCTGCTCTAAACAGTAAAGTATGATACTACAACTCAGATTTAAATGATTAACTCAACAAAGGTGGGACTTCTATTCAGCCTAGCGGATCCATAAACCCATTTTGTATTTCATACCTGCAACAGATCTCTTACAGACTACACAGAACAAGCCTTACGAAATAGCACTGTGTCTCTTCCAGGCTTTGCCAGTGCACAGTTTCCTCTCAAAGACTATGGCCTAGTTTTCCTCAGAAAATGAATCCTATGAGAAGAGGCTTAATGGTTTCCACAGTGACCCTCCGGAGGCATCCATCAAACAGAGCAGCAGCCCACAGATTTGTTTAGCAAACACTCCAGTCAAACACAGCCAGAAATCTATAGAGACACTTAAAAAAACCTGCACACAAGCAAGACGTGAACCAGTCTCCAAGTGAGACAGTGAGTCACCTCTGTAAGCACAGGACGGTCTCTTCCACTTCAGAACCAGACCTAAGAGGCATCAGAAACACAAACAGTGCACAAGGAGCAGATGATATTAGTTCACTAACGACCATTTAAAAACAAAGTCCCAAGACTGGGATGGGAATTTAGAAGCAGAAAACAACCGTACAAGCTTCCCCTCCCTTCCGAAGGGAATCTTTCAGATTGAAACCTAAAATTAATATTAGGAAGAATAGAGTACTACAACCGGTTTGTACCACAGCAGGAGACAAAAATCCTATGCTACCACAAAGGTTAACACAGAGCTAATAAGTACACTTCATCTGCCTGCCTCACTGTACCCATGCACACAGTGCCGTTGCAGCAACTGTTACCAACAACATAACTCAGCTCCCAGCAGCAAGAGCAGAAATTAACTGGACATAAATGCTGCATTACCACATGTGCCAACTCCCCATAACAGCTGAGAGCAAAGCACGAGCTGCTGCAGTTCATTTGCCCAGTATTTGCTGCTCAGTTTATCAGCTCTGGAGAGGCCTGAATTCCCATGAAAGCCACACATTTACACTGTAGTAGCATAAAAAAAAAAACCAACCCACCGACATCATTTTCAGCTCTGTTAGAGCACAGGTAAGATATCCACCGAGCCACCGGCCCAGTCAGAAGAAACTGTAGCAACACCCAGGCCTGGCTGATTCCACAACCATCTCTCCAAACCTCAGGCTCTACCAGCTACTTCTTGTTTCTTTGATCAGAGTGGGTATATTTCTCCAACACAGTTTCACTTCTCTTGTGAGTACCCAGTCCTTGAACTAAAATAAGGAGGGCATGGGCTACTAATAGCCTGAACTTGTTTGCAGATCAAAAGATAAAAATAACCCAGACTCTAAAAGGCTGAAAGAAGCACATAGGTTCTGTCACGTGCTAACCTGTAGAGGCCAAAATAAACAATGGTGCACTTCCTGATCTGCATACTCTATTTCCCTCCCCAGGACTGTCCTCCTCCCACAAATATACATCAGAACAGCATACAACAGGAGGGTACAGACTCAAGTTTACCTTTCCCTTTCTGCAGCTGGGCTACATAGGCTATGGGGGCACTACTCCTGTCAACCATACATAAAGTACAATCTACACGACAAACACATCTTATTGGACTGTAGTGAACCCTGTTTTCCTGTAGCTTTGTCATTCTAGCAAAGATGCTGCCAGAAAGCTCCAAAGACGACGGCAAACACGACGTTAAAACATGACAGAGAAGAATGAGTCATATACTTTTACCGCTTGAGGAACCTTTATATTCAAAGAGATCCTCTTGCCAACCCTGCCTGTCTCACAGCCTGCAGTACTGAAGTATCACTTTAGAAACATACCCCACCAATCCATCATCAACCACAGAGGTCAGTGCATATTCCACTGTCCCAAACAGTACATCAACAAGGAGCTTGGACCCAAGCTGTGTTCCACTGCCAAGCTGCCTAACTGCAGCCTTGAATGGAACCAGACCAGGAAGGTCAGCTAACGTAAAGGCTTCTGAGTTTTGAAATGATAACACAAAGCCTTATTTGCAACTCACCTACTGATCAATATGCTTTTTTTTTTTTTCAGTTGTCTCTAAAGGCATACTGATATGACGCTTCTACTGAGTAAAGGCAGCAGGACTGCAGTACAGTCCTGAAGGCCTGACATGCAGAAGCAAAGGCAAAAGGCATCATCCAGAAAGAGAAGTACAGGCACCCTGGCAGTGGGTTACACTCTACTCACTTTTTTGCAAGGTTGAGTACAAGAGTGTGTACAGCTCCTAAGCTTGCCACAATGGATAGCACTGAAGCCAACAAGAAGCCAGGTATCTCCAACAATGGGACATTAGTTTTTCCTCTCTATACTTTAGAAAATTAGTGTATTCTCTTACTTTAAAAAGCCTTGGGAAGACATCTGTTGGCTGTCCTCGCACCACAAACAAGCGAGAGTTGAGTTTCCTTAAACTGTTGTCCAGATCTTCCAGAGACTGGAGCAGAAATCTGCAGAGAAGCAAAAAGAGTAGTTACCATCAGTCAGACTGGCTGCAGCCAAAGACAAGTGAGGAAGATTTACACGGACTCCAACAAATCTGCTTCATCAATCAAACTGAAAGTTAGGACAAAAACAAAACAGAACAAAAAAGTAGGACTTCTTATTCATCCGTAGCTCCCAACCATTCATATGCAAGTTCTGCTCAGCCACATACAAGAACTCTCCAGAACTTTTTCCTTCTTTCATCTTTACTGCTCCCATGCTCTCTCTCAGAGCTATGAGTACCCCCTGCCAGTTCGTTTCTCCACATTGTATCATCTGAATGGAAAAGAGCATAAACCACATAATTCATATTCTTCCGTGGGTTCTGAGCTGTGGGGGGTTGCATTTTTAGTAGCGAGATGTCAGTACAATACTCCAGGGTTTGCCACAAGAACTGTGCAAGTTTTACAGTTCTGGCTCAGAATAGGAAAGAATATGGCAGAGCAACGTACACTCACAGCAGAGAAACATATACTCCTAGCTCACCAACAGCAAGAAACTGAGCACCAAGACCTCCCAAGGCAAGAGCCATCTGTACTTAGAACAGCTGCAAACAGAACTGCAGTTCCTCCTCCACCACAGAGATGCAAAGATGAGAGTATGCCAAGACAATCAACCATCTCCTCCCACCCCAAAAATGTTAAAAGACATTTTAAGAGCTTTTTGCATTTATGTGTTTAAACTCTTAATGTTGCATCTTACTGATCCTCCATTTTGCTACAAAACAACTTCAACTGTACCGTCTTTGCTTCCACTGCCATAGATCTTAACTGCAGTTTGTTTGCCTACCCCTGTGAAAGACACCAGCTTTAAAACTTTAATCTCTGCAACAGCACGTGGCGCTGCTGGCAAACTCGCAGCCCTCAGTAAGCATATCTGCCCACCTCTGCCTCTCCCCCACTCCTACATGCCCACTCGGCAGTGTGACCTGAAAGACACGGGTATCGGCATCAGCTCTCTTAAAACCACACACAGTTAAGAGGAAGGCTAACCTACAACTGCCCTGCAAACAGGGTACTTCCTCTCTGCTCGGCTTTACTGCTAGAATGGGAATTGCAAGCTTTGTAGTAGAACAAGATTCCTCTGCCCTTCTTGAAAGAGAAGGGGCTGATGACAAAGGCCAAGCATCAAGGCACAGAAGATCCAGAAGCAGGTCTGGATAACCAGAACTAACCACTCCCCTACTCCCCATCCACCTTCCATCTGTTAGATAGGAATAGCACCCTTCCAAGGTATTCTGAAGATTAAACATGGGTTATAGCCCTATATTACTTAATTGCATATCATATGTGAGCCATAAGGGATTCTCAACATGATACATTTCTGGAGGCTAGGTAAAAAGTAAACACTTGCTTTGAAGCACAGGCCTCGTAATACAAGTAAATGAAATAAAAAAAGACCAAAACTAAGCCAGGGTTGCTTTTGGGAAACAAGAAGACGGTAGTAAATGTAAGCAGTTTGCTAAGACACTTCTACCCAGCAGCCAGTGGCAGTAGCTCCTGTCATTTGCAGTAGGTACACACCTGCAGGTGAAGGTATTTTAAGAAACTGCTCTTTTGAGGGCATTGCTCTGGCTCTCCTAGATGAGCAATGTCAGCAGCACACAAACAGCACTTCTGCCTGCTGCTGCCGCCTGAAAGTCTGCTCTACGGACAGACCAACTCCTGCTACGAGCAGCAACTCCTGTGATTTGAACACCTGCACTGTGGTGAGCACTGCACGTTGACGGCCTGGCGGTCATTCTCCGACACGCGTTCTAGAAATGCCTAGGGAGCAGCCAGCCACCCGTCCCCCCGGATGCAGCCAGGCTAGCAGCCAGCCGCAGCCACAGCTTCCCCAGCGTGACGCGTGGCCACGTGACACGGCGGAGCGCTAAGGAGGATTTCCAGCCAGGTGGGCGCCCGGTCCAGCACCCGCCGGCTGACTCGAGGGCAGAGATGCGCTCATCTGCACACGGGGCAGCCTCGCAGAGGTGAATCCCTACCTGCCTCATGATTTCCAAGGGCTGGGGCACCGAGACTTGGCACAGCAGCGTTATGTAACGTCACCGGCTACCGGGTACGCACGCTTTCTGCACAGCCGTGACTCACCCCAAACGTTTGCCCGCGTTCAGAGGGAGGAAACAGCTCGACCACACTGCAAGCCCAGCGGACTCCCCGCGAACCGGAGGGACGGAGGCGGGGAGGCGCAGCCAGCTTAGGGGAAGTCTAATAACGTTACATAAAGTTCCCAGCAGCCTCCCGCACCGCCAGCGCGGATGTCCCCACAACCCCAGCCCCCCCCCCGGCGCGCCCCACTCACCGCCAGCGGTTGATTCCCACGGCCGAGGAGGCGGCGAACCACGGGTCCAGGATATAGATGCAGCGGAGGGAGGCGGCGCCCCGCAGAGCCGCCTGCAGCGCCGGGTTGTCGTGGAGCCGCAGCCCGCGGCGGAACCAGTGCACCGAGCGGCAGAAGCCGCGCGGCGGGGACGGGGCCGCCGCCATCACGGGCAACCGCCGGGGCCTCCTCTCCTCGTCCGCCCCGGGTCCGCCCCGCCGTGATTGAGATGGGGCGGTCCCGGGGCGGGCGAGGCTCGGAGGCAGCGGCCCTGTGTTGCGGCGCCCCCCTACGGCCGCGCCGGGAGAGAGCCGCCCCCTCGCCCGCCCCTCCCACAACCCCGACACGAACGGACGCAGGGAGCGACCCTGATTTTATTGGGCTGGATTTAGGGATTACAAAATGCGACATTCCAAAGTTGTTATTTTTAGCGAAGGGTTCGCCGGAACGGAGGGGATAGGGGATAATAACCGACACGCAAACACCAAAGATGGCGCGGTGCACATCCTCTGAAGGAAGCACGGTGGACTTCGACTCTCCATCTCGTCACTGAGGAAGGCAGGCACTACCCTTACTCTTCTGCATGAGGAGCGCAGGTAACTCGCTGTGCTACCATTCTGCTTCAGAGGACTGATGTAAGGCAGGCCACTTCAGAGCGCATGCTCTCCCTCTCAGGAAAAGGTATGGAGGGAATGAGAAATTTCATCCCTGCTTCTTAACATAATTCCCCAAGTAAGAAACCAGGTGTGAGAATCGGGCAGTATAAACCTCTGCAGGATGAGATACTGACTCCTGGAAAAGGGATTGAGAGGCACTGCTGTGTCTTCAGCTTGTAGAGAACCAGAAAGGAGGGAATTTCCAGTCCTTGGCATTGAACTAGGCAATAGGAAGAACTTCTATTGCCTTTTTTTTGTGTGTGTGTGTGTAGCAGAAGAGTTTACAGGAGACTATCCCCAAGAGCTTGGCTACCTGATCCTCCCACACACAGAAGTTCAGGATTTTGTAACTTCAGACCCTTCATTCATTCTAGACCCCTAACTACACAAAGCTCCCACCCCATTCTTTATCCGCTATACGTCCATACCTCCCTCCGCCCTCCCCCCCACAAAGACAGAAATTACTCAGAATAGGTCAATAGCAATATCAATTTTACAAAATGACCACACACAAAAAAAACCAACCAACCTGATAATTCTCTAGAACACATGCTCCTACCCTGTCTCTGAGTTGGGGAGATCCCGTGGATAAAGCATAATTCAGTTTGGTCTTTGGCTCTGGTTCCTGACACAGCAACCCATTCACTGCAGGTAATTTTTTTTCCTGCTCCTTGCTCTTCTCCCGAAGGAGGAGTACCGAAAGTTAACTCCCCAGGTACAGAAACAGAGGTGCAGGCTGGACCTGCCTACACACCAGTCTCACTTTTTTCACTGCTTTTGAGATTAGGATCCTCTTGTACTTTTCTCATCTCCAGCCCTTTTACCCACGTGTAGGCAAAGGAACCCCCCAGAACCATCAAGTTACTGGTCCACCACAATAAGCTCTTGGTCTCTTCAAAGTAGACAACAGCCAGAACCGTTTGGGCACATGCCTTGGCTGTCCCAGAGACATTGTGAGTGAGTGGGCTGGTAAACTTTATCTGAAGTCCAGTCACATACCCAATGGCAAAGCCAAACACTCCCCCCAGGGTCATCATGCCCCAAAAACTGGGGCTCCCCAGCTTGTCAAAGTGGTAGAGGGTGCGGAACTCGCCCGTGATCATCATGAGTGGGAGGAACAGGACACAAGCATTCATGTTGTTGTAGAAGGTCAGGTGCCAGATGCTACCGTCCACCACAGGCAGCACTTTCTTGGTGTAGATGGCATTGAGCGAGACACACAGGCTTGCTAAGATCCCAAAGATTATACCTGTCCATGATAGAGTGCCCTCTGCTCCTTCCTGGTCAACACCCAGCCAGAAGCCACCTGCAACCAAAGAAATCAGGCATCATCTGAACTGCCAAAGGACTCAAAACATACAGTCAGTGATTCATCATCTACCTTATACTGAAAAACCACAGCCACAAGCAGAGACAGGCTTGAAGGCTTCCCCTTTCTATTATGTTAACCCACAAAGTGTCATGATTACTGTCCTGGGAAGATTTATTTTAGGAGTGGAGGTAATTTATTGTGCTATCCTCTGGTCTCAGAGGACTGATTCCCACACTGAGAAGGCAGCGAGAGTTCAGAAACTATTACTCCAAAAAGCTGAGAACAAAAGCTGAAGCTATTCTTTGTATATAGGTCTCTTTCAGAAGGAGATCAAATGATTTTAATAGAAAAGACAGCAAACTGGACACGCAGTGACACATATTCCTTTTATCCTAAAAGTTTAAAAAAATTAGAAAAAAAGTCTCACACCCCACCCAGGATTTGCCGCATTGTTAGCAGTAACAGAAAGATATGTCATGGAAAGATGGTAAGTGTTACATACGGGTATAACACTAAAGAACTTGATCAAAAAGAGACTGGGAGGCAGAAAGATGTCTTCACTGCATTATACTTTGATACTCACTCTTCAGCCATCTCTGAAATAGGAGCTAGAGGCTCCAGGGCAGAGGGAGACTTCTCCCCTTCCACCTTAGCAGAATATAAAAAGGGAGATCACCTATTGACAGAGTACTGCAATGCCTTTGCATTAGCTGCTTCATATTGGGAACGATGTGGGAAGTTGCCTGCAAAGCAGCTTACACATGCCTTAAACTAAGCCCAAGTCCAAACAAGCTCAATGCACAGACAGGAAGGACTCTGTGTCAGGGCACAGAGGAAGCCTGGCTATGCTGGCAAGCATACAGGCAATGCTCCTACTGCAAAAGGAGCTGGGAGACTGAGCCTTAACGTAGCCTGGAAGGCTGGCAAGCACCACAGACTTGGGGAACATCTGAATGTTAGACTAGGTGAAGCCAACTGTTTGCATTCACTTGGGAAGAAAAAGCTAGTAGCTGTTCAGACAGAGTGGCCCCTTGTTCACCTCTTATGGAGAGGAGAACTTCTTGTTTTGTCTTATTGAAGTTCATCTGCTCGTCTAAGCACCAGCATGAACACAGGTCCATCAGGAACCGGATGGAAGTCAACATCTCACCATCCCTGACACGTGAATGGCCCTCAAATGGAAGGCAGTTTTGGCTTTACTGAGTCTTCGGAACAGAAGACTTGTAAGCAATTCCCACTAAGCCAGCCAATGCCCTGCCCTACGTTCTTACCACACAACCAGATTTTCTGGTGGTGCTTTATGCTTGATTTGACTAACTAATCCCATCTGAATTGGCCTTCTGCACTGTATGGTCCCAACAGTGCCGGCAGTTTAAATAAATACTGATACTGTTTTCAAAGTTAATGATTAACATTCAATTGAAAACAGGGAGAAAACAAGTAGTATTACTGTGGCCTTTGCGGAAAAGAAATGATACTAAGTTAAGGCAATGAAACTTCATTAAAGAGTAGATAGTCATAAGTGCTTAAAGAAACAGCTAGTCAAGGAAGAGTAATTTCCTTACAAGTTACCTATGTGCTCCAGACACGTGAGGCAGACTGCCTAGGGCAGGGCAGGGAAAGAGCCCCACAGTTACCCCGTCTCATCCAGAAGCAGTTGCATACATGGAGATAACTTCCCAAGAAGAAGGTTGGTTCTGCTTGGTTTAGAGTTCGGGTTCAGCTTCCAGCTCTGAGCCTTCAGCCAGAAAAGCACTACCAAGCCTGACTGTCCCACAGGATTACCACTCACTTGAGGAAGTTGCCAACGCAGCTCACTTGCCAGGGCTTTGCCTACCAAGAAGCACTAAGCAATGCTCATAAAAAGCAGGTAGGAAGCCCTCAGCAGGGAAGGGGGAACAGTGTTCTGCTGTCCTGCAGGAAAATGGACTGGAGAGTCAAGAGAGCGACCGAAGACCTTCTAGGAGGTGTAACCCCACAGGGCATGGTGGTACATCTGCACGCTGCAGCCCGAGAGGAGACCCCACAGTCCTGTTAACCAGGTGCCCCTCCAGCCACCTGCCTGACCTCAGAAGCATCTCCTCGGGCTCTCCAAGGTTTTGGGGCAGACCCGGAGCAGGTGCAGAGCCGTTCCCACTCACCGATGATGATGCCACAGGCCAGGAGGGCGTAGAGGGAGGTGGTCTGCTTGAGGAGCAGGTAGGAGAGCAGCACATTGAAGACGGTGGTGAGCGAGCGCCCCACGTTGTAGAAGGCCACGCCGACGTGCTTGAGGCAGAGGTTGTTGGAGGTAACCATGCCGATGAAGACGACGGAGAGGGGCAGGACGCTGCGGGACACCTTGAGGTCGAGGCGCAGGGCGGGCAGCGCGGCGCAGGGCCCGCAGGCGGCCCCCAGGCTGAGGCCGAGACACAGGGATGCATCTGTTGTTTAATTCCCACTTCCCTATTCTCAAACGTGAACATCAAAGAAAATAAAACACTCAATCTCAAAC
>JANHGO010000042.1:56377286-56411941 GCA_024606505.1 Aquila spilogaster | reverse complement strand
AACCTGCCCACATCCTGCATCACGTATTAAGTGCCTTTTTGGATCCTGCTCACAGCTTTGCATTCCTCATGAACTCTACGGGGGAGGGCCCCGCCGCCCCGCCCCGGGCCAGGCCGCGGCGGGTGGGGAAGCGGGGCCGGGAGCAGCGAGGGAGCTTTCATCACCCCCGCGGCGATTTAGCGAGGGACGATCAAGCGAGCCCGATTCCCTCCTGCAGCCAGAAGCGAAGAGCCTTGCTGCGGGAGGGGAGCGGGGGGGGGGCCGTTGGGGAAGTGCCGCCACGCAGCAGGGGTTCACGGTGGTTGGCAGCAGCCCGGAGGAGGTGAGCGGCACCGTGTTTGTCCGGCGGCACCGGGCTGTGGGCGGCAGGGCTCGGGGGTGAAGGAGGCAACGGGTGGCAGCCCCTCTGTGGGGAACAGCACCCGCTCCGCTAGCCCCTCTCCGTGCCCTCTACGTGCTGGTTGGAGCCAGCGGGGTCAGCGTTTTTGGGCGTTCAGTGATTTGCCAACGCGGGTTTTGCCCGCAGCCCGCCACAAAGTACAGGTCTGTGCTCTGCTGCCTAAGCCTTATTTACAGAAATAAAGTTCGCGGTTTTGTGGAGATAAATAAAACCTTCCCGATACAACCTGAATGAAGGAGACGGGGTGACGCACCTGCGAATAGCTCGTAAGGACAGTACAGGGAAGTGCCGGCTGCCTTATTCTCCTTCCTGCAGCGATAACTTTGAAATTTAATCAGGAGAATGTCACTGCCGATGCCATTAACTACCCCAGCGCTGATGTGCAGCCTGTGCTGAACTCTGCACCACCCTGCTCCATGGCAAGCAATACAGGAACTAACTACTTTCAAGGTAGCCTGGGTATTGGGGTAAGCTGCACCTACTCTCCTGCTAAAGCAGTTATCCCACAGTCCCAACTCATCATTCCACGTACAAAAGACCCATCTGGCCATACTCGCATGCCAAAAGGTCCCACCTTCTCTTAATGGGGCTTTATAATAAAGGAGCCTTTTCAGTACCAAACTCTGGCACATTGTGAATTCAAACTGCTGGTCAGGATGAAATAAATTAAAATTAATACCACATTCCATGTGGTGGGCGAGTCAGCAGTGAGCTCAGTGTCAAACATGGGTCAGTATGATCCCCCACTCTTCATTTCAGCTGAGACTGCTGCAAAATGTCTGGTCTGCAATGTCCTGGGACCCAGCAATTTGCAGAGGGCACAATTAAGGGGGTTTCGGAGGCAAGGCCAGCGGTGTTAATTGCCCTTATAGCAGCTATGCTCTTGCAGTTGTGAAGGACAGAAGCGTAGCAGGGGTTGTGGGGAGAGAAATGATGTATTTCATTAGACCAGTTGATGCGGCTGGAAAATGTTTCAGGCATAATGTGCTTTTCTCAAATCTCTGAAATAGCACTTGATTTTTTTTTTTTTCCCCCAGCTGCCTCAGCTGGTTTTGTCGCCCTTGCTCCTAGCCGTTCCCTTGCAAACAGCACCTGGGCGCTGGTGGGAATCACGCTCCCTCTGGACAGAGAAAGTTGGTGCCTGGGTGTTTGCTGTGGACTGCCCAAGTGCCCCGCAGGGTGACGGAGAGCTCTGGGTACGTGCTGAGCACCATCTCTCACCCCTGCACCATGGGATGGGCTATCGGGCGCCTTTCCAGCCTGGTAGAGCCCTTGCAACCCCAAGCGAGTTTTGCCTCTTCACCGTACCGACCTTCCCGCTCTGCCTCCCCGCGCAGGCAGCCCGGAGAGCCGCAGCGGTGCGTGGTGTTTGCCCGAGCACACGCGGAGCGTGAGGGCAGGCAGATGGAGGCCTGCAGCTCCTGCCATGGAAACAGCAGAGATCATCACTCTGCACAGGGGCTGGCATCAAGGCAGGGAAAGCTGCTATCGATATGCTGGAAATGACCGACCGGTGTCCCCTGTATCTCAGCCATGCTTTGATCCTGCTGCCAGAAGTGCAGCTAGCACTTACTCATTGCAAGCTTCCTACCCTTCGTCTCTTCCCATCCGCCTCCTGGCCCAGCACTTCTCCTGCAAATGGGATTGGTAGGGTAAGAAAAAGATAGCGAACAGCCTGGGTGTGGGGCGCTGGGTTGGTTCTAGAGGTCCCCGTGGCCTGTTAGACATATCTGTGGCTTCAGCATCACACATTTGTCTTGAATTTCAAGGAAATGACCTCTCCTACCACTAATGTTGCAGGTATGACAGCACCTCTAGTAGAATTAGAGCCAGATATAGATCTCCCCCCACCCTGCCACTTGCTAGTGTTGTTCAAAATGTCTTCTCTAAACTAAACACAGAAATTAGAGATGGAAAAACACCCAACCCTCAATTCCATCTTGTCCACTCATTCAGCACATAGCAGATTGCTTTGTCCTGCACAAGTTTGAAATATCCCAATCAATAAAATGTTTATTGCTTCTCCTGGGGGATTATTCTCCAGCCTTATCACACATGTATGGCACGTCTGCATGGGAGAATTGACCAGAATAGCTCTCTCAGCTCTGCCAATATAAGTCCCCAGTGTTGACAGTGTATTCCAAAATAAAAGTGATTTATTCTCGAATAATCAGGTAGTTCTGTGATAGTTGTGCTGGTCAATCTCCCTAGGCAGAGCTTGTCTACAGCATGGCAATGGTTCTGACAAGTGCTTTGAATAAAGGCTTGTCTAGGTGCAAAAACTGACTGGCAGAGTTATTCTGCCACAGCCATGCCTGCCTACCTGCCTCGCTCTGGTTTGGGGGGAAGGTGATTTAAAGTTGTAGGTGATTGAGAAATTTCAGAGTGAAGGTGGTAATGAACAGGTTATAACGCTAATTGGAGCTATTGTGACAAAGTAGCCTGGCTTCCTGCACAGCACCAGCCTTAGGCTTCCCTGAATTAATTCCTGCTTGAATTCAAGCCGATCTTTTAGGAAAAAAAAATCGGTCTCGATTAAAAATACTTCCAGGATACCGAATTCAACAGAGCGCTAGCAATATTATTCCGATGGCTGGTTATTTCCCACTAAATAATGTACACTCCTTTTTGTGCTTGGAGTTGCCTGGTTCAAGATTTCAGCCTCTGAATCTTGTTACAGCTTTGCTGATTTTTTTACAAGAAAGTGCTTATAGGCAGGTGAAGTTACCTTTTAACCTAGTTTTTTAGAAGATAAATACATTGAACTGCCTTACAGAACATGCTTATTATGCTACAGCAGCAGCAATTCACTTCCTTATATGGATGAGACCTAGATATTTTCCTGCCCTGCAGCCTGGCTGTATATTAACACAATAGCACATATCGTGAAGAGCCAGCACGGGATTACTTCTGGTTTAGGAGTGTGCTGCTTCATGTTCCCTGAGTACTTTCAAAATAAACAATTATCACTAGTGGAGATCTGAGGCTGGAAATAAGCAGCTTTGACGGGTTCCTCGTATTGGGAAATCTGGCTGCCTCGGGAGTGTCCTTGTTCCCATGTCCTGCAAGGTGCCTGCGCTGCTGCCGGCCGCTGGCATGCCTGCCTGCCGGCATGCACGCACACACGCATGCACTCCTGCATCTTATTTAATCCTTTCCTATGTGAACAGAAAAACTTTAAAAATCTCACAGGCAGTGCTCCTCTGAGGGAAGAGCTCTCCCCTTCCCCCTTAAATTACGTGACCTACTTGAAAGCAAGGAAATCAGCTGATAACCAGCAGCCCGGCTGATAAAATAGCAATAGGCTTTGGGGTGTAGGTCAAACCCAGTGGTGAGACAGCATAAATTGCATTTCCTGGCCACACAGGAGACCTGGATGTACCGACCAGTCTTAGTGTGGAAACAGGCCCTTGGTAAGTCATGTAGAACAGCAAACGAAGCAGCAGAAAACATTGCCAGTTTTGAGTGTTTCTGGGTCTTCAGGAAGACCCCTTTGGGGTTAGAAATAGGGCTCATTCCACTACCTGGAATGGGACATGGGAGAAAACCAGCTCAGCAGTGAGGTCGTTCCAGTTTATTTAAGGATTTATTGTTCCTTGTGTCTATGGGGATCTGATTTCTGGTTAATACAAGCATCCCTGATGCAGACACTTATAAAGTATGGGGCTTATGAGTCAAGAATCTAGCTTTATATATGTGTACACATACACATATATACAAACATATATGTAAGTATATGTATATCTGTACATATGCATATGTGTGTGTGTGTATGGTCAGCCTACATACAGTCAGTGTGACCCCACAACGGCATCCAAGCAGGGACCAACGACCTAGGAGGGTTCACCTGTGACAGAAGTATTACTTTACTGGACCTGCTGGTGATTCCTCTGGTTTGCTGTGTATCTCAGCAAAATTAACTTGAGCCTTCAAGGTTTCAAGTTGGAACTGCAGATATTGCCTGGTAACAACAGGTCTCAGCTGTTTCACCATTATTTCATATTTGCTGATAATTAATAGAGGAGAAGGAGGCCAGTGCAAAATCCAAGCCTGATTTGTCAGATCAGAACAGCCAGATCAGTTCTCTCTCTGCTAGGTAGTAAACATGAGTCGGGGTGAGAGAATAGAGAAATCTCTTAGTGTCGTCCCCAAACAACACTCATTTCTAGCACCGGCGTTTCCCATTATGACACAGCATCTTTCCAGA
The DNA here is from genome assembly GCA_024606505.1 of Aquila spilogaster. Classification (NCBI taxonomy): domain Eukaryota; kingdom Metazoa; phylum Chordata; class Aves; order Accipitriformes; family Accipitridae; genus Aquila; species Aquila spilogaster. Next base: position 56,407,334 of record JANHGO010000042.1, on the reverse strand, counting down.
CTCCCGGGTTCATAGGAGAAATGGCAGTGACAGGATAGTGCTGCCATAGCTCTCCGTTGTGCGTGGTAATAGATGTTTCAGCAGTTGCATCATGGAAAAATGTGGAGCACCTGGGGAGTCCAGTACAGAGGCAGGCTGGTGTCACTGCAAAATGGGAACAGTTTTGGTCCAGGTGGATTTATTAGCTGTGGTTCTGTGCCAGCCTTGTTGGCCCAGGCAGCTGCTGCAAAGATGCTTTGGTGCCTGCCCCACGTGCTGTCCTCCAGCAGCTTGGTGGCACCAGCTGGAGAGTGCTTGGGTCCAGCTGCACCCAGCTCAGACACCTTCTTGGACCCCAGAACATGGGAAAGTCATGCATAATCTGCTGGAGCTCAGCCCAGAAGGGGCTAACTCCCAGCTGGATCCAAACCAGCTCTGTAACTGGATCAAAACCAGCACTGCCTCGGCTCTTCAGCCTCTGTATGTCTGATGCCAGGGCCCTGGAGCAGACATGCTGAGTCAGCTCTGTATAGAGGCAGTGGGGTCCAACAGGACCTCTGCGAGGGCTCTGTGCCACGTCAAAGCAGCCCTGGGCTTTTTAGACCCTGGGCTTTTTGTTTCTGGAAGCAGTGCAGGTGCCCCATCAGCTAATAAACTCGGCCACATCTCAGATTGTCTCTGCATCTGGGGCATGCTTAATCCCCAACCTGGGTAATCTGACTGCACGTAAGTGGAAGAATAGTACATAAGAAATAGTTAATGAAGGTTTCTCCTGGCTGTCTTGTTCTTTCTTGGTTTCCTCAGGACTCCTGCCTTGACTATGGGCAGAGACCGGAGGTGAAGGCAGCAGCCAGTTCCTTCCACCCCCAAATTACAGCATCACCATCTGGCAAATCTCTGAGCCTGGATCCTTCCCCTGCCCTGCTCCCCTGGCGTGAAATTCAAGCTCTGCCTGCAACAGCCACACCTTAGACCCGGCTGAACATCTGCACCAGAGGTGCTGGGGGGAACGGTCTGGGTTATAACGTGTGGTTGTGGCAGAAGGGACACTAGAGGGCAGGGCCGGCACACGGTTGGAGCCTTCCCAGGCAGGGCTGGGACAAGCCGGGGGCTGGACTGGGGAGGACCGGGGCGCGCGTGGACAGGACTGGGGAGAGGCTGGGGCGGGACTGGGGCTGGAGTGGAGGGGAGCCCTGGCCTCGCTCGTCCAGCTTCGCCTGCCTGCCTGCGGCCGTGGGAGGGAGGAGCGGGCGCTGCGAAGGCTGTGAGCTCTGCAACTGCTCTCTGGGGTACGTGGGGATGCTAAGGCATGGGGCACATCTCCAGCTGCCCACGCTGGGCTTCCCTACTAAGCCCTTGGCCTCCGTCACCATCCAAGAACGGTACGAATCAGGCCCCAAGGGTCCTGGCATCAGCTTAGAAATCACAGCACGACACAAAACATCACGGATTATATACGCTGCCCGGTTCCTGCATGTTTCCCGTGCACCCCCCACTCTCCACCTCATCCCTGTGGGCTGCGGCAGCCTGTGCTCCTCACCCACACCAGGCAGAAGTTGCTGGCCGAGACCTGACCGCCCGCACAGCAGAAATGACTCAACACGACAGGGTGAAAACCGGCAGCCCCTGGCAGAGAAGTGAGCAGCGGGCGAGGCATGAAGAAGATGCGGCTTTGTCCCTCTGGCTCTGCAGAAAAAGGGGATAACCTTGGGGAAAGGTGTCCCTGTGCCCATCCCAGCGTGGGATGGCTGGGGATGGCCCTGCTTACTGTGGCTTGGGAGCAGCCCGGCCACGATGATGCCGAGCTCTCCGCTTAGGGCTGGAAATGGCCCCGCTGCCGTGGCCGGGTCAGGCGAGGGAGCAGCAGTCCGGCTCCCCAGGAGCAGGGCGGGCAGGTAGCGGGCTGTGATTTATGAGGCAAGCCCTTGGAAACTCTCCGAACCCAGTGCTTAAGTGCTTCTGAATGGCAGCATTAATTACTATTAAAAACACACATTTATATCTCTCTCACCTGCTTTAAATCCTGTGAAATTAGATTCCCTACCCATCCCTTCCAGCCTCGGTGGGAGCCCAGGGTGTTTTATAGGCCTATAAAGCCCCGCAGTACCTGCTGTCTACACGGGCTCTTATTTACGAGGCCTTTAACAGGTTTCCTGGCTGCACCATCTGAGCCCCCTGATCATTTCATTTCTGTGTCCCTCGGAGGGAGCGGTCCCCTCGGCTGCCCTGCCAGCCGTTCCTCCCTGCGGGGAGCAGCTGATGCAGAGACCCAGCTACCTGGGGTGGGAGCGAGACCATGCCGGGGGTCCTGATCGAACCCATTTCCACCATTTGGCCCAGCCTCTCTGGTTTTATGTAGAAAAGGGATTCAGCGAGACAAATGCCTCGTGACAGGGTTACAAATGGCCTCATTTGCTTGTCCTTTACAGCAGAGTCATGCCAGGAATCACCAAAAGTCACCTAGCACCTCCCAGGGCTGGGAGGTGAGCAGCCTTAAACCCCCAGATTTACTGTGCACAGAGATAGTGGTTTGTATACATGTAAAGTTATGTTTGTGTAGGTCCTACGTAAAAAGCAAATATTATTTCCATGGTTTATCCTTTCTTTTTGGAGGGTGGAGGCAAACTGTGCAGAAGTATCTTAAAATAGCCAGCTTTTCCCTAATGGACTGCAGCCGTTTTGCAACTCATCCTATATTGAATGCCTTGACAATGCTTTTGAAAATATACTATGCCTCTGGACTGAGACACGAACCCCATTTTGTTAGGGGCCCTCTTGTCCCCGTGTCATGGAGAATAGGGTGGGGTGGAGGTGGGAGCTCAGTTCTTCTCCAGAGCTCTCCCATATTAAATCCCCATTGCTGGCTCTGCCCCCCCAGCACTTCTGGGTCCTCAGACCTGCTGGAGAGTGGATACTGCTCTGGGGAATTGGCCAAATTTGTGTGCCAGTGTCAGCCTGCTGGGGAGGAATTGATAGATATCTCTGCCTCCTGACTCCCAGGCTGAGCATGTTAATTTATAGATTGGATCTGTTGCTCCTGATAAACGATATCTTACTTCCCTAATGCTGCCTTCAAATTGAGTTTTTAAGGCTAGGTCAGGTGGAGAAACCAAAGGGTGACTGCTTTCGCTTTGCTCTGGCTTCGTTCTCTGTGGTTGGGCTGAAGGTGGCTTTTCAGGCGAGACATGGATCTGGCGTGGCAGGGATGTCCCTCTGCCTTGGTGGCCAAGTTGGCAGAGCGTCTGCCCCAAATAGGGCTCTCGAGCCCCCCGCTTGGCTCCCGCAGGTGTTCAGTTTGCCCTGATGTGTTTTTGGGGAGGGCCAGCCGGGGCATCTCTGCTGGATGCCCCCTCAGCACCCTCCCTCCCTCCCTGCTGTGCCCTGCGAGCGCAGGAGCAGCCAGCTCCCCTGGGACAGGGCTGCCACCCTAGCGGGACCTCTCCATCCAGCACCCGCTGCACCCCTCACCAGCATCATGCCAGGCTATCCTGCCCCTCCAGCTGAAACACAGGTTATTTATGGAGGAGGATCCAATTTTCCCTGCCAGAAGAGCCATTTCCTACAGCCCGACAGGGCCCAGGGCACACGTGGGCTGCACCGTTGGGCTGCAAAGGGTTCCCAGTGCCGTCTCACCTCCCTCCTGGTGAAGATGAAGGGTCCAAAGCCTCTGTGGGACCTGCCCTGGTCCCTCTGAGGAGCAGGACATTATCGCTTGCCCCTTGGGGGGATAACGGGGTGCAAGGAGGCTAACTCACCTGGGCTCAGAGAAGAGCAGAAGAGCTGCATTTCCCTCCTCCTTGCCGGCGATGCGACCAAAACAAAAAAAACCCCCTTCTCCCAAAGCACCCCGAGCGATGCCCAGGAAGAGGGGAGGATGTTTGGAGCCATCCTTGGGGCAGCTGGAGGTGCAGGTTTCCCCCCCCACGTACGCTGAAGGGGGGTGTCCCAGCAGCCCGAGGCAGCAGGTCCTGGGGCAAAGCTCTGATCAGGCAATGTGACACCAGCCATCCTCCTCATCCTCCTCCATCCAGCTCCGTTCCCAGTCTCTTACAACACTGCTGAGCTGCCTGCTTGGGCAGAGGGTAGAGGTGGGCCTTAGAACTTGCTGAGGAGGGTGTCAGAGCCCAGGCTTGCCCAGCAGCACAAGGCAGTACCTGAAGGCTCCCAGCGTTGGCTCCTGCCCACACCTGAAGCCAACAGCATATCCGTAGTCGTTCTCCAGGGAAAAGTGGCGTTTCCCTTTCTTTGCATGTGTCAGGTGGTGTCTGCTGAGCTTTAATCCCTTCAGGGGATGTGCCTGAATGATCACAAGCAAAGCTTTGGTGAGGATCCTTCTCCAGCAGCAGAGAGGACTGTTTTCTGGAGCATAGCCAATGGCTTAAAGCTGTACATACGTGAGCAGCTTTGTTGCTCCTCCAGGGAGCTGACTAGCAAAGTTAAGAGTTGGCCAAACAGCCAGGATTAACCATATCATTGCTCTAACCCTCCCGAGGTTACAGTGGTTAAAGGCATGTGTGAGACCTGTTTAGCTTGTCATTATCAAGTCCTGGCTATTTTCTTGTTCCCCAAGAATGGAGTTTGCTGAAGCCACCTCTTTATGCTTGAGTGTCACTGTAGTAACACAAAATAAATCAGCCCAGTGAATACCTTCCACAGGTGATGAAAGAAGCAGCCAGTAGTGCCTCACAGAGGCACGAACCTTCTACTCAGGGCTAACTCTGAAACCTAATAAACCATCATCCAAACTACACTACATCCCTTGCCCAATTTCTAGCAACCACAGCAGTAAAAATTTCCCTGCGCCACAATCACAGCCATTTGAGATAGCAAATCCTGCAGGACATTGGAAACTAAAAGTGATGGAGCCGGGAACAATAAACTGAATTTGAACTTCCAATTAAAGAAACGCAGAGGAGATGGCTGTGATTTGATTTGGATTTAATTCAGTCCAAGCTTCCCCCTTTCAAGGTTTGGTTTTTTCCCCCAGCTGCTGCAGACTCTCCCATCCGCTGCAGTGCAAGCTGCAGAATAAACCTTGCTGCTGAATTTAGGTCAAGCTTGCCAGGGAATACATGGGGCCCTGGCTATTATTAAATGAATATGGGTAGCATGAAAACCACATTGCAAATGCAAAAGTGGATGCTTTAAAGCCAGCACCCAGCTCTATTGCTCCTGAAGGACCTGTGAGTGATGGAGGGGGCACAAGAGCTGGCGTGGAGCACAGGGGAACAAATGTGCTCGTGAGCCCTGTCTCGCAAAACTAGTTAAGTTGAAATCCTCAGCCTCCCTGTGGCCTGGGATCTTGGTACCAAGCATGCATTAGCCCAAGCAGAGAAGAAAAATACCTGGTCAGGGGAAGCCAGGGCAGAGTGGACGCTGACGGCAAAGCCTTCTCCAGCCTCCTCCTCCCCTACCATTCCAGTTGGCTGCACAGGAGCATTATCACCATAATTATATTTGTACTTTTTAACCTCTGGCTCCTGTTGGCACGACGCTGAATGCTCTCATGCCTGGAATATTAACAAGGGGATTGCAGGACCCACGGGAGCCTGGCACCCACGAACGAGCAGGAAGAAACGGGGCGAGGAGCCCCGACCTCCCAAACCGCTCGGAGCAGAGGGAAAGCAGGCGAGGGCTGCCTGCAGCCAGGAGCTGCTGCTGGGCATCCAGCTGTGAGCCCGGGACAGCCGAGGAGGAGAAACACGTACGAGGCTGAGAACGCAGGCTCAGGGCCAGGCACGGGGCCGGGAAGGTGGTTCACTGCTCCTGCTGCGGTGCAACCAAAGCAATCCCTTTCATCTTGCTGTGGTCATCAACAATGCAGAATTTGAGCAGCAAGGGTGCTGGCAGCGCTCCAACGCACGGAGCAGGTTGTACCCTGCAAATTATCCCATGGATTAAGGCAGAGAAGGGCCTGTTTACGCCTCACAGAGGAGCTGTTGGCTGCTGTAACATAACCCAGGAGCTGCAGGGCTCTGAGGAGCAGCCTGTAGTCTGGTGATGGCAGAAATGCATCTTGGGGCATTGCAACCCCACTGCCCTGTTCTGCGTGGGTTAGCACACGGTCCATATAGTCAGAACCAAGTGTTCCTTTTTTTTAAAAAAGGAACACATGTCCTTTCTGTCAAGAAAAACTCCCCCTCCTCAGCAGGCACCCCTTCCTCGCTTCCACTTATCCCTCACAGGGTATAAAGACCCTTCCCAGCAACTCACTAGACACAAGCACTCACATCTGCCCTAAGCCCCCACCTCTGTTCGCTCTGAGCCCCCGCGTTGCCAGCTTTAGCAGACAGGCTGGAGAAAAGCAAATACCAAAGGCTGGAGGGGAATCATTTCATGGGCACAGCTGGTCCTGCAATAACAGGTTCTGTGGTAAGCAGTCCTGCTGCAGGTGGCTGGGAAGGAGAGGAGGGAGGCCTGTCGGTGTGCATCTTGTCCCCAGCTCATCCACTGCCCATGCTTCCCAGCACACTGGGAATAGCATCACCCCGATCCCCCCAGCATCACCCCAATCCCCCCAGCATCACCTGCTGGGCCCCTTATTACACACCCCGAGCTCAGATCTGCGTTCCCCAGCACATGGGTCCCCAGCGCTCATTTTGCGCTAACAGGGCTGCCGTGACTCTAATTGCCTGATAAATGTAATTGAAGCTTCTGGCTTACCCTGGTGTTACTATCTGGAGCTGTTGATGGGAGTTAACAGCAGCTGAAGCGCAGCTGTGGTGCCTCCTGCCCTTGCAGCAGCACGTGAGACTCCCGGGCAGTCAGTGCCGTGCTCCGGGTCGCTCCCGTGCTGCTGCCTCCGATCTAGAGAAATGCTCTGCCGTGCAGCCCTGCTGCATCCAGCCGGGTCATACAGTCCTTTAACCTGCACCTTTTTGGTCATGCAGAATCTTGCCCTCACTTGTACACTCGAAGGAGGCCCTTTAATGCACTTCTGCTTTATTACTTGTCCTTTTCAATTTGCCTCTAGCCAGTTACGCTGTGAGGCCAAACTCTCCTGCACCGCTTGCCAACAATACTGTGTCATTGCAGACAACTAGACAAAGAAGCCACTCAAAGGATTCTCCAGGTAAGGTTACCTTTCAAAATCCATCGGTGAAACAGGAGACCGGAGCATTGCAGGGTTATTGCATCAGGCATCAGCCAGTGGAGGTATGTGATTGCAGAGCCTGTGGGTTTGGGAAAGTGCTTGTTCTCCAGCATCCCAAGGGGCTACCGGCAGGATTAGGAGTGTTACTCTGCAGCAGGATCATTTGGGCGTAGTTTGTTAGTCATCAAGCTGAGCAGCAGCCTTAAAATAAGGCGTAGAGAAGTCCAGATCTCTGCAGAGAAGGGGCTGGGCTGGGGCTGGGGGAGCAGAGCGATCCCCTGCTGATGTGGAGCCAGACACTGTAGGGTGGTCAACCACCTCTCAGGGAGTACTCTGATAGAAAACCAGCGACAGTCGCAGGGCCAGGGCTCTGGCAACTAGTATTGTCCCTCCTTTTAATTGCAAGCTCTTTTGTTTCAGGTGAAGAATGCCCACAGAAGAAATTATATCAGCTAAAATTCAGTGCATCCCACACTGAAGATATCCAGGATGGATAGGCCATCTGGAATGAGTCTTTTCATCTGTTTTATTGAACAACTGTTACAGATCTGGAGCCCCTGTGGTTTTCCACAGTGTCAAAAATCTCCTCCAGCCAAGAACTGTTCAGCATCAGGGCACTTCAGCTACCTACCACCCCTCTGCCCCCCCATCCCAAGGTAAAGAAAAGTCAGTGCTCACCATTGCTGAGTGAGCAAAGGGAGGTTTCATTTTTAGGGTAGGACAGCCATAGCAGTGCCTGGAGTCCCTGGTAACGAGGTTGTGAGGGCAGTGGTTATAGCTCTATACAATGTAAGAGCAGAGAAAGGGGCTGCAGCTCAGCACCCACTAACGAGCTTCATGACTCTAAAGCAGCCCCACACGACACCCATTTCTGCTTGCAGACCAGGCAGCACCCCCAGGGAATGAGGAAAGCAAGCCCAGGGCTTGCGATTGCACAGCAGAGAAAGCTGGAGTAAATCTGTCTTTGGGGAGAGGGGGAAAGAAGGCAAAGCAGGCTGAAGCCCCCTTCTGAGAGCATTTACTGTGGTACCCAGTCTGGCTAGCCTACACCGCCAGCACATGCCGCAGCTGGGGCCGGTGCCAACTACAGCCTTTGTCAGCGGCTCGTGCCCCTCCAGGAACATCCGACGCTTTTCTACTCAAGGGATACATGCTAAGAAGAAAGAAAAGCCTTTTGGATTGTCCTTGCAGAGATCCAGTAGCACCAGAGCACTCGTGGCCCAGAGCAGGTTCAGCAGCGTGCAGGATGGAGCTGGTGCCCGATCCCACTGGCTCCATCCCATCCCCAGGCAGAGCAGGCTGTCGCTGCTGATCCCATGGGCAGCTGGCCCTTTGCTGTCCCATCGGCCATGGCCATGCTGCCACATCCCTGTCCCCAGCAGGCGGTCACGCCGCACGCTCCCAGATGCGGTATTGACCCAGAGCGCATCGCCTAAAGCCTCCCATCCCTGGAAGGTGCGGAGCCAACAAGCCCTTGCAGCGTAGATGTTGTGGGGTTGTCCTCCCCTTGGTAGGGAAAGCAAGGCTGGAAGAGCCAGAACAAGAGCACAGGAATTTCTTTGCCCCTCGGCTTCCACGAGGCTGTTTGTTCCCTGCCCTCTTTGCTGGACTTGACCATCTTATGGAGCTAAGGCCCAGCTAGCAAAAAAACCAACAAATGTGGGGGAGGACGGAGGCATGATGCATCCCCTGGGCTGCAAAACTCTGCTCCCCACACTCCTTCTGCCTTGCAGAGCTGGCCCCATCCCCTCCCAGGAAGGCCCGGGCTCTTCATTTAACTCCCAAAGCACCTGCAGCAGCTCAGCTCGCAGAAGTCCCCACCTCTATGGAAACCTCCTTTTTTTTTTTTAATTTCATTTTTTTATAGAGGCCTTTGAAGATGCTTGTTGCCATGGAAACATGCTTTAAAGAGTGCCTTTCCCCTTGCCTTCCCTTCATCTTGAGAGCTTCTGTTGCCATAACAGCCGTATCCGACTCCTCCCTTCTCCCTGCCGGCTGCCCCACCGTGGGATGCAGTGGGGTGAGATACCCCAACCCAGGAGCAGGTCTCTGGGGCAGGTAAAGCCGCCCTGGGGCACGACCCTCTTCCTGCCCCACGCTACCATCAGCCGAGGTGTCCGCCTTTGGGGTCCCGGCCCCCCCGGCGCTCAGGGACAGAGGAGGTGCCCGTGCTCCCTGAAGGTGGTCGGTGTCCCTCCTCGTGCCCGTACGTGCGGGGTGTGGAAGAGGCAGCCCGCTAGAAGAGCATCTCTGGGGCATGCCGCTGCCTGCAAGCCCCTTGGTTACACAGCAGAGGGGCTCTGCCCTTGCCCCTGGCCCTCAAGCCCCACGGTGATGACACCGGGTGGTTTTCTGCCCCATTTATCCTAAAGGCCTTGACTGAACCATTCCCCTACGGATCAGCGGGCGGCATCGTGGCTGAGCTGAAAGGAACATCTGCGATTAGGGTGGCTTTGATCTCTGTGCTGCCCAGCGCTGGGCAGCCAGGGCTATATTGCGGTCCCCGTAGAGGGCAGGGTCCCTCATCTTGGTGGCAGCCTTCCCTGGGCAGTGGTGCCGGTGGGCAGGACGTGTTTGCTCCGGGAGCACCCATGTCCAGGGCACCCCAGCCCGTGACACCCAGCAGGGAGGGTGGCACAGGCATCTCGCTGGCTGCTGCTCATCCTCTGGGCACCCCGCGACAGCCCTGCTCATCTCATTGCCGCTGCAGGCAAACCGCAGCAACTAACCTGCTTCTTTCCGATTTATTTTGCAGCCAGCAGCTGCTGTGGCCGCAGCTCCTGGTTCCTTCCCCAGTGGCTAAGAAGCCTTGGACTATGCTGTGAATCCTGCCCTGGCAAGCTCGGCCCTCTGGGATGGCAAATCCAAGCTTACCAGCGATGGCTTGAGAACGCGAAGCGAGCCACGGCGTCCCTGGGCTAGCGGCTTGGCTGGGTGGCCCCAGGCAGGATCTGGGGTCACAGGGAGGAGGCTGTGAGGTGACCGAAAGCACGACCTGGACCACATCTAACTGTGCTGCACTCCTCCATCCCGCTGCGCCTTCAGCCAGCCAGGTCTGCGGCCACCCCCCCCAGCTCTGGGGGGACAAATTTCTGCCTCGGCAGCCCTGGGCTCCCCGCTCAGCTCCGCTAATGCCCCTCACTCCTGGCCTGCATCTCCCCCTCTTCTCCCACTCTCACGTGTTGCCTGAGCAACATCTTCCCTTTGCGGCGATGAGTCTGAGTCGCTGGGGGACAGGGTGCCGCAAACCCCCCCCCAGGGCCCGCGGTACCTCCAGGCACGATTCTAGCACAGGTGGGAGGAGAGGAGGCGAAAAGGGAGGCTGCAGCTCCCTCCCTGCTCCCCGCTGGGCATCCACATGCCTGTCACAGATGGCTGCCTGCCTCCCACCCTGTGGCTGCGTCAGGCTCTTTGCATCTCTTTGGCAGGAGGGTCCACGGGGCAGGGATCCCCCGGCTCACGTCAGCAAAGCCAGCTCCAAGGCTGGACATGGCACGGTTCACGCCGGCATGGTGTGGAGCCACGCTGAGTGGCGGAGGTGAGGATAATGAGCGCTCAGAGCAGCAGAGTGGGGAAAGGCAGGCTTCTCTCCTGCCCTCCTGCAGGCTCTTGCCTGGAGCATCACTGTAGCGAAACAGACCCTGTCCCCTGTCCCCCTGGGTTTTCTGCTTCGCCACCGGCTTCTGCAGAGCCGAGACTAATGGAGAGCACATTGCTGGCTGCCGTCATCTCAATTAATGCAGCCCTGCTTGCTTTAGCAATTACCTGCCAGTGGCTCGCAGCCCACTTCCAGCTGGAGATCTCCTGCCAGCATTTAGAGCTGACGAGCAGAAGTGGGGAGCAGACAAGGAGGGCACCTTGATCTAGCCTTGCCCGGATCCTGGATGCCCTGAGGGCTGGATGCCCGCTCTGCCAGAGGCACCCGCATGCCTGGGACAGGCACGTGGGGCTAGGATGGGCACCAGCTGGCCACCGGAGAGCTCAAGGCGAGTGCATTAGCCCCCGGCTAATGGCTCCAAGGAGCAAAGTCACCTTGGCCAGAGAAGGGTGGCAAGGCTCTCAGCACAGGCACGGCTTCTGTGGCTGTGTCCCATGCTCGTGGTAAAGCTCTCTATCAGGAAAGGATGTGAGTGAGAGCAGTGCTATGGTCCCCCACAGCCACCGAGTGCTGGCTGGCGGATGACAGCACTAACCAGCCACCGGGAGCAACTGAGCATCCTCAGGAAGGGGCACAGAGGCCACACTGGCTTCTTCTGCACAGGCACCACAACCCGAAATCTCCCAGAGGCACTAGCCTTAAGAGAAGAGTGGAAAAAATTTTCTCCTGAATCAGGGCAAAAAGGGTTAGGAGACTGCTGGGTTTTTTTCTTAAATGTGATTTTTTAAGTCAGAAGAGAAAGCGCTCTTTTTATTTACTTGCTGCTTTCCGAGCTTTTAGGGTGCACCAGGGTCAGGTTTTCAAAGCATTCCTCCAAGCAGTGAGGGATAGAAGTTTATTTAAAAGCGAAGCGAGGTGGGAGAGAGAGAAAAGCGAGCCAAGCATCTCCTGCCATCAGGAGCTGGGTTTGCAGAAGCAACAGCAAGTCCTGAGAAAGGCACAGCAATGGGGCTACCCGTGTAAGACCTCAGCTCTGGCCAGATCCACCCTTTGCAGCTTTCCAGCTTACTGCGAGCCTCAAGACCTTGTCCCATAATCCTCATATTTTTCCAAGTATCTCCTACTACCTTCCTTCCCCACCATGGCTTGCCCTGTGTGGCCCCGTGTGGGCTGCAGCACGCCAAGCCCATCCCCAAAACCTTCCTCGCCTGGAGCTCAACTATTCAGTAGCCCTGCGTCAGCTGAAGTAGTCACGCAAAATAGAGTCACACAGACAAACATTATTCCAGAAGAGGAAGAAACATCACCAGCCTTCTCCAGAGGGCAGCAGCAGCAGAGATTTAAATGGCCACAATGCAATTTCTTCAAGATGTTGAAAACTGTTACCGGGCTTCGCTTCTAAACTAATTAGAGCTCTTTACACGGCATTAGTATTTGCTCCGCACCATAGCAAGGTCTCCCCAAACTTAATCAGCACAGTTTCCCTTTTGGCTGTGTACGCATGAGAGCTGCGTGTACGTACGCATGTGCACCGAGCCAAACGAAACAGCTCTGTTGCTAAAAATCAGAGCTCCTTATTGCTACCCAAGTCTTATGATTTTGCTACTGATCACCATGACCAGGAAACTTTAAGGAAGAGGTTTAGGGTACCTGCACATCCCAGGACACCCCTGTGTCGTGGCATTTCACGGTCCCCGAGCCAGCCTGCAAGCTGGGGAGCAGCTGAGAACGGGCTGCCGATGTGCTGTTCTACCCCTCCGGCCAGGCAGGGAACAGACTTTAAGAAATAGCTGTATTTTCACCGAAAGCTGTCACAGGACCATTAGGCAATAGCTCTTTGAACGGCGATGTCCATCAACTCTCCTTGGCTTTATGGGGATGGTGGTCCTAGTGGCATGCATCTCCTTCGGGGTGGAGGACAGTGGGTGACGGGGCTGAGCGCGGTCCTGCAAGCAGCCGTGCTCCTCTCGGCCCTGTTCTGGTCCACCGGTGAACGGAGAAGCTCCACGCCTGGCTCTGGGGATGGGAGATCTCTGCAGGAGGCATGGATGCTGCAGAAAGCAGCCTCAGAGAGAGAGTGCCAGCAGCATCCATCCTTGTGCTCAGCTCCAGCTCCCACCAGCCCAGCTGTCCTGGCCACCCGTGACACAGGCACCCGTGTCAGCCCAGGTCCTGGCCGTGCCCGGGGGACAGACCGTGCTGCGAGGCTGTCTTTAACCTCTGCGTGCGTTTGCTACGACACGTGAGTGCCGGGCCCCTCGCACAGGTCGGAGGTGCAGCAGCTGGGCTTCCCGCAGCAGGGTTTGGCTGAAAGCCCCAGAAGACCAGTTTACACAAGCACCTGGGTGCTTTCCAACCAACGGTTGTACTATGTTGCCTTGTCCCTACCTCCTACCATGCCCAGAAGCTAGACCTAAAAGGGAAACGCTAGCTTTGTCCATCTCCGAGGAGTCGATGTTTACCACTACCAGTGCTGTATAAAGTAATCCCACACATTTTGGGCACCGGGACTGCAGAGGGCCGGATAGCAGGGGACCAACTGCGAGGCATCGCAGCTCACGTGTTGCAGAAAGGCAGCGTAGCCACCTGGGCTGTCGAGCTACGTGAGGCTGCAGGACCAGCCGGCTGGGACTCCGAAGAGGCTCGTCTCCTGCTCTGTTTTCCACATCTTTCCTGCCGAGGATTTTTTTGGCCAAGCAGTGGCTGGGTCTCGGTTCCACTGCCCCAGGAAGGTTGCTGCCCGGTGCCGTATGGCTGAAACAGAGCTACCCTGGATGGGGATGAGGGGCCGGCAGCGATGGATGTGCCTTGCCAGCCCTTGCCAGACTGGCTGCTGAGCGTGCGGTTGCGTCTGACAGGACTGTGCTGGCACCAGATTGATGTCCTTTTTGTTCCTGATAAGGATCCGAAGTCTCCTCTGGGTTCCAGCAGCAATTCTTTTATCCTTCCCGACTGTGGCATCCGCGCTCCTGGAGTCCCCAGAGATGCATCAATCGCGGAGCTGCAGGCGTCGCGGCTGCTATCGGCAGAGATGATGGAAAAGCTACAGGAACAGCTGTCATTTCTCCCTGTTTGCGTTTTGTTCTCGGCCTATCAGTAGGACGTTTTCCGCCAGACACCTATCAATCTGCCGCGGCGGAGCCCAGCCTCGTCTGCATGCCTGCCGCTGCCGGTGCCAAAGCCTGCCTGCAGCCTCCTGCCTGCAGCCGGCCCGCTGTGGTGCCTTCTCTCCTGCCCAGAAGCTGCCTACCCTGCAGCCCTGTGACTGCAGGGCTCCAATCCTGGGGCCAGGGGAGCAGCCAAGGCGCTGGGATGCAGCCGGGAACCTCCGTGCTTGCGCTGGTCCCTCACCCGTCCCCACGTGGCGTTTGCTGTTCCCTTCCTTAAAGCTTTGTTTTAGCAGCCCCCTGCTTTGGGCCGGCTGAGGTGTGCCCTGCAGGTCCCAGGAGATGAGGGGGAGAAGGGCACTGGTGTCCGACAGCGGGCAAATCCATCCCAGCCCCTGGATGAGGAGGAGCAGAGGGGCACAGCAGCAGGCATCCCGGCAGCCTAAGTGCCAGGTGGGGTGAGAGCCCCTGAGACAAGCTCTGCAGAGCCCAGCGTTAGGGCTGGCATTTAGGATTATACTGGGATTGTCCCATCCACCCTCTGCCATGCTGGGCTCCCCCCAGGGTGCTGCCCTGGGAGAGCTGCAGCCCCAGACTGGGTGAGCCAAGCCCGTCCCCGTGGCATCAGGGCTGACAGCACTGGGGAGAGGCGGTTGCAGGGACGTTAGTGGCAGGGGACACCTCTTTTAGCTCCATATAATGAGGTAGAATACCTCAGATAAAAAAAGCTAGGTTTGATTTGCTTTGTGCGTCCTCAAACTCTTCTGAATTTTCAAGGGCTTCCGGCTGTACGTAAGAAGACTCGTGATTCAGTTTTTGGTAAGCCTGGGCAACAAGACCTCCAAATACATTTCGTTTCAGAAGGGAGCTTCCAGAGCACCATGGAGCAAAGAGGGCTGCGGGGTCTGCGATGCCCCCAGCCCCTCCCGTGCTCTGCTGCTGGCGTTACCTGCCCCCAGGCCAGCAAAGGAAGCAGCTCCCAAGGCCTCAGCGCTCAGCTTTTAGCTCACCCTTCTCCGTGATGGCTAAAGACAGGCACCGTGTCCCATTTAATGCCACTCTCTATGCATCACTGGGCTCACAGCCGTCTCTTGCCTCATTACTTAAAACCCTCAGGGCAAGACGACCCGCCTGCCCTGCTCCTGCCCTCTGCAAGAGTCGGCACCGAAACCAAGCACCTGCAGGAACCCAAGTCCTCCCACCCAGGCGGCCAGGGAAAGTCACTCTCCCCGCTACCGCTCCCTGCAAACAGCCGGAGGAGGACGCGGTGCCCGTCCCACAGCCAGCAGGCACCAGCACCGCTCTCCCTTGCCCTCTGCCCTGTCCCGCCGGTGCTCTCGCATCCTCCCACGCTGGGCTTTCCCCTCCGTACGGGACGGTCTCCCTCCCTCTCCCCAGCCTTGGCTGTGCTCCCTGCCACCAGTGTCCCTCGCCAGCTCCCTGCCACCAGTGCCCCTCGCCAGCGTGAGCGCGTAGCGGGGCTGTCGGTGCCACTGCAGAGTGGCTGGAAGCGTGTTGCAACCCCAGCTGGATGAGCCTGTCCCTTCCGATGGAGCTGCAGCAGCTCCTGGTGTCGCTCCGGAGGGCGTCCCGGTGTTTGGGCTGACAGGTGCCGGCGGCACGTCAATGCTACGGCGCTCACCGCTTCGCTCCCGCTCCCGGTTCGGTTGGGGTATCTTCACGCAGAGATGAAACGTCCCAGACACCAGCTGGGAGAGCAGACTATTCTTAAGACATGTTGTTTCTTTCTCTTTGTTTTTGTCAAGCTTCATTTAACTCGAATGAGTGACATATGCTGCTTTTGGTGAAAAACCTCTGTCTTCTGCCGCACTTGGGCTGGATTGCAGACTGCCGCAATGGCCCCTAGCTTTTCTCCCTCAGGCTAAAGCATCTTCTGTCAAAGCCAAGAGCTGATTGCCCTGCTAGGTACCACATTGGAAAGCCTCTCCTGGCTGTCTGTTGCGGGAGCGATCAAGCCGTCCCAGTGTAGCAGGCTCTTCGGCTGCAGCCTGTTTTCCTAGGGTGCCTGGAGTCCAGTTCTGTGTTAATCTGACTCCCTGGTGAAGCTTTTCCATCCAAGCCTGTGTTACAGTGGTGCTAATTAAACAAATACATCTCAATTCCAATGAAAATCTACATGTAAATCCTTGTGATGCTTCACAGCAGGCTGCATTTTAGCAGTCAGCTCTGCAATCTCTTACGCCTCCTTGGAGAGCGTTGGCTGCATGGTCAATGAACCTTAATGGGGGCTGAAACCTCCCAAGCCCTCCTGCTCGGGAGACAGCACTCTTGCTGTCTTCACACCCTGCCAAACCCAGCTCTTCATCCTTGCTTCCCTGCACAGGACTGTTTGCCAGGGCAGGGACTGGTTTCTCTGGGCATCTCGTTGACTGAGCCTTGCTTTCGCCTTGTGCAAGAGCAGGAGACCGACTGCTTCTTCAGCTGGGATGAAAAACCCAGGTACAAGGTAAAGGCTGACCCATGCCAGACAGGCTCCATCTGCAATGCCCAGGGACTCCAGAACAGCACACAGGTTTTTTGCACTACGCAGCCTGACTGTGCCACCCTTATTATGCTTATTTGCTTTCCTCTCTTCTCTGGTGAATGAGCAGAAAGGAGAGCGAGCGCTTTTTTACCTGTTTATAGGCTCAAAGTAATTAGAAATAGGAAGGTTGCCTACCTGCTTTGGCGAAGATAAACTTCAAGAGACAGCCTTTGTGCATATTGAACACTGCTCTTGAAGCTTCCTCCCACTGCTGCCTGGGTGCGTGCTGCACGTGAGATATATCAAAGGCAATATAATATGGCTGAGATGCTATAGGGGGTACTATTAACTATACCAATGACATTTTCATCTTGGGAAAAAAAAGAAAGAGTGAAAAAATTCTGCTTAAAATTCCTGCCTGAGAAGATGAATTTGTAAATGGGTCTTTGGAGCACTGCCACCTGAGGTTACCCGCTCTTCTTCCCACTGGGACTCCTCCAGCACTGGTCTGGGCACCAGCAGTGCTGGGTCTCCTAGTCCATCACCAGCTCAGGGCTCATTAGCTTTTAAACTCTCCCCACAAATGCAGAACTTGGACGATTAAAGGCTAGTGGGGCACTGCTGCTGCTGTTTGTCCCTGCTCAGCCCCCTGGAGAAGAGGACAGCAGCTGGCTCCTTACCTCCTGCCATGCCGCTCCAAGAATTCTCCGTCCCTCCACTGCTCCCATCACTGTACTTCATTAGCTCTGCGCCCATCGCAGCCTTCAGTGGCCGGAGCTGACGGTGCTCAGCGTAATTCCCCTGCCCTGGCAGCCTGTGCTCCGCTACGTGTCCCTGTGAAGACGTGGAGGACTCGAACAGCCGCGGATTCATCCTGCTTGCTCACCCCCATGCCAGACAGCCCCGGGCACGACGGACTCTGGATTTGCCTGGACATCCCCAGAGCGCCAGCTTTGCCAGGGTAGGCTGGATGCTGCGTGAGGGCGAGCAAAGGCGGGCTGTGCTCGGGATGCTGCCGGGGTGGTGAGCGTGCAGCCGTGGGCAAGCCCTCCCCGGCCAGAGCCGCTGCCCTCGGCTGTGCCCCCCGCCCAGGCTCCCGTGCAGCACTCGGCTCCCCCCGGCACTGCACACACATCCCCGCCGGCTGGCTCCCCGCTCTTCCATGGGAAGAAAGGCTGAGCTGGCCGCTGCTACCACCCCCCCGGGGCTTCTCCCCCTCCCTCAAACCAGCGCCGAGATGCAAAAGCGCAACAGGGATGATTATCCATAGTGGCTGTGTCACCATAGTGAGGTGTCCAGCCCGTAACCCCCAGCCTGGGAGAGGTAGAATTTTCCTCCCGTTACCCTGTTTTTTTCCTCAGCAGCTAGGAACTGGGGGAAGTTTCCACCTGTCTGCACTGTCTTGGAGATTTCAATCATCAGCCATGTGCCAGCTTCTCCATCTGGGGCTCAACCTGTCACGGCAGTGGTTCTGCAGCAGAAGGCATCTTGGAGGAGAGAGACCCGTGGAAGATGCTCCTGCACCCCGGCTGGGTCTAACAGCGGTGCTGATCTTCATGGCTCCTGGAGAGATTTGCTGGAGCAGGGCGAGAAGGGAGACAGTACGCTCACCTCACCTCCTACCCATGGGGCACAGGCAGAGGGGCCATGTGCCAAACCTGTAGTGAAGCTTTGCCTTGGCTTCTGCAACGGGAGTAACCCAGTTAGGGCCCAGTTAAGTGAGGTTTAACTGCAGTTAAACCCTGAGGTCATGCGAACTGGAAGGGGACTCCCATTTGGAGAAGCTGAAGCCACCTGAGACAGCATCATGGCTGTTCCGCCAAACAAGCATGTCCTGCTCCTAGGAGGCTGTGTCAATATGTCCCAGCTGTGACACAGGCCCTCTGGGCAACCTGGGATTTCATGTGTTTCCCTGCTCCCCGTGTCCCTCCCACCTCCCCATAACAGCAAAGCAAAGGCCATTTTACCTCCTTACCGGGCCAACACCTCCTTAAGCTCCTTGGAGGGAGGCACTCTGCAGGGCTGCAGCAAGTCAGAGCTGCATCTGCTATAAGCACACATGGGGCAGACCACCAAACGGCAACCACCGAGTCCTGCAGGAGCTGTTGCCTTCAAACATTCACACTCCCATACAACCCCGTGAATTCCTCCCTGGCCTCCTGGTCTTGGCCAACAGCACACCCATGGGCTCGGGGTCCTGCACTGGAGGGTTCTCTCTCCCAAGGAGGCGATGCTCTCGCTGTCCTTCCCGGGGGTGCAGCTACCGCTCGCTGCCCCTCTCTCCCGTTCCCCATCTAGGCAGCCGTTGGGTCTCAGCAGCAATTACCCCGCGCCGGCCCTTCCCCTGCCTCGCGCTCTTCTCTCCGTGCCAGGGCTGGTGGAGCGGTGATGCTGGTGACTTGAGCCAGACCCCAGGAGAAGGGATGAGCTCTAGCATGGTCTTGCTGGAGCTGCAAGGGATGTACGGAGAGGTGTGGGTAGAAGGTGGCACAGGGTTTGCATACCCAGTGCACCTGAGCCGAGCACGTTGAAGACCTTGCCACCTGTAGAGATTTCTTTGGGCTTTTTTCTAACTAGCCTTCAAATCGCACAGTCAGCCAAGAATGAATATGGGACAGGGACTGGGGAAGATGGTTGGGCTCCATCCCCCCCACCTGCATCCCACTCCCCTGCTCCCTCTCAAATCCACCCTGCTCCTTTGCATCTCCGCCCTGCACCACCGCTAAGCAGCTTAACATCTTACCACAATCCATGCTGTGGAGCCATTAGTCAGTGCAAATGGGGATTTTAATTGCCCCTGTGATTTATTGAGCCTGGGCAGTGTAATTAAAATTCATTCTCAGACACAATCAACGAGCCGTGGAGAAGCACCATCTTCTTATCCGTGTGATTGAAGAGCCCGTTGCGGCTGGGAGGGCTCACACCCCATCTCTGCCTCCCGGGGGCCCCCCCCGCGCACTAACTGCCCTCCCAGGGGGGATGCTGCTGTGGCATCCCCGTCAGCCGCTGTACTGCGGGCTGGCCTCGGGGGCCAACAGGCTCCCCTACCTCCATCCTTTGGCCTGCTTCTCCCCGTTCAGAGCTACTGCTATCAAGGCACTCGGACCGTGGGTCCCAAAATCACACCATTTCACTCCCCTGGCCCTTACGTTTCCCAAGCACCGGTAAAGGCAGGCTGCAGGCTCGGGATTTCCAGCCTACCCTCACCTCACGGCAGCTTGGGAAGCTATCTGCCACAAGCCATTCGTCAGCCACGCGTGCTGGCTTGCAACCACTTGTTGACCGACAGCAGCCTTGGAGCAACCAGCTGCGATGTGGCAAGCTGCTTGGGCAAAGGCTTTGCAGCCCGGTGCGGCTTGAAACCGCTTGGTCCTCATCGCTGTGCCAGAGCAGGACCCCTCTGAGGGGCAAGACCCCCAGCATTAGCACCAGTGAGGTTGACCCCTGCCTTGCCCTGCTGTCACGTTGCCTGCTGTAGGGGCGTGGATTTGCCTCCGGCATATTCTTCCCATCTACGGTCTATAAGAGCAAAAGCAAACCAGAGCAGGGAAGCGCCAGGCTTTGTGCCAGGGTGGCACTTCCAGGATACCAGGGTTTGTGCCAGGACGGCACTTCCCTGCTCAAGCGGCTGCTGGGCTTGCGCCATCCCTCCAGCCGTGGCTGGCCGGGACCCCGAGCAGCGGTCGCGGCCATGGTTCCTCACTGCTGCTCCGCGCCGTGCTCACGGCAATTGCAGGCTGTGACGAGACTTCACGATTAACCACGGAGGAGCTGTGCTCTCCCCTTTCTTCCTCTCCTCCCATCACCGCTTATTTCTCCCTCCTCGTTGCTGTAAGGAGCTTCGTCTCTTGCCAAATCCCCCGTCTGTGTTGGGGGATTGGGGTGAGCCAGGCGTAAAATGAAAATAAATCACTAATTCCTCCTAATAATGCCTGATTTCCTGATTTGATATCCCACATTAATTCTAATTACTCACCCAGAGTCAGGGCATTAATCAACGCGTTAAAACTTCTCCTCGCTTAGCAACACTGATGTGCCAGGCATCTGGCACGGCCAGGGCGCCGGGGATTTGTCTGTCACACCAGCCCCATCTGCAGCAGTGCTGTGACGGGGGGACGGGGACGGGGCCCTTTCCCGGCTGGGCGCACGGTGGGCACGAGGGTCTCGCCGTGGCTTTGGGGAGCACGGGGAGGGTGGCAGGCGCCCAGCATCCTTCTTCCCTCCTTGCGAAAGCGAGGACCGCCTTCGCTCACACCGCACCGGCAGCGTCCTCGGTGCAAGAGTATCGCCAACGGCACGGCTCCGTGGCGTGATCCAGCCGCTGTGGCTTCCTCTGCTGAATGGAAATGCCCTGCTGAATAATTTCTCCTCCATAGAAGTACTGATAGATGACCCACACATCTCATGATCTGGTTTTTTTTTTTAAATATAAACTATGTGAAACACCCCTCCGTGGAGAGAGGTGAAGAGGGAATAAGGGGAAATCGCACCTGCCACGATCCCTGATCTGCTGCCGTCGTCGTCTTCCTGAGCAAACCCCTTCCAGGCAGGCAGGATGAATTGATTTCAATTCAAGTTGATCTAAATCTGTAAACAGGAAGCCTTTAAATAATCCACTCTAATCTTGTTTTGCATTTGAGCTACTTCACTGTTTTCCTAAAGCAAGCTGACTGGTGCTGGTCAGCAAAACCCAGTACTTGTTTTACGCCAGCTTCCATTGTAGTTAAACCAGCTTATTAGAGCTATTATGTAATTAACATTTATTCGGATTTTTTTTTCACTTTGTGTTGAAAGGCTTAATATTGCATTTATTCACTAGCTGATTTTTTTGTTAATTCATCAGTTGAATAAGCTTTAATTTGGATGGTAATTAACTGAAACATGTGCAAACTCAGAATCTACACTTGGTTTTATAAGCCTACCTTACCTGTCCTAGATACAGGACAAAAAAGATCTCTCAAAATACGTTTGTATTTAAAAGCCATACAATTTATTAAAGGCAGCATTAGAGGTAGTTAATGAATTTGGCTTGGTCTCTGGCTCTGGGGTCCTTGAGGATTTTCAGCAGTGTAGATTTCAACCTTGCAGATGTCACTGCTAGGACAAGGGTGGAAGATGAGCCTTTCTGCTTTTTGGGGTTTGCAGATTCTCAAATGTGACCACACTTATCCTTGAGCTAAAGACTGTCCTTTCGCTGCACTTAGAGCCCATTGCTGTTGTCAAATTCTGGTTTTGCGTGCCTCCTGAGTTGTTGGCTTAGCGTTAACTTTTGAGCAACAAACGCGCATTTTGTGAGTACTTACATTTACAGGGGGTTTATTAATCTACAGTAATTTTATGCCTCAACTTAGCGTTTCAAATCAAGAGAGTTAATTTTTAGGAGAAATACAGACCTAAAATACTCTCAATTAGCAGTAATATTTAAATACATCCTGCTCCTAGGGCTCAGGCAACAGCAGCCATCTGAGCTTGAGGAAGAAGCAGACTCCTCCCACGCTCAAACCTAAAACTGGGTTGTTGCTTGATGGCATCAAACCGCACTTGCTTCTGTCCCCTGGCCCGGGCTGTGACCTGGCAGTTGTCCTTCCAGCGGTGACAGCCACTGGCCTACTGACAAAGCCCTCTGAAATTTTCCTTTAAAGAGAAATCAAACATTTACGGTGAGAAGATAAACTGAAAACCGACATCTTCAGTGTGCACGGCTTTATCTGGGTAGAAATCATGGTGCTGCCCTCTCATTTCCCTCCTCTACAAGCTGCAGGTCGGTGGTTTACAGCTGGGGGTCAATGGATCCCGGGAGTGCTGTGGGCTATTTCTAAGCATAACTAAGAAAAGTGAGCCTCTCGTCGGCAGCCTTACAGTTACTCTACAGGAATTTGTGGCTCCATGGGAATATTTTTAGGAGGTATACAACTGGGAAAGCTTGCAAAGCTCAAACCAAGATGGATGCATTCACCCAGGAGAGTTTTACAGCCTCCGTATTCAAACTCCCCTCTATCCCCCAAGTAGCGCGCAGAATTAATTACACTTCAGCGATGCTAGCATTGCCCCATAGCAGCTGAACTGCTGTCATCCAGCCCAGCTGGACAAATTCGTACCCCAGAGCCCCTCACCATCTGTGGAAGGAGGGATCGCGCTCAGTCCCACCAGGCAAAGAGGAATTGGGGACTTTAGCTGTGCCCCCGCCCGGGCGACAGCACGCGAGCATTAACAGGGACTTCATTAACGTGTGCGGCCTCCCCCTGCCATCTCCAGGTCTCCGCATGCCACTAAATCATCTGATTTGGAACAAATTCACTGGGAAGAACTATAGCAAGTCAAGCAGAGGTCTTGGGCACAGGGAACAACGGCCCATAAAGCAAACATGCGGCAGTGCGCTCAGCTGTTGGGGATGCTGCTGGCACGTGTGCTCAGGAAGATTAATATGCACTGAGCAACGAGGAGTGGGGAGGGAAGCTCACAAGGTTCCTCTCATTAGCTCATCTTTCCAGCTGAATTAATGACTCACAAGTTTCGCCCAGCCCTTGCTGGGTCTGCTATTAAATGGCACCAGGATTAGCAGAGAGTTGAGTGCGTGCGTATGTGAGGGGGGGGGCTTAAAAGCCTCTTAGACCCTCTGTGGGGAGGATGAGAGAGAGATCCACTCCCAAGATGCTGGGATCAAGTGCAGAGAGGCAGAAGGGGAAGCGCTGTGCTCTGCCAGTGTCCTCCGCTGCTCCCTTCCCTCTCATGCGGGGATGGAGCAGGAGAGTCTGAGTGCCCCAAGCTGCAAGAGGAAATCACAGATGAATTAAAAATGAACGTGCTGTGGGCAAAAGAAAGGTTGCTGGGAGGAGAGTGTGCATGCAGGAGCAGGGAAGAAGTATGGGCCATATGGGAAATACGGGTAGTAACAGCTGACACGCTCCCTGCATGTACAGTGAGACTTTTGAGGGCCCGTTATCGGTGGCACCATACCTGCAGCCAGCTCCAAGGGAAGGCAAGGTCCCTGCTGAGGTGCCCCACCGGGACAGCAGCAACCCGGCTGAAGATCCTGGGTCCCACTGGTGCCGAGGGACATCCCAGAGGAGCAAATAGGGAGTAACCTGCATGGGCACAGAGCGTGCCTGGAGGGCTTCAGCAAGGCTCTGATTTCAAGGTGCTTTTACTGGGGCAGAGACTAAATCAAGGCAAAGCAGAACTGGGATGAAGCAGACTCCTACAGAAGGCTCTGGGATGTCTGGCGGGGCAGCAGCTCGGAGGCAAGCCAAGCAGGAGGGGGGATTACTTCTGCAAAGGGTACCGTCTGCCAAGGATGTTTTTTATACAAATGATCACAGGCCAAACCCCAAGGAGCTTGATGGGGATTAGGAATAATACATTGGCCTTGTAACCCAAGGCAGCATTTTCCCAGGCCCAGCTGCTTGGCAGGTACTCTCTGGGGCCAGCGCGGGTGTTCATCCAGATAACCTGGAGCATCCTCGTACCTGAACGGATTCCCTTGGCAGTCTTTGACGGAAAGCGTTCCAGGGCAGCAGCAGGGACTGGGACCTGGGAAGCGCTGGCAGAGGCGGCCCCCGAGCCAAGGGAGCTGGGGTCCCTGGAGGGTGGGCTGGGGTGGGAGGGCAGACCCCTGGGTCAGGAACCTGCAGCCTGGTGGGAAACCCTGCGGGTGGCTTCGCACGGCATTAGAAGTGCAGCAAGGTGCCCCCCACCCCCAGAGCTGGGAGGGGGGAAAAGCCAATACTTCGCCTGCACTGGTGGAAGGAAGAAATCAGCTCCTGCAACACCGACTTATTGGCCAAAGGGTCAAGTTGTCTCGTCGGTGGCTCGGCAAAGCCAGCCGGCTCCTTCAGCCCTGTCCTGCCAAGTCCTGCTGTCTGTTGGTGCAAAGGCCACCAGTGGGCTCCCCGGTGCGTCCCAGCCCCCTGCAGCCCCTCTGCCCCCTCTATTCACCTCCTGTTCACTATCACTCACCTCCAGCCACTCGGCCTTTGCTTTCCAGCACAGGGCAACTGCCCTTTGACCGCCTCCTCCCGTGGCTCAGAGAGGACCAGCCCTACGGAAAAGCCATGAGCAGATGTTCTCCCTTATTGTCCTCTCTGATATTTCTTTCCTGCCTCCTCTCCCCCACCTTCTCCTCCTCCTTTATTCTTTGACTCAAGAGCTGAAATGAAAACACCTCCTTCTCCAACAGCCCCCGACAACAGCAGGAGGGAAACCAGATCCGTTCTATTGATTTGCAAAAAAAGAAATACAGAGAAATGTCTTGATAGCATTGTATCAAAAAGCTGATGCTGTGCTGTGCTCAGATGTCTCAAGAGACTGGATCTCAGCTCCTCTGACTGTTTGAAGACTCGCTGAGTCTCCAGGGATCTCGACAGCTCCAAAGCTGCCACGGCAAAGTGAGAAAAATCAGACACATCCACTGCTGGCAAAGGCTTCCTCTGTAGAAATCAGAGGCGGCAGCACAGAAATGGTATATATTCAGTATGGCCAGGGAGCAAGAAGACTGTGAAGAGAAGCTACGGGAGCTAAACTTACACCGCTCAGGAACAGGGCTGGGAGAAGGCATGCCTCCTCTCTGCTGCCTGCAGGTATCATCCAAGTAACAACCCAGAGAAAGGAGGGAGGAGGCGACGTCAGCCTAGGCTGATCAAAGGACTCGGATAACTGAGCTGGGAGCAAGAGGGAAAGCCAGGACATCAGAAACCTTGACCACTGGAAGAAGGAGAGGGAGACGAGTTGCATGCCTCAGAGGCACAAAAGCAGGGATGCTGAAATACATTGTGATGGGTAAATCAGATGACTTGCTCCTCCTTTGCACCATTCATTAAGAGAAGTCCTACCAGGTGCACTATTTTCACCGTATATTTTCACATTGTATTTCCTGGCCCTTGAGAAGACAGTGATTCAGGGACATCCCTGGCCCACAGATATACCGCAGCCTCTGGACAACTTCACACAAGGGTGCAAAATCACCCTGCAAAAAACCCGGGGCAACAGGCCCTGTCCCACGTCCTATTTCTGGTGCCCTCTACACATTCTTCCTCTGTCCAAACTGTAATTGTTCATATTCAAAAGCTCTTGCTGAGATTTTCCTGCCAGAGAAGCAAGCCCTTTCCAATTTTCCAGGTTCCCCATGCTTCTGACCTCTCCTGGGCTTGGAGTCGAGCACAAAGAGGCATTAGATGTTTGACCAGAGCCTTGCTCCACACTCACCTTCATCATTCACATGTCCTGGCAGCACACCAAGAGCGCTGACCGGTGCGGGGCTGCTCTCTTGGAAAGAAGGAGCGCAGGCAACGGGAGCACAGGGATTTCTGGGGAAGAATTGACCATCCTGATAAAGGTTTTTCCTCTTTTCCTCCCTGCAGTGAGCCCAAGCACGCCAGGGACTAGGTGAACTCGGGATGACTGCTGGAGAACTCCTGCCTCCTGTGTTGCTAGTGTGCCATCCTCCTGCCCACATTTCTGTCACGCGTGTTCTCCAGCCCACTCATCTCACCTTATTCCCACCAGAGAAACATGAGGTCACCCCAAGGTAGACATCTCAGGAAGTCAAACGAGCTATGCTCCAAAACCGCCGGTTTCTTTACACTGTCTCTTCACGTTGGTGCAGATGTGAGGAAGCAGGACATCCCCGGTGTCTTCAGGAGGAAGATGATGGCACCTGTTTCCCACAGGCTGGGACAGGCATCCCAGGGCTGCTTATGGCATCAGAGACTTGCTCTCCTCAGTGCCTCACTAGGATCAAGGATGAGAGAAATGGGTTAACAGGCTGGATCGCCTCTCCTGGAGTGACTGCACTGTCTCCTGTCCACTGCCGCTCAGCATGGGAGAAAGCCTCCCTCTCTTAGTCCTAAATAACCCCAGCAGATAACTTGGGATCAAGGCACAAAGAGACGAAGAGAAAGAAGGTAAAGATGCGATGGAGCTGAGGTTCAGGGTGGGACGTGGGATCGCTCCTGCCTTGCCTCTGATCCCAGACAGGAGACCAGCGAGCGACCAAACGGCCACAGGCGACGTGGGATCCTCACTGTGGTCGCCAGCAAGGAATCAGCCAGTCGGGCAGGAGAAAGTCACGCTACAGCTCTCCAGATGTTTCCTAGCAGGTGGGCTGGGATGGGAAATCGGCTCATCAAAGCTCCCTGTTACCTCCCTGGAATAGTCTCTCCTTTCTGAAACGCACGTAGCAGCTGCAGAGGGGCGCAGAGGCAGCACAACTCCTTCCCCACCCGCCCGCGCTGTGCCATCAGGCTCCATCACCCGGCTCTGACTTGCACGGTGGACTCATGGACCACCTTGCACCCTGCCAAGGCTCAGAAGAGCAGAGACCTGATGGTTCTGCCGTCTTTGGGAAGGATTAACGCTCGAGGTTTTCCAAAGCGATGCTATAGTCATCTACCATCGCATACATGCTGTTACTGCGTTTACAGGCAAGAGTATCAGGTAATCAGCCACGTTCATTAGGAGCTCATTAGCTTTACGGAAGCTTCCTCCTCACCAGGGACTCGGTTGTGCCTCCTTACAGACATGTTACAGCGTTTGCTCTGGAAACGGCTCCAGCAAAATCAATAAGAGCATTCCCATGGCAAGATGCTTTGTGGAATGAGGAAAGGTGTTACCGTCTGGCCAGATGGAAGCACAATGCAGAGCTCTCAGCTGGCAGAAAAGCATCCCCTCGCATTCAAAAGCTCAGTCACCAACATCCTAAATTACTTGAATGACTAACTCGACTATTGCTACAAGGGCAATAACATTTCACAAATAACACATGGAGTTCTTTGCTCTTCTTCACTGTACCAGCTGCAAGGCTCACATTGCTGTTTTCTAAGAGATCCCATTATGTTTTCATAAGATTCCCTCAAAAGCTGCTGTAAGACCTCAGTTTTAAACAAAACACAATTCTCTCTAGTGCTTTGATCCTCCCATCGCTCAGCTCTTTCCAAAGGGCTCAGGATGTTTCTCCCTTTGAAGCCACAAGCTTTTAGCTTTCACGGGTACGCTGCAGCAGCTTCCCCTGGACCGGCATCCTTCTGCTGTGTCAGGGTCTCGGTTGCCCCCCTGGCTTCTGAAGCCTTAGAGCAGACCTGGCAGCCCTGTAATGACAGAGCTGAGCTGCAAGGGACGATGCTCCCTGTGACTCTGGGAGCCCTGGCTCTCTCTGAAAGCATCGCCCGGTCTCTTCTGCTCCTGCTGCAAAGGCTTTTTTGCCCAGAAAAGATCTAACGTTACACAAAAGGGAGCTGGGAGTAACCTGAATCCTTTGCTTAGCTTTGTAGGCACCAAATTTTGTATGGAGAGAGCTATACTGATGCTGAGAAAGGAAAATACGCTGGCTTATGCCGGGGTAAACCAGAGGGCACAACCATGGACGGCTCTTGGGGGAACCCCGCTGCAGGGACTTGCCCTGGCTGGCAGGAGCACAGGGAGAGAGGGAGGGAGGGAGCCGCTGTACGCCCCAGTAAGCCGAAATCAAATCCTTTCCATCCTGACATATTTGGGACAGGGTACAAGAGGCACATTTTGTGCGTGCTGGGAAATTCCCCACCTTTCTACTGGTGAGCATTGCAGAGGCTTAGCGTACGCCCCAGCATTAATGGCTCTCTCCCGTGGTCCCGCAGACCCCTTCCACGTCCACCCCACAAATCACAGCCCCTCCAGATGGCTGAGCATCCCACCATAGGCAAGCCAGGGGCGCAGAGCCGGGCCGGTGATGCCGAACGGGGACAGCCTCAGCCCAGGCATGACCAGGTCAGTCTGGGCTCAAGCTGGAAAGCCAAGCCAGCGGGTCAGGGTGCGTGGGCTGGCACAGGCACGGCTGCGGCGCAGCTCGGGCAGGGACCGAGGGCTGAGCTGCTTCCAGAGCAGCCCTCTGCCTCCCTCCTCTCCCCTGCGCCAGCCCCGCCGCGGGCACGGTGAGCGAGGCGGCAGGCTAAAGCCGGGGCACACAAGCGGCTACAAAGGCCTGGCCGTGACCAGCACGGATGCAAAGGAGCCAGCTGCCAACAAAAACCGCACAAGACACACCTTGTCAACATGCCTAGCCATATGCTCGCCCAGGATTAGCGAATGCGCTGCCAGACCCAGAGCACCATCATTTTGCTAGCAGAAAAAACACTCAATATTCTCTCTCGTGCAATTCGCTCGGCGCTACTTTATTAGCATGACGAGCCAAGCCGGGGCTGCCAGCTCTCAGCCGTCTGATGCTCTACGCTCGCGTCCAGGGATGAGGCGGGCTGCCCCCGCTAACCCTCCTGCAGGGCAGCGCCGCGGGGAAGAGCTTCACGGGGCGGCAGGTGGGAAAACCTTTCCCGGTCCCCGCCGATGGCTCCTGTTTCTCGCTTGCTGGACCAAGTCCCCTACCTCTGCCCATCCTCTCCCTGGCACGGGGCCGGGGCTGGCCTCGAGGCGGTGGCCGCGGCCCCGCGTCGCTGCCGGGACGCTGTCTGCACGGGATCCCCGCCAGCAAAGCCAAAGCCATCCCGGCTGTCGTTGCTGCTGTTGTTATTTCTCAGTCTCTCGATTTTTTTTTTTTTTTTTCCAGCGCTGACATCGCTTTCCCTGGTGTTGCCATAACAACTGGCGTTAAGAGCTTGTTGACATTGCCCTGTTGTACTAATTGCACAATTTCCTGTCGCTGTTACATGCCAGTTATTTCTTTCGAAGGGCTGAAATTGCTTTCGGCCACCTCGTCTGCTCCCTTGCTGCCTCCTTGGGCCTAGTTAGGGAGCCTGAGCAGGGAGCAAATGATCCTGAAATGCCCCGGGGAAGTGTCATTTAACCCCGTCCAGAGCAGCCAGCCACTCTGTAGCTGAAACACAGGTAATTTCCGATATTTTGCCTACACTGGTGCTTTCACCATTGCGCTGGCTGGGGCGCGGCAGCAGCAGCAGGAAAATTTAGGGATGGGCGGCTGCCACATGCGAGGTCCAGGACAGAGCTCAGGTAATGTGCCATGGCCACCCCCTTCTCCCACCAGCGCCACTGGCCCAGCCCACGAAACCCATTTTGGGGCTGGGGGAAGCAGCGTGGAAGGGATGCGCTTTCCCCAATGCCAGGGGCAGCCGCCCCACGCTGCCCTGTGCCCCTTCCCCCGGGGGTCTGGCACACCAGCAAAGAGCTGGAGGGGTCCCAGAAGTCCCCATCCACCAGAAAGGGCTCCTCTCTCCTGAATGGGGGTCCCTGTGGTCCTGGCTGGTCCCTGGGGCACTGTGGCATGAGGCTGATGGGCTGCCTGTGAGCTCAGGGGTTTTGCTCCGCGCTTTGACGGAGAGGAAATGATTAGGAGGATCGATGGCATCGATCCAGCCCGGTTTTCAAAGGATGCTCAGGTCACCTTGAGATGCTCGTTATCTTAGCCCATGGCAGCCCAACCTCTCTCCAGCCAGAGCTCCTCACGGTTGCTCTCCAGTCTCACCTGGACCCCTACTTTCCTTGTCCCCAGTGGGTGCTGCAGGATGCCTGGAAACACCTTGTGATCCCAGTCCGGGGTCTCTCACGGCACTTCATGGCTTGCAGCAGACAGCAAGAGGTCAGCCCCTCTCCGACCACTGTGGGTAGACGGGAGAAAGCAGCTCAGTCTGAGCACCCTGAAAGTTGGCTGGGAAAAGTGGGGAGCCTCCTTCCCAGCCCTGTATCCCTATCAGTCTGTGCTGGGTTTGGCTGGGACAGAGTTAATTTCCTTCACAGTAGCTGGTATGGGGCCATGTTTTGGATTTGTGATCAAACCAGTGTTGACAACACAGGGATGTTTTAGTTACTGCTGAGCAGTGCTTACACAGAGCCAAGGCCTTTTCTGCTT
>JANHGO010000042.1:56356732-56377186 GCA_024606505.1 Aquila spilogaster | reverse complement strand
TTTGGCAGGGGGGTTGGACTAGATGATCTCTGGAGGTCCCTTCCAACCCCTACAATTCTGTGATTCTGTGAAATAAAGACCTTATGTACCCGTTCCCCTCCCCACCTCTTAGGCAGCTCCTCTCCCCAGTGCGGTCTCTTCAGGTTCCCAGGGCTGGCAGCTGGCTGGGATGCAGGCCCCGGGCACCAAGGAGCTGCAGACAGCGGTGCCAGCAATAACAGCGGCCCTGCTGTCTCCTGTCAGCATCCCTCACGTGCCAATCTTACATGCAGACATAAAGTTCTCATTGTGTGGAGGTAAATAAAACCTTCCCGGTACGACCTGAGTGAAGTAGGCGCGGTGACATCCGCACACAGCTCATTAAGGCAGCACAGGGAAGTGCTGGCTGCTTTATTGCTCTTCCTGCCGTGCCGACGTGTCAGTCTAAGCATAAAACCACCGCTGCTGGTGCTGTTAACTGCTGCGTGACTGGCGTGTGGGCGGTGCTGAGCTCTGCACCCGCTGCTGCGACGCCAAGTGTGCGGGAACGCACCACTTCCTTCCGAGGGGCGGGTGTAGGCTGAAGGGACTGTCCCACCGCCCCGGGTCATTGCAGCGGGCATCAAGCTCCCATCTGCCCGCAGCCACCTGCCAACGCGTCCCGCCTTCTCTAAACAGTGCTTTGTAACAAAGGAGCCTGTTCAATACCAAACCCTCCATTGTGCTGCAAACTCATAGTGCTGAGCAATCAAGCTGCTGAATTTAATGCACGTGGCAATGGGAGGCAGCCCTGAGCTCAGTGTCTAACATTGCTCAGTACAATACCGACCCCTCAATTCAGCGGGCACTGCTGCAGGACCTCTGGCCGGCTGTCCTGGGGCCGCCACCCGCAGAAAGCACGATTCCAAGCGATTTTCAAGGCGAGGTTAACTGCCCTCCCAGCAGCTCTGCTCTCTTACACATACATGTGGCTTCAGTGCTGCACATATCTTGAATTCAAAAGATACCTTTCCTAGCAGTGATGTAGCGAGTTTGACAGCACTGGAGCCAGATAGAGATCTTTTTTCCTCTGTGTCTTGCTCGCACTGTTCAAGCTGTCTTCTCCAAACTAAGCACAGAAATTAGAAATGGAAAAAAGAAGCCCCAGCCCTCAGTCACATCCTGTCTGTTCCTTCAGCACGGGGAAGATTGCTTCATCCTGCGCAAGTTCGAAATATCCCAATCAATAAAGTGTTCATTGCTTCTCTCAGGAGATGATTCTCCAGACTTATAGTACATGTATGGCACGTCCGCATGGGAAAATTGACCAGAAGAGCTATCTCAGCTCTGACAATATAACTCCCCGATGCTGACAGTGTTTTCCAAAATAAAAGTGATTTATTGTCCAATAATCACGCGGTTCTGTGATAGCTGCGCTGGTCAATCTCTGCAGGCAGATCTCATCTGCAGCATGGCAATGCTTTTGACAAGTGCTTTGAATAGAGGCTTGCCTGGGTGGGAAGCTGTCTGGCAGCGTTACTGTGCCGGAGCCCTGCCTGCCTGTGCTTCCGGGCAGATGGCAGAGGAAGGTGCTAATTAATTGGTTACGAGAGCTGGGGCCGTTATGGCAGCGGAGGCCAGGCTCCCAAACAGAACACATCCGCCTTACTTAAAACTGTGCCCAGGGGGGCGAAATTCAGTGGGACTCTGACGGCTGGATATCTCCCTCCGTGTAACACGTGCTTCCCATGCCTGCAGCTGCCTGCCTGCTTCAAGATCTCGCCCTCTGGCTCGCGTTACAGTTTGCTGAGGTTTCCACAAGCTGGCACTTACGGGAGGCTGAAGTTACATTTAAACCTGGGTTTTGAGAAGTTAAATATATTTAACTTCCTTATAGAGTACATTTATTATGCTATAGCAGCAGCAATTCACTTCCTTATGTGCACCGGACAGCTCTATCTTCATGCCCTGCTATATACTATGTTACAAGACAGGTGTTACTGCCCCAGAAACTCTCCCCTTCCTCCATCAGTTACATGACCTACTTTAAAGGAAGCAGCTCAGCTGATAACCCGCAGCCCGGCCAATGAGATGGCAACGGGTTGTGGGATGAGGCAGTAAGAGCTGAATTTTGGGACTCTGCCCGCAGCCAAGTGGCACGGGTGACACTAGAGGGCAGCGCTGGCACACGGTTGGAGCCTTCCCAGGCTGGAGCAGAAGTGCTTCTGAATGGCAGCGTTAATTGCTATTAAAAACACACATTGATAACTCTCTCACCTGCTTCAAACCCTGGGAAATGAGATTCCTCACTCATCCCTTCCAGCCCTCGTGGCAGCTGGGGTTGCCTTATAGCCCTATAAAGGCTGGTGGTACCTGCTGTCTTCATGGGATTTTGTTTATAGGGACATCTAATGGGCTTCTTGGTGGCATCCCCTGAGCCTCATTGTTTTGGTTTTGTTTCTCCTGCTGGACGCTTTCTCCATACAATCGTGTTAGTTGTCACCAAAAGTCACCAGGGCTGGGAGATGAGCAGCCCTAAAACCCCAAATCGCAGAGGCAGTGGTTTGTATGCATCTTCGGTTACATTTGTGTAGGTCTTACAGATATTATTTCTATAGTTTAACCTTTATTTTCGGAAGGTGGGGACGAGCTGTATAGATGTAGATCTTAAAATAGCCAGCTTTTCCCTGATGGACTGCTGCAGTATTGCAACTCATCATGTACCGAATGCTTTGATGGAGCATTTAAAAATATCCCATGCCTTGGGACTGAGAAGCAACCCTGTTCTGTTGGGGGCCTCTTACCGCTGTGTCACGGCAGAGTGGAGAAGAGCAGAGGGCCAGGAGCAGTGCCTGTCTGCAGGGCTCATCCCTGTCATGTCCCTGTCAGTGGCTCTGCCCTCTGAGCACTTCTGAGTCCTCAGACCTGCTGGAGACCGGTGTGCTCTGGGAATTGACCAAATTTGTGTGCCTGTGTCCACCTGCCAGGGAGAATTGATAGATATCTCTGCCTCCTGACTCCCAGCTGGGCATGCTAATTTATAGATTGGATCTGTCGCTCCTGATAAACGATATCTTACTTCCCTAATGCCGCCTTCAAATTGAGTTTTTATGGCTAGGTCAGATAGGGAAACCGAAGGGTGACTCTGCTTTCTCTTTGCTTTGGCTTATCCTCTGTTTTTGGGATGAGGTTGGCTTTCCAGGCAGAGCTTGGAGCTGTGTGATACCAGCCCTGGCGGCTGCCAGAGCCCCAGCTTGCCCAGGGCGCAGGGCCACACCAGGAGCTTCCAGCTTTCCTCCTGCCACACCTGAAGCCAGCAGCCCCCCTGGCTCTTCATGGAAGAGCAGCAACTCCCTTTCCTTGCCTGTGCCAGGTCAGCTCTGTTGAGCATTAATCCCTCCCGGGGATGCACCTGAATCAGCACAAACACAGCCTCACCGAACATCCTTCTCCAGCGGCAGAGAGGAGCGTTTTCTGGAGCACCGCCAGCGGCTCAGACCTGTGCGTATGTGAGCAGCTTTGTTCTCCCTCCAGGGAGCTGCCTAACAAAGTTAAGAGCTGGCCAAACACCCAGGATTAAGCATATCATTTCTGAGTCCTCTGGAGGTTAGGGTAGTTAAAGGCACACTCATGCAGACCTGTTTAGCTTGTAGTCATTGAGCCCTGGCTCTTTTCTTGTTCCCCAAGACAGGAACTTGCTGAAGCCACTTTTTATGCATGCTGAGTTGCACCACAATAGCCCAAATCAGACCAGTGAATACCTTCCAAAGACGATGAACTCTAACTCTGAAACCCAACAAAATATAGCCCAGACCATCACCCAGCCCTTTCCCAACTTGCAGAAATCACAGCAGCCAGAATTTCCCCACGCAGCCAACATGGCTGATTGAGATAGCAAACCCTGCGGCACATCAGAAACTGAAAATGATGGAGCTGGGAACAATAAACCGAATTTGAGCATCTCATTCTTCTAAGTAAAGAAACGTAGAGGAGAAAGCTGCGATGCGATCCAGATTTGATTCAGTCCAAGCTTCCCGTTTTCAAGGTTTGTTTTTCCCCACAGCCTCTGCAGACTCTCCCGTCCGCTGCAGTGCAAGCTGCAGAACAAACCTTGTTGCTGAATTTAGGTCAAGCTTGCCAGGGAACACATGGGGCCTTGGCTGTTATGGTTAGCATGGGGACCACGCTGCCAATGCTAGTGGGGGTACTTTGGAGGCGGTGGATGGAGCTGGGCAAGGAGCCCACACTGCTCAGCACTCTGCCCCAGCACGAGCTGAGGGACAGCGGACAGTCCTGCAGCTGCTGAACACCCTTCCTGATCTCTGACCAAAGAAAATCTCCCCTGAACCTAAGAAATGGCTGTGATCTTGTTGTGGCTGTTGACACTGCAGGCTATGGGCAGCGAGCGGGCTACTGGCTGTGCCTTGGTGCATGGAGCAGGCTGCATCCTGCCGACATCCCACTGCAGGCTCTGGGTCTTGTCCCCGGCTCATGCCCTGCCTGGGACACAGGGAAGGCACCACCTGAGATACCCAGCATCGTCACCCCGGTGCACCCATGGGACTGTTCTGTGCTGCTGCCTCATATCTAGAGAAACAACCCGCCACGTGCCCCAAGCACTTGCAGTGCTTCAGCCTGCGCTCCTTTGGTCATGCAGTGTTCTGCATGCACTTCACCCAGCCCCCCGAATGCACTCTGCCTTTCTGCTTGTCCTTTCCAATTCATCTCCTGGCAATTACGCTGTGCGAGGCCAAGCTCTGCTGCAACACTGCAACATGAGGGCAGTGGTCGTGGCCAAAAGCATGCACTCCAGTGCGCAGACTGAAGGCTGTGGTGTGCTGGGCACAGACCCAGCAAACAAGAAGAGCATTTAGGGGAGGAAGGTGGCACCCCGCAGCCCCTGAACCACTCAGTGCTTTGACTGCCCTGCAGGGCTGGGTCCCGTCCCCTGCCGGGGGGTCCCAGGCCCCTTGATCACCTCCCAGGCACCCACAGAGGTGCCCCTTCTATGAAAACCTTCTCTATTTAAAAAAATTATTCTTTTATCCCGGCCTTTGAAGATGGTTGTTGCCATGGAAACATGCGTTAAAGCATGCCTTTTCCCTTCCCTTCATCTCCAGAGCTGCCGTTGCCATAACAGCCACATCCCGCCCCTCCCTGCTCCCCCCCAGCAGGGTGCAGCCGGGCCAGCCCCCGGCCCAGCCTGTCCCCCCTGGCACCGAGTTGTCTCCAAGCCCCTGCTGGAGGTGACACTGCCCTGTACACATACAGCAGGGCATGGCGCAGAGGGGACACAGGGTTGCACGGTGCCTGCCCAGTGGCTGCGGCAGAGCCAGGACTTAACTGGGAGCACATTGCTGGCTGTAGTTGTCTCAATTAACGTGGCCCTGCTTGCTTTAGCAATTACCTGCCCGTGGCTCTCGGCCCACTTTCAGATAGAGATCTCCTGCCAGGAGTTGCAGCTGGTGAGCACAAGCTGGGAGCAGGCACAGAGGGCACCTTCAGCTGCCCTGCTCACATCCTAAATAGGCACCTCTCTGCCAGAGGGAGCACCCCACACCCTGCAAAGGCAGCAGCCTTAGCAGGAGAGAGGGTGAGGTGCTGGCAGAGGCTGCCCAGAGAGCTGTGGGTGCCCTATCCCCAGAGGTGTTCAAGGCCAGGCTGGATGGGGCCCTAGGCAGCCTCATCTGGTGGGTGGCAGCTGCTCATGGCATGGGGTTGGAGCTGGGTGATCTTTGAGGTCCCTTCCAACCTAAGCCATTCTATGATCCCATAATAATTATGAAATCCACCCTCAGTGAGGCCCCAAAGGGTTAGGAGACAAGCTACCATCTTCCTCACTTCCTTCCCCACCATATTCGGGCCATGAGGCCAAGTGTGGGTGAGCTGTGTGCTCTGGATCCCAACCACCTCCTCACCTGCTGAAGTGCTGGAGTGGCCCTCCATCAGCTGGAGGATGGATGCAAGGCAAAGCCATAGAGACAAACATTATTCCAGGGGAGAGAGAAAAATTGCCAGCGCTCTCCAGAGGGCAGCAGCAGTGGAGATTTAAATGGTCACAATGCAGTTTCCTCAAGATGCAGTTGGAAACTGCTGCTGGGCTTTGCTTCTAAACTAATTAGCACTCTTTACCTGGCATTAGTGCCGGCCCCACACTCTAGCAAGGCCTTGCCATGCTTAACTCAATTGGAATAGTTTCCCCTGTGGAGGTGCATGCGCTTGGGCACGTGTGCGCACACACCAAGGCAAACAAAACACCTCTTCTGCTGTAAAAATCAGAGCTCATGACTGCATTATAAGCCTTGTGATTTATCTACCACTCATCACAGCCAGGAAACTTCACACAAAAAACCTTACCTCCCTGCCCTTCCTTCTAGCTGCTGCCCAGAACTGAGTGGCTGGGGCGAAGAGGGAACAAGGATGGGGCAGCAGCATGTGCCATGCCCGTGCTGCTGCAGAGCACATGGACTGCTTCTGTCAGCCCCATGCTGGCACCAGATTGATGTCCTTCTTGTTCCTGATAAGGATCCGAAGTCTCCTCCGGGTCCCGGCAGCGATTCTTTTATCCTCCCTGATTGTGGCGTCCACGCTCCCGGCATCCCTGGGGACGCATCAATCGCGGAGCTGCAGGCGCCGCGCCGCTATCGGCAGCGATGATAGAAAAGCTACAGGAGCAGCTGTCATTTCTCCCTGTTTGCGTTTTGTTCTCGGGCTATCAGCAGGATGTTCCCGCCAGACACCCATCAATCTGCTGCAGCGGGGCTGCCTCAGTCTGTGAGGTGGAAGGTACCAGTGCCGGAGCTGCCCGCTGCCCCTGCGGCACCTCCACCCATGGCCACCTACCCATGGCCCCAAGGGAGCTGCTGCCGGTCCTGGCTCCCCACAGAAAGGCCCAGGTAGGAAGCGAGGTCTGACTTGCCACATGCTTTGCCAAATTCTTTGCCAATTCCTGTGTCTTCTGGGAGTCCATAAAAAGCCCTCTGCCCCTACCTCTTTCTTATCACCAGCACCACTACTTTGGACCAAGTCTGTGTACCACTGAAGCCAATGAGATGACTTGGGTACCGATGAGATAATCTCTCAACTGCACTTTGGAAAGAAACCCGAGACACGTGGGTGAGACCACTGACCTGCTCCTGTACTTGGGCTAGTACTTGGGGAGAGCACGATGTGAACCCTGCCAACCTGCTTAGCTGCTCAGCACTCAGCTGAACCCCTCGGTGGTGTGTAAAAGCAAGATAACAGCAGGCCTGTGTCCTATTTAGTTCCACTCCATCCACCACCGAGCCCGCAGGCTGCGCCTTGCCTCATTGCCCGCAGCCCTAGGGCAAGGTGACCCAGCTGCTCCTACCCTGCTGCTCCGGAATGCAGTACCCACTGCTGGCTGGGAGGACACGGCCACCCCATTTGGTGCAAGACTCCCCTCTGGGCTCCATGCTACCAAAGCCGAGAGCTGCTCAATGCCACATCAGAGAGCATTTTGCAGACACTCATGCAGGAGCGATGAAGCTGCTGTGGTGAACTGATTCCTAAGGTTGCGTCCCTGGAGCCCAGGTGCATGCTCAGCCACCTGCCACGCATACCTCTTCCAGCCAAATTTGTGTTAAAAGGTGCTAACTAAACAAATACCTCTCCATTCTGATGAGAATCTACATGCAAACCTGCGGTGCTTTGCAGCAGGATGCATTTTAGCACTCAGTTCTGCTTGTGCCTCCTTGAATGTGCTGGCTGTGTGGCCAATGGGATGTAGTGGGGGCTGGGATATCCCCAGGCCTCTAGCACTTGCCACCCTCGCCCCCAGCCAGCAGTACCCGGTGACACCCCAGTTTTACATGATACAGCTTGACCATGTCACCCAGCTCTGCATTCAAGGGTGGTGAGGCACTGGAACAGGTTGCCCAGAGCTGAGGTGGGTGTCCCATCCCTGGAGACACTCAAGGTCAGGCTGGATGGGGCTCTGAGCACCCTGATGTAGTTGCAGGTGTCCCTGTTCATTGCAGGGGAGTTGGACTAAATGGCCTTTAAGGGTCCCTTCCAACTAAAATGATTCTATGAGCCTATGATCTCTGTGTTACTTGCTTTACTCTCTTCTCTGGTGGATGGGCAGAAAGAAGAGTGATATATATATATATACATCCATCCTGTTTACAGACTCAAAATAATTAGAAACAGAAAGGTTGCTTACCTTCCTCAGTGTAGATAACTTCTTGAGAGACAGCCTGTGTGCACATTGCACACTGCTCTTGCAGCTCCCCCCCACCACTGTCTGGGATGCGCTCTGCACGTGGGATACATCAAAGGCAGCATAACGTACCATGGAGATGCTATAGGGGGTACTAAGAACCATACCAATGACATTTTAAGCTTGGGAAGAAAGAAAGATTGGGAAAAACTGTTCCAAACCCCTGCCTGAGAAGATGAATTGGCAGATGGATCTGGTTGTGGTTTGGGGTTGCTCCTTGGGGCACTGCCACCTGAGGTTCCTCCCTCTTCTCCCCATTGGAACCTTTCTCCTGACTTTTCTTGCATGCCTCCACCTTGGGCTCGCTCCTTCCAACTAAGCCACCGCTGTCAGGCTGCCGGGGTGCCATGGGTCATACCTGCACCATTCCCCTCCACTGCTGCTGTCACCTGTCGCAGGGACGCAGATGGACCTCCAGAAGCCCTGGCATGCTCCTTCTGCCATTAATCCCACAGAAGGGGGCTCAGCACCACACTCTCTGCTTCCCCCCTTCCCATCACTGCTCCCCGCTGTAAGTAAGGAGCTTTGTCTCCTGCCAAATCCCCTGTCTGTGTTGGAGAATTGGGGTGAGCCAGGCGTAAAATGAAAATAAATCACTAATTCCTCCTAATAATGCCTGATTTCCTGATTTGATATCCCACATTAATTCTAATTACTCACCCGGAGTCAGGGCATTAATCAAGGCGTTAGAACTTCCCCCTGCTTAGCAACGCGCAGCCGCCGGCAGCTGGCAGCCCGGCACGGCTCTGCCCATCACCGTGCTGTGCCATGGGGGGTCTTGGGGCGCCCCTGCCCCGGGCATCCCCCTGCCCCGTGCCCTGTGCAGCTCCAGCATGGGTCTGCCCGCTTCTGCCAAAGGTAAACCCACTCCTTCCAGCTACGGTGCAATTAATGCTGCTTCTGATGATTCTCTTTTTTCACTTAGCGTTGAAAGGATTAATAGTGCATTTATTCACAAGCTGATTAATTTTTTCTTAATTTTTTTTTTTAGAAGCTCATCAGTTGAATAAGCTTTAATTTGGATGGTGATTAACGGAAACACGTATGAACTCAGGATCCGCGCTGCGTTCCATTGGCCTGCCTCACCTGTCCTAGATACAGGACAAAAGGCTCTCTCCCAAGCGCTGCTCTCCGAAAGCCACACTGTTCATTAAGGGCAGCGTTAGGAGCAGCGGATGAGTTGGGCTCGCTGTCTGGCTCTGCATCCTGGAGGACTTTGAGAACAACAGACCTCAGTCTTTCAGATGTCACCGCTAGGACGAGAGCGGCAATGAGCCTTTCTGTGCTTTGGGTTCGCAGCTTCTCACATTTGACCGAGCTCATCCCTGACAGCATTTTCTCTGCACTTAGAGAGCCCATTACTGCTGCCAAAATCTGTTTTGTATTTCATTTCAGGTCTCAGATGCCTCCTGAGCTGCTAGCCTAGCATTAACTTCTGAGCAACGAGCGTGCATTGTGTGAGCACCGATACACGCATGGCTTTAATACCCTACAGTAAATGCATGCCTTGACTTGGTGTTTTGAATCAAAGGAGTTAATTTCTAAGAGAAATAGAGCCCTAAAGCACGTTCACATGGCAGCATTATTTAGTTACATCCTGTTTCTGGGGCTCAGGCACCAGCAGCCATCTGAGCTCAAGGAAAAGCAGAGCCCTCTCACGCTCAGCCCCAAAGGGGGCTGGGGTCTGATGGCACCAAACCGCACTCCCTTCTGTGCCCAGAGGTCAGCCCTCCCTGGCACCAAGCGCTCCAAAGTGCTCCTGTAAAGAGACATCAATCATGTTGGCAAGAAGGCAAATGGAAAGTCATGCTGTTGGTAACATGCACGAGGAGCGCACCGTGTGCTGAGCCGGATGGGGACGGGGTGGCTGCTGCTCCGCACCTTTGGTGTGCAGTGCATCCATGTGGGAATAGCTGCCTTGCCCTCCCGTTCCTCTCCTCTCCAATCTGCAGGTCAGCGGTTTACAGCCTGAGGTCAATGCATCCTGAGGGTGCGGTGAGCTATTTCTCAGCCTAACTAAGAAAAGCGAGCCTCTTGTCAGCAGCCTTACAGCCAGCGTGCGGGAATTTGTGGCTCCATGGGAGTAATTTTAGGAGGTATGCAACTGGGACTGCTTACAAAGCTCGAGATGAGATGGATGTGCTCACCCAGGAGGGTTTTACAGCCTCCGCACTCAAACTCCCCTTTATTCCCTGGCCGCTGTGCAGAATTAATTACATTTCTGCATGCTAGCATGGACCTATCGCAGCAGAACTGCCATCAAACCAACCAACCCCCAACCCAGAGCCCCTCACCAGGAGGAGAGACCCCACACTGTGCCACTAGGTGCCAGGGGGAGCCAGGATCAGCTGTGCCTGCAGCGAGTACCTCGTCCTCCCTGCTCCCTGCAGCAGCACGAGCAGGGACTCCATCACCGTGCATAGCCTCCCCGTCCCATCCCAGGTTTCTGCGTGCCACTAAATCATCAGGTTTGGAACAAATTCGCTGGGAAGAACTATAGCGAGTCAAGCAGAGGTCTGGGACACAGGAACAATGGCCCATAAAGCAAACACGCAGCAGTGCGCTCAGCTGCCGGGGATGCTGCTGGCACATGCGGTGGGGAAGATTAATATGCACCAAGCGAGCAGGAGCTGGGAGGGAAGCTCACAAGGTGCCTCTCATTAGCTCATCCTTCCAGCGGAATTAACGACTGCCAGGTTTCGCCCAGCCCTCTGCTATGGGTTAGTGGGAACGGAGTGCTGCATGTGATGGGGGCTTCGGTTCCCTTGGGACCCTCTGCAGGGAGGGTCAGCTCCTGAGTTCTGGGACCGGGCATGCCTGAGTGCCACAGGGCTGTGCTGCCAAAAGAGCCGATACCTCAGGGCTCCCCAGAGGCAGGCAGCTCCACCTGCCCCATCTGGTGCCAGGGCTGGGTGCTCAGCATCCCACAGCCCATCACCTGCTGCTGTTCCCTCCATGGGCGAGCCACTGCATTTCTGGACCCTTCTCTCTGCTATTTCCCTCCTGCCACCTCTCCCCCCCACCTCCTCCTCCTCCTCTACTCGTCAACTCAAGAGCCAAAATGAAAACACCTTCCCCAACAGCCCCCGACAACAGCAGGAGGGAAGGAGCTCCATTCTCCTGATTTGCAAAGGAAGAAATACAGAGAAACATCTTGATAGCATCGTCGCAAAAAAGCGGATGCCGTGCTGCGCTCAGGCGTCTCAGGAGACCAGGGCTCTGCTCCTCTGACTGTTTGAAGCTGCTCAGTCTCTGGGGATCTCAACAGCTCCAAAGCTGCCACAGAGCGAGAGAAATCAGACACATTCTCTGCTGGGGAAGGCTTTCCTGCAGCAATCAAAGGACGCTGCACAGCAGCGGTGTGCGCTGGGTATGGCCAAGGCGTGGGGAGACGGAGCGCACGGGAATTGCTGGGGAAGAATTCACCTCCATGGGGAATGGTTTTCCTCCCTTCTCTGCCAGGGACTAGGGACACTGGTGCGGATCTCCTAGCCTCTGTGCTGCTTGTGGGCCACCCTCCTGCCACATATGTCACAAGCCCTGAAGCCTGTGGCACCTTTGGCAAGAGCCAATGCTAGAGATGCACCAGAGGGATGCTATAGCCTGGCACCGGTGCACACACTGTACTGCATTTATGGGTGAGAGTGTCAGGTAGTCGCCCACGCTCATCGGGAACCTGCTGGCTTTAAGGGTGCTTCCCCCTCCCTGTGAACTCAGTTGTGCTCCCTTACAGACACATTACAGCTTCTGCTCTGCTAAAAGCTCCGGCAAACCCACTGTGTGCATTCCCATGGCAAGAAATGTGTGGGGGGCAAAGCTGAGCACAGAGCCGTGCAGAGACGCACCCCTCGCATTCAAACCGCATGTCCTACATGACCTGAACGACTCATTCAGCTATCACTACACAGGCAACAATGCTCCATGAACAATGCACAGAGGTCTCTGCTCTTCCTCATCGTGCCAGCTGCAGGCTCACAGCACTGTTTTCTGAGAGATCCCATTACACTTCCTTAAGATTTGCTCAAAAGCTGCCGTAAGACCTCAATTTTAAGCAAAACACAGTTCTCCACGGCGCTTTGATCCTCCCATCACTCGGCTCTTTCTACAGGACTCAGGATGTCTCTCCCTTTGAAGCCACCGGCATTCAGCTCTCACCGATATGCGGCAGCGCCTGGAGCCCTGCACAGACCTGAGTGCCCCGTGATGGCAGAGCCGGCTGCTGGGACCGGATTTCCATCACCTCGCTGGCGGAACGGTCTGTCGGCACCTCTCTGCCCCGCTCACGGCGCCCCAGCCCTTGCCCACCCGGTGCCGGGGCTGTGGGATGGCAGAGCCGAGCCCCCGCCGTGCTGCCCGCTGCCGCCGCTATTTTCCAGCCTCTCCGTTTTTCCAGCCCCGATATCACTTTTCCTGGTGTTGCCATAACAACTGGCGTTAAGAGCTTGTTGACATTGCCCCGTTGCACTAATTGCACAATTTCCCGTCACTGTTCTACGCCAGTTACTTCCTTCCGAGGGCTGAAATCGCCTTCGGCCACCTCTCCTGCTCCCTGCCCGCCGCCCTGGGACCAGTTAGGGAGCCGTAG
The DNA here is from genome assembly GCA_024606505.1 of Aquila spilogaster. Taxonomy (NCBI): domain Eukaryota; kingdom Metazoa; phylum Chordata; class Aves; order Accipitriformes; family Accipitridae; genus Aquila; species Aquila spilogaster. Next base: position 56,364,401 of record JANHGO010000042.1, on the reverse strand, counting down.
TGAGGGAGCAAACGATCCCAAAATGCCCTGGGGAGGTCATTTAGCCCGCTCAGTGCAGCTGAGACCACGCGGCTCCAGCACGAGGAGCTCGAGATGGTTTGCTTGCATCGGCGTTCCCGCTGCCATGCGGAGCTGGCAACAGGAAGATGCAGGGATGGGTGTGCAAGGCTGGGACTGAGCTCGTGGCCAGCCCTGCGTGCCCCCATCCTCTGGGAGCCGCTCCTGTCCCCCTGGGTCACAGAGGCACGAGGCCAAACTCAGAGGTTTTGCTCCTTGTTCTGATGGGAAGGAAGCGATAAGGAGGATCGATCTCATCGACCCAGCAGAGTTCTCAGCCATGCTGGGGTCACCTTGAGACCCAACCCCTGGCTCTCTGTTTCCAGCCACATTTCCAGGTGGGTACCACAGGCAGCAGTGCCCCAGTGTGGGACCTCCTTCAGCCCTCTGGCCCCGGGGTGAGGGGCGCACAGGGAGCTCCCCACCGCTGCCCATCCCTCCTCCACCCACAGCATGGCTGCCCTGTTGTGCTCCTCAGCAATTTATCACCAAGACACTTACTTTATAAATATTAAATGAAGGGCTCCATAAATTTTTAACACAGAAATAAAACTGCATTTGCTGAAGGAAAAGAAAAAAACACACAAAGAAACCAACCACGCTCCTCACCCCTTCCTGTTGCCTTCCCCCCTTCCCCCGGCCTTCCACTGGGATAAGACAGCATTGCACTCTGTCCCAGGGCTGCAAACACAAGGCTGGTGCCCAGCAGGGGAACAGCACTGGCTGCTGGTCAGTGCAACCATAAAGACACCATGTCCTGAGCCCCACCCCACAAGGCAGTACTGATACACTGCCTGCGTCCATCTCTCTTCTTCAGTACTTGCTTGCCACGTCTCGGGTCCAAAGGACCTCATGGGGTCATCCATTGGGTCATCTATTGAAGCCAAGCGTGCTGCTGCCCCACTGCTCCCCTCGCTGCGTCCCATCCCCATCCCTGTGGCCATGGAGGAGGCTGAGGACGGTGTGGTCGCCCAGCACCAGGGATCTGGGGCCGGCCCCAGGAGCTGCAGAACCGCGCATCCCTCGCTGCCAGCCCTCTGCAGCCACAAGCATGGATGAATCATTAGGACAAGTGCTACTACAGCCTGAGCGCAAATGAGGGAAGATTGGGCCTTTGGCAGATAACAGCTCTTCGCTCAAGTGTGCCGCTCTCCCGCACTCACTGCTCAAGAAGCCGCGCTGCCGCTCCCTGGGGCCAGCACGCGGCCCTGCAGCCTCCGAATTGCCTGCAAGAGTTCATCGCTGCCTGGACAGCTCCAGCAGCGCGGGGTGATTTGGGGGTGACAAGTCCCCCCCATCGTGGCTCTCTGCTCCCGGAGCCCCCGCACTGTGCGGTGGAAGCACCATTGCCAGGGGGCCGTGGGATGCAGCAGCACGATGCTCACGGCCCAGCTGCCAACCCACATGGCAGAGCCAAAGCAGGAACTAATAAAAGTGATTTTAAAACACACGTTATTAAAATCCACGCTCAGCTGGGCGCTGGGCTTACCGAGCATTTCCCCGGCTTTTGTCAGGTGGTGGGATTGCCCCAGACACCGGGGCAGGCTGTACGACAAGGAGAGACAACGATCAATTTTTGATATTGCATATTTAAGCAGGCTCGGGCTCCAATCCGTCATATCCCCCGGCTTTCCCTAAAATTAATCTTCAATAGCTTATCGAGAACTTCAGAAAATTAATATCCAGCATTTCACCTTAGGGGAGCAGCACTTTCTCTGGATGAATATGCATGCAGGAGGGAGAGAGCGCGATGGAGCGTCTGCCCGCAGGACTTCAGCTTCAAAAGAGGATTTCAGCCGAGCCCCTCCACACCCGGAGGGCCGAGCGCCCCGGGACTGGGACAGCACAAACAGATGCAGCCGCTCCCAGGCTGTGCTACACGTGCCTACAGGAGGCTTCAGCTCTGTACAAAGGGCCCCAAATGAATGAATCTGCCCTTAGCGCCAGGCCACGGGAGCATGAAGAGGAACGGAACGGGTTGTTCCCCCTCTGCCTGATGCCAGGGAGCCCAGCATCCACGCTCCCACTCCCAAGCCCAGCAGCCCTGACCCTGGGGCTGGGCAGGGCTTGTGGCACTGAAGCATGGTGCATTCACCAGTGAATGCTTCTTTATTGTAGGGCCCTGGAGCAGCTCCCCAGGAGGCAGTCCTGCTGCCAAACGGTGCCCAGGAGCCAAGGAAGGAACCAAAGCCCAATTTCCCATCCCCAGGAATGAATGGGGAGGCAAGAAGGACAGGCAGCTGCAGAGAACCAGAGGACATTCTGCACCATGTCACCAGTTCCCCCATTAAACGGGCCCTGTGGCAATGGGATTAAGGGGTCAGGAAGCACGGGGCCATGTCCGAGACTGGATTACTGTCTGCACGAGAATTAAATAGGGATTATCTTCAGCCCAGCAGGCACTGCTGGGGCCAGGTCGTAGGACTGCCTGATCCCCTCCCCAGCAGGTCCCCCATGGCCGGCTTCAATGCTCCCTGTGCCCCTGCATCTCATCCCGCGATGGCATCAGCCAGCATTAGGAGCACGATGCTGGAAGTGGTTCTATCCCTCAGAAGGAGTAATTATGGATCTCCATAAAGAGAGCACTTATCATGATGTGTTCATCTTCCCTGACACCTCCCGTACAGTGCCCTGGCTGCGTTCCGCAAACACTAATTAATTAAGCCATATACCTTTGCTGGGAGCTGCAGTGGGAGTGCTCCTGCCTGCTGCCGGGGAGCGCTGCAGGGCCAACCACCCCATGCATCCCTACAGGAACGGGGCCGGGAACCCTGCAGGGTGCACACGGGGGGAACCGCAATGGGGGAACCAACGCCTGGAAGAGGACATTGCAGCAGGTAACGAGAAATAAAGCAATGAGCCCGAGAGGGCTGCCGGGGAGCAGATGGCTGGAGGTGTAACAACAAAAACCAAGAAGGAAACCTTCCCCCCCAAAACAAACAACAGATAGCTGGTAGCAAATGTTACACCGACAATAAAAATGAAGCCTCCAGGGGTAATTTGGGGAATTACAGATCAGCAAATTGCACATCTGTGTGCACCAAATTGATTGGAATGATAATTAAAACCAGAACATCTCATAATACGGCCCAGTGTGCGCATCTCAGAAGAAGCTCGTGTCTCACTCATCTCCTGGATTTCCTCGAACGCCGCAGCGCAGCGATGGATGAGGCACACCAAGGTGGGTATTGGTTTAGGGCTCCTCCGACACAAAGCAGTGCAGGCAGCTGCTGTAGAGCAGGAGACCCCATTTCTTCTCGCATGGAACACCAGCGAGGAGCTGGGAGCAGGAGGATGACAGGTCGGGCTTTGGGTTGGAGAGGGATTGGCTGCAATGAGTCCGGATCTGTGATTGGCTTCTGCTGTTGGGTAGGTCATTAGTGGCTAGGATGGAGGAGCAGGGGTAGGGGGTGGGAGCACAGCATAGTTCAGGTGATTCGTAACCACTGAAGAGAGCGAGGAGCTCTGGTGAGCCCTCGACACCCCTTGTGGATGGGAACCACACTAACAAACTGCATTAGTGCCAATAAAAGCAGAGAAATTTGCTTTTCTGTATGAATCGTGTGGGCCTGGTGGACCTGGGAGGGCTTCTGCATCGTAGAATCATCAAGGTTGGAAAAGGCCAAGAAGACCTTCTAATCCAACCACTGACCCACCCCCACCGTGCCCACTAACCACATCCCTCAGTGCCACACTACACGTTTCAGGAACGCCTCCAGGATCAGTGACTCCACCACCTCCCTGGGCAGCCTGTTCCAGTGTTCCTCCACTCTTTCTGAGAATAAGTTTTTCTCAATATCAGCTGCAGAGAGGCACGAGCTGCCCTAGGAATGGGTCAGTGCAAGGGGACCACAGCAGCACCAGGAAGGGCAGCTGGGTGTCCTCCAACACCTGCATGAGAGCAGGAGGCCAGGTGATGTGATGCAGAGATGTGAAAGGAAAATGTCACTTCATACACTATGAGATTGAACTACAGGGTGTTCGGTTTTTTTTTTTTCCCCCAGGAAACAGCTGTTTGAGACCAGAAACTCAATGAGACACTGCGCTGGATCAGCCGTACACACAAATGTCGACAGAAGCCAGAGCCTCGCCATTACCAGCGACATTCTACGATGGGGATGGGGTGCCTTGTGAGTGGGGCTGGCCACCAACATCCCGCCCTGTGTTCTGGCAGGGTGACAGCTGTCACTGCTCTAGGGACACCCTGCAGTCGAGCAGGATGTGAGCACCACACAGCACCCAGCCAAGGCTGCCCCATCCCAGGGCGAGAAGGGTGGGAGGTCCCTCCCCATCCCTCATTGAATACAGGATGATGTGTGCCTGATTGCAGTGAGCAGACACCACTTCTCTCTCCTCCATGCCAGCCCTGTGTCTTACCTTGCTCAGCACCACACAGATGGAGCTTATTACAGCAGAAGAGCATTCCTGTCACTCCCTGTGCTCCTGTCATATCCATTTCCCATCAGAGTAGGGAGGAGTCCACTGTTGCCCCAGCGAGCAGCCCATGCGAGGCTGTCTGCACTCTTTTGAAAGAGAACTCTTCCCCAGTTCTCCCCTCCCTGCTCCTCTCTTCTACATCCATCATCATTAGCAGCCATAAACGTCAGAGCCGCAGCCATTAGGCTGCTGGTCCTGGATAAATAATGCTTTTCATATTTAATTTACAAGTGGCTGCAGAGCCTCTTTGGGGTGCAGGGGTTAATTAAGAGCCAAATTAGACGGAAACGCTTCTCCCCAAGGAAAGTCAATTAAACCGCTCTGGCAAGGACCCAGGGCTGGGCACAACCTCTCCTATGGGGCAGCTCCTGCGCACATCTGGAGCTCGAGCAGCTCCCAGGGCCAGGATGGCCCAGCACAAAGGGCTCAGTGAGAGGTGCCCGGGAGGATGCCCACGGCGCGTCCCCCTCCTGCTACACCAACGCACCGCTGGATGCTCCCCAGTGAAGCGGATCCCAGCAGGATCTCACCACGACCCCGCCGTGCAGGTGGCGGCAGCTCTGGCCGCCTCCCAGCCATCTGCGCGCCAAAGCAGCACCCGCTGCAAATCACAGCAGCTCTGCAAACAGCAAACAAGCAGCTGGCAGCCTGCGTGCGCCTGATAGCCTTCCCATGCCGCTGTGCCGGCACAGCTCCTTCCTTCCTGAGACGGGGCTGAGAGTGGAGCAGCGCTGCTGGAACAGAGACAACACCAAAAAACAAGCACTGCCACAAAGCCTCTAGAGAAGGAAGTGAGATCCTTTGGGATAGCACGGGGTTTGTTTGCGTGGACTTCCTAGAAACAATAAAACGTAAGTGCTCAGCATCAGCGCACGGCATCCTGCAGAGATACGTCCATCTGTGTGGGACTGCTCACTTGGATGCCCCCCAGCAGGGCGGCACGACAGCTCCATGCCAACCACCACTACTTCGGCCTCCTGGGCACAAGGTCACCCAGGGACACTCCCAGCCGGGCAGGACAACCCCAGAGCAGAGCCACCATTGCTGATATTGCTAGATTTGGGATCCTGAGCCAGGATCCCAGGATCTCCCTGAGAGCTCCCCTCTGCCTGGAGCCAAGGCCTTCAGCCGAGCCCTGTGCCAAAGCACTGTTGCCCCAGGATGGGACTGCTCCCACATGAGCTGGGCCACCAAGTTCCCAGGGGCCATCGCCCCGCTGCCAGTGCCACCAGCATGGGGACGGTGACACATGGTGCCACTGCCGGGTGTCTGCCCACGAGCCAGCTGCCTTCAGAGAGCCCCTGTGAGCGGAGATATTAATGATGCTCCTTTTGATATGCAAACGGAGCGCTCATTACACCTCGCTCTCGCCCCGCATCCTCCGAGCTGTTAATTAAAGAGCGTGCAGGCAGCAGGCAGAAAATTATCATCGTCGCCTGCAACATAAACCAACAATGCTCTGGTGGCCCACCCCCATGCAGCAGCAAAATAGACAGACAGACAGAGACTGACCAACTGATCCTGCCCAGCCAACCCTGAGGGCCCCTTCCCTGTGTACCTGAAGCCCTTAGCACAGAGGTAGGATGATGGGTGGGAGCCCCACAGAGCTGCGTGGCCCCGATGAGCACTGTGGGGAGGAGGGTGGGGTGAGCTGAATAGGGGGCAGGTGGGCGAGGATGCCCGATGGCTCACAGCTGGGGTCCTGCCCCTAAATCTGCAGCAGGTGGAAGGAAGGGAGCTGCAGCCTGAGGTTGGCATTGCTTGGGCTGGGACAAAAGGAACCATTAGCAAGCAGAACCCTGATCCCTTATCACAGACACTGTTTAACAAGGGGAAAAGCTGAAAGGACAAGTAGTATAATGCTCTGATACTTCATTTATATGGGATTGCTGCATTTCTCCGTGTGAGTGTGCCAGTATTAAATGTGCATCTCTGCGCCTGCCATGCCTGCCGTACCACACCACCCACCTGCAGGCACTCAGCTATGGGCGCCGAGGTAGGGTTTTAGGTGCCCCTACATTTACGCGGGAAGGTCTCAGGGCAGTTCCCACTGGTGTGCTGCCAGCAAGATGCCACAGCGCTGGTGGTTTCCAACCACCCAGCAAAAGCCCGCTTCTAACAGTCAGACGAGGTCCATCCAAAATCCAGTTCACAGCTGCCCAATGGGAGGAACACAGGGGATGGGGACGACCCAGTGACAGCACCCCTTGCCCCCAGATCCTGGCCGTGCCCATCCCCGGCTGCATGTGAGAAATGGGAATGGCCGTGGGCACATTCCCCTCACCGCTTCGCCTTTGGTTCATAGCGGATGCTCCCAGGCATGTTATATGGTTGAAGTACATTTTTCGAACCATAACTCAAGATAAGAGGAGAACGCACAAGGGCTCCATGGAAATCTGCTGTACGTGACTGCGGGAATGGGAGCCTTTGTGGCGGCCTTTGGGCTCTGGGGAGCACTCGCAGCCCGGCTGAGCCCTGCATGAAGCACACAGCAGCATGACCCGAGGGCTGGCACAGGGCACGGTGCTGCGATGGGGGCTGGTGCTGTGGGGAGGGGGTAACTGTCAGAACGGGCTGCCCAGGAAGGTGGAGGAGTCCCCATCCTTGGAGAGGTTTATGAACCGTATGCATGTGGTACTGAGGGCCGAGGTTAGAGGGCACAGTGGTGGTAGGATGGTGGTTGGACTTGGCAATTCCTACCTTAATGAATGGGATGATTCCTTCTTTAATGATTCTCATGGAACCGTTCCCCGGGCTGTGTTGGACAACGAGCCCCTGGGACATACGTATACATATATATATATTTCCGAGTAGAGTGCGCTGTGAAACAAGCACACGGAAGGGCAGCCCTCGCCTGCGTCCATCAGCCGCCCCCCGGGCCCTCCGCCAGACTGCATCTCCGGGAAAAAGAAATAACTACTACAATACTAAAAAGAAAAAAAGGGGAAAACTTGGGGGGGGGACTTGGCAGCTCGGCACAGGCAGGGGCCGCGCCGCCGGCCGGCCCGGAAAGAGCTTGTCCTTGATTTCCTGCCCGATGAGCGCCACCTTCACCCCCGCCTGCAGCTCGGCCGGCGCGAAGCTGCGGCCCTGGTCCAGGTTGTAGTTCTGGATGCGCAGGTAGTTCTCATCGCCGGCCACTACTTGCATGTTGGGGTTGGTTTTGAGGCTGCCT
>JANHGO010000042.1:56335330-56356632 GCA_024606505.1 Aquila spilogaster | reverse complement strand
TGAATGAATTCCTTGTTTCGCTTTGCTTGCATGCACGGCTTTTGCTTTACCTATTAAACTGTCTTTATTTCAACCCACAAGTTTTCTCACTGTTACTTTTCCAATTCTCTCCCCCATCCCACCGGGGGGGGAGTGAGCAAGCGGCTGTGTGGGGCTGAGTTGCCAGCTGGGGTTAAACCTTGACACAGTCCCACAAACCCAGCTAAAGCCTAGGGATGCTGGATGAAGGGCGCGGGCAGACTGGATGAAAGGGGAGCTCCCAGTCCCCAGCGGGCACTCCTACACGAGCAGCAAGGCTGCCCTGTTGTGTTCCTTAGTAATTTATCACCAAGACACTCACTTTATAAATATTAAATGAAGGGCTCCATAAATTTTTAACACAGAAATAAAACTGCATTTGGTGGAGGAAAAAAAAACCAACCCAAAACACTCCTCACCCCTTCCTGTTGTCTTCCTCCTTTCCCTGGCCTTGCCAATGGTGGAAAACAGCACTGCACTCAGTCCCACAGCTGCTAATGTGAGGATGGCGTTGATATTTCTGCAGGGCGCTCGCAGGCGGTTTTATCTGCGCAAGAGCACATCATTAGCACGCCTTCCCAGCTTGCCGGGTATCGAGGAGGTCACACTGCAGAACGTCGTGCTCTGTTACGTCGTTAACTGTAATCATAAAAATGCTGTGTCCTGAACTAGTACCATCCAAAGTGACCTGGAACCACTGCCTGTGTAACATCTGTGCCCGTTCTTCAGTACTTGCTTCAAGCCAGCTGGCATATTTTGGGCCCAAATTCAGTTTTGTATAGAGCTAACCGTTCCCATAAACGTGGCTGACCCACACGTGTGGCGCACAGGCGTGACAACAGGTCTCCGAAATTCTCCGAGAAGACCTTGGCGAGGTCCTTGCGCACCTGGGGCAGCTCTAAGTCCCTCTCAAAGGGTTTTGAGAAGCGCTCCGATCCCTCCCGCTCCCCTGGGTCACACGTCTTGGACCTAGCAGAAACCAGCAGCGAGCATCGCTGTGGGTTTCACGCTGCGGCCACCACCCTGGTCCTCCAAGCAGGGTGCAGCAAAACCAACGGCGGTGACCACGCGAGCCAGCTGCACCACCAGAGGTGCCAGTTCCCCGGCACACAGGCCGGCGTGTCCCTGCCCGTGATCATTTTTTGATTGCCCGTTCAAGGTAGGGCTTGCTGCTGGTGCGCTCTTCCCCTCGTCATGGCTTTCTGCTGGGCCTCCCCGTTCCCGGTCCTCTGGACACGGAAGAGGAGGAGGAGGAGGAGGAGGAGGTGGCCACCGCTGACCACAGCCGTGGAGGCCGGGTGGCATTGCTTTCGGACTGGCCGGGCAGCTGTTTTGAACACATCCCTTCGCAGGGGCTGCTAACGAGGGGCACAGAGCTCCGAGCACAGCCCGCACACCCCTGGGAGCTGCAGAAACACGCTCATCCCTCACTGTCAGCCTGCTGCGATGAAGAGCACGGATGAATCATTAGGACAAGTGCTACTACAGCCCAAGTGCAAATCAGGGAAGATTGGACCTTTAGCAAATAATAGCTCTTTGCTCAAGTGTGCTACTCTTCTGTATTCAACTGTGGCTCCTTGCGCTAACCCTGTTGCAGGGGCTGCATGGCGAAAGGGGTCACGTTGCTACCCCTTAGGGCCCTGCACGCATACCTCTGCAGTCCAGCTGCATTTCAGTCCCGTCCCCCCCCGCGATGGATGGCAAAATCGTGGCCGGTGGTCAAACTAGCCCTGAAGAACGTTATGTCCCATCAGTCACTGCGGTGTCTCTAACGCTACGCTGCTGATCTACTCAGCTGCACAGAAAATGGAACTTGGCTAGAAAAGCCTGATGCCAGATTACACCATGCCTCTTGTTCTCCCTGCACCCTCTGCGGGACCCACTTTCTCCCCTCGCAGCTCTCTGTGAAGTGCAAATGCCAGCAAATCCCTGCTCCTGCAGTCATTAACTGCAGGGAGGAAAAAAATGTCAGCAGCTTTCTGATCAGAGCGGATCAGATGGACTTTGCCTGGACTCCCCTCAGCCAGACAGGGACAAAGACGAATCCCACAGAGCTTTCTCCTTCTTTCTCCTTGCTGCTGAGTGCCCCAATAGAGTCATCTTGGGCCTTACACTGCAGAGGAAGCCTAACTTTACAGCCAACCTCAAAAATACCTGTAAGAGTTCATTGTTGCTTTGATGAACTCCAACATTTTGGCAAGATTTTGTTGTTTCTCTGCGAGCGTGAAACGACAGAGTCAATGTTTACAATGCCGTGTTGAAGCAAATGGATTAATTGCCCCGGAGCCCCTACTGAACAAGGTAAAACCGAGAGATGCAAATTCCCCTCCGCGCACCAAGCGTTGCCTGCTGCAGTCAAGATCTGGGCAAGCCTCTAAAGCGTGAACGATGCTGCACGGCGCCTGGAGGCCTTCCAGGCTGAACCGGCCCCCTGGACCTGCCGGCCTCCCCACCCCACCGTGGGCTGCCCTCACCACGGCTCCTTGGTCACCCGGAGCATCGTCCCCACGGCAGGGGCTGGCGGGGAGGACAGGGAAGCAGGTTGTGCCGGGCGGTGATGCCTCGCAGCCCAGCAGGTAAAGGAGGATTCCCAAGCTCCCAGCTGTCAATCTGCACAACAGAGCCAGGCATTAAACAAAACAGAAACTCATAAAAGTGATTTTAAAAATAATAATGGCAACACAAGTTATTAAAATCTGCACTCAGCTGGGCATGGGGCTTATTGAGTATTTTCCTGGCTTTTTGTCAGACTGTGGGATTGCCCCAGACACCGGGGCAGGGTGTATGACAAGGAGAGACAACGATCAATTTTTAATATTGCATATTTAAGCAGGCTTGGGCTCCAATCCATCATATCCCCCGGCTTTCCCTAAAATTAATCTTCAATAGCTTATCGAGAACTTCAGAAAATTAATATCCTAGCATTTCACCTTAGGGGAACAGCACTTTTTCTGGCTGAATATGCATGCGAGAGCGAAAGAGTGAGAGATGAAGCATCTCCCTGTAAAACTTCAGGTTCAAAAGATGGTTTTAGCAGAGCCACCCACCACCTCCGTAGGGCTCCAGCTCTGTGGGGGCTGCTGGAGAGCCAAGGAGAGACTCTTCAGGAAAAGCTGATGGAAAAGGGCATCTCGGGAGCCACTCAGAGCCTGCACTGAACCCACCACCCTGCGGTCCCGTCTCCTCTATGGCCTCGCTCTCACCGAGGATGGGATGCAGGGTGAGGGGCAATGCAGAAAAGACATGGCCCTTCCCAGGCAATTCCGGACACTTCACCTTTCTGCTTCCTATCCGGGCCCGAAATGATTGAATCTGCCCTTAGTGTCAGCCCAGGGAAGCATGAAGAGGAACAGGAACAGGTTGTTTCCCTGTTGTCTGGCTCCAAGGAGCTGAACATCTGCGCTCTCACTCCCAAATTCAGCGGGGGGTAAAGGCTCCCGCTGGGAACCTGCGGGGCACGGCAGCATCCGAGCCCCGCCGGCCTTTCGGAGGAGGACGGTGGGAAGCCAACAAGGGAGCGCAGGCTGTCAGTCAGGCACGGCTCACGTCCCCGGAGGACCACGCTGCTTGACTGCGTGCCTCCCAGGAACAACTTGTTCACGAACAAGTAGCTTTTACAGCCAAAAGGGAGGGTCCGAGTCCTCCGCGGGCTGGCAGCAACCCAGCAAGCCCTGGCAAGTCACCAGGAGGTGCGGCCACCCCCCCCGGCCGAGCTAACGTGGATCCCTCGCAAAGAGATAACCCATCCCCGAGGAAGGTTTCGAGCTGCGGAGTGCTCACCAGGCACCCAGGGAAACCCCTCGAGTAACCCTCGGTAGCGTGAATGGGTATCTGCACCCTCAGGATCAATGTTTCCAACCCCGCACCCCTGGAAATACAAATACAAACACATGCGTGTGAGCACCAGCAGGAACGGCGAGGAAGGGCTGTGTTTCCAGTTAACCAAAGCGAGGAGGACCCAGCCGAGGTGGCTGGGCTCTGCTGGCCCCAGGACGGGCAACCCGCTTGCTAGCAAGGAGGACGGCAGCTGTGCAGCACAGCACAGCACGGTTGCTTTCTGTTTGCCCTACAGGAAGATAAAAGCCGAAGACCGCTTCTACCAGAGAGAAAAGATCTATCTGAAAACTGGCTTTTATCACTCGTCCAGAGGAGTCCCAGGCACACAGCAAGGCCTTGGTGACCAACATCCCCTCTCCTCCACGTACACCCAGTATTGACCCTGGGGACACAGCTCACGGTGTCCATGAGTCGGAGAGGCTGAGCGTGGCAAATCAACCCTAAGAGATTTTGTACCATAAACCCACCTCCCTTTCCATCAGATCCGGCTTTGACTTTCATAACCTTAATTTCCTCCCAGCGATCCCCTTACCACTGCTGCCGGGGTGCTTCCCCACGCTCCAGCCTCCTACCCGAAAGCCGGGGCACGAGGGAGGGCTGCTCTGCTCTGCCCTTCCCCACCATCACAGCCACCCCGTTCCAAAGCAGAGCAAGGCTTGCAAAACTGGTGTCTAGCTGGTGTTGCCAGATAGATCACCTCGCAGCTGCCCAGTAAATATGTCTGGGAGCCGGATTCCCCTTCCCTGCCTGCTCCTCGCTTCTGGGCAGCTGAGGGTCTCTCTCGGGGGCCAGAGGGAAGGAAGGAGAGCTAGGAAGAGGCCGCACAGGGAAAAAGGGAGTATTTCGGTGCCAGATCTGTGCCGGCTAGGAATGGGGGAGGCAAGAGTGACAGACAAAGAGCTGGGGAGCAGGGGGGATGCCCCAAGCCGTTTCACAGGAGCCCTCACCAGCTTCCCCATTAAACAGGCTCCGTGGCAATAGGATTAATGGGTCAGGGAGCATGGGACCACATCCGAGACTGGATTATCTGGAAGAGAATTAAATTGAGATTATCTCCAGCCTAGCACGCACTGCCAGTGCCAGGTCGCTGTGGTTGTTAAATCTCCCTCTCCGGCAGCACCCTGCAGCGCTGGCAGCCCAGGTCCCCCATCATCACAAGGGCTGGATTTAAAGCTCCCCCATGTCTCTCACCTAGTCCCCATATGGGGGACCCGAGGGGCTACAAGCTCGTCTGCAGCTCCCTACGTCATAGCGGGGCTGGAAGGATTTGTTATTAATAATTAAGCACCCACAGAGTATATGCAGAGGAGAGCTGCAACACCCCACGGGACCTGGGGCATCCCGGGAGTGCATGATGAAAAACATCCTGGAGGATACCAGTGCTGAGCACACGGCCAGTGAGCCGTGCTGTGGGGGGGTACGGGGAGAGCCGCTTGGGGCCAGGATGCCCTGGGGACAAGGATGCAGGGCTGGGATGCGGAGAGGCTTTTCCTGGGTGGCAGGGGCACGGCCAAGTCCTGGGATGGCTAGGAGAGGGGTTTGCCAGGCTGGCACCTGGCCCCATGGGGAACGTGCCCCAGGTGGCAGAGCAGACTCTCGGGCCAGATGCAGTCTCCTCCGTCCCGCTGCGTTTCTTGGCTTTGTTGTCCCATTTCCCGAGATGAAATTGCATCTCCTCGAGGAGATGCAGCAAACCCCCTCCTTCCCCACAGAGGGTCTGGCTGTGCCAGCCCTGTGAGCCGCCTCCACCTCTTGCCGGCAGCTCCCCAAAAAGAGCTATTACATATCTCCGTAAAGAGGGCACTTATGATAGGTTCATCTCCCCCAGAACCTCCTGACTGCACTCTACAAGCACTAATTAATTAAGCTGTATACCTGGAGCTGCGGTGGGATCCGTGTCTGTCTGCTACGGCAGGCAAACCCAGACAGGGTTATAGCAGAAAGGGTTTGACCGCAGAGTAAATCACTGCCAGAGCCCAGAACAGACTCCGGGTTCCTGCAGCTCGGTTGCAACACATCGGGGTACTCCCAAATGGGGAAATCGAAACCTCGCCTGGCAACAAGAAATTACAGCAGGTAACAAGAAAGAAAAAAATGAGCCAAAACGGATTTCTGGAGAGCAGATGGCTAAAGGTGTAAAAACAAAAAACAACAAGAAGAAAACCTTCCCCCCAAAAACAAACAACAGATAGTTGGTAGCAAATGTTACACTGACAATAAAAATGAAGCCTCCAGGGGTAATTTGGGGAATTACAGATCAGTAAATTGCACATCTGTGTGCACCAAATTGATTGGAATGATAATTAAAAACAGAACATCTCATAATACAGCCCAGTGTGCGTGTCTCAGAGGAAAACCACGTCTCACTAATCTCCCAGATTTCCTTGAACGTATCAGCCCAGCGGCGGATGCAGAACAACGAAGTGGCTATTTATTTAGAGCTCCTCCAACAAAAGATTGTCCAGACGGCTGCTAAAAAAGCTAATTAGCCAAGGTGCAAAAGGCACCGTCTTTTCCTGCATGGGAAACCGGCAAGAAGTCCCAAAGCAGAGAGGACAAATAGTTGGGGTTTATAACAACAAAAGATTAGCAGCGGTGAAGTTAGGATGCGTGCTAGGCTTCCTGCTGTGCAAGGGTGTTATTAATGGTCTGGATGGAGGAGCAGAGGCAGGAGATAGGAGCAAGCGCAAACTTCTCTTCAGGTGATTCATGAGCACGGGAGACAGCAAGGAGCTTCAGAGGGTCCTGAAGGTACTGTACGGTGACAAATTGTATTGATGCTGATAAATGCAAAGAAACGCACTTTGCAGCATAAAACTTGCAGGTTTTGTAAACCTGGGAGGGTTTCTGTACCCTCCCTAGAGGAGGCTGGGGCTGCCCTGGGAACACCTTGGTCCACGCTCCCTGCTGAGGGTGCCGCAGCAGCCGGTGAAGCCTCGACGCAGCCGAGACGGGTCGGGCGACGCACGGCAAGTAACGTGGGGATGGGCATGAGGCCGCAGGGAGAGCACGGCAGGGTTGCAGGGGGGACCACCGAGAGGAGCGGGGGGCCTGAGGGATGGGGACCCCAACTGTCAGGGAGGGGAGGCGTGAGGCAGGCTTACAAAATAACAAGTGGCAGACAGAAGACGGGAAAACCCGGTTTTCCCTGTTGCCTAGCAGGAGAGCAGGAGGCTGGTCAGTGAAACGCAGGAACAAGGCAGGAAAATGCCACTTCACTGGTTGTGAGATTAAGTGATGGTGGTTTTTTCCCCAGGAAACAGCTGTTTGAGACCAGAAACTCAGTGAGATTCAACGCTGGATTAGATACATGCATAGATATCAACAAAACCCAGAGCATCACTATTACCGATGACATTTTGTGACAGGGATAGGAAGCCTTGTGCCTGGGGCTCTGGCTACCCCATCTTTTCCAGACCCCCGGGGGGGCCGGATCACTCCATGCCCGCTCTGCCAGCCTCGCTCCTTACCCTGCCCCAGCCACTGCTGAGGGGTCTGCATCAACCCGGAGGCAGCGAGAGAGCTCCCGCCTGTCCAGACCTTGCTAGCAAGCGTTAATATTGCTCTGCTGAATGGGATGACGAACGTCCGATGGGAGGGCAGCACAAGGAAAGCTCTCGGGAACAGAAACTCTCATCTTTGATGGTCTTGAGGCTTCTCAGCACAGAGCATCCCATAGCAGGGGAACTGCCCCAAACCTGGCCCTCATCGCCCCATCCTCACTATCCCACAACCGTCCTGGTCCGAGTGACATCTGCGTAGCCATCAGCGCTCCTGGCAGCGCCAGCCGTGCCGAGCCCTGAGGGAACACCACACCGGGAATATCCTCAATCTGCGCTGGGAAGAAACTTCCCTGCGTGACAAGGCAGAGCAGCTGGCTTCAGCCCTCGCGCCCGCCGAAAAGGCTGGCAGCTTTGCAAAACGGGACAAAACCTTCGAGCGGAGACAGAATAGGAAGCGGAAAGCCTTAAGGAAATGCCGAGCCGGAGGCTCCCGGGGCTGCTCCAGCCCCAGCCAGCTCACACGCAGCCCTGGCATCCCGGTCCCTCGGCTGTGCCGGCTGCTCCCCAGCCAGCCCCTGCACATCCCAGCCCCGACCTGCCACTCTCCTGGTTTTTCTCTCCCTCCAAGCCCCGCAAGAGGCGGCTCTGCTTGTGGACATGGGGGTTTTTTTGATGCCAACAAACAGAGCCTGTGTTAAGCAAGTGAACCCTGCAGTTGCCCCGCTGGGGGTGAAACCCGGGCTCGGAGAAGGGCTTGCAGGGGCAAGAGGCGAGTGCATCAGCCCTTGGCACCTTGCCCCTTCACCCTCTCCTTGGGAAAGGCCAAAAGGCTCCTGGCATTTCTTTTTGGCTCCTATCAGCTCCAAAATTATTTCCCATTGCAGCAAGCAGATTCGGCTTTCCTCTTCCCCACAAGCCTCGTGACACCAGCCCCACAGCTCACCTTGCCCAACGCAGTACAGGACGCAGGTTATTACGCTGGGAATATACTCCTCCAGCCTTCCCATGCTCCTTTCACATTCATTTTTAATCAAAGGAAGAAAGAGTCCACTTGGGCCCCAGGAACGTGGCCCTTACACATTTGGCTCTGTATCTTTCAAGAGAGAAGAAACTCTTCCCCTCCACTCCCTTCCCAACTACTCTCTCCCAGATTCATCATCATTAGCAACTATAAACGTCAGAGCTGCAGCCATTAGGCTGCTATTCCTAGATAAATAATGCTTTTCATATTTAATTTACAAGTGGTTGCAGAGCCTCTTTGGGGTGCACGGGGTTAATTAAGAGCTGAATTAGATGGAAATGCTTCTCCCTGAGGAAACTCAATTAAACCGTTCTGGCAAAAAACCAAGGATGGTCAGGATTTCTCCCCAAACAGCAATGCTGTGCCAGCCACCCCGACCGCTGTGTCCCCTCTGCCTGGGGAAAGAGCCTCTTCTCCCACCTAATGCCACGCACGCGTGCCCCAACGCTGCCGATGGGCACGGCTGGCTGCCCCCGACCCCTGTGGGAAAGGGAATGGGGCACCGAAGCAGTGGACGTAAATAACAGGCAGTGATGAGAGACAGGACTAAGAAGCACCCAGCACCTGCGTGGGACACGCACTGTAACAGCTCCTCCTTTTCAGTTTGAATATTGAGAGTCCCTGGGTTTTGGTCAGATATGCCAGCGATGATGTTCACCGTTAATCCTTCCTCCTGCTGCACAAACAAGTTGCCAAACGCTCCTCAGGAAAGCGATCTCCAAAACAGGAGGTGTACCAAGACCTTGCTATGCAAGTGAAGGAAGCTCCTGGCCTCCTCCTCCCAGACATCTGCTCACCAAAGCAACTCATGCTGCAAATCGCAAACTGCCACGGGCCCTGTGCGAGCTATACATCCTTCCTGTGGTGGTACATGGGCAGCAGCTCCTTTCCTTCCCAAGAAAAAGAGCTATGGACAGAGCAGCATTGCTGGAAGCAGCAAAACAAAACAAAAAATTCAAAAAACCCCCCAGAGAAGGAAGTGAGATCTTTTGAGATGACAGGAAAGTTTCTTTACATGGACTTTTTGCTCTGACCCCAGCCAAATGAGGAAGGCAGCGTATCTGGCTTGCTAGATGGGATGAAAATGCTAAAATTCAAGTGCTCGATGTCCATACACAACACCTTGTAAAGACCTGTCAATCCAAGGAAGCATTTGGTGGCCCCGATCGAGAGCTTTTGAAACTCATACTCATTTAAACCTACTTCTACTCTTCTGCATGTGTCCTTTCAACAAATCCAAGAGGCAGATGGTCTGGTAGCACTTCCATGCCACCCCACCCTGAGTGGCTTCAGCTTCGAGGAGGTGGAGGACTGGTACCAGGATTTTCCCTTAGCAGCAGGTGCTTGATCTTAGAGACCTGCACGTCCTGCAGCTCCTTCCCTGGGTCCATCCCTGCACGATGCTGGCTGGAGACCCACCTGAAAGTGATTCAGCTGTTCTTTCAACAATCACAGCACAAGGAAGATAAACACCATGTCATCCTTTTTAATATCACCCTCAGAGTTTGATGTGATTACCTGCTGTGTTCACTTGGCACTTGAACATTCAGACCTATCAATTTAATCTTAATTGTGCCCTTAATTTGATCATTGTGTTGTTCCACCCCTAACGGGCTTGGAGAAATCTGGTAGTAAATTTGCCCTGCAACTTGCTCTACTTAAGCGTACATTTGCTTGGTTGGCCTTTGTATAAGATTTGCGAGGCAGAGCACAGAAATCAGTTTATTCTGTCGACTGGCGGCATGGATAATGAACCTGGGGGGGCAGCAGTCCCTTTGCTAACATGCTCTGCTACCAAATCAGAGCTCCTGTACCCCACAAAACCCACCCCATCCTTCCCCTGGCCACGGAGGGGCTCAGGCAGAGACGCAGGCAGGGTTTACTCAGCTGAGGGGGTGCACGTATTTCAGTTCAGATGTGGTTACTTCCTCCAAAAGCATTTCCAAGCGTGGCTGGACAGGGAGGAAGAGAGCCAGCTATTTGCTACACCTCTACCAATGCATTTTCGCCCCTTGGTCTTTCGGCTTGTCTGTTGCTTAGCTGCACGCAGCCCCTTATAGTATCTCTCAATGTCTGACATGCCCTGTCTAACTGGGAGGATGACAAAGGAGAAAATCAGGCTCTAGAAATTCTTTCAGCCCCTTCCTTCAGAGGCTGCAAATCCTCATCTCCTTGAGGCCACGCGGGTGAGGTTACCCACACAAACGCAGCCTGCGCAGAAGCAGGAGGAGCTGAGAGAAAGTGGGAGCAGAGCAGAAGAAATCCTGGGCATCGCATTCCTCATCCCAGGACTTTGCAAAGCCCACAAACACTTCCCCCAGCTTTGCAGCGGAGAAACCAAGTGCCTGCCGGACCAGTCCCGCCTGGGCCTGCCTGTTTAACCTCTGGCTGCCGGTAAGTGGATGGGCTAACCCAAGTACCCAAAATAAGCCTCTTGCTGACAAAAAGCCTCAGGAACCTGGCAAGGACAGGGTCCCAATAAGGACACTGTAGCCGGACTTGCAAGGACAGCCAAGGATGCCCTGGCACGCCATCTCCCCCATCCCCTGGGGAATTTTTATATTTAATTAGAATAGAGTTAAGGAAAGAAAGACAAGTGCATGTGTAGGAGTAAACTGTCACCCAGGTAGCTGATTTCCTCCATGCAGGAGACAGAAGCAAGGGAACATTTAATCCTGCTGGCTGAGCATGGCCAAATTGAGATCTACAGGGACTTCTCTGTGCAAATGCCGTACGGTGACAAACAGCCTGGGTAACAGGATAAGCTTTATCTGAACAATCAGCCAGTTCAGTGCAGCCTTCCAGGGCCGCTGGCACCGGCCAGCGAGGGGTCGCCTGGGGATAACTCCTGCAGCCGAGCAAGAGAGTCAAAAAAGAGCAGCCTGGGACGTTACTGGATTTGGGCAACTTAGCCAAAAATCCTCGGTGAGCTGCCCTTTTGCTTAGAAACCACCCCGTTACCCACCCCCTTGGCAAAACCTTTCTGCTTGCCACCCCAGGGCAGGAGGCTGGGGCTGCCCGCTCCCTGCCCACCACCCAGCCGCACACCTCCGCGGCCCACGGCCCCTCCGGCACAGCAGCCCCTCGCACACCGAACGGGGCTCTCGGCCTCAGCCGCCCGCCGGCATCCCTGCCTGCGACCTGCGTGCCTTCCGAGAGCTCTTGCGAGCGCGCAGGGATATTAATGATGCCGCCTTTTGATATGCAAACGGAGCGCTCATTACGCCTCTCGCCCCACATCCTCTGAGCTGTTAATTAAAGAGCGTGCAGCAGGCAGAAAATTATCATCATCGCCTGCAAAATAAACCGACAATGCTCGGATGGCTGCACCCCCCCCCAAAGCAGGTATAGCAAGCCCTGGCAGCCGCAGGACGGATGGACAGACGGACCCACGCTGCCCAGCGCTCGGGCAGGCGAACCCCACAGCTCCCGCGCAGCCACGACCTGCGGCGCAGAAAACTGCGCCCGGGCCGCGGTGCCCGCGTTGGAACCGGCGAGGTTGAGGGCAGCTGTGGCACATGGGGCAAACGCACGGCTCCCGGGCTGCGAAGGCACCGGTGCCGCCCGCCAGCACCACCCTGCTCTTTGCCCAACTTCTCCCGGGCTCTAGGCGAGCAGGAGAGATCCCTTTCCATCAGCCCAGGGAAGGACGGCTTTCCCCTTCCCCAGCCCCTGCCTGGATGGTCACCGCTGAAAGCAGAGATGGGAACAGGTTATTTTAGGGCTGACCTTCATGGTGCCTCCGCTTCCTTGGGGAGAGGGAGACCTGGATCCACCGCAGCACTTTGCGGGGAGGGCGGCAACGGCCGGGTGTCCTTGACGGTGAGCCCTGGAGAGCTGCTGCTGCAGCCCGGAGGCAAGGTTAGCAGGGCTGATGTGCAAAAACAAGCCCGTGCTTTGGCCTTGATAAAGCTTTTGGGGAGGGAGGGACAAGCTGAATGGGAGCCAGGTGGGAAAAGATGCCCTGATTGCTCTCGAAGCAGCACTCGTCTCCCACCACTGCCCTGCCAGGGGAAGGGGCTCTCCCATCCCCATTCTCAAACTGCTGCTTGCCCCTCTCCGGCATCTCGCCTTGCAAACAAGCAGCAGCTTTTTGGGGCTCTGAATCTAATCCTTGCAGAAAGAAGCAAGCGCCTGCAGCAATCACCGCAGATCAAAGGGAAGGGTGGGAGTTGGAGCCCACAATTTCCTTCTGCTCTGACTAAACGAGGAATCAAATTAACCTGTTAGTGAGCTGAGCAGAGACCTCCCCAACCCACTTTCCATCCTAGGTGGATTTGTGTTTAACCCCAGAGCACACAGTTGTTCCCAGGGGCTGCCTCTCCCCGCTTGGTCGGACCAAAAACTCAGCTGTGACTCTGTAGTAGAGGACGGTGCTCCTGGAAACTCCAGGTCCCAGCACACAGCTTTCCTCCCTCCGCATTGACCCGGAGAGGGGAGGATAGCAGTTTGCTCTTGGATGAGTCTGGGCACATTTTGGGTGTCCCCTGTCCTTCCACAGATTCCCCATGGCTGAGAAGGGGGCTGTGTTGAGATGCAGCTCAGCCATTAGCTAGAAGGACATACTGGTTTTTTTCCCTGCCTTTTTTTTGGATACAGCCTGCATTTGTCTCTGCTGTTGGGAAACAGGGATTACTGCGGAAATGAGACTCTCCCTCTCACGGTGCTGGTTAGAAATAACAGAAACAGCAGGTGCCCTGTGGACAGTAATGGACTCGCTGTCTCTCCTTGCACCCAACAAGCACTGCCTGATTTGTAACCCTGGGGAAAAGGGAGAGCTTGCAAGCGGGAGGCAGGCTCAGGAGCTGCCTGACACTTCGGAGGGAGGCTGCTCTTTAGCATTTTTTTGCCCATCAAAAGAAAAGTAAACCCTCACTCACAACTAAAGGTGTGCTACATGGGAGCAAACGCCACCTCTCCTTGCCCTCCCAGGCCAGGCTTTAATTGCTGTTTGCCTGGGAAGGTGGTTCAGGCCCCCACCTCTTCCCTCTTTCTCCTCCCTCTTTCCAAGCTGATGGTGTTTCTGTACCCCAGGGAGGAAACCCCTCCGTGGCAGGGCAGCTGGAAGCAGGGATGCCGGAGCAGCTCAGCGCTGCGGGACAGACCCTGACCCCCGTGTCTCCCACACCTCCGGCGAGAAGATGCTGGGAGTGGGATGCAAGCAGCCCCTCGGATATTTCTACTGCTCCGAATCATTGCTGTACCCAGGTGCCGTCGTCCCTGCGGGGACTTGGAAGGTGCAGACTCCGTGGGGTCTGCACAGAGAAATGATTTGTCATGCTCTCCCCTGGGATTTCCTCCTGCCTCCACCGGCGACAGTGCTTCGCCCCCCCGGGGTTCAGCGTGGAGCGGGTCGGGGGAGCTGGCACCGGGGGCTGCCAGCTCAGCTCTCTCCAGAGGCAGATGACAGCCGCTGCCTTCCGTGGCCCCGACGCCTCGGCTAACCTGGTAGTGACAAATGTGGCAGTGACTCACCCAGGGGTGGAGATGACGGCAGCCTATTTCCCTGGGGCAGCAGTGGGCACGGGATGGTGGTATTCCTTCCTCTCCCACCCCATCCCACCCTCTCGGGAGGTAGAAGATGCAAAAGCGATTTAACCCAAGCAACTCTGCTCCTCCACCTCCTCCCCACCCCGCGGCCAGGCTTCTCGCCCGCACCTCCAGCCTCCTGGGACCTTGCTGCAACGCTGAGGGTCTGTAACCCCCCACATCAGCCGTTCTGCACGGCTCCAGTGACCACGGGCTGCCTCTGGCCTTCAGCCTCTCTCCCGCTCCTCCTGCAAGCGGTACCATCCATCTCCTCATCTCAGGACTCGCCCTGCCATCCATCACCGACTGCCTGAGCACATTATCCTTCACTTTTCCAGACAGCGGTCGAGGAAGGCAGCTGGGACAAAGCAGCTACTTTGCTGAATCTCAGACACGCTCGCACCTTGGCTCTGCATGACTGTGCTGTGGGGCTGGAGCTTTGCTGATTCAAACTCTCCGAAGACCGACAAGGTCCGCAGAGCTGCCCGGCATCGTGGGCACCACCTGCGGTCCTTGGGGATGGAAGTTGTGGCAGACGGGACAGCCTGAATACCACCATGCTGGACCACAGGCAGCTAAATCCCATCCTTATTGCCATGTCCTGGCCAGCATCCCCAGGGCTGCAGTATGGGTTATAAACTGCCCGGAGGGAGCGCGGTGCCCTGTCGTTGCCCGAGGGCAGCGGCGAGGCTGGGAGTGCCCAGCAGCCCAGCACGGGGCCACAGAGAGAGGATGGGGCTGGTTTTTGGCCAGTGCTTGAATGCTTTTGCCTGAGACCGTAAAGTTTCTGAGGCTGGAGCTTATTCCTTACTCTGGGATTTTTCCCAGATGCCGCTTCTTTTGAGGTTCTCTCCCACTCTTCAACTGTTTTCACTCCTTGAGGAAGGGGCTTTCGCCTGCAGCATCCCTGCAGCCCCAGGGGGACCAGGGCTTGGCCCTGCCTGCAATCCCAGTGCCGCTCCCCTGCAAACCCTGCCCGGCAGCTGGGCAGGGCATGGTTTTGCTGTACAGCCCTCCTGCAGCGAGGTCAGCGCTGGGGCTGCCCTCCCGAGCCCCCCCGTGCCCACAGCCCCACTCACCAGTCCCTCCTTCCCAGATCCCCCAGAGCAGCTCTAGCCCCCATTGCCCCCCGTGTCGGTGGACGCGTACGCTGGGGGGAGAGGTGGGCAAACACGTGCTGTTCTGCCACGAGTAGAGTAAAGAGATACTTACAACAGCATTTGCTCTGACTGATCCAGCATAAAAATGACAGCAGGGAAATCCCAATACTTCCACCGCTGAGATTGCCACCGTAACACCTCCTGTGCCAGCGCCATGGCAGGGATGTGCCTGTGGGGAAAGAGGTGGCATTGCTATTTCAGAGCCCCTAAAGATCTGACCCACACTGACCCGGTATCGCAGACATATTAACTAGGGGAAAAAAAGATTTTGGAAGGCTAAGAAGATTCATAGCTTCTCGTGGTATATTACATAACGTCAAAAAAACCAATTCTGATAAATACATGGTTTAAGGTGAGTTGGTAGTAATAGGTGCTACAAATTTAAATACCTCACCGCACACTCAGTACATAGCTATGCAGGAATAAGAAGCACTTTGGTTTAATATGCTTTTAGTATAATGCACCAGTGTTTAGTTTGTATTGAATTGCTGCATTTCTGTGTGCACGCTGATATTAAATGTGCATCTACATGTTGACTGCGTAGGTATCAGCAGCTATTCAGATGCCAATGCTGACCTAGAGCTTTAAAGGACCCTAAAGCAATATTTTTGGAGAAGCACCCGCTGACCAAAGGACTAAGTGACCATCAGGCCCTGCAGGCTCCTGTTTGTGGGTCCTGCTGTTTTAGAAGAGCAGAAAAGGATGAACAGTCTTGGCTCTCAGATGATGCTTTTTGGGGTGAGCTGACACCGTCCGTCAGTGCAGAAGGCCATCGCCTGCTCGCCAGGGTTGAGCGGAGCCAGGAGCGGAGCTCTGCCACCCTCGTGGTGCATCCCAAGGGACCGGCTCACCCACGTCCCCTCCGAGCAGCTCCCTCCTGGGGACAGACCTCTCAGCTCCCACCGCCCAGTGTCCTGGCTGCCACTGAGCTCCGAGGTGCCGGTGAGTCACCGGCGTCACGTGAAGAGCGAAGTCCTCCAGAGATGTCACCCGGTCCTCGCTGCCGCTCTGCCCGCGGCAGCCTGAGCAGAGGCCACGCCACGTGCATCCCCTGCGGCACGCAGCTCCCTGGCAGCTTGCTGGCGCTTGATTCTCCCAGGAGTTTTGTCCAGGCTGACGTGAAAGCTTTCCACTTTCTTTCCAGGGACCATTCTGCGCCTTCGGACCTGGGATGACCAGGGAGCTTCCCACCCACTTTCACCCCTTTCTCTCTAGCTTCATCCCTTTTCTCCCTCCTCCCCTGGGTATTTGCACCCTGCTACCCTGTCTCCGTCTAGCCAAGCCACACATGAGGCTCTTTTAGTCTCTCTTCACACACAAGCTTTCCAGCCTATTTTCCTGTTTTTCTACAGACTGCCCCAGTCTGTTTGAGCCTCTGCTGAACAGCCACCTTAGGCTGGATGCGGTGCTCCAGGACACTGGTGGGGCTCTCCAGAGTCACAGATTGCCCATCAATTGCCTCGGCCATGCCAAGGACATGTCCAACCTCAAATCCTGCTCTCAGTTTCAACCTGCAGTTGTAGGGACCCACCATCTTTCTACGCCTGCTCCAGAGCAAGACATGAAGCGTGGCCACCAGGCCAACCAGGAGTTGGCCCTTCCTATGCCTCACCCTACCCTTCCCCTGGCAGGTGGAGGCCCAGTTTCCCCACACAGTTCACAGTCCTGGGAACTGGGCCTGGTGGCACTATTTGAGGAGAAAAAACCCATAGATGTCACGGCATGCTCCATCCTTGGAGTTTTGCAAGACCGGACTGGATAAAGCCTTGAGCAATCCGGTCTGACCCCACAGCTGACCCTGCTTTGAGCAGGAGGTTGGGACTGAGACCTCCCGAGGTCCCTCTTCCAGCCTGTTTTCCTGTGACCCTAACCCCCTGCTCCCCCCACACACTTTAGGGGCGGCCCCAGACCTTTCCCAAGCTGCAAGGGACTAAACTCTGCCCGGGCGCAGGTCGGGCCAACATCTTCTTCGAAGGTCTCCTCTCACAGCCAGCAGCAGCCGCTCGTGCCAGCCTTCCTCCTCCATGCCTTAGCCCGCTCACGGGGCGTGCGCAGGGTCTCCCTCCTTCACAGACCCCCCCCCCAACCTTCCCCCTTACTGCCTCCTCCTTCGAGCCCCTCTCGCCCCACCACCGCCACGGTCCGACCGCGGTGCCGACGAGTCAGCGCTCGCTCGGCAGAGATGGGAGGCGACGCATCCTCCGCCGGGGGAGTCGAATAAAACGAGGAGAAAAACGCACTAAAGCCTTTGCCACTTGTTTGTGGCTGACAAATTAGTTTTGCATTAAGTTTTTAACGCGCCTGGCTTGTCGGCTTCTGCTCGGAGGGCAGCTGGAGCGGGCGGTGCAGGGCAGGAGAGGGGAGGGGAGGGTGGCGGGGGCAGCAGGGAGAGGTGGCATTGCTCCAGAGCAGATGGCGACTGTGCATGTCGGATGGAAACCCACCGTCAGGCAGCTCTGGCTGCCCCAGCTTGGGGGGGAAAGGCAACGAGCCAAGGCTTCAGGGGTCTCCTGCCTGCAAGGAGGAGGAAGAGTGGATGCATTTCCAGCGGGCACCAGGCAATCCACGCGCTCTCCCACAGTACTGACATCTCCAGCCAGATGCCTGGTCCTGTCCTTTCCCTTGGGAGCTAAAGCCACGGTCCTTCGCAGAGCGGGGCGGCTTCCCAGTTCCTCCTCTTCGTCTGGCAAAGGTGGTGGCTGCAGTTCATCCCCAGTGAGTGCCTGAAATCCCTCCTAGAACTCCTCTGCCTCCCCAAAGGCTACAGGACGTCAGCAGAAACCCTGACTCTGCAGGCACCATGGTGGTCTCCGATTCCATCCCCAGGAGGTCGCAGGAGGGGTCTACGGGTCCCGGAGCAGCATGTGGGCAGGTGAAAGCCATAGTGAAATGAGATGGTATCCAATGTACTCCTTGGGAAAGGGCAGTTTCATCAAACCCAAAATATTCCCCCTCGGCTCCCACCAAATTGCTACCAGTTCTGGACCAGCTGTATTGTGAACAGGGTGGATCGTAGATGGGGCACAGCTAGCTCAGAGGAGGCTGTTTGAACTACAGCAGACCCAGAGTTGCCATAGTTTACACCGGGGACTACATCCAGGCCTTTCATCTACCCATACTCAGGGGTCTGAGGTGTCTTCTTGCTTGGAAGGGTTAGTGGGGCGAGAGTTTTCAAAGGGAAGCGAAGGGATGGCAAAAAGCAGCATGGGAGCAAAGAGCAGCTTTTGTGAAGTCACACAAAAAGAGAAATCATTACAGCTCTAAAACAGGCACGACAAAGTGGAAAAAGCAAGTGGCCCACCAAAGTCAAACCAGAAGGTGCAAGCAAGGAGCTTGACAGATGCCTGGGACAGCAGGAGAAGCCACTGGGGAAGAACAAGGATAGGGTCAGAGCCTGAAACATGTGGGGCTACAAAAGGGCTCAAGACATAAAACTTCCAGTATCGAGTCCCCGTGGTGTCCTGATGCAGAGTTCAAGCCCCTTCTCTCTGCAAAGGTCTCCTGCAGCCTGTTTGGGGAGCCAGCAAGGCTCCCCGTGCCCCAGCTGGCCTCTCGCACTGATGCCTCCTCCTCCATCCGTGACCCTGTCTTCTTTCCAGCTCCGCTACATGACATCTAACCATGCTCCTCAGGGAAGGATCAGGCCCTGAGACCGTCCTGAGACGTGCCGCTGGGTGCAGCGAGAACAGTGCACAAACACAAATCTATCTGGGTGCAGTGAGAACAGTGCGCAAACACAAATCTATACCGCTATTCACTGTTGCAGCCCATGAACCTTTTCTGGGGCCATCTCGCAGAGGAGCCAGGCAGCGCCTGTGCAGAGCACAGAAGTCCTGGCCCAGAGACCCTGCCTGCTCACTGCCGAGAGGCTCCAGGGCATCTTCTTGCCCCTCTCTGGGGAAGACCAGTCAGCAACCCTGCCCCAGCCAGCGTCCTTGCCTGCTCCTGTCCCCGTGCTGGGTCAGCAGCCTGGGGATCAGCTCCAGCATTATGCCTGGAGGAGAAGCAGCGCTGACATGCAGGCTCAGCAGAAGAGGTGCCCCATGGGGACAAGAGTTGCTCCCCTGTCCCCCCTCCAGCACAGCCATAAGAGCAGCAGAGCAGCCGGTGCTGGAGGCTAAAAAGCTGCAGCCAAGAGCACAGGTAAGCCTTGAGCAGGGGCAGGGGGAGCAGGAGGCAGCGGGAGGTCTCGGGGTGCTGGCTGACCTTGGAAGGCACCTGCTGAATCCGTATCGTAGAGTTAATCTGGGATTTTGATGCTCAAATACTGACAGCAGTAGCCACAGTTACCCAAGCGAGAAGCCTGCAGCAAACCCCCCAGTGCATCCCAGCCGGCATGCCTTGGTCCAGTGCCATGGCGCTCTGGGCTCTTTGGCTGCACGGTCCCCCCCCCAGCTCTCACCTGGCCCCCACGGGACCATCCAGAAATCCCTATTGGCACGTCGGCCAAAGCGCTGACCCCCCCAACCCTCCTTCCCAGCCCGGCTTATGGGGGAAGCCTATGGATAACGAGCAACCCGCACGCCCGGGGAACGGAGGGAGCTGCAACGCCGGAGTGGCATCACCAGGGTAGGAGACGTCCCCGGGTTTACAGGAGGGGACCCCGACTCCCGGGTCCCCCAAACGTGCTGCCTGCAGCCTGCTTAGCCCCGCCGCCTGTGCTCGCAGGCAGGGCCGCCGCGGCTCGGCTGGCCCCAGCTCCCTGAAAGGGCTCATTGTCGGCAGCGGCGGAGGCAGGGACACAGGCGGCATTGAGGGCAGCGGGTGCCCCCGCGCTCCCGGCCGTCGGCGAAGGCCGGCCTGCCCCGCGCCCGGCCGCTGGCAGCCCCGACCTCCCGGGCCCCCCATGAAAAGGCTGGTTTGTCATGTCGCCCGCAGCCGGGAGCTGCGGGAGGACGAGGCACCTGGCACGCGCTTCTGGAAGCTCCCAAACCAGAGCAGCCCCGGCACTTACTTTCTAACCCCCTTCTCCGCCAGCCTCACCGCCCCAGCACGGCATCGCTGGGGTTCCCCGGACCTGCCTTCCTCAACGCAAAACCCGTCCCCAGCCCCTCGGGACGATGCCGCAGGTCCGCTCAGCGCAGCCGCCGCCACCCCAACGCTCCTCGGAGCGGCTGCTGGATGCTCCCCGCGCTCTCTGCTCCCCTCCTGCGCGGGATGGAGCCGAGCGGGACCCGACTTGGCCGAGGAAGGAGCGCTGGCGGGACTCCAGGTCTGCCTGGCCCTCAGCCGCTCCTGCAGCCACCGGTAAACACACGTTAAGCTCCCGCAGCCGCCAGTAAACAGGCAAAACAGAGGAAGGAAGGACGCCTGCCCCGGGGAAGCTGGCCCCAAGACATCCGCCGAGAGCAGCCGGCACCTGCAAGGGACAGCAGCGTGCTCGAGGCAAAACCTCCCGGCCCACAGCACCCAAGAGGCGCGTAAAAGGAAAAATTACTTCCGTGGTGACCCCGCTGCGTAACCCATCAGATGGCAAACGACCTTTTCTCTCCTGGCCCCGGAGCCAGGAGGCTTTTGCCGACCGCACGGGCGATGGCAAGGGCTGGCGGGGGGATGTCGGGGCAGGGTGAAGCGGTAGCTGCCCACCTTTGCCAGCACAGACCCGGCGGGGAGCGGGCTCACCCCTTTCCCTCCCCTGCATGCTGGCAAGGAGGGGTGCGTGCCTGCCGGTGGGGCAGCCCTTCCCCGTCTCGTGCATGCCACGGTGGTTCGGGGAAGGGGGCACGGGGCTGGTACCCAGCAGGGCTTCAGCACGCAGTTTTCTGCACCCCCCGAGCAGTGGCTGGAGGAGAAAGGGTGTCCTTGGGGATGGACGGGGACCCGTCTGTCCTTAGAGAGACAGACAGACACTTGGGGCGCTTTCTGGGCTCGCCATGCGAGTGGCACCAACTCACGTGCATCCCGGGTGCGTGCGGGCTCCCACGGAGGCTTTGTGAACTTCAGGCAGTTTAGGGTGAAACGAGCGACTCCACTGATGCCTCCAGCTTCCCCAGGGACTTAATGAGGGCTAATTCGAGGCTCCGCAGAAGCGCAACACCCACATCAAAAGAGCTGGGGAGGCGGAGCGGGCGCTGTGCGTGCCGGTGGCGTGGGTCATGCCTGACTCTCCGGCAGAGGCACGGCTCCGGGATGCTAGGAGCACCCAGCCCTTGCCCCGGGACCTCTGCCACAGCCCTTGCCTCTTGGGTGAGGGCTGGGGGCACAGGGGGTCCCGTTGCCTCCTGCCGCCACGTG
>JANHGO010000042.1:56278867-56319105 GCA_024606505.1 Aquila spilogaster | reverse complement strand
AGCTTTCCAAACCGAAGGGTACCTGGGGTACTGTACTTTTGCACTGTTTACTTTTACAATGTAAGAGGTAAATATAACTTATGAATGGTGTCATCCCCTCCAGAATAATCCCCTTGCCCCCGATGAGCAGGTCAGACTGGAAGCTGAATGCGGAGCAACCTCCTTGTCTCAGATCTCAGTTCAATGTGTCTGTTGGAGTCATGCCATGGGGCTGAGCAGGCGGTCAGCTGCTCCTACGTGGTTGTTTGGTAACACCTGTGATATTTCTTTGTGCCAAAATCCCACAACAGGAAAAAAAAAAAAGAAAAGGGAAGAAAGTGATTGGGTGGTTTGGTAGAAGCCCAACACAAATGCTTTATTTCTGTGTTTTCTGTAAATAAAAGTGCAATAAAACTGACCTGGAGGTGAACTTCGACTGAAAGACCTCAGTAACTACTGCGGGTGGATGCGCCCACAGGCGATGGCTGATGTCTGCAGATCCACCTGGCTCCCGGTACAGCGGTGTCAGTGGCAGGGAGCTGTGAGCCACCTCCTTTGGCACTTGCACGTAAGCATCTGAAGCGTGTAGCAATGCAAGCAGTTAAGCCTGAAGTAAGAACCTGTGGTTATTTCCAGGCACGGTAGCTTGCTGGTGCGCTTGACAGCAGAGACCCACAGTCCCAGCACAGCCCCTTCAACCTGTCCTCCAGTGTTCCTGTTGGTTTTATGTGCCCCATGCCACATCCAATGCACAAGTATTAGCATGCCCTACCCTGGAGGACAGAGAGAAGTGCTCCAAGTTCAGGCCATTAAACAGCCAGAATAAGAACAAGCAACCAAAAAGATTCTCCTAGAAATATATGAGGCCTCCTTTGGTGGCGGCAGAGGCAGGAACCTCACACCCCAGGCACCCCGCATCCCAGGGGCTGAACAGCATAGCAGGACAGGGATGCGGTGATGCTGCAAGGCTGCAGAGCACCCAGAGCCTGACACAAGAAGCCTGTCTGTTTGAACCTTGCCTGCTGACCAAATTCTCTAACCCAGCCCTACAGGCACAGTCCATAGACTGGCTGCAGAACCAGACATCCCAGGGGAAGAAGGAGGGAAATGTCTTCCTCTTCTCCCCTTTTTAAAGACCTCTGGAGGAACTGGTGCAGCTGCTACACAAGGTCAGTTTGTTAGGGGCATGAAGCAAATTAGCTTAACTTGGCAAACCTGCTTGAGTTGGGCAGGGGGTGGGAAAATGGTGAGCAGCGGTGGTCAGTCTGATGGTTCTCCTCAACCACCTGTGCTGTCTGCATGGTGACATGACCCGCTCTAGCTCCATGAGCAGAACTGGGGCACAGTATGCTCTGCAATGGATGCTCGCCCCATCCACAGCCCCTGGCAGGTCTGGGGGGCAGCTCTGGGGAGAGCTCCACCACCCCAGGCACTTTCTCCTTCATTCACCACCAGTGAAGCATCAACCAAATAAATGGCTTGATTGCCCTATTATTAGCTACTAAATTAATCCTTTTGTCAGCACTTAACAAATGCTGAGCTGCTGGCTCCCAGCCTTATCCCAGTAAAAGGGACACAGGCTGCAGGGCTGCCAACTTCCTTCTCCCTCAGCAGTCCTGGAGCTCGGTGGCTCCTCCATTGTGCTGCCATCGTCCCTGCTCAAGGGCTGCGAGTTCCCAGGAGTGTGGGGCAGCTCTGCTACGGGAAGTGCCTGTGCAGTGGGTGAAGTGGCCAGGGTGACCGGCTGTGCCCATCCGGCACTCATGCTGCCTGCCAGTGAGCAAACGCATGGGTCTGGCTGCTCCGTGAGGGTCCTCACAGCTGTACAGAGGGAAGCAAAACTCCCCTGGGCTGTCAAAACAAGAGGCTGCTGCAGGGGTAGGAGGCTTTTCCTTTCTTCCTCAGCCAGGAGAAGCGGCCGTGCAAACCTGCATCAAGAAACAGCATCTGTAGAGACAAATTCTTCCATCTTTGTCTGCTGAGATTCCACTTTTGAGGCAGCTACCCTTTCCCTGGTACCTAAGTCCTCATCT
This sequence comes from Aquila spilogaster, assembly GCA_024606505.1. Lineage (NCBI taxonomy): Eukaryota > Metazoa > Chordata > Aves > Accipitriformes > Accipitridae > Aquila > Aquila spilogaster. The sequence goes on along the minus strand of JANHGO010000042.1, from coordinate 56,317,093 downwards.
GCACTGGTCTTTAAGCCAAAAAAAGAAATTGAGTTTAAAAAGTCTTCTCCAAACTGCTCTTGCCATTCCAATCAGGAAACCTGCTTGCAGCAAAATGGCTTTTGAATCACGGCTGAAAGTCGTGTCCCAGTTTAAGCGGGGACTGAGCCTCAGCCCTGCTTGGTGCCTCATTTAGAGCCCTTAGGGGAGAGATCTGATTTCCCCAGGAATCTCTAACATCTTCACTCAACCGCGTTTCCTCTGCTTGTTTTCACTCACTGGAAACAAGAAACGGCGCAACAAAGATTTTATCCTCAAATTTTACTGTAATTAAAATACAGAGATGCAGAATATTCCCAGAAACACACTGCAAAACAAACCAAGCAAACAAATTCAGTAGGAAACCAATTACAGACAATGAAATGATAAAGAACAAAAGTGTCCTCTGGAGCCTGGTGCCATGCATGGGACCGCGCGGCCACAGCGATGGTGCCGGGTTAGCAAAGGGCTCCTTGGCTCCTGGAGGAGCAGAGATGGGCCTGATGTCCATCCTGGCAGCTCTGCAGCTCTCTCCATCCATCTCCACATTTATGCTCGTGCTGTTATTTTCACCATGATGACTTTGCAATGGAGACACAGGAATGACCCACCCACAGGAACAAGAGCCAACAAGAGAACCCAGAGGGAAAGAAGTGGGTTAAGATTTTCCAGACATGAACACAAGCGGACAGAGAGGGGTGGAAGACATGCACTCTCTCCCAGCCAGGGCAGCCACGGGAGCAGTCACCCTCCCTGCCCTCCCAGCCAATGTAAGTGAGAATGTGTAACGGAGGTCTCTGAGGAGCTTTGGAGAGCTCTGCATCAAGGGCAAGTCAAAAAGCGAAGGGAGGGAAAAAAAGGAGGTGAACGCTAACAGGATGAGCAGGGGAAAAGGGAGGAAAGGAAGTACCCATGGGCTCCCCTCCAAGCCAGGGTAAGCCCCTTGGGCAGGGGAACGCCTAGCTGCGGTGGGGCACTGAGCTGCGTGTAGAACTGGCCCTGTGGTGTGGGGATCCTGGCAAATGCTTGGGGGAGATCTGGGAGTGAAGAGGGGCTGACCTGGTGCCTGGACCCTCTATTGAGCACATCGATCCAGGCAAATGGAAACAACCCCATCATCATCACTGCTGTGGAAGCAGGGCCCCAGCTAGAAGTGGAACAACACCACACCCCAAAACTCACATTCTTCCACACTCGTCCCTAGGGCAAATTCTCTTACGTTCATCCTCTGATTCAGAGCCTGACCTAAGAAATACATTCCCTCTGTGCTCCTCCCTTTCTTGCTCCCCCACTCTTCCTCTCCTAACACCAGGACCCTCATCTTCCTTGAGCAAGCTGCCTTCACTCCTCTGTCCACCTTCACGCTGTCCCCCTTGTACCAAGTCCTCCCAGCTGGTATCAATGGGATCTAAGCAAAATGTAGTTCTTAGCCTCTTCCTCAAAGGGGCTGTGTGAGAAGTAGCCTGGGTGGGCTCTGGGCTGTAGGAGGGGAGGAGAAAAGCAGAGCCCAGCAGCTCTCCCATCCCAATCCGATCCTACCATCGTGCCACTGATGCTGTCAGGAGGCAACTCTGTGCTTACAGGGATGGATACCAACACTGTTTCCTTTTGCTCTGGCACAGAGAGTGCCCAGAAAAACAGCCCAGGGCTGAGTCACTCGGATCAAGCAAGCAGGCCTAGCGCACTAACAGCCGTACCTCCACGGGCCATCCTCTGAGCCCTGAGTGTTTATGTATTCCTGAACACTCATTAAGCAGCAGGAGACCCTGGTTTTTGAGTAGATTTAATCTTCTGTCCCCAGCTGCTAGTTTTCCCTTTTTTGCTATTTATGGTGCATGAGCTCTCTATTAGCTGGGCTCAAAGGACAGCGGTTTGGGCTGGGAGTTCCCCTCACATCTCTCCTTCCCTTCTCCAGGCCATCCCTCAAATGGGGACAAACGGGGAGCTTCACTCTATTTACTGCGGGGACTCACCAAAGAGCAGAATTGCAAAGATGGGAAACCCTTAGGTTCCCTACGGCCTTTCTCAATGCACCTTTATCACATTTTCCACGCCTGTGGACAATAGCTTGAGAAGGACCTAATGCCTCCCCCAGAAGAACAGGCGTGTATGGTATACTGCTCACCAGAGCATGATGAGCTTCCCATCATCTGCCCAGAAGTGGCTAGTGATGTGAAGCTCTTTCACAGCATCTTCTCCTGCCTAAAGGAGGAGTCCCAGTGGGTAAGAAACTGCGTCTTTCCAAGAGGGCTGGTAGCAGCACAGCTAGTTATGCACAAGCAGCTTTTAGCTTTGGGGCTAGAGATGGATTCAGAAGCAGTCTGTGATTTGGAATAAGAAATGAGACACGCTGAGGGAGAGCAGTGAGCAGAGATCCATGCAGCGCAAACTGCCCTCCCGCTTTGCAGGGCATTCGCTACAAAGGAAGAACAGAAAAGGTTTCTTCTGGCCTTGCTCACTGCCACGAGCATCCCAGCAAAGTGCAGGCACACAAGACCTGATCTTTCTGTGAAGCTGCTGCCATCAGAGACAGAACCAACACATCTGGGTCAACTTGGCCTTCACAAGAACAAAGGAGACAAGGGGAGGAAATGCACACTCATACTGAACGCTGTTTCCTCTTTAGAAACAAAGATGTAGGTTAAACCACTCTCATGCTATCCAAAGTAAAACAGCATGGAGATCAGGAAGCTCTTCCACTGCAAACAGCAGGTCCACTGCCCAGCAAGGGGCACAGGGAGAGACTAACAGCAGCATGACAAGCACGGGGACACAGCGACTTATGGCAGGCCCAAAATGTGGACTGAATAAAGGTCAGAATCAAAATGGCTTCACAAGCCCAAGAACATTCAGGCAGGATGGGGAGGGGACCACTTATACTTAAATATTCCCTGATGTTTGAGGCCTAGGCAGCCAGGAAATGCAATGAGCCTGCACAGGAAATGAAAACCAAGGAAGTCGGCTTTGACGTCCAAAGATAGGGCAGAAAGTAAACAAACAGCATAGACAGGAGAAAGGATTGTTCACATTCCTTTGGTTTCAGTAAACTAAGCTGCTGGGCCACAGAGAGGACATCTTCCTCTAAACTGTGATTATTGTGACAAGGACCCTAAACAAACCTATATGCCAGAAGTGCCAACGATGATGATGTGAACTCCTCCACGGCAGTGGCACTGTTTTGCTCACCTGGCTGAAAACATGCCTGTGGGTTGCTACGTACACACACGCTAACACATATGCATATCTATAAAACACAGCACAAACACTGCTTCACTTGCCTACGCATCCAACAGCTAACAACCTAGGCTACTAACCTGCCAAAGCCAGGGAAGGCAGAGTTAACGTTGGAACCTGCGGCTTTCCTCTTCCCGAGAATTGCAGGGGACCATGGAGTGTGAGCGTGTGCACATGCGTGAGTGTGTGTGAGTGCACGATGTCACCGACCCCCGAGCATCACGGGCCAGATTGAGGATGGCTATCGCTCCCAGATGGATGCAGGTGTCTGGGTTTCTGCGGCACTGAGAGTTTGGGTGGGCTTTTAGTGCAATACAGTGGTTCAGAGGAGCCGGGATGGAGCCCCTCAGGGACATGTTCCCCAAAGCAGTGTGTCCCACTCCCAGCCAGGCACTGCTCCCGGGGTGCTGAGCCACAGGAGAGCAAGGCTCTCAACCTCCCCTCCCTCTCTGGAGCAGAACTTGGGCGGCATTTGGGAACACGCTTGCTTGTGGTTACCAGTGACATCTGTGGAGTGAGTGTGGCCTAGAGCCAGAGTGTCCCTTTAGCAGATGGGGATACTGCAAGGACTTCAAGGGTCAAACCCAAGGGCTGGTTTGTGTCTCTGCGGTAAGGGCACCTCTCCTCTCTCACCAGTGGGGCATCAACTGCCTGTGCTGTAACATCACAGATGCCTGGCAGATGCCACTGGCAGCTCTTTCCCCCAGTGGGAACATACAGCAGATTTCATCCTCCCTCCCACCAAGGAAATCCACGCAGAAGCTGATGGCCTGGGACATACGATACTGTTGCGTGGCGTCATAACTGGAGCTGCTCTGTTGAGATTGAGGGTTCCTTCTCTGAAGGGTGCAATTCAGCCAGGGAGCGAGTGATTGGGAGCAGCTTGTGGGTGGGCCCTGCAAAGAAAACGTAAGAGATGCAGGGCAGGAGGGAGGTTTCCCCCTCTTAACAGCGTCCCTCCTTTGTGTCAGTGGGACTTTCTTCCACCGTTCTCCCCCAGACAGATCCCCCAAGCACACCTCCCAGGGCTGAGGGAAGTGCTGTTTCACAGGTTGTCTTCCCCGATGAAGTTGAATTCAACTACACAACTCACACCTCAAGACAGGCGTAATTCTCCCCTGTCCCCTTGTCCCTGGCTCCAGGTAGATGGAGCCTCTCCCACCCCTCTGTGCTTACAAGAGGAAGAAGGGAGGAAGGAAACCACACGACAGAGACAACTGTGCCTTCGAAGTCCTCGGAGCAGGGATGGTTCCCAGTAGGTGATGGGAGTGAAAGGCATAGACAGCGGCTCTGGGAGCCCTGAGCCAAGCAGGCGGTGCTGAGCAGGCTGCAGCCAGAGTCCGCTCGGGTGCTTGACCCTCCCTGAAGCGGCTGGTTCCAACTCAAAGAGGTGCTATGTGGGGTAGAGTATGGGCAGGTTGACCTTTCGGAAGGGAGCTGCGATGGGAATTAGTCAGCCTTGTCCTTCTTCTTTGCGGTGAAAGGGACTTTGCCGGCGACCGCGCTGCCCACAGCTCCAACGCCGCCGGTCACGGCTGAGACACCGCCCTTCACCAGTCCAACGCCAGCAGCGGGGACGCTGGTCACAGCCGTCTTGGTGAGCTCCAGGCTCTTGCTGCCCACCCAGGCGACTCCTCCCAGCGTGGCCCCAACCGCTCCCCGGGTGATGCTGAACAGGCCGCCCGTCACTCTCCAGATCACCCCCGCCTGCTGCTGCGGATGGTCCTTGCTGGCATCTGCGGGACAGAGAGAGGGACAGTCAGTGGGGCCGGGCTGAGGGCCTTCTCCCCAGGCAGCGCTCCCCACCATGGCCTCGCTCCCACGTGCAACTCAATGCAAACGCCACTAACAGGAGATGCAGTCCCATCCCCTGCACGTTGACTAACATCAGAAAATCACAGCCAGCACAGGAGCACGGGCCGCTGACAGCAGTGGCTGACGCTGGTGTGGCCGCAGGCCCTCAGAAGCAGCTGTTTGGAGGCAGCCCTGCACACATGTCAGATGAGGGACTGAGGTGCAACACACACCTATCTGCCGGAGCTGTAATTGAGCTCACGCAGATAGCAAACTGCAGTAAAGATACAGTGACACGGACGTCACCTCAGGTTGTACAAGCCCTCCAGAGAGCTCAGCGCCGTATTTAGTAGTGTTAAGACTGTTAAGCTTAAGTTGATACGCTCTGTCATGCTGTCTACCTGTGCCAGCTGGAGGAAGGCCAGCACGCTGTGCCCACCCAAGCTGCCATCGCACCTGCCCACAGCCCTGCAGATGTAGAGTTCACAGCTCGCCAGCTCCCAAGAAGGGGCTCGCTCCGCGCTGCTGCGGGGGGGTCTGGGCCTGGCAGCCCTCCTGGCAGCCCCCACACAGCCCTCCCCGTTGCCTCAGCTGACAGTGCTGTGCCAAGCAAAGGAGGAGCTGCTCTTTTTGTGGGACGAGATATTTTGGAGTCTCTGCCTTCTGATTCACTGCCAGTTCCGTACAGGAGATGAGTTACTAATAATTGCAGAAATACAACAAAGCAATTGTGGCAGGAAAAAAAGCAAGCACCAGCTGGGAAGGCAGCAGCCCTGGAGCAGCAGCATCCCTCCTCACCCACTGCCTGCTCAGAAGAGAGGTCAAGAGGCTGCACAGCACTAGTGCGGTAGGAGGGCTCCTAGCCCCCCGCTACATCCACACCTGGTTTCCTCTTGCAAGCACTCAAGTCCTCCCCACCCCCTTTCTCTGAAGCTCCTTGAGAAGAAAGCCCCATGTTTATCTGCTCACTGCCAGCCTCTTTCTTCGGTTGTTAATAATATTCCAGGCAACAGAAATTTTCTACCTGGTCCCCACTTGATGCCTCCCCCCCCTCTCATTTCCATACAGATTGGAGCCAGCATTGTTCCAGGCAGTGCATTTCCTTTGCTAGCATGCAAAGGCCCTGGGAAGGCGGGAAGGCTGGAAGGCCAGCGAGCAGGTCACCGAGGTGCGGGGCCTCAGTGTGCTGCTGCCCTGCTTGATGGAGATGTCAGACTTGCTCAGTCAGAGCAAACGTCTTCCTTTTACTGTTAGCACCTTGTCTCACCCTGCGTCCCTACTATATCTGCTATTCAGCGTACTTCTGCCCAGCAATACCGTGAATTTGTTGGAGCAGAGACCATCTTCCCATCATCCACATGACACAAACACTGTAGGATCTCTAAGTACTGCTGGAAAACAAGCCTTTTTCTTTTTCTCCTTTTTTCCATTTCTTTTTTTTTTAAACAAGCCAACCAGACAGCAAACAGCAGCAGCAGGGAACGGATTTTATCCTTGGAAGCACCATCTGCCCTGGGGTGCTGGATATAGACAGCCAAGGGGACAGTCCGACCTTGCCAAGGGGACAGAGCTGCTGTGCATCACCAGCACCAGTCCCAGCAGGCACTCCCAGACTGCAGCAGGCCCTCTGTGGGAAGGGGGTGCTCTCGGGCTCCAAGGAAACAACTCCAGATGCCTTCAGACTAAGATGGCTAACTTTTAGGTGCTTAACATAGGGGTTTAAGGTAGGAAATTCCTTTTGTTTGGCTTCTTTATAGTCAGGGAAGAGATTTAGATTAGGTGTTGTGATGATCCTTTCCCAGTTATTTTTGTGTCCTAAAACTCTTCAGCTCTGGGAGTCTTTGTTCAGAGCCACAGGCTTCCCTGAGCTTCATCTGGGCTGTGCAGCAGCCATCCCTTGGGCAGCATCCCTTGTCCCTTCAGGACAGTGCCTGTGAGCAGCCTGGGTTTGCCAGCTCTGGTGACTTGGAATAAGTCTTAGATTACACACTTGTCTGATCATCTAGGCAGCAAAACGGAGCTTGAGAGGGGTCAGTACAGACTTTCCGATATGGCCTAAGCAGCTCCTTTTCTACTGGGTACACAACACGTTGCCTGGCTTTTCCTCAGCAGTTTCTAAGTGCTTTTTTTCTTTCCCTCGCTGCTGCTGAGACCTTTTGGCTCCATCTCCAGCTCAGCTGCCAGCCACCCAGCCATTGCACACAGCTTAGCCAGTAAGGCACCTTTTGTCTTTCATCTTCAGCCCAAGGGCAGGACAGCACTCAGAAGGATGGGTGTGCCATCCTGGGTGGGGTGGAACCACAGGGGCTCCGTGTTCCTGCTGGCCACGGAAGCAGGATCTTGCGTGTCCCTCAGAGGACTGCAATGCAGAAGCTCTGGGCATTAAGCAGCGTGCTCAGCTGCAGAACCAAGTGCTGTATCAATGCAGCAATAATCTCCCTGGCTCTCCCTGGGTCTTATGTCTGAGGCAACCTGGAACCTCTCTGTCTGAAGTTTTAGCCCTCTCTACCTATTTCTGGGGCCAGTGGAGCTGCCCAGCTCAGAAACCAATGCCACTGTGAAAATCACTCAGGTGCGGTGTGCTTTCCTGCAGGTGGACAGCCCAGGGACCAGAGGGGAGGAGGCAACTGCAGACGAGATTGAGGGGGGATGCTACTCTGCCAGCAAAGAGCTACAACATATTGGAGAAAGTGTCAGGAAATACTAATGAAGAGAGACAAGGACAAAGGTTCTTTCTGATTAAGCTAGGCAGAGTCAACAAAGCTGCAGCATCCTGGAGCATCGGTGCTTGCACGCTGCCTGCACCTGCTCTGCAGCCACTCTCATGGTCCTTACTCTCCACAGGCAACAGGGAGGTGGGATGAAGGACCTGGCCCCAGGAGAACGGGAAGCTGTTCCAGGAGCATCCCCAGGGCTCCAACACAGAGCAGATGCTGCACCACCTAAAACATTAATAATAAAAAAGAAACAAAAAACCCTCAAATTCGAATATATTTGAAAAGAAAAAGAGAAATCCCTGATGGCCCCAAAACGCAAGGGGACACGTCCTATTCTGGCAGTGTGCTGAAACAAGTCATATTTGTGCTGTACTCCAGAGGATGTGTAGAGAGCTCTCCAGCCAGCCCTGGTTAGTTTGTCTTCAGGACTGCAATAAACCCCATAGTAAGCTGTCATGTAAGATAAGCATCGGATTTACAGTGCAAATTAGCCTCTCAGACAATGGAGTGAGCTAAGCATTTTGTTGGCACAGAGGAGCCCAGATTAAGGGCGAGACAGGCAGCAGAGATGAAATACACAAAATAATCAGAGAGACAGACACACAGCCAGAGCACGGGAACAACTCAGTTCCCTGGAGCCCGCCGCAGCCCATGCTGCTCATAAAAGCTCTTCACCATCTGTCAAGCCCTTTTCTCTTCCATCAATGACCCGGCCTTTTCGAGGGTCCCTTCAGCTTCGCCTCACTCCACGTCAGCTCAGAACAGAGAAAGAAGGAGGAAAAGAGTGAAGCACACTGCTATACAAGTGCTGACTCTCTGTGCTGAGGCCAGTGTCCCACACAGCATGCTCCTCCTGCCCACAGCCTCCCTGTCCCTGCGGTGTCAGCACAGAGCTGGGATCCCACTGCTGTGCACCATACAGAGCAGCGCTTCCTCATCGGGTACTGGCCAGGCAAGAACTCTACTTTAAGGAGGATTAGTATCAGTTGTTCTTCCTGACTTACTCACAAAAACAGCCTCTGCTCACGTGAGGGAGCAGCACACATGGCTCTCCGTCCACAGGACACTTTTGTCCCAGCTAAGCCCCAGGCAAAGGAGCTGGGCTGGCTCAAAGACCAAAATACAAACAGTGCCTGGCACCAATCTGCCCCTCCGCAGAGGTTAGACGGGGTGAGGTCCCAGCTCCTGCCTGAATGACGCCTCCAGAAGCCATTAAGTAATGGCAGCTGGTGCACTGAGGCGGGTTCCTCTACCTGGAGAAATGTCTGGTCTGGAGGAACAAGAGAGGGGTGGAGGGTCAGTGACTCATGCAGCCCAGTCTCAGCTTCGCCACTGAATTTTAAGCGACTCTGAGTAAATCATCCTCTCCTTTAATGCCTCTGCACCACTGCAATTGAGAATGCGTGATTTTCTAAAAGCCTCGGTTGTTGAGTCACAGCAAAACGTGCATGGGAGAGAACCTTCCAGTCCTGATGTTTCTTGGAGAAAAAGCTGGAGTTTGGTTCAAGTGCACTCCTAAAGCTCTGAGAATCCCAAATGGATTACTGTTATTTTTAACCTTGCGATTTTCTGAGCCTACCTCAATTTGAAACGCATGGGGTTGGCACCGCTGCTTCTCTTCCCCTTCTGTAAAGCAATGCTGAAGTTAATGATCCCTATTTCCTTGTATTGCTGGGCTGTCATGAAGGTTAATTAGGTACAGTTGGTGCGGTGCTTTAAATGGGAAACTGTGTTTGTATCATCATGACTGGCGCTGACAGATTCCTGTTGACATTCTCAGAAGAGATGCCAATGACAACTTCCAATTTATCTCTGGAGAGGTTTCCAGTCTACAGACAAGTCACAACGGTGAGAGAAAAGCTTGCCCCCTCCCAGGCACACCAGCCATCTGTGGAGCTGCCGACTCTATAGCTGAGATTCTCAGCTTGGGTTAGGCACCTCTTTTCCTGCACGAGCCACTAAAGCAGGCAGAGACTGTTCTGTGGGCTGGACATCAAAGAAACCTCGCTGCACACCTCCAAGGGGGACCCTTCTCCAGGAAAGGAGCCTTCTTCCTTGGCTCTAGGGAAGACTGAGCTGACCCTTGCAGGACACAGCTGTACCAAGCACCAACGCCTGTGATGAAGGAAGCACTTTAGGATCAAAGACCTAGATCTGGCCGTGTCAAAGGCAAAGAGTTAAAGGGAGCACTACAGAACTCACACACACTTGTGTTTCCTTCCTGCCACACATCCCATGCTGCAGCTGGTGGAAATGACTCCATGGGCTCAGCAGCTGTGTCCCCCGAGCCCCACTTGCCCAGGCGCCGACCACTGCCAACCAAGGTGATTGCCACCAGCAAAAAGCCTAGAAATGCCACATCCAGTTTACCCCTTGAGTTTTAAATGCTAATTCCCAGAGTCTGCAATCAGCAAGACGTATCTGCCTCTCTCCACTACAGGATGGCTTGTGAGGTCCTGCTGCACGCAGCAAAATGGGGGCAGCTGTCTGCAAAGCCTGGCTCACCCCAGGGCTCGTCACTGGCACAGTGAGCCTTAATTGTTCCTTGCACATACCCCAGAAGCATTATTAACTGCTGAAACATCTTCCTTGCAGCACTGCGAGAGAGGGTTCAGGAGGGTAAATGAACAGTGATACAGAGTGGCTTGTTTTCCTCAGCGGTGCCTGGGGGAAAAGCACTCTGACTCTGGAAGTGTGAGGCGCTGTACTGAGCTTTGCCTTGGTTGGGAATTTTCTGCTAGGAATTTCTCTTTTGTTGGGAAACATCACATCACCAAAACTACTTGTAAAGACGTGGTGCTATTGTTGAAACCTCCACTGAAAAGGGAATTGGAGGAGCTTGGCCTCAGAGCAGCTAATAACCCAGTGGTGAAGCACTAGGTCAGCCTCGGGTCTGCCCAAGGATGCTCCCAAGCCCTCCCACACCTGCTCACTGGCCCAAACTGTAGCTGAACTCCACGTCCTCTCTTTCTCTTTCGCTTTGTAGGCACAGACATTAACCAGAGGAGGAATGTAAGCTTGCTCTCTAATTTTGCAAGTGCAGTTGCAACGGTCTGTAAGGAACTACCATAGCCATTTTCCAGCGGGGGATGTTTCCTGGCACCAGGAGGCAGCAGCCAGTCCCACCTCTGTGGAGCCCAGAGCATCAAGCATCAAGGAAGGCATGTGTCCTCGCTGCAGAGGGGAAATAATGAGCACTAATTGATTGGTCTCAGGGAGCTTCTTAGAGACAATCTCCCTGCTCCCACTGGCACGCTTAACCTCCAATCTGAGAGAGAAAAAAGTGCACACTGGGACAAAGTCCTCAAAAGGTTGTCGTCCTCTGACATAAATCATAAGTGCTTAAGGATGAGGACACTCCATTTTTATCAGCTTGTACAACAGCTGGCCTAATGAGACCCTATTCTCATCTGAAACAAATGTCATCTCTGACCACAGGGCACACGCTGTAAGGAAGGTGAGCCCACAGGAGAGTCCAGGAACAAAGCTGCATGGGCATTGCCCATAAGGAAGAATGAATCCGGACACAGCGTTTCCACCTCCGACACGTCTATTTTTCTCATTGTGGAATACACACAGAAGATCAGGCTTTTGCTACTGCCCATATGGGTCACTAAAAAGCCTACAGGATGTCTCAGGGCCACTGACTGTGCAGAGATGATTCCCAAAGGCATGAGATCTCAACTTGCCCAACTGTCTGTGGCAGCTGCTTACTGCCCCCCCGCACAAATCTCCAGGTCCTGCACAAGAAACCAGAATGACACGTTATGAGAAGCACGAACAGCAAGGGACAGCTATCAGATGACCTTTGCTTTCCCTCTCCGTTGTGTTAAAAGCATCAGAAGTGGCCATCAACCTTACTTTGTTTGAACTTTATGTCCCTGTCTACCTTCCATTTCCACTCTCCACTCCACCTACGAGCTCTTGATTCAGTCAAGAGACTTGCTTGGCAGGAAGCACAGAAAGCTGTGCCAGTGGCTCCTGTTCCTCATTGTCCTGCTGGAGTCTCATCACCGTGACACTGTGATTTTGGATCATAAGGACAGGATCACCTCTTGCTATGAATATGGCCTAGCACAGGGGGTTCTTAATCACATTTGGTGATCTGTGGGTGGAAATGGAACCATCCAGTGGCAACGATGATTTTTCGGTGTCTTCAAGCTCTAACGGCTTGGGGAGGGAGCTTTCACACAAAACAGTACTTTCCTTAAAAACAGCCTTTCCTTGTATTTGTGCCTAGGCTGAAAAGACCATCTTTTAAAGCTTGCTCTTTGACCTGTGTTAGCTCAGCTCTTGTCAGGGCACTACGCCTACTCTGACAGCTCTCTAACAGTGATTGCACATTCTTTGCTGAGCTGCTTTCAGCTGCTCGTGATAGCACCTGGCACAAAAAGACCCCAAATGAATCACAGGCTCTTGTTAAACAGCCTTGTTAATTCAGCTCTGATGAAGACACGGGAGAAAAAAAATCAATATTTGTTAAATGAAAAAGGACAAAACCTATAGAGAAATAAAGGTCATTTTCATGGTTCTATGAGGCCCTTACAAACAATGGAGGGTAAATAACATAATCCAAGCTTATGTAAGAAATGACTTTTTTTCCATGCTCTAGTGCTACCTGGTGGATTTTACACAAAGGCAGACTGGGTTAAGCCTCCCCTGCCCTGTGAGGCTAGAATTCCTTCCCACGACAACATGCCTACGTCACCAAAAGGTGCCTGAGTACAGTCCCAGCAGCAGTTTGGGAAGGATCATGGAAGGGAATGTCAGTCACATCTAAGTAAGCAGAAAGATGCTCTAAGATGGAAGATCGGCCATCAGAAGTCTGCCCTGCTCATCCACCAGCTGCCATCTGTATTTTATGTACTCTTTCCCTAATTATTAAAGGCTTAATCTGCCTACCTTAAGGAAACACATGATTGCCCCTCAAACACTTTGTAGATGAGACATCCAAGACTTTGTCCCAGAAAATTTAGGAACAGATCCTGCCTCACTGACAGGGGTGACCCAGGTTCAGGCATTTCCTCTTTCTGCTCCTGGAGCAACTGAGCAATGGACATTGATGTTTTCTAGCAGAATGGCTGGCACCAGAGAAATCCAGAAACTGCCCATTTATTTTGATTATGTGCCTACTTTCCTCCCTAAACGCACATGGAGGAGCTGAAGTAAAAATGGAGAGAGCCTCAAAAAGCAAAAGCACAAATTTTAACTGACCTAAGGTCTGAGTGAAGATTTCTGACTCAGAGAAATGACCCGTTCACCCCAGTGGCTATCCAGGAGTCTTTCTGTCCATCCAAAGGATAACAAGACAGTTAAGCTAAAAGCTGTTTGCTACAGAAGCAGCGGAGCTGGGAGTCCACCAAGGAGGCTCAGATGTGTTTGTCTGCTCACGCTTTAGCATGCCAGCATCAGGCATGTTATTCTGCTGGTGGTAGGTGTTCAATGGCAGAGCCTCAAAAACTTGTCTCCCAGCTCAGCTGTCAGGGGGAGAGCGCTGCATTGGTGAGTGGGCAGGTATGCTGCCTCTGGGAGCAAGCAGATGAGCTGGCAGAACAAGGCAGGACAGGAGCAAGTCACATGTCAGAGGATTTAATCTATTCTAGTGCAAAAATCACACACCCCAGCACCATGTCCAGACCTCTAGCATGTCCCCTCACCTCTGTCACTTCTAAGTGTGACAACCAGCCCTCCCACTGCTGTGCTCCCAGCAAGCCTGTCACCTGAAAATCTCAGCCCTGAATGCATAAATTAATGGTAACACTAACACTGTCCAAGGAGACATCAAACCTTCTCCTTTGTGCTGCACAGACAATGAGCTGCTGCTCAGGAACGTGAGGCCAGGAGTGTGGCAGCTCCCTTTGCCTTCTTCCATATTCATGCTCTTGCACTTCTCTTCACAGATTTCAGTGAGGCACAGCAGGGCTCAGCGTGCTCAGCTTCCCACCGGGTACTGATGTGCTCTACCCAGTGTTGTGGCATGGGCTACAGGTAAGGTGGCATTTTTCTTTGATGTTCTCAGAGATGCTGGAATATCTAGGCCTTCCTTTGCGATCAGTACTTCAGACCAGTAGGAGAAAAAACGCTAATACTCTCATTCATTTTACCAACTGCTGGAAAACCTCTCCTATGCCTGGCTTGGATCGTGGTGTGCCAGGGAAAGCTGACAGCCTGGAGGACCTCAGACCCCTTTGGGATCACTGCCCTTCTTCAGTGCCAACCTGGTTTGAATCAAAGCTGAGATAAAGGCTGGTTTCTCTCAGAGCAAAGGGCTCAGTGGGAAAATTCAGCTGCACACCTACAGCAGCCTTTCAGGTCTCCATGTTAAAACTGCATTTATACTGTCTTGATTCTATAATGCAACCCAGCATGGCAATGTAGTTACGATTTTGCTACCGGGAAATGAAGTACAATATTACTCTTTCTCTACAGATACCCCTTAATTTTCTTCTGCAGTTCTGCACACATGGGAAGCAATAAAACAGGACAGTCAATTCCTTTAAAAATAAGTTACTATTCAAGGATGCTTCCAAGTACCCCGGAACAGAGCTGTGGGATCCAGTCAGCAACCATCCCAGCCTTCACATCAGGGTTTCCAGCTCTGTTTGTGGTCCATGAGCAGTCCCGTGCTATGCTCTTTCTCAACACAGGATACAACCTTCAGAAACTCCAGACCCAAACGAGCCACACTCCAACTTGGTTAGAGCCATCATTACAGAAACTCATTTGCACCTCTATTTTCCTCCCTTTGTTTCCAATCAGATGCCTACAGGGAACAACTGGAGTGACATGAATCTCATCAGAGGCTGAGGTCTCATCAGAAATCCCATCAAGTTATCATCTAGTCCCAACAGGCCCTCCACGGAAAGAAAACATCTTGTCATGGCTTGGAGGACCCCCGTGTACATTGTGTCCTCAGCAGGGATGTTTAATGGGCTCAGGAATCAGAAACTGGATTTTATTTTAGAAAGTTTAAAAAAAAAATCCTTTCTATTTAAGTGTCCTTTTAGCTCTTAATGGTGTTTTTCCGGACTCTTTTCTTAGCAACAAAACAACTCCATGTTAAGGAACTCCAGGCAGAGAAATCTTAATTCTCCAGTAACTCCACAGCTGAGCCCAAATGGCCGAAGAGACCCTGCAAACACATTTCCTACCTGCTGAGCATAAGCACTCATCTGCTCAAGCAATGTCTCCTGCAGCAGGACGTGTGCAATCCTGTTCGCTGTTCACCCAGAACAACCTTATGGGACTAATTCAACCCTTGCAAACCTTCAACTTGGAAAACGCCGCTGACACCACAACCCTAGCCCAGGGTGCAGAACACACCGTTCCTAAATGCTGAGCCCTGTTTCTGAAAGGGACGAAGAGCCATGTGGCCTCTAACCTGCCCCTTCCAGATTCCTCCCTAATGAGTTTTTATCAAGCCTCCTGTGGCCACACGCAAGCATCTCTCCAGCTAGGGGCCAATCCAAGCACAGACCGACGCTGTCTGCTGAGCACTAAAGGCCTCTCTTCCCCTCCAGCAACAACTTGGCTGTCTGAACTCTGGCTGGCTGATGGCAGCACCTGGACGTCAGCCAATGGCAGTAAGTTTTTCTGCAGCTGAATATGTTTAGTCCCCTTCCTAGGGCATCGGCTCCATTATACAGCTATTGTTTATGACCCCAATTATCTCCCAGAAACTGGTCCTCGCCTGCAGTTAATAACCAAGGCTAAGTGATCAACCGTTAGGACTCTAGCAAACTGGTTGTTAACTTCTCTGTCGACCAAGTTCGGAGTCTTTTACCGCTATTAGAAATTCAGATTAATGATTCATAACAGAAATGGGCTCTCCAGCGATACAGCTAGGTGAGGCCAGGTAAAGGGGGAAAGAACCACTGCTTCCTCCTTGAGGAGATGAGCCTTCCTTTAACTAATGGGTGTCCAACCTTTTGGCTTGCCCAGGCCACGCTGAGTGAAGAGGAATTGTCTTGGGCCGCATATAGAACATATAATATAGTTTAAGTATATGGGTAACAAAACTTCTTTTTTTCAGATATATGTTTTACATAAACATAAAAAAGGAAGGCAACAAAAACTTCAGACTAGTGGGATATTTGACCTTGTTTTTGTGAAACTAATGAATGTGATAACTCATTAGCTTATTAAATTATTTTACAGAATAACACAAGCCCAATTCTAATAATTAAGTAAGAAAACAAACATGTCTGCTTAGTAACAAAAACCGTGTGTCTTCCCAGGCCCACACACGTGTAGGTGGGTTGAAATATTATTATCGGCAATCAGTGCATTTTACTTGCCAAGTGGCACAAGCGTATGTACTGTGCAATACACGTGGGTTTCAATGCCATCGGTGGGTGTGAGAGGTGGAGTCGGCATCGTCCTGAGTCCTCCCTTCCACAATCAACTCATGAAAAATATCACTAAGAATCACGTGATGATGTTAGAAGTTGAAGGTCTTGTGGGGCTGCATGTGGCCCACTGGGCTGAGGGTTGGACACGCCTGGTTTAACTCCTTTCTCAGCCTCTCCTGACATCTGGGAGATGGCAAAGAACATCTTATTTTGCTGAGTACTTCAAACTTTTCTTGGGACCTGGATAGTGTGTGCGGATCTATATATAATACAGGCTCACTCCCTGGAAACTGCCTTCAAGGACCTCTTCCAAGCTGTAATTCCTACCCTAGTATTTCAGATTCCCTGCAGTTAACAAGAGCAAGCCAATACTGCAAATCCCTGTGGGGCAGGAAAATGAAACCTCAAAAGGAAAGGCTATATAGAACCAGAGCCCAGTGTGTAGAAATGAATCTCAGGTTTTAAGAGGACATCTATGGCCAATAACAGACACGTTGTTAGCCTGTGCCAGCGTACCCCTCACACGTTGATTTGTAAAGCAGCCCTCCAACAACTCATCAGAAAACAGTAGTTTCAATTCAGAAAAAGCTAATGCTGCTTCCATTTCACAGCTCGCTCTCGTCCTCGGAATGCTAATGAAAGACCATCAGCCTGGCTCTCATAGGCTCACAAGGGCCACCAGGTACCCTACAGGACATAATGTTCTGGATGTTCAGCAGCTCTTACTCCATAAAGCATGCAAGTCTGAGAGTGGGGAATTACCACCACAGTCCTTGGCGATCTGTCCCAGTCTGGACAGACTCAGTATGAGAGCAACAGAAAAATAAAGCCAGGCAGTGCAGCTGTGCAGCCGTGGAGCTCTGGGATGGACAATGACACAGATGGGAAACATGGGCTACCACAAGTGTAAGAATGCCTGGTTGATGATCCACATCCTTAGGAGTTAGTGCCCTTCGTGACTTTGGGCGCAATCAGCTCACTGTCCACTTCACATCCTCCCTACAGCTCTCAGTCTGAATTTAGTGCTGATATTTACTCTCTACGAGCTGAAGAAGGTGACAACTCACTGACATGATCTCTTTTTCTGGGAGAAGCTGATGCCCAGTTCCTCCTCACCAAAATCTACTGTATGCTGCCCAAAATATGTTTACTTTCCTACCACTCCAGCATCAGCTAGGAAGAGGCAGGCAAGGATGGAAATCATGGAGGAGAGGGCACCTTTCCCGTATGACTGACCGCAGGATGATGAGAGACCACAAGATGTGTCACCATGGGCAAGGGCAGGGCAGCCACCTGCAGCAGGGTGAGGACGGACATTTCTATGCTAACAGTACATAGCGAAGGAAGATCCAGCAACAGTTAGAGGAAGCAACAGATTTTCTGGGGTCTGAAGAGGATGCAAAGATCATCCTGCACTGAGGGAAGAGCTCTCAAAGAGCAGAACATTTCCTGCAAAGATTTGCTAGTGCTTTTTCTGTCCTGCTCAGTCCACTCTCAGCCACGACCCCCATAGCCATGAGAACACAGTGACATTTTCTTGTGAAAATGGGCCACCATGGAACAGCTCGCAGGGAGTCTGCCTGGTCCGGAGGGGAGCTGAGCACTGAGAGCCCCCAGCTGCTGTCCTCCATCAGGGCTTGGTGATAGCTGCCCACCATTCCCCAGGATGGCTCGGACAGCCTTAAAAACACACTCTTTCATCCTCACGCACAAATTTACTTATTCATGTATTCGCAACAGAAGCACTAACGGCCATAATTGGATCCATTACGGGGGTTATTAGAGCTCTCAGTCACTGCCTGTGCAGCCCTGTGTGGTGCTGGGGAAACGCACAGGAAGAACAAACAGGGCAGAGGCACGGCCAGCGGCAGGGGCTTTAAAAACGCGTTAAGTTGTTGCTGTGGCAACTAAAGCAAAATTTCTGGCAGGAACTGCCATGTGTGGGGAACTGTAAACTTCTCCATTTGTGGAAAACATTGGTCATGTCTCTGAAAGGGAGGTGGAGGAAAGGCAGAAAAAAGGTCTCTTTTCAGAGACTGCTACGACCAGAGCCAAGAACAGTCTGCTTGCAAATTTATTCTTACGGCAAACCCCGATGACGGGTGGATTATACATACCAGAGCTTCTCAGGAGCCAGCGCACCGAGACGGAGCTGGTGTGCACTGAGGAGCCCTTCCAGGTACACAGCCCTGCTGGGTGCAGCTGCCAGGGAAGGGACCGAGCTGCTGTACAGCCCCATGTAGCGCTGCGCTGCGGGCTGCTCACCTCTGCCCCCACCTGCCTCCTCGGCGTGCACCGAGGCGGGGTCCCATGGAAATGCAGATTGTCAGGGAAGTGACTTTTACTGAGATGACAGATGTTGGAACACTGAACTTTCCATCCATAAACAGCAGGAGATGGAAAAGCAGTGGTTAGGTCTGGAAATACTAAAATTTGGCTAGAAAAACTGAACCTGATTTCACAGAAAGCACCGTAAGACTGCCCCTTCTCTCCGAGATGTCAAAGTAGCAGTAACGTCACATATTCTGACAAACCTCAGATGGTGTCCACCATTTTAATGCTTCAGTACAGGTTGCCATCTTTCAGGTTCCTGTATGGTAGGCAACTCAATACCATGTTTAATTACAATGCAGGACCAGAGTTTATTTACTACTGATTCAGGCTGACCAAGCTGTTGTTGTGTCACCTGTCTGGTTTTCCAGGAGATTCCCTAGATAATGCCAAGGCCTGCCACATCACCTCCTGCCCCACACCTTCCCTGCTCAAGGGGCACAGTCGTCAATTTGTTGTTTAAGAATGGTGTAATTCACTCAGTTTTGGAAACTCAGATCCACACGAGTGGCTGATGCGAGACTGTGTTCTCTCCAGTTTAGAGTATGGGTGGGAGCTAGCAAACGGACACTTAGCAAAGAGATTCAAGAGCAACGGCAGATGCTGCCAGCAGAATATTTGTCTACTGAGAGACACTGCATAGGCAAAATGATTGATGAGGAGTTCAGTTTTTCTCTGAAGTCAGCAGCTTCACTGCGAAGACTTTATTGCAAGTTAGACTCACCAGGTGGGAATGCTTTCCACTGTGAAAGGAGGAGCACAGGGAATGGGGGACAAAGATAAAGGATGGCATCAGGCCGGCAAGGGGGAGCACGGCCACGCAGCCCCATTGTAATGCAGTCGGTGTCCTCGGCTCTGTCCCTGGTGACACGGAGGCTCGCGACTTCCTGACCCTGGCCCTCACCGCTCACAAGGCTTCACTGCATCAGTGACCTCAGTGTGAATTTCTTAAGCTGACTGACAGCAACCTGGAAAAAAAAATCCGGGAGCGATGAAAGTGCACCGCTGCCAGAGGGGAGCTGGACGCAGGGCTGCAAGAGGCCCTGCCTAAGCATGCGGGAGGTCTTTAAATAGACACCCTGGGTCCGCTCTGCACAGCATTAAGGATGGCAGTGAGGCTCTGAGGTCAAGGCAAGAAATGAGTACTTGCAAAGCTCAGTGAAGCCTATGCTTACAATACAGCTCTAATTATCCTGTTAATCAAAGCAAAAATCCTTCAGTTTTGCAAATCTGGCCAGCAAAAGGCTGCAAATTCACAGCTCAGCCTTCATTTTTAGCCCACAGCACTCGGATAAGGACTTGTTAGCAAGAAGGTTTAGAAAAGAAATGTAAGGCATTATCTGTCTGCAGCTGTTGAAATCTAAAATCTGAAGTATATGAATGTTGTTTATGTAGACAAAGATCCTTTCTCGGCATAAACATCACCTCAATCCATACTTCTGTTATCTACTGAAATGTACAGCATGTATCAAAACCATACATATTTTATTCTGGTCAATGCAACCCATGATATGGTTTCTTCTAGTGAACAATGGAGTTTTCTCCACTGCAAACTACTTTTAAAGTCGTTTGCTGCTTTGAGACACAAAGACTCCAGTTTAAATGCTACAGTAAGGTACAAAAAAATCAGTCTATCAAACAAGAGAGAGGTAGACCACACACAGATCACTTCTCAATTTCCAGAATCACTGATGCGGTGAAGATGTATGTTGCTGGAGAACAGGCCTGTCACTGGCTTTGGGTGGTGAAACATCAGCAGCAGTTAAGGTTAGCTGCAAAATTCTCACTGTGCACACACACCAATTTCAGATCTGATGTTACAGCCGTTAACACCTGGATCAGAGCATTTCCAAACTTCTTGCTTTGAGAAAACAGCCTGCTCCCATAAATTAGGACACCATTGTAGCTGAGAAGCAACCACAGGTTTTACTTTAAGTTCATCATTTTGGGGGGCTGCTTACTTTCTTAGGATTTCTTTTTAATTGTGAAGAAATGAGTGGCAGAAATTACTGCCAAACACACAGGCTGCATGTATGATGTTTCTCTGGAGACTGCTTTTTTTCACCCCGATCTTCCCCCATGTGCAAATATAAAAGCATCCAGTTCTCCACCGACAAGTAAGGTAGTAGAGGTGCCACAGGTAAGCACATGATTCTCATATGAGTAACTGAATTCCATCTTAAAAATAGGTTTGATTATTTGACCTAGTATGCTTGCTTGGATATCTACAGTCTTACTGGTCTTCTGCTTTGAAACCTAATTTGCAGCCAGGATTTATTCATGGGCCGTTTATCCTCATCTCTTCTTGTGCCAATGTTGTCTTTTAGTTTAAATTGCTCTTCTCCCTCCCTGGTGTTTACTCCTCTGATGCGCTTACACAGAATATTCATATCTCCCCTCAGCCTTTGTTTTGCTAGATTAAACAAGCCACACACTTCCAGTCCCCATGCATAGACTCTCCCTTGCTCCCATCATCCCTGAAGCTTTTCTCTGTACCTGTAAGCCAGTCAGGTGGATGTGCAGAGAACCTACTAAGGCCCCGGACAAGGCCACGTATACCCCCTTCTCCTAAAGGGTAGACTGCATCATACAACATAGGGCTGCATTTGGTTTTTCAGAATGCCACAACATTCATCGTTAAGCGTACAGTAATCTATTTTTGTAGTGTTAGAAATTGTTGCGTTTATACTATTTCAGTCACCGGTTGTCAGTTTTTGCTGTATGATATCCAAGCATTGCTATCAGTAATGGTAATACACAAACTGCTTTGTATACCGCCTGTTTGTACAATCCACACCCAGTGGAAAATCTACGTAAGGATCTAGAAACAGCTCTCCAGTCATCCCAGGAAAGCATCTGTCCAGACTAGGCCTGTCCCACCCAGTCTGCAGCAATGAAGCAACTCACCTCCTATCTGCATGTGATCCCCCCTGATACCAGCCACAAACAGTGATATGCCACCAAGGGCCTGCAGAAAGGCAGATGGCCCCAGTGGCGTCTGTGGGCACGGCAGATGGACTGTGGCAGACTGAGGACCAAGCTTTTCACAAGGCCCTCTTTCCAACATCTCCTTTAAGTCTGGATGCCAAGAAAAGATCCACCATCTTCTCCGGCTGCCGCAGCTGTAGCATTTGCAGCCTTTGTGCTACAGAATCTGACTTCCCTCCTTTAATCACCTCCCATTTCTCCACTTCTACTTTACTTGTTTTGTTGAGCAGAAATTCTCGAGGGCGAGCACGGCACTGTGACTACAGCACTCATCAGAGACTGCAGAAAGTGGCTATAAAATCCAAGGATGTAAGTAATACCTCCCTCAGATCTCTCAGAGCCTTGCTACCGTGACAAAAGACATTTGGAAATGCTTATCAATAACATTGATTACAGCCCAGATGCTTGGGCTAGGTAAGTATTCTCTAGTACTCATGAAGCTGCCTGGGAGTGGGAGTTTTGCTTTAGCGGGACTCAAGTTGTTTAGATGACTTTGGGCCAAAAGCAAATTGGTTTAATTAACACCCTATCCATATGGGGCTGTAAGCTGCAGAGCAGAACAGAGATCTAAGAGGAGAGGAAGAGAACAGAAAAGCCCGGTCCTGAGCAGGCTGTTTCCAAACCTGTTTACTTAACTATTAGCCAGGGTGGCATCTTCTTAATTTATTTATATAGAATATTTCTGTAACCATCTGCTCTTAAGCTAAACGAAAAATTATCATCTTTCTCCTGCCGCTGCAGAGACTCCCTTGGATGTTCTTAATAATACAAAAGAATCTATCATTTTAATGCAGACAGCTTGGCTAATAAAAATGATCTGTACCATTTGTAATTATGCCACAAATACAAAGCAAACAAGCAGCCTCTCCCTGGAGAGACCAAGCATAAAAAACCCCTCTCACCCATCAAGGGGCAGAGACCAGCACAGGAGCATGACTTGGTTTTTCACTTGCCTAACAAAGAGCAGAGAAATAAAGAGGACAGTTTTATCACGTCAGTTACTCACTTCTGTAACAGGCTTTAGGTGCTTCAGTCAGACCTGGCTGCACCCCGTTCTACTTGGGAACGTCGCTCCAGACTCTGAATGTAAAGCCACATCCCTGAGCAGCATATCTTGCTCTACCCAGCTCTACTGGTCTACTGCAGCAGAGCTCTTCAGGGCCCTGACGTTCCTATCTCTGCTGTGCAATGGGCAGCTGCTGCCAGCCCCAGTCAGCAGATGGGAAATTGAGGCAGAAAGCAACTAATGGAACAGGGAGGTGGTGGAGTCACTGTTCCTGGAGGTGTTCAAGAAAGGGGTAGATGTGGCGCTGAGGGATGTAAGCATGGTGGGCATGGGCTGATGGTAGGACTTGATTGTCTTAGCAGTCTTTTTCAACCTTAATGACTCCGTGATTCTAAAAGTAATAGCAAAAATGATGAAAGACAGCAGCGAAGCAAGGAAATGAACCCAAGCCATCAAACCATTACTGAGAGATCACAAGCATTGCTTTAGGTACGGTCCACCTTAGAAAAGCTTCACTGTGTGCAGTCTGCTAGCAAATGGAAGGGCAGATCTCCTGGCACACCTGTTGCCTGGTGACATGTTAGCGTGGCTAGCACTGGATTAGCAGGCATGGTACCTGGATGTTATTTCTTGACTGCTTCTTCTATGAATGGCAGCAAATCACTTGTCCTTCATGATTCAGCTTCCTCCCACAATAAGAAAAGCAATGAAATGCTCAGAGGCTCAGGGATGAATGAAAGGAAATGTTATTTCCTTGAACAAGTGGTTAAGGACAGAAGAGTAAGATTACACTTCAAATTATATCAATAATATATGAACGTACTTCTTTACTAAATAATTCAATTGATGAAGAAATGTGTGTAAAGAAAGATAATCAATGTCTTGGGGATTTCAGACCCCTCTGTGGAGAGATGAGCATTGTTAGAAGTGAAACATGAACAAACTGGAAGGCCAGGACGTGCCATGAATTCCAGTAGCCCAGAGGCCTGCCAAATACCATGCTGCATCAGGAGCAGGAGGGCCCATCCTGGCGCAGGACAGTGAGCAGGAGGTGCTGAAGTGCAGGGCATGAGAGCACCCCTTGGAAGCGGAACATGTAACCTCAGCTTGGCCAACCTGTCTGTCAGCTAATTTCCTTTCCTTCTGTTTCCCAGACTCTAAAACCAATGTTTGAAAGTGACAGCCACAGGCACAGAGTGCAGGGAGCCACGAGAAAGGGAGGTCCCTGTGCTTGCTGCACCTTGCAGCATTTGCTTCCACCACCACATTACCATTTTTGCCTTGTATTTTTGCATGGCCTATTAATATTCATACAAGACTTTCCATTGTGTTTGCACTTTGCTATCATGCTCACAGGCCTGATCCCTTCTTGTCTTAATAGGATGCAAACCTCACGAAATCAGATTTTATTAGCAAAACTCCATCAGATGCCCTCAGGAACGCAGCACCTCAGTCCCCATTCCTGCTAAAGTGAAAGGGAAGCCTTTCACGCTGCTGACATCTGTAAAGCTCTTAATCTAATACGACATTTTAATCTTAAGAGCAGAAACAAATAGAGTAAAACATAGGGCAAGGAACGTCACTGAATGCTGCTGAGTCAAGGCCCACGGCGTCACAGCCAAGAGATGCAGAAGACCTTGAAAAGTTTCTAATCCTGGCTTGCAATAAACCTGACAGGACAATGGTGCTGCTTCATTAACACCTATATCTCATTGATGGAAGACTGGTGACTTATCTCCAAATGATTTCATTCAAATTCTCTGTCCTAGAGTACAAATCTGTTGGCTGTCTTCCATACAATAACCTCACCCCTGGGGGCTTCATGCAGACCAAACAGGGGAATTAGCAAGAAAAGGCAGAGCTGCAAAGTGGCAACCTTTTTATTCATCATCTCTGCTCCCAGTCCCTCCTCATTTTTTAAACCACTGACTTTACCAACGTGCATGAATTTTCAACTCCACTGAGTCCTGCAGAGCCAAGAATGGAGAACAAGATGGAATCGGGTATGCAGCACCACCAAGGATGCTCTGCACTTCTAGAACACATGCCATGAGCCCTGCCTTATGGCTGCTCCATCACCTCTGGTGACGGCAAATTCATAGATTAATTTTTCCAGATTCCAGGTGAAGTCTGTGCCTCTGGTAGAAAGAAAAATCACTGCCGGTGTTGGAAAGTGAACAAATTATAGTTTTAAGTCAGCGAGTGAAAATAAATACAAAATGTACAGTGTCACATTCACACTCAGTCATTTTCCTAAGTAGAACAGTACATTAACACATTAATTTTAAAAGAATTTCCAGCTGTAATAGCTAACAAGGATGTTGATAGCAGCCTCTTACTGAATAAGAGCTGTTCAAGTCTCGACCCTGAACTGCCCAAATCCTTTCTGCTTAATTAACAGCCTTTATTCTGTATCAACAATAACTGATAGCAATTTGATGGAAAAATTGCTGACCCAATATTCAGGCCACTTTGCCAGTCAGATGTGATGCAGAATTGTTCTGTGGTGGATATCTCCTGCTCTCAGTGCTTAGGAGCACAAAATCCTGCCAAAGATCACATCTTCCTCTTGGCACACAGTTGAGAAAATGAGACCAGGCCCATATGTATCCAAATTGCAGAGAGCAGAGTTGGGATTTAATCATAGGCTTTCTTCTCGTGGCGAGGTGAAAAGCTCTCTCAACCCACCCGCATTAGCAAAAGGTCCTGAGTGCAAGGACCCAGGAGTATCTTATCTTTAGTTATTTCTAATTACGGGGCTTTGAAATTGTCTTTCTTTTTTTAACCTGTTTTGTGAACATTAATGGAAAAGAGAAATCTGTTGCTATTATTATCCATTCACACTTACAGCATGGAAATTCAGCCATATCATAAGACCATTATCTCTGACTACAAGGATTCTTCCAAGTATATTTGATAGGATTATGGGGAACTGGCACTGGGACCAAAGGATAGCTGCAAAGTTTCAAAATAATACTCAGACATTTAGATTTCTTAATTACTCTACAAGGTGCACGCTGTCATTTAGAGCCAGCTGAAGCTGCTCAGAGTTAGCCAGCTGCTCCAAGGCACTCCAGCCAGGAGTGGATCACTGCAGCAACTGAGGCTTCATACAAGGGGAGCACCTCAATTCAGCGTCACAATTTATAAGGTCAGGAGGGGCTGCAAATTCTGGCTTGTAAAAAGGTTTTAGGAACACTGTTCTGTCAGCTTAATTGCCATTTTCTCAGAATCAAGATATTTCTGACTGATTTACAGACCTCACAAAAGCTTCCTCTGAAACACGGAATAGGTTCTACAACTCAACTGCAGAATTACAGGATGCCGCAGTGGCTGCTACCTCAAGATTATATGTGCAGCATGCTACAGAGATCATCCCAGCAGAGAACGATAAAGAATATTCTCCGGATCCCAAATATCTTGAACAAACACAAGCTTTTCCAGGCCTTTCCATCAGTGTCACAGACACATAAAACCACCCCTAGACACCATGTTGTAACCATTACTTATGTGATGCCTGGAGAAACAGACGCTTTGTGCTTTCTCTGTTGTGTTCAAGTAAGACTGGAAGAAACCTCGTTCCCAAAGCTGTGCCAGCATCATTTAGGTTCTCGGTGTGCAAACAAGGAGGTAAACAAGAACAACAACATAAAATCATGTTAATTTCAAGCTCCATTAGAAATGCGGAGTTTGGCAGCAAGAAAAATCAATGTTTGTCCAGCGGAAAAAAAAACAACACCCAAACAGCACTGATAAGGACAAAAAGGCTGAGGTTTCTAAGACAATGTAAAAATCTTAGTACTCAATATCCTATGTTCTCTTAACTGTGGGAAATTATTTTCTTATCACAGAAACTATCGGAGTTTGACACGAGCGGTACTTTGATGAGAAGTCAGCCAGCTCCGGATACTGTCTGGCAATGCTTTCCTTCTTTACGCATTTGATCAACTCTGACACGAAGACCAATTGATTTCCTTTTTTCTTTTTTTTCTCCCTAAAGACGTCGTCAATTCTGGTTTGTTCTGATGAACTCCACAAGCACCGTGCCAGATACATACAGATCTCAAGGGCTGACTTCAAGTTTAGCAGTGCTGGATAACAAGCAGGAAAAACATCATTCTTAGGTGTTACTAGTTGTCTGGGATAAGACTTATTCACTGTGACAAGAAAAAAACGTTAAAAAAGAAAAGGGCTGACCTTTCAGCAGTGTCTGAGTGGAGCCTGGATTGAACAAAGCAACCCCCCCCGGCCTCATTCAGGGAAGCAGCATTGTGAGATTTCTGAGAAACAGCAGCTCTTCATTAGACTCCCAGTTTGTTCATCTTTAGGTAAAATCAAAGTCATTCACTATCACAACTATGTTAATTTGTTTAAATGCAGCAGGTCTGTTAAGCTCTGGGGCTCCCAGAGCAGCAGTGCGCATTAGGTTAAGCTGCAGTTTGCCTCATCTACAAATTTGCCAACCATTGGGGCTGCTGCCTGATGGGAAATCCCGTCGATTTCACTCCCCAGCAGCAGGCTTGTATGCTGCGGGCCAGCGCTGCCCTTGGCCGTGCAAAGCCTCCTCTCCAAGCTCGCAGCACTGCAGGGCTGAGAGCCTGCGGCAAAGCCAGCTCCGAGGGGTGGCTGTGCTCCAGCACGCTGACCCATCCATCCATCGCCTGCCTTCTCGAGCTTTTGCAGAAGCACTAAGATATTGTCCTGACCGAAAAAAAGACTGAGAGGGAAAGCAGAAGCCTCCAGTACTCCATTTAAAATTTCAAAAAGCGGCATCATTTTAGTACCCTTTGCAGGATGTTGTCAGCCTGGAGCAGAGAAAGGGATGACTCTATCACACGAAGAGGTGCAGCTGGGGAAGGGCTGTTAGTGGGCTGTCCCCTCTGTCAGCACACAGCAGCTCAGTCTGCCTGCAGGCATCCCTACAGGAGTGCAAAGAAGAGTTCAGCAGGAGATGGAATCCACCTGCTCTGCACAGCGGTCCTAACGCAAAAGGAGACCTCCCTTCCAGAAAGTGAGAAATCGTTCCCCTTTGTTCCCGACAGATTAAGTCTGTTTTCACTGTCAAGAATGAAAGCTATCCCAGAGGAGATCAGAGAATACACTCAGCAGAAGCTCCACATTAAAGGACTTGTACCATAAAGGGCTAACATTGTCCTGCGGCAAGCGCTCTCCCATCCCCTGCGAGGAGCATCGCAGCCCACGTCAGCTCTGGAGAAATGGGAAGACTTCAGGTAAAGCGCAACATGGGGAAATCAGAGCGCTGAGATCAGAAAGAAGCACAGCAATGCTCGAGGTACAGCCCACCTCTGCACACAGGAGGGTTTCTGTTAGGGGGAAATATAAGGTCCAAAGGTGATTTTTCATTATAAAGCTCAATTTCCATGGCCTAACAATTCTTCAAAATGTTAACCTCTTAAATTCAAATTCTGCAGCCAGGAACTCTGCTCAAAGGTACTCATTCCTTGCGAACTTTGATCAAATCGCTTCTGACAACTTCTTGTATGCTGAGAGGCAGCGAGGAAAGCAAGAAGGAGGATTATGTTAGGGGAGGGGATGGAGAACAGGAAAAATTCTCATAGAAGAGGAATTCTTGTTAGTCTGTTCTTGAACAAGCTTCACAGTCAAAATGTTTTGAAGTCAAAATTGGCACGGAAGTATTTCTGCCTGAAGGATTTCAAAGAATAATCCCGGAAGGGTTCCTTGGGCATGGCCTGACTCCAATGGGAATTAGTTTTCATTTGACCCAATTAGACATGTTTAAAAAGCACACGCTGAGTATACCGCTGGGGTTTTCTGGTAAGCTCATTAGGGACTGGATTTTGTCCTGTACCGTGTGCTCTACACCAGTCCTGAAAAACGCTTCATAAAACCCTGAGACTAAAAGCCCACAGGATATTCCTGAAAATTAAGCAGGTGCCGATGTGCTTTGCTGGATCAGACAAGGGCTGTGGCTTTCAGTGAATTCTATCTGTGCTCCCCAAATGCTTTTATAATAGACACCGACACCCTGGTGCGTCAGAAATGTTGCAGATTTAGGATAGCATAAATGAGCTTGCTCTTCTTAACTAACTTTGCAAAGCCACTCAAAGTAATCCAGAGCCTCCCAACTGTAATGGCATCAGAGATTAAAACACTGGGCCAGGACGTGCGGTAGAACTGATCCCAAAGTATTCAATCAAATGCTTTAAAATAATTATTATCATTAAAAATAATAACGATGCCCCCAATTGTGTCGAAATGGCTGTTTTATGAAAAAAAAACCCAAAACCTGAGATAAAGATTTCCTTCAAATCAAATTCAATTTAAAATTCTTTAGCACAGACAGGAGGAAACCGGAACCCATTGCTCTGCTCCACAGGAAACATCCTAGTTTATCCAGAATAAAACATGCCCTTTACAGTGCTGGTTAGACGGAAAAAAAAATTGAAAATGAATGGTTGGATTCACAAAACCAGTGGTGCATTTCCTTTTTATGCAATAGCTCAGAGGCGAGAGCGTTCACTGAGGATAGAAGAAAACTAGGTTTAATGGCCCTAAAGATCCAAATTCTCATCTTCAAATTGCTTGTAGGGTACTGTATATTTGGGCAATTTTGTATTTTGGAGTGGATTTGTTTTAGTGTTTTTTTCTGTACAAAAATAATTAACCATGCAGCAGAGAAAGCCGTGGAATTACAGCACGATCCCTGCCTGCTCTGTGATGTCACCATCAGGCTCCAGATTTCCATCAGCACCTTCACCAGGCTGCTAGGAGCATGACTGAGAGCACCAGGCTCAAAACACCCTCCAGCTTGTTGGCAAAGGAGCTTTCCTAAGGAGTGGAAAGCCTTCTGATCCAGAAGGATGGACTTGCATCTGTTTCTCTTATTTTCTCCATGAGTGCTTGAGCTAGAGTCTCAGATAAAAGGTAGGATACAATCAGGAGCTCGTTTCCTGTGGCATGTTCTCCCACTCCCTCAGTGGACATTACTAGAAAATCTGGGTATAAATGAGCAAACTTAAATGAGAGGAAATAGCCTCAAGTTGCACTAGGAGAGGTTCAGATTGGATATTAGGAAAAACGTATCAGTCAGAGTAGTGAGGCACCAGCACGCGCTGCCCAGGGAGGTGGTGGAGTCACCGTCCCTGGAGGTGTTTGAGAACTGTGGAGAAGCTCTGAGGGACATGGCTAGTGGGGAAATACTGACGGTAGGTGGATGGTTGGACCAGATGATCTTAAAGGTCTTTTCGAACCTTAACGATTCTGTGATTTTATGAAAAGGTTAAGCAATTATCTCACATCTCTCTCCCCAAACACACCCACAATGTTGCCACACTCTACTTTGTAGAAAAGTAACGGCAGTTGAAGAACATCATTTTAAATGTTGGTCTTAGTGGACTGACCTTAATAGGCCACAGTTCTGCTTTAATTCCCTGGGGAAAGAGGGGAAGTTCGATTGCACACAGGGTTAATGCAAGACTGCTGATAATTTAGTTTCATATTTATTTACCTTATTCCCTAAATTACAGCTAAGGAGTTCAGCGTTGGGCGTATGTACAAATGGTCAAATCAGGTTCATCATTAGCTGCCTCATCTCCAGGAAAGAACACGTCTAATAAGGTTACTTGCAAAATTATTAGTGCAAAAGGTTTACTGAAAATGTCTATAAGAGGTCTAATTCATACAGGCAATAATGGGAAACCTAGAGCAAGAAAATTAAAATGCTATGAATGTTTCTAAACTTGCATGCAAATTATCATATTCCATTACAGTGTATTATTCGAGAACTATTAAGTCACAGTATTATTAAATATAATATTGTAATGCAAATGCACCAAAAAGTGGAGATAGGGTTTCATTGCAAAAACTGATGGCACGCATTTTCTTACCCTTCCACACTTCCCATTAATGCTCTCTTAGTGGATACTTTCCTCCTGTGCAGAGCCTTGCCATCTCTATTGATCCATGGCAGGAGGCAGCCTATCAAGTTAAAGTTCATAGAATCACAGAATGGCTTGGGTTGGAAGGGACCTCAAAGCCCATACAGTTCCAACCCCGTGCCATGGGCAGAACTGCCACCCACCAGCTCAGACTGCCCAGGGTTCCATCCAACCTGGCCTTGAGCACCTCCAGGGATGGGGCAGACACAGCGCTCTGGGCAGCCTGTGCCAGCGCCTCACCACCCTCTGCGTAAAGAACTTCCTCCAACTATCTAATCTAAATCTCCCCTCTTTTAGTTTAGAACTATTCTCCCTTGTCCTATCACTATCAGACCGTGTAAAAAGTCAGTCTCCCTCCTGTTTATAAGCTCCCTTTAAGTACTGGGAAAAGATTCAATACCAACTGCTCGCACCAGAAGCCTTCAACTCTTTGAAAAGACAGCATACAAAGGAACTGTTGCAAGACTCCAGACTAAGCAATACTAAGAGCTTCTAAGCCATCTGCTGGGATGGTTCATAATACATTTTCATTCTGGGGGGAAAAAGCCCTGGCCGGATGAACGAAACACCGATATCCACGCTCAATCCACTAATCCATTGGCAGCACTGTTGCTGAAGGAGAAGCAAATCCACGGACTGACTCCACTCGCTGCAATCACCAAATGGTCCAAATCCTCTGTGGACCACAAAACAGAGAAATGAATATTTGATAGAAAAATAAGTTGAAAAAATAAAAGCCCCACTCAGCTTAGCAATGAAATATACAGGTTTTTTTACTTCTTGGAGGAATAAATCTGCAGCATGCACCAATTACATCCAGACTATGGTGTGAAAAACCTCCAAAACCAGTTCTTGAGGAAGTAATATAAACCTTTAACAGGGAAAAATTTACTGTACGCCAAGACATTGCATTTCAGAGGTCACTGTTGTCGTAGTTTAATTGCTTGCCCTGTAAGAACTGCCCAGACATTGTGTTACACTGATGTACTGTTCTACTCCATGAGCTGAGATCCTGCCAAGCTTACAGCAACCTTTTAGAAGAATCCTGCCATTAGATTTTGTCCTCAGGATGTCTTTGAAAGGAATGATGCAAGACTAAACACAAAAACTGGGCATTAAGGAGTGGGAGCAGCATGAAAAATACACTGCAACTTGGAGCAACTCATAGAGGATTTTGTACAGATTTGAGTAAACAATGGAAATTTTGTCAGGTTATTTCTTCATGAAGGAGTAGCAGAAAGAGCAAGGAATACAAGATGTACAGGGGAAAAAAAAGCTTTCTAATGACATTTGGAAATCAGTGGATTGCAGGGAAACAATTCTGCCTCTCTCATCAGTTACATGGCTCTCAAGGTCTACGAGATCCTACTTCAGGTCTCCTGCCACATGACTTCAGAGAAACAAAGAAGACCTGGTAAGCAGGAGCCAGCACAAGAAGCCCAGGCACTGAAAACTTAGAAGTGATGCCAATGTCGTTAGAATCCTGTAGCTTCTTCCAGTGTTTATTGTAGACATCCTCTCCCTTTGCTCCACCTGCCCTTGTTCTATGAGGTCCCTCTGTCAAGACATGCTTCTGTGGCATGAGCAAATCCTGCCCAACACATCTCCACCTAATGAGTGAGTTAAATGGAGTCCTCCAGCCAGGGCACCACACCAAGCATTGCCTTGAACAGCAGCTCTCTTCTTCTGGACTTTTGCAAACTTTCTGGAGTAGAAATCTTCATTTGCTCATCATGTCCAGAACTGAGAGAAAGAAAAGATCTAAAGGGGTGACTTCCATTTGGTTTTCTGACAGACACAGAAAAATAATGAATAGTACTAAAGCTGACTCACGGCAGGAACAGAGCAGAAGGCTCATGCAATTATGGCATAAGTGCAAGTCTGAAGGCAGGAATGCAGACCTGCGTGGAGGCCATTGGAGGAGCCCGAGAGGAAATGTGCTCACTGGGTCAAAATGTGTTCAGAGAGGTCTTGGCTTGCTCTCAGAAGTTAAAAAGATGAAGGGAGCGGGAAAGAAGGAAACAGAAATAACACAAATTAAATCCAGAAGTGGAAAGAAAAATGTCCCCACAGTTTTTTCCTCAGGAGTCACTGTGGATTTTTGCAGCTCCTGCCTGGTTTGAAATGGAGGGTTTAATTCCATGGTTTGACAGGTATGACACATTTTATAAGTAGGGACAGGAAAGGAAGATAGTTTGTCATCATGGTAAGGGTGGAAGCAAGCACACTGTTAGTCTGTGAGCCAGACACGGAACTATCATCTCACTAGTGAATCATGTTACAGATTGACAATCTGACAAACCTAACCTGAGCTGTACTAAGAAATCAAGCCTTTAGAACCATTTAATCTTCACCAATGGCTGTGCCAGGCACTTCTTCCTGACGCAGTTCCTTACGCAGTTAGGATCTCAGGGCCCACGCTGGCAAAGCACAGGTCATTCTGAAACAAGACAAGACAAATCCTGTGGCGTGAGTGCCTGAGCACAGCTGTTTGGTAATTGTGTGGGAAGCGTTTATTTGACACGTCACTACAGACTTCCCAGCACTCCTGCACTAGGTTCCATTCGTGTCCTGGTTAGAAAGGTCTGAAGCAACACAGGACACAGCAGAGAGCAATATCTGAGTAAGAGCCAGATGCAGGCAGACAAGCAAAACCTTGATGCTACCATCTGATCAGAACCCCCAAAAATAAGAATGGCTGCAGTCCATGCACTAAAGCGATCAGACAGCACCTGCGATCAGAACGCAGAACGCATCAATTCTGCATTTCCATTGCTTCTGACACCAGGGAAAAAACAACATGATGGCTACAACTGAATCATGCTATTTTGATGATCAGCTTGCAACAACCTTAGGGCACAATAAAAATCTTTGGCTGCCATGGTCTGTTGTGTTTCATAAGGGCTGAGATTTCAGACAGCCATGACTCGGATGCATCACTTGTACGCTGCTATCAACATGGGGAAGGGAAGGGGAAGGAAATAAACGTGGAGTTCTGCAGCTGAGCTTTGCGAGTTGAAGGTGGTGGTGATATTCCAGTGCATGCATCACGTAACTATACTATACTACAGCATGTACAGGTCTTTGGGTTGAAACATTTTTCAAATACTGGGAAAAAGTACTGCTCAAAGAACTCCAACACAAATGAGGGCACAGAAGGAGAGAAAAGGGATCAGGTAGACAGGTAATCAAGGTGTTAAAATGTTCAGGTGTCTCCTTACACAGTAAGCCAGCTTTTCTTCCAGCACGGCAAGTGACCTTACACCACTGGGGATTAAAGGCGCCCTGCAGGCTTGCTGGCATGATCCTATGACAGGCACCCTGTCCCTGGACTAGGTGACAGACCTTTCAACTCACACTTTGATGCATCTAGTTCTTCCTCTTTTTTCCTCCAAGCTGTCAAGAGGCTGGCTGCAAAAAATCTCCATCTACCTTGAAGTAATTATGAATGCTTTCCACAGCCTGCTCATGTTCTACAGATTCTAGTCCAAACTCCTCTGCATGTAAATACCATGCCAGTGTGGTGGGCTTCAAACTGTGTCCCTGCGGAGGACTGGGTCATTTGTCTTGTGACTGTGCATCTGGTAGCAAGGAGAGGATGCAGGGAAGAGAGAGGGCTGGTTTGGGAACAAGGATGGAGAAACAGAGCTCCCATCTGTTCCTGGGAGGAAGGCAGGTAAAACAGAGAAGAGAAAAAGAACCTTGTGGTTTCTAGTAGAAGTGGAGATGGGCCAGGATTGGACTTGATCGTAATAACATAGCATCATGCCTTTACTTTTCTGGGAAGCTTTGCATTCTCTTTTCTCAGCTCATCCTTCTGTTAGCTGTTGTTTTCTTAGACAACGGCAGCTGCGTAGCCCTTGAGCTGCTCCTGACACAGCCACCTCTCCCACTCTGATCTCTCCTGCCATGCTTCTGCAGCAGGTTCCCAAAATCATCTGCATCAGAGGACATTCTGCAAGGTCATGTTTTCCCAAGTGGAGAAACGTAGTACAACTGATTATCGGTGAGTAGAACATGAAGTTTGGGTAGTGGGAGGAAGAGGAGGATGAAAGAAAAGGTTTTAGATGTGGGTGCAATTGGCAATATGAAGACAACACATTCTGAACTTAGTCATTCAATAGAGAATTCCAAACTCATGTTCCTTCAACTTTCAACTTAAATATTACCTTTTGTGAGTAGGAGGGCTGGCAAAGCTCGAGTGCTCTAAAATCCTCCAAATGCCAATGGGAATGACAAATTCACTCTTGAATTAGAATGTGTGCTCGTGCAATGTGGCTCGTGGCACAAAATAACTCAGGAGTTTATTTTTTTCTCACACGCCCTACTCAGTATCTCTTAAAAAGGGAGGAAAGCGGTCTTTACTAAGAGGTGGGAGTTGCACTACATCCATACAACAAAGTAAATCGTAGCACTTGGCCTTCTACCCTCCTAGAGCAACTTGGTATTATTAAGCAATAACTCTTTGAAAGCACAACATCCTAAAGTGAAAACAAGCAGCTCAGAAAGGCAGCCAGGAGTTAATTTCTCTAAGTAGCAGAAAAGCAAAAATCCACCTACATTTCTGACATCTTCCATTAGTAAGTTTTCTAGATGAGCAATCCATGACGCTGAAGAAACGAGAGCATTAGAATGTGAAATGAAGGGCGATGGATGGAGACCGTACCAAAGAAAATGATAAATCATGATCTGAGCTACAGATCTGCAGTTCTAGGGAACACTGCTTCTTCTGACTCCACTGGGTTGTGGTAGACCACAACTTTCCAATTACTTCCCTCTGCATTCTTCTGCTGTGGAATTAAACCAGGGATGTGTCTACCATTGAGGAGCTATGAAGAAGAAATTAAGAAGTCCTAAATATGCCACTGTATAAATCAATGGAGAGCACACATCTAAAATACTATGCATAATTTTGTTTTTCCCACCTTGAAAAAGATGTAATAGAACCAGAGAAAATAAAGAAAAGGGTGAGAATGATGTTGCAATGCTGTTCGTTGTGAGGCATAAAGCAGATTCCACATGAGAAAAAAATAGTTTAGATCTCTCCGGCTTGGAAAAGATATGACTGAGGATGAACATGATGAAAAGCTATAAAGCCATGAATGGCATACAGAATTTGAATAGGGAATGATTAATCATTATTTTTTATAACACCGGAACCAGGAGGCAGCCAGTAAAATGAGCAAGCAGCAGGTTTAAAACAAATGTGAGAAACGATTTTTCAGACAACACATACTTGAATTGTGGAATTAAACTGCCATGGATTTCTGTGGAGGTCAAAAGCATAAATGGCTCCAAAAGTGATTAAATAAATTCACAGAGAACAGGTCTATCGGTGACTATTAAACATGATGCTTCAGATGGAGTCTTTGGCTCAGGAAATGTTTAAGCCGCAGATTGCTAGAAGCTAGAGAGATAGGTAGGGAAAAAATGACTCCAAAGTTCCTCTCGCAGTGGAATGGGGAACACATACTAACACTTCAGAAACACCTTGCTCCCACAGTGACTCTGGTCACCACTGCGGGTGCTTCATGTGGGCTGCGGGCTGGCGTGGCCAGCTTCTCCCATTGCCCTGAGAGTGCCGGCTCTAAGAGATTTAAGGAGAAGATAGATCAATTTTACTGTCTTGCAGAACAAAGGCAATTACTGGGATTACACAACCGAGAAGAAAACCAGGTACGGTATTTCCAGAGGAACTCTGTTGGAGACTTCCACTGCCTGCCCTTAATCTTCGGAGTGCTGTGGGATGGCTCTCAGTCTCTCGGGGAAATGAGGAAAATAACAAAGTGCGTGACTATCTACTTGAAGCTTAATTCTGAATTTCTGCTCTGGATTCCTTCCAATGCTTCCTCTCACATTAAGGTGCAGAGGACGCATCCAGTAACACTTCACTACTGAGTGAGTAGTAGACCTGCTTCCTAGGCTTTGGGGCAGAGGGGCTGAATTCCCAAAGCAATACAGTGTTCCATGTATTAAAATGGAGACTTAAAAGCAGCACCTCACTAAAAGCCCAGAAGTGAACTTGTTTTCTCTCAGGGCAAGGACAGCTGATGATGTCAAAGGCATCCGATGTTCCCTTCCCTACTCTTCAGCCACTCTTTAATAGAGGTAAATACTCCACAGGCCGAGTTCAGTGACATAAAGGAGGAAGGCAATGGAAACAACCCTAAATATGTTTGGGGACAGCTACACCTTTGGCTGTCAGAGAGTTTTTAGACGCAATGATTTCTTATGACCTAACACTTGCTTGGATTATCACAGATTTCCTCTTCCCTGGATAACAAAATCCTCTTTTAGATCTTACAGCATTGTGCAAGTCACACAGCATATAATATATGTATCCTATAATAATCTTACGACCTCTAAGAGGTTGCAAGATGCAACCAAATCACATCAGCATTGCTGACGACTCTCTTGACTACACAGGGTTTACACAGTTGTTCTTTTCAACAGTGAAACATCCCATGCTCACCTGGAAGTTCTTCTCAGCTGTTCAAAGCATTCTGGGGCTAAGTCATACTTGAGCATTTCATCGTTATTATCAGTCATGCAGAGAAAAGTTCACAGAACATCCTTCCACACTTCTGATTTCCAGTTTGTCTCTGGAAGCATGCAGAGACCAAACATAATACACAGATGTGACAAAAGATGATCTAAGGAAGCAGGACTATGTCCCGTGCAGAGTCTGTTTGAGCCCTGCCTGTCAGAGCATCAGAGTAACAGCTCACTGATTTGAGCACAGTGAGGCGATTCGATCTCACCTGCTGTATTTTTACTTAAGGTACAACGTGTACAGCATTTCCTGCTGCAACTTGCTGTGAAGATATCCTGATTTTGCTCACCTCACTTCCTACATTCAAAATGTCACCAACCATCGCTTCCTGATAGTCATGTCAC
The DNA here is from genome assembly GCA_024606505.1 of Aquila spilogaster. Classification (NCBI taxonomy): domain Eukaryota; kingdom Metazoa; phylum Chordata; class Aves; order Accipitriformes; family Accipitridae; genus Aquila; species Aquila spilogaster. The sequence continues at coordinate 56,279,838 of JANHGO010000042.1, read as the reverse complement.
ACTGAAAAAGGCCAGTGACTCCCAGACACTAATTTTTTTTTCCAGCACATTAGGTATGTATACAAACCTTTCAAGCCCAGTGTCTGTGAGCTGTTCAGGCTTCCATGGCTTCCCAGCTCCATGCCATTCCCAGAAAAGCAGGGTCCTTGCCACCTGGAACCTCTCCTGCTCTGAGCCAGCACCATCCTCACCTTATCAGTGCAGTAAGAAGAGCTGTGTCACCTTTCAGAAAGCTTTGGCTTGGAGCAGCCACCAGCCAGCACTGAGCTAGTGCTCGTGGTGGGAACCTGCGGACCTGCAGCTGCCTTGTCTCCCCAGTGTCGTGCAGTCAGCACCACAGTGGGTCAGGTGTTCCACACCAACATGTTCTCTGGGATCCACGCACGGTGGCATGGGGACTGTTTGGTGAGAGAGAAAAAACTCAGGAGTGAGGCTACATAAGAAGAGGACAGCACCAGAGCAAACACAAACCTGAAGCAAAGGGTCACCATTTTCCTTTCTGAACTGCTCAGTTTTATGATTTCCCAGCCAAGGTGTAGCCTTGTGCTTATAACAACACAAAAAAGCCATCAAACCTGTTACATTTCAAACATCCATGCACAAGCAGCTCCCATGTGAAAAATCCCTGCTACTTACATTTTTCTTACGAACGTAACAAAACCCAAACTGTTCCACATTGAAATCGAGGAAGATACCATGTTCTCTTATTACTTTCTGTGCTGCTGTCCCTGGAGCACAAGTCTTGCTGTACACAATCCTTTGTCCTTAAGATATACCACAAACACAAATATCCACAGACAAAAGCATTTTCAGCTCCTTTTCAGGAGCGGACGCTCTTTGCACCCTGTAGTGCATTATCTCTAAAACGTCTTCCAAAGATCAAATCCATCCCACGGTTCCTATAAAAGGTCACGTTTTGCAATGTAGCCTACAGAACAATGACATTTCAAGGATCAAAGAAAAGGTTAAAA
>JANHGO010000042.1:56246810-56278767 GCA_024606505.1 Aquila spilogaster | reverse complement strand
GGTTCCTATAAAAGGTCACGTTTTGCAATGTAGCCTACAGAACAATGACATTTCAAGGATCAAAGAAAAGGTTAAAATATTCCTATAAATCTATTCTTGGGACTTTTAAGTATTTTCTACGCAGAAGGAAATGTCATTTTTCTTCAGGAGCAACTGAGGGCTCTGTGATGGGTAATGGGTCTGTTAGGTTTTATACGGTGAAAGAAAGATGCACTTCACTCCCCAACTCATGCAAATGAAACCTAATTTAATTTTAAACCTCATTTATTTATTTAGATTTAATCTAAAACTCCCACATCAAAGCAAACAGAAAAACAACAAATACTATTGGGGCCTTAATAAAAAGAAATTGCGGCAAGCCAAAATAAAACTCGGAGGAGCAGCTTCTGCATAACGTTATAAATTATGGCCTTGTAGAGTACCCCAGCCCGTGAAATCCTTTACTCAGTCAGGCTGACGCCGAGTGAATGCTGAGGATTTAATTCAGTCGCTTAATGCTCCGTAAATCTGAGCTGGCGTTGAATTTTGAAATCTGGAGCGTGGTGGTTAGAATTACAGCAGTGGGGTGGAGAAGCTTTTGTGGCGAGAAAGCAGCCGGTACCCTCTCCAGGCTCCCAGGAGGTCATTTCCAGGTTCTAAATGAAATGAGCTTATGGCTCCCACTCACTTCTTAATTAGCACTAAATTACACTCACACAGACGGCAGATACTGTACGCAGGGGAAAGAAGGTGGCAGCCTAGAAAAGACTGGGGGAGAGTGGGAAGCAACACTTTCCGTTCCCCCTTTTCGAAGTGGCACAGCTCTCTCACCCCTGCAGACCCTTGCTGCGTGGGTCCCTCTGGCTCACTGTACATTTCTAACTTAACAGGTTCTTTATTTGAAATGATGTGCAAAGGGAAACTGGATGGCTCAGGAAAACGGGAGGAAGATAGAAAACTTCACAGCTTTAGCTGGAATTGGCTTTATTCAGACCAGTTCCTAGTTAGGCAAGACTCTCCACAATAAAAATCTAAATACTGCAGATGCTAATTGGGTGCCTCGTTCTTGGCAGTCTCACCACAGACACATGGAGGACGGAACAATCATCTCAGTCTTTGATTCCTGCACAACAAGGATAAAACCCATTGGCAGGAAAAGCACTCTGTGCATTTTAGACTGGTTCGTTTGATGAACAATGCACTTGTTCACAGTTACAAAGCAGAACAGTTACAAAGCAGAACTGTTTAACTTTACAAAGCTGGCATGAAAGTCTTCAGGAGTAAGGTATTGAGGGCATGAACCTGATAATGGCCAGAACAGAAGCTTACCTCATACCTGACCGATGGGAATTCTTCAGAAAGGAAAAGAATGTTCCTCCAGTTTCCTTTAGGAGTCTGAAATCCCCATCTTTCATATTTGTGGCTACAGCTTCGGTAACTGGCCTCTGTCTCTTCTGCTCCTTCTTGTAAACTTCAACGTCGGGCTGGCATCAGTGTCAATAGTGGCTTTGTGGGGCATCCTAGCAGAGTCAGGCTAAAAACAGGACACCAGGAACTAAGTTTTACAACGTTTGGATCACCTACAGCACTAGGCAGAGCTATTTGGAGGCATCCAGCACACAAGCCGCAAGTACTCCTCCTCAGCCCAGACACAACCTCCACCTCATTCCGCAGATGCTTTTGTGTTACACAGACTCTTTTTGTGAACTCCGGATGATGCTTAAAGCGAGACTCAGAATGGCTGAGACCTCTGTGACCATGTCCTGATCTTAGTATACCCCATTTTCAAACTCAGTTTCTGGTTACGTCAGAGATTTCATTAAATCCTCATTCTAGATGAAAAATCCTCATCCCAGGCATCTGAATCTGTCATCATGCTCTTCTGCACGGCCATGTAGTTTTCCTAATTTGTTGAATTTATTTACTGTTTGTTTGCTGTTGGTTTGGGGTTTTTTTTAGATTTCCTTTCTTTCTCTGGATCTTCCTTGTTTATTAATTACCAGTCACTGAATCATGCCAGAAGTCTTCCCAGACTGAACTGCTGAAAGGTTTATTTTTGCACTGCTTACTCTTTTCTCGTGTTCATAACTCCCCATTTACCATCCTAATTGTGCAGATTCTCGAGATCTTCAGTGTTGCACCAGGCTTCCTATTTGTGCCTTTTTCAAATTTTGAAGCATCCAGATTCTGCTCCGTGTTCTCCTTACACCAATAGTTTACATCCACTTTAGAATCTAGACAGAACCCCCTCAATTCTTAAAACTCTTGGTCCCATCTCAGATCTTAGTAATCATATTCTACAAACAGGACGTAACTGAGCTATGACTGGGAGCCAAATGATTTTTAAAGGTTCTTTGATATACAGAAATGGAGTTGCACAATAGATTATGTGCTTGTGCAAAAGAAATCACTGGACCTGTAAGGACCTGTTACTTCAAAGCTCACTTGTCTTTTGTGCTATCTAGTGCTTACAAGACATGAGGACACGAACAAAAGATTCCAACCTTCAGCACAGTCCTAACAAAGACTTCCAGCTATGATAAAAACAAAAAAAGAAAGGAAAAAAAAAGGTAAAGTTAAAAACAACTGTGTTATTTCAGAATTGCCTTCATTACTTCTGCTAGATGACTTTGCTCTGTAACACACAATGTATTCTGTCCCACTTTCTTAAAATAAACAACTGGTCTATGGCTTGTCAACAAAGCTCCATTTTCAATCACCCAGGGAGACTAGGCGAAACACGTCTTCCAGTGTCCCTATTGCTATAAGAAGGGTTTGGGGGCACTTCAAACTGAGAATTTCTTCTGCTTTGCCTTAGAGTGATTTGCTGCCTAAGACATGACAGATTTGCGTTGACAACACAACCTAAAAGTTTAAGGAAATCCTAAAGCAGGAAGGGGATATTTATTGACAAGCTTGTGTCTTGCTGTGGATCCGAAATTCTGCTGTGGATCCAGAGCAACCATTAAAACAATGAAAACTGAAGATGATAACACAGTGGCTACTGGGAGAGTGGAGACTGTAAGGGCAGACCACCTCGCACAACTTAATTCAGAATACTGCATCTCTGCCGCAGAAAGAGTGATGCTAGTTTGCTGCTTTCACCAGGACTTGTGGCATTTACTTTTCATATTGAGGGTTATATCTTCACCTTCTGCAGACTCGGGCTGAGCAGAGAAAAAAAGCATCGACTAGGATTTCAGCAAAGAAAAAACTACCAGGGATGCAATGAAAAAAAAAAAAAAAAAATCAATCTTTCCCTTCTACTAACGAATAAACCATAATCCTACCTGTACATAATGTAAAACATCTTTGAACCTTACAGTGCTGCCAGGATTAAAGGAGATTAATTTTTAAGAAATGGGAAAGATATTAAGATTCGCCAACATGTATAAGGCATCGGCAGCAGCTGAGCTATGTAGTTTGAGCTGAGAAGCAATTTGCATTATATGTGAGGGGGAAGAAGGCAGTTGCTCACCTGAGCTGCCTCATGATCTTTACAATCAACAGACATATAAAAGACACACCGACGAGGGCAAAAATTTGCTGGGGAATTCAGAAGACAGGCTGCCCTGTCCCCTTCTTTTTGAAAAATCCAAGAATAAATCAAAGAAAGGATGAAGAGAGAACAAGCGCAGAGAGCTGTCAGCGCACTGCGGTTTTTGGCTGTTCAGTTTCCACACCAGGGAATCGGGGATCGGTTTCAAGTGCTGACCTGACCAAGAAAAATGACAGTGAAGGACAAGGACACATAGGAGGGTTGCTAGCTGCAGAGTTAGTGGTAGCAAAGGTCTCGGCACTGGTCTGAATAAATCAGCACAATTAGACCCCAATTACACCCTTCATGCGCTACCACAATATAAATATTTAATAAGAAGCATGGTGGCTAGAAGATCATTATTAATCTGCAGTTAAGCAGTATTAGCGGAAGCATAGCTTCTGGAGAAGACGAGCTGTTCCAAGAAGTTACACAGGAACACAAGATCCTAAATTTAGAACAAAGACACCTGGAAAATTTGGCCCTGTAACCGCACTTGCTTTGGAGGTGGCGATTCCAGCTAAGAGGCAGAAGAAACCCAGACGGCGTGAGGAACAAGCCCCCAGCTGGGACCATCTTCTCCTTTTTGCTCAGATTCCAAAGACACCAGGGCACGGGGTGCGTGGCAAGAGCTCCCTGGAGGCCACGGGCAAAGAGAGGGAGGTCCAGGCCTGCGGGTCTGAGTGAAGGAGCTGTGAAGGTGCTCAGAGAAGAGACCTGGGTGGAACCTGGAAACCCCTCAAATACTTTTCATTCAAAGAGTTGTAGGGAAGATGGAGACTTTAGCAAGACTAGTATTTTTGGTTCAAGTGCCAAATGCAGCCCTTATAAGAGCAAGCGTAAGAAATACTAGGCTTTAACAGATTTTTAAAAGGCTTTACAGAGTAAAGTAGATTCTAGCTAAAGCGATGTCCTTAACGTGGCTAACGAAATTCTTTAAAATTACGCGACGTGAGATAAAAGACATAGGAGGACGTTGGAAACCAGAAGTTAAATTACAGAACTTCCTCAAAGCAGAGGGCATCACAGGAAATTGTTCTCTGTAGTGCAAGAGATAAAAAGCGTACAGACACTAAAATAGAGGCTTAAAAAAGCCTTTTAAGTTCCAGTTAGTATGCATTCCGCAAGGTACATCTTTCTCACGTTTTTACTGTATGTTTGTATATAAATGACATTCCTTAATAAAAAAGGCCCACTAGAAAACATGAACTTACGAGATTAATTTATTAGAAAAAGAGTTTATAAGAAATTCTGGGCCTTTAGAAGTGTAAATAGCATGGCAAAAGACCAGCCCCAACAGCCAGATGAGAGTGGCCATATTTCCCACATAGCAGATAATGTTCCAGTCTGACAAGAAGAGAGTCAAGACAGAAGGCACCTTGCATGATGGGACAGCAGCAATTCAATAAACCATTGAGCACGGAAGACAGCATGAGCTGCTGAACACAAGCACAGTGCTGCCTGCCTTCGGGGCGTCCAGACGAGAGAGCATCGGGGGACACGGTACGCTGGTAGGGTGCACAGAATGGTACGCACAAAATGTCTGGTAAAGGGGTTACAAATATACGGGGAAATGTGAATGAAGACACCCTTTGCTTTTATTTACAAAACCAGGGAAGTGGGCTGTGAAGCGGTATGTTGTACCTTGGCTGTCAGATTGCACCTGCTTTTGTAGGACTGCACCTCAGCCTCGGGCAGGACGGTGTAGGAAACCTACTGCGCCTTCAGGGAGAGGAGACAGCTCAGATTCCAACCCTGAAGCAGGCTCACCACCCGACGCCCACCAGTTCCTGAAGACGCACAAATTGCCAAGGAAGGGCACGATTTGTCTGGAGATTAAAGACAAACTGTCATAAAGCTTGAAGAAGAAAAAAATCTATTTATTTCCTCACTCACTTCCTCCTTCCCTCCAAACTTTGACACTCTCTCCAATGTGGCCGAGACAATGAGACACCATACCCCGGGTTTGGAACGTTATAACCAGACACGGAGAAGCATAGCTGCACTGTCCCTCTCCCCAGAGCTCTGACTGCCATGCTGATGACCGGGGAGGCCAGACAAACTGAAAAACTGCCCGCAGAGACAGCGGACACCTGACAAAAAGCCACCCTGATTGACACGGCACTGTTGCAGCACGCAGTGCTCTTCTCAGCTGTTGGAAGAGGTCCTTCCTGAAAAGCTTCTCTCCTAAGGGAAGATAGGCAGGCTCTGTTTGTCACAAGAGGACAAAGAAACCAGAAAGGTGAAGAAATGCATTACTGAAAAACAAGCAATTCTGTTATGATAACACCTGAAGAGAAACACCTGCTTTTGACAGTGAGACTGTTGCCAGAACCACACACTTAAGGGCTTATATTCCCAATTCTGTCACTGCAGCTTAATGAGACACCAATGCTAGCATAGCAGCTTTAACGGCAACAAACACAGCGTAACCCATTTTCACCATTGGCTGAAGTAAGTTGCACCTCCGCGTATGCTACTGACTGAGCTTGAGTTTTGACGCTTCCACGACACAAGCACTTTTAGAGAAATGCTAACTCTCCTTGGGTCTGTCTTTCATGGAGGCAGGCTGGGCTGTTTTGAAGTACTCTGCAAAACATTTCATATATGTCTCTAGATGTACAGATGAACCAGAAAAGCCATGACCCAAGACAAAGTCTGTTTGAAAAAGGTATTATCTATGACTCTACAAGCACAGATCTCTTTACAGTTATATTACAGTACTGGGGAGATATCAGGATGTGCTGTGGGACCCTGCCCAAGTTGTGTAACCTGCCTCTATAGCTCAAATGACACAGATGTAGGACTGGATATAAAGCAGAGACCCTATTAAAACCAGATGCTAAAGATGAATGGAACTTTTCTGAAGAAAGATATTATACAACAAGATGAGAATTTGTTCACTGGGTAAACTTGCCCTGAAGCTAAAAGTAGGGATGCCTGACCCATTATACAAAGTTAAGGTTCAATAACAAATTAATGGGATCAGTGGCCCCATTAATCTTCCCATAATGAACACCAGCTCAAACCAACCCTTCTTCCCGAAATACTCGAAGACATTTTACATTGGCAAAAAATGTATCTTACGGAAACTAAAATCATATAAAAGTGATTTAAATGTACTGAACTCAAGACATTCCCTGAAATGCAGAAGGTGTTTTGAAACAGTACCACAGCAGAAGGTAGACTGATACCATAAATTAGTGCACTAATCTTCCACCCCTGGAGAGCTGAGCGAGGTCACCAGGGTAATAAATTTTGGTGTTGCCCACACAGCCTTTGGTGGATATTTGCCCATTGCAAAAGTTACACAGTATGGCAACACACTGCAAATGGCATCATTCGCTCAGAAATAGCACACAGCTGGGACAGCTGGGGATATCACAAGCAAAGCTATTCTGAGTTCACAGCCTCGGAGAAAAGGATGGATAAACAGAAATAGAATATGAAGTTTACAACAATGGAGGACTAAGATGCACTGGCAAATTCTGGGACAAGACATGCCCACTTCCTGCTCTGACTTCCTTTTCTGGTTCCTAGTTACGATTCCAGCTTTTTTCTGACCTCTTTTACACAAAAGTCTGTGCAAGCAGTAATGAAACCAGGCTTAGCTGTTAGTATTACCAAATTGAGATGGTGCTTTCATCAAGTCCAGAGAGCTAAAAAGACCGGCTAGCACAAATTACCAGCTGTATTCCTGCCTCTCCTGATTTCAGTGATTTCTGCAGTAAGACACGGAATGAGATGTCTGAACAGCAATCTCAGAAGTATGTTCTGCCTGCTCATCAAGCACAGACTGGAGCCAGATTTTCAAAATATTTTATTTCCCATGGAGGCACTGAAGAGAAATAGCCAGATTCTTAGTGGGAGCTGGATATTGCCCTCATGTTAACAACTTTTGAAAAAAAACTGGCGAAAAAGACTGACTCCAGGCCAAAGGTGATTCTTCCAGAAGTCAGGTTCCCATTACCAAGTGGTGAATATTGTCCAGGATAACAAAACATCCCAAGCACACTCAGGATATATTCTCAGTCTCAGAAAGACTCATCTCCGTGAAGACCTAGGGCTTCCTACATCTTGGTAAGAATAGGAAGCATGAATTACAGCCAGATCGTTGCTTAGGGACTGCTTTAAACTAAACCTGTGTTCTCCAGAAATCAAGCACTGAGGGAATTAAACAATAAACCTAAGCAGTATTTTCTCACTTACCACCAATTTCTTCCCTTGTGCTGCAGATGGGGAAAGAAAAAGAAGGAAGGGAGAGAAAGTAAGAAATCCTGGTAAGCAAATACTCCTCCACGGCTCACGTGCACTCCTCACATCTGCATCACGGACAATACCAGCAGTGCAGCACGTTCCCCACAGCTGTGGTCACGCGGTTTTAAGAACAAAAGGAGAGCATGCAGATCACCTGGAAATTTGGGATCGCGTGAGAAGAGTCCCTCTGTACCGCTCAATCTCCTACGAGAGCACATTCCTCCAGTGGGAACCTACCACATTTTACAGCAGAAGAGCCAATTTATTTCATCGCACGTGTGCTCACACATATATTGCTGTCAGGACTTGAAAATGTCTTCCCCAGCGTGCACTTGGATTCCGCGCACATCCTGACCCAAGCAAAGCCACAGAAAGCAATGCAACTGGTTCTTGCCCTCCACCAAAAATGACACTGACTGTGGCACTGTTGTGTTGGATTTCTGGAAGATGACAGATTTTAAACTACCTACGACACAGGGCATTGCTCATGAGCTCTGCTAACAGCAAGAGCTCACCTGGCAGCTGGGTTTGCCTTGACGTTCTCAATTCTGTGTATTTACACCATGATTTTACTTCCATTACCGAATCAGGAACTTGGGTGCTGAATGTAAAACTAAACCCAACATTCTTCCACAAAGCAACTTGGAGGAGACTGTTGAAGGACACTGCTACAGAAAGGGCTAGGATTATACACAGGCTCATGTCCCACAGAGGACTATACGCTAACTCAAATGAGATTTTAACAAGTTTTTACTGAGAATTTCCATTTTCCATTTAAACACATTGTGAATCTATGCGCTTTGCCAGTGAAATTGCTTAAAATGGCATGAAATTGAATGCCCCCCCCCAACAAATGCCACCTGACAAGACTGATAAAGCAAATGCGGATATTGAGACTAGACAAGATTAAATTCTACTATTTAGAGTGTAACAGTTTGTAGTTAGGGCAGCAATGGTCTTTGTTGGAAATGTAAAATGGTTTCGTACCAAATGCATTAGAAGGATCATCAAATTCTATCACTACTTCATAGCTTCGAATAAAGATTTTATCATATACTAGGGAACTCTCTTTAATAAACACTTTACCTGATAAAATAAACCTATTAATATTGAATAACTTCCTACTCATCTGCAGATGCCGTACAATAGCAAACCCAAGATGTTGAAAAGGAAAAAACTATTCAATGAAAGCTTCTCCTCAAATACAACCATTTGTTGCTAAGAAATTGCATTAAAGACACTGGACACCAATGGAGCTTTCTAACCGGCTATCAAAGCTGCTGCTTGTGCATTTGCTCTGTGTACCACACACAGCACACAAACAAATGAGACTATATTGCTATTTGCTTTGTGATTTGCATTTCACAGTGGCAACAGGACAGGCCAAACAAAGCATTTCTTGAATAACAATTATTCACTACCAGACAATTAAATCACTTTGGTTTAGGTCATATTTATATACAGGGCGGGAAGCAATATACTGTAACTGTTCAAAAACACGGATCCTTACATGGTTGTTTCTGCTTCATAATAAAATAGACACCTCTTTAACTAATACCTGTTCAGGTAATTAACCTATTATAAAGAAAAAATAAGTCAATGCGCCAAGGTTATGCATCTAAAAGAACTCTACTGTGTTTCTTTCATTTAAATTTCAAAGTCGATGTCAATGTTGTTTCATATCTACAAAGACAATTATTTCATGCACTGTCAGGTTACTTGCAAATCATCACCAATACACCAGGGTCTACCAGGATACCGATTTCAAAGTGCATTGATATTCCACAGTCTTCTCTTTCTGGATGGATTGGATTCCCTAGCCTAGCTTTCAGTTATTAAACTTTTCCTCCTTCCAGATGAAGAAAATGAATACACGATGCAGACATTTTATGTGATCCTTGCCTTTTCAAGGTTTGATCTCTAGAAATGCAGACTGTCTCTACACTGTGTTGCTCATTTTCATACGGACTGACTTTTGCAGTCTCACAGCTCTCAATGAAGAGAGCTCCCGTGCAGGACTGGCATGCTATGGTAATGCGTATGGTCTTAAGAACAGCAAATTGTTATGCACCATTACTGTTCTCCTCTTTTCATACTGTGTTGCTTCAGGACACTGTCAGGTAACTGAAGATAAGCATTCCCAGGTTCACGTCAACCTTCATGCCAGTACAAACGATACTGCTTAAAATTCTGAATTTTCCAAGTTGTGTACTGAGGTTCAGTAAGCGTTTGTTCTTTACTTCCTTCTGATTCTTTTGAAAATAATTAGCCACAATAACAACCCTTGGAGTGCTCAAGAGATGTTCTTTGGAGCTTGGACTTCTAGAAATTGAAGTTGCTTCGCAACTCAAGTTCAAGAACAATATACATCTTATAAGGGTTAAACACACCTCTTGTGTTATGCAGTGTTGTTCCATACATTAAGACTACTTTCTGGTTTGTACGAAGAAGGCGATAGAGGCTCTTATTATTCAGAGTAAAGATTTTATATATCCCTATCACAAAGAATTCTGATACTTGATCCTTTGCTTAAAATGAATCCCCATTAGATCACCCTAAACAATTATCCCTCTTCCTGTTACTTTCAAGTTCTAAATACAGTTACAGCATGTCTTATAAATTGCTTTGTAGTCAAGTTACACCCATCTAGCTTTTCAACATCTATTCTCCTAAGTCACTCCCACACCCTCTTTAGTCATCACTGCTGCTTCTCTGCACAGGGTTTTCACCATGAACTTACACACAGAAACAGATACCAAAGACATTTTGTGTTGTCTCATAATGTGCAACAATCAAGCTCACTTATTGGGACCCAAAACTGAAAAAGACCCATTGAGATTATTTACAAGACACGCAACTGGACCACTACAGATAGCTCTGGTATATAAGAACAAACATCTGATGCTGGTGAGCAGAACAGGAGTGCACTGACAGCCAAGCTCTGAAATAAGGATTCCAGGGAAGCCATAAGCCTGATTGAGCACCATGGTTTTGGTAAACAGTTATGATTCTGGCCATTTTTCTATTCCCCAGGCAACAGCATGCACCTGCTGTCTTCAAAAAGCAATGTACTTGTTGCATAAGCAATTGCTGTATTTATTCCCTACTCTCTTAGTGATCATCCTTAAAGATAAGCTTTCCATCTCAAATCCCACAGCGAGGCTACTGTTACAGGCAAGAGCTTGACACACACACACATAAAACCTGCTGCAAAAGTCATGTCACACCTGCCTGAACCAACAGTGCAGTACACACTTCTTCCCTCTGATGCACGTGTGTTTCATTCACAAAGATACCCTGCGGCCCCAACGACATTAAGAGAATGACTTCAGGTCATGGTTGCCACAGATCAGATCCTACCGGGCAACCTTTAGAAATGTGAGCAAAGGAGAGCTCTCCCTGGAGCCCTGCATACAATCCCACGTGCCAACAGCTGCTCCTTGCCGCAAGCGGACGGAGTGGGAGCACGCACATCACAATGAACCGCAGAGCGAAATCCTGCTATCTGATGATCCCTTCCCATGCAACCCTTCCCCCTTCCAGAAAGCCAGAAAAATAGTGCAGACAGCTCACACCAAGCCCTTTTTCAGTCTAAAGAGAGCCCTTCCTCCAGCGCTGCTTCCTCTTAATAGGTGGACAACTCCCAAAATTCAACAGTAGGAAACACTTTACCTTTAACAAGCTCCAGCCACTCTAACCAGATTGTCAATAAACAGACCATATTGCACAGATGGACTAATAACGCAACCCTAATTCAATTGCCTGCAACCATCTTCTGTGCACACTCTATTAAAAGCAGCCACTCGGCTTGCAGCAGCTTAGAAACGAGGACAAGCTCCCCTTCTGAAGGAGAGAAGGGAAGAGCGCTGACTTTGATTAGCTAGCAGCTGTGAGCCAGCTCCCTCAGCAGCACACTTACAAGTTGCCTGCAACCTTATGCCTGTGTGTGGTGGCTTGCAGCCACCTCAGTGGTGCGAGCAGCTTGCTCTTATCCTTGGCTAACCTTTCAGCCACGTGGCTTTTAAGTGACTCACCTACCTGAACCAGAAGTCCGATGGCGTCAGCCACCGTCCTGCATCAATATTTGTATCTGAAGAGAATAATTCAACAGCAAACGCTCAAGCCCTACGTTCTTCTCCTTGCCCTGTTGCCCAAGTAGCCCACGCAGAATGAGGGCTCCTGAAGGAGCGGGTGTCCTGGAATTATGGTCAGGTCATGGCGTGACTCTTTGGTCTTTAGCTTACGTTCAACTTCTGCATTGATTTCCATATGCTTTCTTTCTCTCAACACTGGGCAGCGGTACGAACAAGGTTTGGGTATGGGAAAGAGGGATAGGAACCAAAACCCGCTGGTACTGTTTTCAAAGTTTGCTCTACGCCTTTTAAAGTCAGGCTGCCAGAAGCCAAGGGCTGACGCATAGCATGGGATTATCTTTTGCAGGCAATACCTTTGAAGTGCACAAGATTCAAATCAGTTGCAAATAGGGGACCTGAGGCCCTTCGACAGCCATGCTGCTCGGGGCCAGGAAGGTCCAAAGATCTGGCTCATGCTTCCGTCTGCGCTCCAGACTGAAGGGATGCAAAGCAGGCCACGCAGAGCCTGGCTTACTTTCCAAATGCCATCTCCCCGTCTGCCCTGGTTTCAAGGTGGGAGTCACACAGTATCTGACACCAAGCACTGGGACCACAGCACACGTGCGCAGCGAGGACTGATTAAAAAAAGTATTTTAGAAGAGCTTTTCATGTTCATGATTCCTGCCTTGCTGTGAGAGCGCCTCAGAGTCTCCACGCTCCTTCATGGAGGAATGTATTAATGCAGAACCATGACAATTCCTAATTTTCCCTTAATCTCCTTTCACTAACTGTCAAGTGGGCAACCCAGTCTGTCCTCTCTGAGCGTCCTTTCCTCCTCTCTCTGCTCCTGGACGGTATTAGTATGCCTGAGAGAACCCGTAGCTGCCGAGAACCCCTTTGAAGTTAATGTGACCGGACGTCCCATTGCGGCCAGCTGTGATCAATTCACTCCCTGCTCATGGCCGAAAACTCTCTCTAGCCCATGACTTAGTGGGATTAGCTACCTCTTTGCTACTTTCCCTACCTCATTTTTAATATATAATTTACTTTAGCATTACCCTGGGGCAAAACTTACTGGATGTCATCCGGGGTAAGGGCTTGGATTTTCGCTGCAGCTGTCTCCCCCTCTGACAACTCGACAAGCTGTTGGACAGAACTACTTGAGAACTTGCAGCAGTGTTTGCACTTCCAAGTGCTCTTTTACAACAGCCACCCACGGGAGAAAAGGCCAGTGGATGAATAACTAAGCAAGAAGAGATTTTTATGTTAATACAGCCATGTCCATGTGCTTCTTAAGCAGTATGTTCAGAAAAAGAGGCTGTGCATTTATAACCAGCTCTTTTGAAAAAGCAGCTGCAATAGCAATGGAAAACTCAATTTAGTCAAAGAACACATTGTGATGAATAATAAAAAATTAGTTGAATCCCGTGCCTGTGATAGTGACGAGCTCAACAAGCCTAGCTAGAACGAAGCATAATGTACATAGAGAGGCTGCCTTAAGTCCTGACAGTCCCTTCCGAAGGGGGGACTGAATAGTAAATACCCTGTTTTAAAGGATTAGGGCTCTCTAGATACCACCCCACTGCTAACCTGGCCTGAACTCCTGCTCCCCTTTTTAGCATAGAAAACAGGGAAAAGTATAATTTCAAAGCAGGTAGCATGGAAGGAGAAAGCATTTAGCATGTTCTAGGCAGAGTCTTCCCAACTCATTTCACCTGTGACCCATGTAAAATCTAAGAACCAGTGCAATTCATCGCAATACTTATGGACCTCAAAATGGTTAAAAATGAGCCAAGATAGAGATGTCTGATAGACAGGAATTTAGCTGACTGATCTTGCATGCAGATAATGAAGTAAGAAAAAAAAAATATTGTTGCAAAAAAGGAAAATGTCTATCAAAGTCCAACTATGCTAATTATCAATAATTTAATGAAAACTCACTTCCTGACAAATTGCATGTTAATAAATGAGACAGACAGCTGAATATTTTAATACCAGATCTCCCTGGGGGGAAAAAAATAAAAGGAAAAAAAAAGGAAAAGACTGTTTTCTTCATCAAAAAGTAAAAGTCTCATTGGAAAAGTTAGCTCCTGTTACAGCAGCTCTTGGGAAATACGACAATGTAGCTGTTCATCTCAAGAATGGGTGGTGATGCTTCTAACAGAGACCTGCAGCCAGGTCCATCCTCCTATAATATCCTAATTAAAGAGTTGTCATTCATGCAAGGGAGACAGAATGGTCGAAGAGACACAACAGATAACATGACAAGCTATCTAGGCCAGTTGACAAGTACTCCAATGAGTCAAGTCTAAGCGAAAAGTGGAAGCCTGAGTGCTAGTAAAGTGATTAGAGAGATCTAACTTCTCCCTGCTCCATGATGTGTGTTGACAGTGCAGGCTACTCTGATTTAACTGACTGCCAGAGAACATGCCGAGACTAGCTTTCCTTTTATTAATTTTTTCTATTGCTACGCAAAGTGCTAAATAAAGGGCATTTGGTTCTGTCCAGACAGCCCTGGATGGGTTCTTCTGAAAGCGTGACTGATCGGGCTTCTGCACTTACAGCTACGGATCACCTTGGAGCTCTGCAGGAAGAGCAAGCAGCCAGATGAAAATCACATTGCTCAAGGAATTAGCTGTCATCATAACAATATTTCAGAATACAGTAACAGTCAGCTAAGTCTGCAAAACTTTTTAAAGCTACAGTCAGAAAAGGCTCACTAAGTTTTAAACAGAGATTAACTTAGAAAGAAAGGAATAAAAAAAAATCACCTTCATTTGCTACATTATTGTTTGGTCATTGCAAAGTTTCAAGATTCATAAACATACGGTATTACAGACTCACAAGGTACTATGGTTTGGGCAGCTATTTAACTATCGAGTTCTGCTTAGTGGGTGGCGGTTATCAGTGGGAAAAGCAAAGTAAGGTAACACAAATCCAGTAATCCTCTATCACTGGAAAGTGAAATCAGACAAATTACCTCATGTTGGATAAGAATACACATACAAGAAGGTATTCCAGTTTGGTGGACACAGACGAGCTTGATCATGAATCAGAGCCCTCAGTTTGAATTTAACGTTGTTCCCTGGATACTAGCCTTCACTTGCCTGTATCCAGCCTGCAGCTGTGGCAAGATGCAGGAAAGATGCTCCAGTAGCAGCAAAACACCAGAATTTGCACTAAATGAAAAAATCCAAACACTAGTAGCTCTCCCCACCCTATCACTGGCCAAAGGCCCTCCTAAAAGCTCAATGAGGCTACCAATGCAGGTAAAGGGCAGATCCCAGAACAGCAATCGCACCAGAAGCCTTGTGTGGAACAGCAAGCTTTACAAGAAGCATCGGACAACATCTAGAAATCTTAGACTAACAAACAACTCTCATCCCTAACTGTTTACCCCAGCACACAAAATCTGATTTGCTAGAAGGAACAGTAACCCTCTAACAACCAGTGTCGAGCTTCTGTTCAGTTGGACACTTTTAAACCAGCTCTTAACTGTTCACTTCCATATGTAAGGATGACATCACCCTGGGCTTCATGATGTTTAGACAACTAAATGGAGTTTTTGATCTGAGATCAAAGAGAGAGGTTGAACAAGAAGGCCGTGAACGTGGGGAATTAGAAAGCGCTAAAGTCCTCAGAAGCAGCTGTCTTGGGATATCAGGCGCCAGAGAGAGGGAAAACACCAAGAGCAACTAAGATAGATGCATTAAGATCAGTACATCTAAAGTCTCAGTCACAAACATCTCCAGCTGGCTTCCAGAATTAAACAGAGGATTAAATTGGCACTACAGAAGAAACTGCATTAATTCTTATTTTCAAGGACAGTGATAAACCTTCGATTTCCCAAACAGCAAGGATATTAAACTTAATATATAACTGCCTTTAAATGGGAGCCAGGATTGTGACTGCAGAATAACTGAAATCCCATACCTGCTAAGGAAACAGGAAAAACTCCTATTTTAGAACTGCTCACTCCTTCATCCAAGCTCAGGCAGACTCCATTTTCTCGCTGCTTATCAATTACCTTTAGCCTGTACTCACATAATCCACTCCTCTTCTAATCCTGTCCTGCTACACTGGCTGCCAGCAATCCTTTTTGCAGGAGGTCAGTGTTGGGGCTGACCCGGGATCAGACTGTATGGTGGGACACGTATGGTGGGATGCTACAAAATGGGATTGTTTTTCTCTTCCTAAGGCTGCAGCAAATCTCTGGGATATCGATACTTTCTATGACTTACGCTAACAGTACTGGAGTAACTAATAACTTACTATTTCAAAAAATCAAAAAAACAGCAAACCAACCCACAAATGTAATGGCCTTCTAAAGACATTCAAATGACAAAATCTGAACAGCACTGAATACAGTGAGTACTTGGGAAAAAAAGCAATTTATAAACCCTAAATTCCAGTGGTCTCTGATGTGTGAGGAAACAGACATAACACCATTACACAAACATTTAAGAAAGGAAGCAAAGATGAGAGAATACAGCTGAAACTGCAGAGAGAGGCATGCTGTGAGAACCACACACGCTGAAATCCAACCAGAGCACCAGGTTTCGACA
This sequence comes from Aquila spilogaster, assembly GCA_024606505.1. NCBI lineage: Eukaryota > Metazoa > Chordata > Aves > Accipitriformes > Accipitridae > Aquila > Aquila spilogaster. The sequence goes on along the minus strand of JANHGO010000042.1, from coordinate 56,262,355 downwards.
GCTCAGCTTTTTTGAAGAGACCTGAATGTCTGAGAGGACCTCAGGATCCAACCAGGTTTAGGGTGGTGGTTCAGATGGAGAGGCATGAGGAATCCTGAATAGTAACACCGGAGTTCTCGCAATATCCTTAAATCTGAAGCCACGGTTACATATCCCTCTCCAGTACCAAAGCTCCTGGTGGTAGAAGAGTGCTGGAAAGCTAAAACTGTATCTACTATGTTCAGGTGCTTTGCAACATCAGTGTGGCACTAATGGTATTTCAGTCCCTTCCATCACAACCCAGCCTTGATGTATTTAAACATGGAGGGACACAAGTTTTCTAACGATTACTGAAAATATAAACAAGGTAGAGAGTAAAAAAAAAAAATATCGAGGGAGCATGGCCAGATTTCAAAGGTCACATTAGAGATTTTCTTTCTTAACAAGTTCATCAACACAGCTCTTGCTCAGGGTGGCAGGGATGGTGACACATGTGAGGGGACACACAAATCTCATTTGGGATCAGCAGTGAAGACAACTCCCCATTCAAACTCTTGTTAATTTGCAAAGTTGCCGGAAAGACCAATATTTCAAGAGATCACAGTTTCCGTTGCAGTTCCCAGCATTATCTTCACACAGCTAAAGAGCCTGTCAGTTCTTCCAGGGGCCCTCACACCGAATGCCAATATCAGCCTGCTCCCACAGCCCTTCCTCCTCTTTGAGTGATTTTGAAGGAGTCTCTGCCTTGGAAATGAGACTCTGGAAAGAAAGAGCCGGCTTTAAATGTTGCATGCAGTGCAAATGCAGGGACAGACACTCACGTGTGCATGCCTTCCCCGGAAAGGCTTTAGGTAGGGGCCAGGAGAGTCTTGCAGTCAGTGGAGATTTGCAGGAGTATGAAACAGATCTGTGTGTCCTTATCTACAGATGAGGTTGATGTGTTGCCTGGTAATATTGCGCAGGACTGAATCACACATGCATCAAGTGGCAGAGTGCAGGCTTAGGTAAACAAGACGATAGGTGCTCTTTCAGTAAGTAAACCTCCCAGAGCCTGCAAGAAGGTAGGCTATGCTCTAGCCAGAGAAACAGATGGCTTCTCTCCACCCAAATATTCTCCTCTTCATCCCCAGTGTGATCTCTGTGCCTCCACAGGCCATGCACATGTCAGAATGAACCTTCTGCCTTTTTAGTAGCCAAGAAAGATGGTTTTGCTTTCATCTTTCAGCACAAATTCCAAAGGGAGACAGGCAAAAGGGAGGTGTGGGGAGAGACAACATTTTGACAGTGTGCAATAACAAAAAAATGACAGAAGCCACAGACAGAGAAGCGAAGAGCCTTCCTGCTTCCCATGCACAATGATAGATGAAAGGGAATGGATGACGGATCAAGCAGCAGGCAGGCTGCATGCAGAACAGACCGTGCACAGCCTCATTCCACCGGGACCAGTAAGTTTTGATGAGTATGCATGCAGTTGCTACACCAGTCTCGTGCTTTTCCTGAATTCTTAGCTAGCATGGATGAGGACAGTTGCACTTTTTCTGATGCTACTGTAAAGGGTAGTAATCTAGCTTTAAATTACTTATGCTGTGACCGTTACTTCATTTGGGCCAGCTGACTGATGTTCTAGAGAAAGCAATCCCACTGCTTCCCTCACAAAGTGGAGGGATCTTCCACTCTCCAGACTGTACCTGCAAAGTGGACAAGTGATTCTGCTGCAGGGCAGTATTCAGCACAGTGACCCCCTAAACCTACTTAGCCAGAACAGACTAAGTAGCAGTGGGAACTTACAAATGGAGCAAGACCTCCAAGGACTTTGGCGGTGGCAGAGGAAAATCCTAGTGTCTGTCAGCTGAGATCCACGTTTCACAGCTGCCCAGTAACTTTTATGAAATAGCACAGAAAATACGAAACAGCAGTTGAGAGATCCAGTCCAGTTCTCAGGAGACAGCATCCCCATCTCATTACTCTTTATCTCATGTGCTCATTCAAGACTCTCTTACCTGTAGCTGACATTTCAGCAGAAAGGCCAAGGATGAAACTGGCCTACTCTTCCTCCCACTTAAGGAAACCCTTCACTACGCAGGAAAGGCAGAAGAGTGTGGGGCTGGTACAAGCACATGCACCTCCTGGGTGCACTGCTACATTTTTGGCAGGTCAGCTCCTTCTCTCTCAAAACATCCTTGTGCTGCTTTGGAAAGAGGAGATGGAAAGAAGCTCTTAGGACTGGCAAGGGATCATGTGAGGGTTAGTTATCCCACCAGCAATTGCTCATTCATTCTTAACCCAGTTAACAGGCTGCTCTTTGGAAGCATCTCTCAACCACCCCAACTCATCCTTCCTCACAAATGTGCTGTCCCTTGAGCCCTTCCCCTTTTCCTGCCTCCCAATCTACTTCTGTGAGCATTATCGCTATTCTCCTCTCCAATGCTTTAGACCTTAAACTTTGCTAACTTTTCTCCTCCTCTTCTTCCACTCCATTTTCATCCTGTTACCAGCCCTCTTCTTTTTCCTGATGGAAACAGTGTCCTGGCCAGAGCCTTCTGTCACAATAAACGCTGTTTTCTGAAGCCCTGTGGGAAAGATGGGATCATTACATGCCAGGACACGTGCTCAGTCCATCATTATGCAAGTCAGTGCTGGAGCCATTTTGTTTCAATTTGCTTCTCTTCAGGGCCCAAGGATCTGCTCACTCATTATACTAAATGAGGTGGTTTCCCAGCTTGAAAGTGCATTTTTTAAAATCTTACTCTGCTTAATGATTCTTTTTGTTAATTTTAAATAGATTTTTAGAATCATTCTTTCTGCTGGTAAAGGACCCACAGCAGTGGAAACTGTGTTTGGAACTCCTGCTCCATGTAATGCATTCTTAATGACTCGAATATTTATCTGGAGGAACTTCCCTCTCTACAGGTGAGATATATTTCATGCTCTTGATTAACACAGAACTTCACTCAGCACAGGAACTGTGCAAACTTTTCCTTACAGGGAGCAATGAATTGCGATATTCTGTAGAGCACCAGAATGCCTGAAATTCAAATTCATACCCGACACGGCTTTGCAACAGGTATCACAGGTGACAGGTCTATTGCTCAGGATCTGGCTGTGAGGGAAATATAACCTCAGAGATCACTTCTTAAAGGTCACCAGCTGCGAGTCTGTTCAGTCTGCTGATGTGTACTGATAGGGCACAGGTGTCCAGGGAGAGTCCGGCTGCCAACGCCGGCCAAACACCTCCTCCACCCTTAGCTCCTTCCAGAAGAAGGTCATATATATGTGCCAGCCCGTATGTTTCTTTAGAGTTGCCTTCAGCAACGGCAGGGATCGTTCTGCACTGGCGGGGGGCTGTTTCAACAGATCGTCCTGCTGTTCGGCCATCCCTCACAAAGGCCACGGGCCAGGGCGATGTGCTGGCACAACCACGGCTCAGCACACATGAGCCCAAATGGCCTCAAAGGAGCCGCTTCCTCAGACCAGCTTTTTAGGATGAAGCGAGGTTAAGATGAAAGCTAATAAATTGCAGGAGCAACGGAGCTTCCTTCGTGTTACCTGACGTTACTCAGCTCTCCTCAGAAAAGCTTGTGCTGTATGCTCCATTCTAGAGGGACAAGCCGCAGACTGCAGGACACTAATTGCTGTGACGCTAATTGTTTCACATACAGAAGGCGGCATTGGAGACACTGTCCTCTTCGCTAACAGGGTTGAATGTTATTAATAGTTTAGTCATATAAAAAATGGATTTTCAACTGGCAAAAGATGCAGGAAGACAATCCACGTATTGAGGTGTTTCTGTGACGATTATCTTAATTTTTCTCCTCTGCTTCCTTGTTGCATTCACTTGACGGGTTTCATCTTAGAACAGACAAGCTCTTTGGACCAGAAACTGTGTCTTGTCATGAGCACGCAAAGCACGCACCACAACAGGCTCCTCAATGTCTTGGAGCCTCCAGGTTCTACCTGATACCAGCAATGAAATCACAAAAATTGGACAAATCTGAAATAGCATCACAGCCAGTCAGTATCTAGCATACATCCAGAATAAAAAGACCTCAGCACCAAGACACTCCCCTTTTCCACCACAGTCAGACATGCGTAGGCTTCCTAGGGGGATGAAAAGTTGGGAACTCCATGGGAATCGATACATGACGAATGCTTAAGAGCCCAGGAAATGCTGAAATCAAAGTGAAGTAGTGAGTACAAGAGAGGGGACTACTGAGCGATGCTCAAATTGCATGCTACAGACACAACATTCAATTAATATGCAATATTGTTTAAACAGTAGGTTCAGTGAATATTTGTCACCACTGAATAACCGTATGTTCAAATGAAACAGCAAGAAATATTTGTACCTCTTCAGATTTCAATGGGAGGTTTGTAGGGCGATAATTCTCTCTTGGCCAGCTAATTTAATCCTTGGACTAACAAGTGTTCAGCTCGCTTTTCAAGGTCTGTATTTCCTACAAGCACTGTCTGTTTTTACATATGAAACTGGAGTAATAGTTCAAATTATTTACTCTTCCTTTCAAAGGGGACTGCATTTTAAAAAGGGTTGAAGTACATGGGTGCACTAAGGAGCACTATGACAAGTTACCTTGCTGAAATTGCACAGCTGACAATATTCCTGGGGAGTTGTTCTCCAGAGCGGAACCTACACTTTGTACCCCAAAACCATACTATATAAGGCTGGATTTCCTATTGATTACTTCTGAAAGCAATGCTAAGCACAGGAGCTAAGTTGCAATAGTTGGTTAATTTTATTAAGCTTGGGTACTGAAAAGCCCTGAAGACATCTAAAGTGGACTTTAATATTTTTGTTTAACAATTTGCATCCCTTAGTGTCTAATGTGTTTGCGCCTGTTTAATCTTCTGTAAACTCTTATCTCTGTCCTTCTGATGTATACAAAGTACATTTGAGGAGGGCAGCAAACAGAAATGGGAATTCTTGGTAAACAAAATTCGACACAACGCTTGAAGGAAACATGTTTATTGCCCACCCTGTGCTCTGAGAGCAACATACTATATTGTGCAAGCAGGGGTTCACAGTGCAGACACCAAGCTAGACTACAGCAAAAGCCCCACGTTAAAGTATGCCTCAGGCAACCATTTATTATTGCATGACACACCTCTGAAAAATACTGATGTAAAAGATGTTATCAGTTTTGCCACACGTTCACTTTTTCAAAGTCAATTCCATTGTCTAAGCAGAACTGGGCACGTTTCTGGCTGTTGTCGTGTGAATTTTCACTTCATAGAGTAAGGGGAAAGAAAATCATTTTGTTACTTTGATGAAGACGCCTCGCACGTTTTGACAAACTCAAGTCCCTCCAGGGTGCTTACTGGCCATGAAGCTCTTTCATATCTCATTCATTATCGGAGAGAGACAGGAAAATACTTCCTCTTTTCTCTTGTGTGTGAGTAAATTAGTGAAAACCACAGAGACTCAGTTTCATTAAAAGTGATGGAGTGAGACTGGCTGCAGCCGCTGCACAGTGGGGACCAGGCTGAGCTGACTCAGTGCAGTCTGCCCAGCAAATGCAGGAAAAAACATTAGCTGGAAATTTCTCTGTTGAAGCACTAACTGCTTACTGCAGCCAAATTCCAAGACAGCTTGATGCTGCAAAACGTGAACTCCGAGCCCTCAACTCAAAAGCTACTTGAACATCTCATGGCTCCTCAGCTCCATCACTCCATAGATTCTAGATGTCCATATGCTAGACCTGAGTATCCCTGCTAGTTTCAAACCAATGCTATTACCATCACCAACCGTTATAGTTTCTACTAAACAACAGCCACTGGGTAATATTTCTGAATAATCTTTCCTCACAAGGTTGCCAGGGTAAAGAAAAAGCCCCCAAACCCTGGGGATTAACTTCAGCTGTCTCATATTACAAAGCAAGGAAACTCTTGAGATGCAAGGGAAGGGGGACAAGCCATTTGAACACCAGCTAAACCAAACCTCTATCATTGTGCTGAAAACTTGTCTAAAACCTTCTGCTTTTCCTGAGATTTTCATTGTTGCTGTGCAGCACCATGATCAACAGCATCACAAGAAACAAGGGTGAAGATGCTGATGGCAGATGACATTCCTGCCTGTATGCTGCCTGGGCTTGCCTGAACAGAGCGGCAGAAGTGCCACTGCCTGCTAAGGTTTTGTGTAGATTATGGTCCAACCGGTGGTTTTCACTGGTGACACTCACAAGAGCAGGATAATGCAGGTGGCTGGCATGAGACAAAACCTTACGTTACAATTATATGTGAATGCCCTGAAATCCACATGGAGAAGAATCAGAGTGAACTGTGGGTTAGAGCAGCAGCCTTTCGTTTCAGAAGTAGGGCATTAAGGGAGGAGGAGTAATTGGGATCACTCTGCTCTACACCGTAATGTCTTCATACCAGCAGACAGCATGATGCATACCAGCCTCATCACAACAGTCAGCCCTCAAGTCAGGCTCTAAGCTCTCTGCTGGCATTAACTGATTATCTGGCAGTATGTTCAAGAGAAGCCTAGAACTGGCAATAGAGGGACTGCTGCGGTCTGCGACTGAAGCATACCCTGATTTCTAAATGCGGCACACCACCTACCTATGTTATGTTCGCCTCAATCTACTGCTCCAAGTCCCTCCATTTTTGTTCCTAGCCCCTGCTGACCTCGATGGCAAAAGAAACACCTTTAATCAAAATCAAGCCATTGGCAAGTTATTTATTAAAGTGTAAGTCCTGATTCTTGTGACAAGTTAAAAAAATCCACGTGGCTCAGCTTGTCATAAGATCCCCAACCAGGTGTCATAACCCTGTTTGGATGAGTTAACACAACTGACTTCTAGCTCTACTTAGCTCAAATTTCCAGAAAATCTGTGTTCCTACTGAGCATGATAATATACTGCACATACTCCTTTTCCAATGTTTTCTCTCAGCGAAAGCTCTCATCCTTTTGTAAGCTATTCTCTGGTGAACACTAGCACCTCGTAAAGCTCACATCTCTCAGACTCAGGAGTCACGGGCATTTCACAAATTACCGGATCAGATACGTGAAATAGTGAGATTTTGGGACATCCAGCATACAACTCACCCATAAGTCCTGTTACCAGGGTATCCAGACACTTGGGTCATACATATTATTCTGCTGGGCTCACATCTGCGGGAAGCAGGAAATAACATGCATGCTGAACTGCGTGCAAATTCAGTCCTTAGGAGAACACGAGGAATGGAAACACAGTCAGAGGAGAACAATGCGGGCACATGGTGATCACCTTGTCCTTTTACACAACTCAGCAAATCCTCTGAGGTGGAAGGGTAAGAAAATACAGCCTGAAGTGTCTCGCTGCTACTGGACATCACAAGGGAGAAGGCATTACCTTTTTCCATCTATGAGGGAATTATGAACATTTTTCTCACTGAAAACTGTAGCAGGCACAACGCTCCTGGTAAAAATAATTCAAACCACCCCTTCTCCAAGATGACTGATAAGACAACAGTACACTGCAGTTGACATGCAAGTGGGTTGGGATATGATGGGGAGGGGAGAGAAGAACAGCTGCTCTCTGACAAGATGCCTGATGTAGGCTGCCAACAAAACAACGCCAACTGCAGATAAGTCATCTCAAACTACCAGATACTCAAAGCCACGAAGGCTAAAAAAGCTTATTTGCAGGTGGGATGACAGAACAGTGCACAATGTGGATGGTATGATGCTGTCCACAACGTGTCCATGAATATACCTTTGGTCCATGCAATGCTGTGCAACTCTGAGACACTACGCATCCTACTATGAAATACATTACTTCGAGCTGCACAACCCCAAAACCGCCTTCATTTCACAGCCCATTGCCAGTGTTCTTCAGTGCAGAAAGTTAGTCCATGTGAGTTATTCTCTCATCAGTACCCAGGAGATATATAGACTGCACTTACATTTCATGTTTGGGAAGAAATACTAATACTATGCTGAAACGCAACCCTTCACCATTAGCAAAAGTAGTTTTGTTGAATAGTGTTGTCATAAAACAGCTGCTATGTTCCTCTTGAGAGGCAGCTATGCTTCTGCAGTGGGAAACTTGGCTCCCACACAGTCAGCGAGACTGTGGCCTTGCTCCAAAGTGTGGTGGTGTCCTTCTGAGGCAGGTCTAGGGCAATATGGAGCTGTTCTGGTGATTCAGGGCAAGGTCCCCAAGGGAAAAAGCATGTATTTCTGGCAGAAGTATGACTAATGCCCTCCTCTCGGAGCTTGCTGACAGAAAGAAATGGGTCTGCAGAGCTGGGGCCACAGGTTTCCCCTTGCCCAAGCAGCTCACCTCTGCACTACAGAAAGATACTAGTAGTTCCTGGGGGGAAGCAATGGATCTGACTGACTCTGCAAATCAAATATGAAGCAGGAAGGGAGTGATAGGAAAGAGAGCAAAATGAGAGCAACATTTGAAACTTTCAGGCAATTCTTCTTTGCGTGAAAGAGTTGATACAACATAGGGTTTTGTCCTTTGTGCTCCTGTTAGAAAGAAAGCAAAAAACCCCAAACCTGTTTTGAAGCAGTTGGACTCAGTGACTGTACCCCACCTCCAGTATAATCCACCACGAGTACCGTGATGGCAAAGGGCTCTGAGCCGCTATTGCAAAGCTACTATTTAACCACCTAACAAGGACTCAGCTTTTCGTTTCCTTGCTTTTGCAGGCTTGTGTTAGATGCGTGTGTAGCGTCATTCTGCTTCACAAGTAAGGTCTGTACTTGAAACTTCTGCTTTATTTACTTATGTGAAGTGCTTAGCCTCTGAGAAAGCCTTCGTACACCACACAGACCAAACATTTCATCTTTCTTTGTTATAGCAGAACATTTAACAGAGAAGCATAGTGTGTGAAGGAGGAAATCTTGTGTTTGCCAATTCATACAATTGACCCATTCAATCTTGTCTGTTTCCAACCCTCCAGCACTTAGGCTTATATACAATGCGCACAAACAAAAGATGATCCTAAATCCAGCATGAAAAAAAAAAAAAAATACCGTGGCCAATTTAGTCAAGATACACTTCTGAGGGATCCTCACAGATGTGGGCAATGTATCTTTTAAAATTCTCTGGTCAATAATGAAAACCAGGACTGCCAAGAAATGCGTAATTCAGCCTTAACCCAAACTCAGTGACTTCCTATTAAACTTTTATAAAGAAAAAAGCCAAACAACAATTACAGAGAAACATTTGAGAACACAAGAACTAAATCTATGTGTAATCTGTCCCTGGCTAGTCACCTTCTTTCAGAAGGGAAAAAATACACCCCAATTAAAACTCCTTTCAGCACACAACAGTAACCATGGCACTGCTACCACAAGGCATCCGGTTTCAGCAAGCTTCCCAGCTGCTGGCTCCTTCTGCATCAACTGGGATGCAGGGAGCTTCCCCTCAGTCACTTGTATTGGATCACGTGCTGGCAGGGTCAGGGTTAAATCAAAAGATTTTTCTGATTCCAGCTATTTGTTTTCACCACAGCTTCGATACTTTCACTCCAAGAACTGAAAACATAAATACAGTTCTGGAAGAGCAGAAGCACAGAGCATCTGCAGTGCAGACTCAGGCAGACTTCAGATGGGGGTAGATGACCACGAAGGGATGTGAAGTCTCCAATTTAACAAGCCAAGTCATTTCACTGTGAGCAGTGAAGGCAGAACAAAGTGATCACTGTATGACCAAGACTATACAAGATTGCTTTATTCCTGTTTGTGTTGAGGCAGCCACTTGTTTAAAACCGCTACCTCAAATATTTCAAAAGCGCAGTGACCTCACCTAGCCAGTTGGAGTCGGTCTGTGGAAAACTCATTCACAAGCCTCCTGACAGTCCTCCAAACACAAATCATGCTGGGATGAAGAAAGGGAACACTGATCCTTCTTCCCTCTTTTCTGCACCTGATTCTGCTCCCCATTATTTCATATCGATACCTCTTCAATCTCAGTCACTCCTCCTCTGCAAGAATCTTTGTGCTGATGCACAAAGCATAAAGAATGCCAAGTTAGAAGTACGGCGGTAAAGCCACTAACTTCCCATCTGCAGAATCCAGACAGTATCAGCTACTGTCTACCTGTTTGTGCATTGGCTTCCTTGCGGTGGCTTGTTTACAATCCCTCCTCAAGTGCGAGTGAGCCAAAGAAAACATCTTTAATGCAGTTCTGCTGCAACATTAGCCCTTCGCCTGTGGCTGACACAATTCTTATGATCACAGTTACTTTTCTGTTATGGCTGAGATGAAGCATGGTGTTGTCATCAGAGCTCAAAGACCCACAAACTCACCCTGAGAGTCTTTCAGATGAGCCTCACCCAGTGTCTTGGGACCATAAACAAACTTGCACTGAAGTAAAAGTTACAAGAATTAAACCCGGTTATTTCTGTTCAAGCTCATACAGACATTTTCCAATCAAAATATCTAAACCCCACATGTACTTGTCTAGTGTTTTTCCCAATAAAACTAAGGGGTGAAAATCCCTCTCTAGACATTCTTGTTTCAGCATAAGAGTAATTTTTTGTTTGTCCTGAATTAAGTAAGTATTAAAATGTGCCTTCGTATATGAATAAAAAGGAAGAGAGCTGAGAGATAAAAATTTGACCAGGTGCAAGAAGCTGGGGAGAAGATGGATGGGGACAACCAAGTTGGACAACGCAGTCAGCACGCTGAGATAAATAATACCTTCCATTGTTATGCAGGAATGTCCCGGCTACGCTAGGAACAGTGATGCAGAAATCTGCACATATGTATTTACTCTCCGCGGCTGGAAGAGGATGACAATGGGTTGAGAATGAAGCAATAGGAAACCCAGAAAGCTCAGTCCTGGCTCAGATGATTTTTTAAGAGAAAGAGACCAAGGCATGAACAGTCACGCCCAGTGGTTAGGATCAATGTCTGCAACTGGATACAGAACAAGGACAGGAACTGAACTAGAAAGCAAGGTTAGAAGAGAGAACATAAGCTGAGGGATAGGAGAAGATTGAGAACAATAGCCAGAAGCTCAGCTGTTAAGCTGAGAAGCCACTGTAAATTCAGCCTTCGTTAATCACGGAAACCAATCACCCAATGTGCCCATCCACAGCTACCACTGTTCAACTAAAAGGCTAGCTTATCTTGTAACTGCTTCAAGTCTCAGCTGAGGGACAACTAGTTTTAAGGCCAGTGACCCCTGTCATTGTTCAAAAGGCAAAAATAATTCACTTATTGTGAGGGGAAGGAAAGGGAGTGGTTTTGATGGGCATGTTACACTTCGCTTTATAAGAAACTCATTGCAGTTGTTTGATCCTGTTTATTTTTGTTAGGTGATGGCTACAGATGCCAATCTTCCAATCCTCTAGAGAGTGGGTGCAGCTAGGAAAGAACAACATGTTACTTGATTTACCAGTGCACTCTACATGGGCAATTAATGAGTAACTCTGGGTTTAAAAAAAATTAACAGGGAAGAATGTAACTGACTTATTTTATTTTATTTTTAAGAGGGAGGTGGAGGGGGTGGTAACAGATTTGGAAGACACACACGGTCTTCAGGGAAGCATGAAGACTCAGCTGTCAACAGGCACGAATTCAGGGGGTTGCATGTAGAAAATGGGTGCACCCACAAGGTTTGAGGGCACGTGAACGGAGGCGGCTGACTCGGCAGCTGTGCAAGTATCTTCCATAGCTACAACGAAAATTCTTATTCCTGGAGTGAGACACGTTCTCCTGGTGCGGTAGCTCTCTGAAAACCCAGTTACACTGGCTCCCAGTCTGATCCATATTAGGTATGCCTCAGTGATGGACCAGCTTGGCAATAACTCTATCTGCAAGAACTCTCATCGGAAGAGTGAACCCCCAGCAGCAAAAACAATCAGAAAGCAGGCAGGAGCAAGGCTAATCCATTTAAGCGAGACTAAAACAGCCTATATTATTAATAATAATAAAAAATAGGCTTAACTAGTGATGCTAGAAATTATCTGTGTCGGTCAAGCAAAGCACAGACCATGCAGCTACTGAGCGTAACCAGATCTGTGGGGAAGGAGGGAAGGAAAAGGAGAACGGGGACTGAGGGTGCTTGGGAAAAGGCAATACACTATCAGTTCTCTGAGTCTCTCAGAGCTTTTCATTGGCTTCACACCATCAACTCAGAAATCAAAGAGCTTCAAGCATCAGACATTTGCGTCTGCTCCATCTTCATCACAGCCAGACACAGCCCTGCGATTAAAAGAATGGAGAAATAAGGAGCTTACAGATTCACTTTCCCCAGTTGATATGGTGACTCACTGCACTGAAGTATCGATCCACAGGTCTGGCCTCTGCCGATAACTACACGCCACAGGGGTTAATTTAACTCCCCACCACCTGGCACTGCCTCAGACACTTTGCAGAGAACAGTTATAAATTATATAGCCCTCCAAAGGCGGAATGCAGGAGAGCATTTTTTCAGCACGTTGCCTTTGCTACCCATCCTCCTGCAACCGGATCTGCTTTGCTGCTTCCAAGTCTCATTTGTTTTCTTCCTGAAATTACATTGCAGTCATCTACTCAAGCACAAACAGCCCATAGGACACTGTAAATTAGAGTCACAGAAAGGAAAAAGGGTAAAAAAGAGTACCCTTCCAAAGCAGCCAGTTATTTTATATAATATACCAGTGCGCAGACATGTATGCATGTACAGACCAGGGAAAGCAATTTCTGGAAGGAAGTTTTAAGTAAACACACAACTAATCTTCATCTTACAGAAATGCTGGTCATTTTAGAAATAGCAGTACCTTGAAAGAGTGTAACGGTGATGACTGGAAGGATACGCACACAGTTTTTGATAGTGATATCTCCTCCACCTCAATATGGCAATGGTGTACAGCAACAGGGCAATTTGGAAAAAAGAGATGGAAGTCTTCTCATTTTAAAACTTCCTTTGTCCAGGTCTAACCTGTACCTGGTTTACTGATAACAAACCCGTTAAGGTGTAACAAACAGGGAAGAAACTTAGTACTGTTCAATCCTTGCAAGTTTGTTGATTGTATCAAATACATGTCTGAGTTTTACAGATGCTCACCATGGTATCTCTCAGCAAAATTTCTGGTGAATATAATCCCATGGGAGAACTGAATTGAAAATCTGACTACCTATTAAATTCTATGCTCCTAAAACATTAACCACCAGATTTATGCTCCTGATCCCTCCTAAAATCCCATCTCTTCCATACAGCCTATATGCAAGCTACTGCACAAATCCCACTGATATCCTAGTATGTTTCTGAATCTAGGTAAACATTTCTCCTGGATATTACACAGTAGAGCAACTGTTAGCCACCTCCTTTCAACTGTGGCAAGGTATGAGCTGTTGATACATGGACAAGAAAGCTTTCCTCTTAGAGGGTGGGAGGGTGTCCAAACCTTAATTACTTTCCAGGGAAACAGAACCTTGTGTTTGGTTGCTTTTTTGTTTTTTTAAAGCTCAGACCATGTATCTTCCCTTTACTGGTAGTGATCACCAAATCCTTAACCAAGTCAGGCCTTCAGGTATTTCTGCAGTTTAGGATATCCTCCTCTTCCCATTTCCTTGGCAGTCAGGTAAGAGCTCCAGCTTAAAAACTGATAATTAAAATAGAAATTGCCAGATACCAGTATTTCAAATGAGTATTTTTGGCTGTTGATAGTTTGGGTTAGAAGTATTAGAAAATGAAATTCTGTTTTATGCACTGGCTGAAAGAGGTGCTGTTAGCCCTGCCTGCAGCTGTGCCACAGAGGCTTACCTCAGAGTATGGAAATTCCTGTGTTCCTGAATCAGTGAGAGATTGTCTAACATTCTCTTCTATCTCTGACATTAGTCGATACCAGAAAGTTTAAATGAAGGTGCAAAAACACATTGGAGCAGACTGTTACAGAATAATCTGCACAGAGAATAAATTCTCCCTTTCCCCTTACTCCTTTAATTTCAAGTGCTATGCAGTTTTCTTAAGGACATGAAATTCTTTCTTTACCATCAGTGATGATTGTTTCATGAGCACAGGTAACTAACCATGCCTGCCTGAATGGGAGAACAGGACTTTTATCTCATAAAGAGTGACTACTGCTCTCCAAACTCTGCTGAGCTAATATGGCTTGTTTCACTTAGGGTATATCCGCAATTAAGGGAAACTTAGGCAAGTTAAGCCAAATTAAGTACAGGTGTAAGTTTAAGGTGCATTAACTAAAGAACCCCTATACAGATGTTTTCAGTCAGAAGTAAAAGGGGTCTGAGCAAGCTAATGAGAACTCAGAGCAATTTATTTCTTGAGGAGAGTGTTGAAGGGGTTTAGTGAGCTCTAATATATCTGAAATTCAACTCTTTCATTAACTTGGTTTCACTTAATTGAGTATTTCTGTGTCGACAGGCCTGTAAAATCTGTACGTGACAGTCCTGACTGAACCTCTACAAGTCACTCAAGGCACTTGTGACTCTCCTGGACACGGCACATGAACAAATGAAGGAAAAGCCTAATTCATCTTTGCGTCTAATTTTGTCAGATCTTATGCAGGTACTTGCTTGTTCAGGGCTGAGTATTTGTCAGCAGCAGACAGAAAGAGGAGATACATACCTCAGCTCGAGATTTTGGCAATCTTCTGCATATAAGCATGTGTAAGATGCAGCATAACAGCCCCTTCATTTAATCTCATTCTTTTCCGTGATGCTTTTAGAAACCAAAGTAGGACATTTGTGAATTCCGTGATTATAATTTTATTGACAGAAGAAGATATAATAGTTACATCTAATGTATCCCTAAGGGTTGATAATTGGATGTAGATTGTATTCTGGGATGGGTGATCTGACATAAATGCATCTAAATCTCTGAAATAGACTGGAATGTGATGGGCCGGAAGGTAAAGGCGGGAAAATGATGCATCAGGTATGAATATAATATGCACTTTCATTTCATCATTTCCAGCAAAATTTAATGGTTACATTCATCTGCTGTCCCACTACAGTCTCCACTCAAAAGTATATAACAAACAAACAGAAAGAGGGAGCGATGACTGCAAAAAAAACCCCACGAGGAGTGTTGGGGCTCTGTAATTTCTACCAGTAGACAAAAGTATTAGCTTATGAGCTCAGTCTCATTCACAACCACCACCTTCTGAGCCTGGACTACAAACCAAAACATTATCCCTCTAGGTTTGAAGCATTTCATTAGGCAACAGCAGCAACTGGAAGTATCATGGGTCAGACATGCTGCTGCTTTTTCCTGGTCGGTGGAAAACTGCAGAGTTTATACATGCATAAGGGCAAGAGAGACACATCTACCACCTGACAGTTTGATTCATGGACTAATGCTAACGCGCTTTTGCATGAACACGCTGAACTCCTGGGAAACCAAGTACTTTTCTGTTTTAATTGACTGCAGGATGAAGTTAGGATGTGTAACACTGGGGGTGAAAGGACCGTTATGAGATGGAAAGGGATAGTAAAGTATCACTGGGGACTCAAGGAAAGACCCAGCCCCTTGGAATTAGAGGGTAGATTTAGACTAGACGTAAGGAAGAAGCTCTTCACTGTGAGGGTGGTGAGACACTGGAAGAGGTTGCCCAGAGAAGTTGTGGATGCCCCATCCCTGGCAGTGTTCAAGGCCAGG
>JANHGO010000042.1:56173743-56246710 GCA_024606505.1 Aquila spilogaster | reverse complement strand
GGCCCCCCCCCCCCCCAAATCAATGCCACCTGACAAGACTGATAAAGCAAATACTGATACTGAGACTAGACAAGATTAAATTCTACTATTTAGAGTGTAACAGTTTGTAATTAGGGCAGCAATAGTCTTTGTTGGAAATGTAAAATGGTTTTGTACCAAATGCATTAGAAGGATCATCAAATTCTATCGCTACTTCATAGCTTCGAATAAAGATTTTATCATATACTAGGGAGCTCTCTTTAATAAACACTTTACCTGATAAAATAAACCTATTAATATTGAATAACTCCCTGCTCATCTGCAGATGCCGTACAATAGCAAACCGCAGACATTGAAAAGCACAAAATTATTCAGTGAAAGCCTCTGCTCAAATCCAACTATTTATTGCTAAGAAATTGCATTAAGGACACTGGACACCAGCGGAGCTTTCTGAGCAGCTATCAAATCTGCTGTATGTGCATTTGTCGTGTGCGTCACACACGGCAAATAATCAAATGAGACTGTTTTTTATTGCTATTTGCTTTGTGATTTGCACTTCAGAGCGGCAACAGGACAGGACAAACAAAGCATTTCCCGAATAACAATTATTTACTCCCGGATGATTAAATCAGTTTGTTTTAGGTCACGTCTGTATACAGAATGGGAAGCAATATACAGTGACTGTTCGAGAACACAGAGCCTTACATGGGTGTTCCTGCTTTGTAACAAAATAGAACCTCTTTAACTAATACCTGTTCAAGTAATTAACCTATTATAAAGAAAAAATAAGTCAATGCACCAAGGTTATGCTTCTGAAAGTACTCTACTGTGTTTCTTTCATTTAAATTTCAAAGTGGATGTCAACGTTGTTTTGTATCTACAAAGACAATTATTTCATGCACTGTCAGGTTACCTGCAAATTATCACAAATACACCAGGGTCTATGAGGATACTGATTTCAAAGCGCATTGATATTCCACAGTCTTCTCTCTCTATAGTAACTGGATGGATTGGATTCCCTAGTCTAGCTTTCAGTTATTAAACTTTTCCTTCTTCCAGATGAAGAGAATGAATACATGATGCAGACATTTCATGTGATCCTTTGCTTTTCGAGGTTTGATCTCTAGAAATGCAGGCTGTCTCTAGACTGTGTTGCTCATTTTCATATGGACTGTCTTCTGCAGTCTCGCAGCTCTCAGTGAAGAGAGCTCCCAGGCAGGACTGGCACACTATGGTAACACATATGGTCTGAAGAATAGCAAGTTTTTATGCACTCTTCCTGTTCTCCTCTTTTTATATCACATTGCTTCAGGCCACTGTCAGGTAACTGAAGATAAATGTTCCCAGGTTCCTATCAGCCTTCATGCCAGTACAAACTATATTGCTTAATATTTTGACTTTTCAAGTTGTGGACAGAGTTTCAGTAAGAATTTGTGATCTATCTCCTGATCATTTGAAAATAATCAGCCACAATAAGAAACCCTGGAGTGCTCAAGAGACAGTTAATCTCTGGAGCTTGGACTTAGAATCACAGAATCATCTGAGTTGTAAGAGAACTTTAAAGGCCATATAGACCAACTCCTTTGCAATGAACAGGGACACCTACAGCTACATCAGGGTGCTCAGAGTCCCATCCAGCCTAACCTTGAATGTCTCCAGGGTCAGAGCATCCACCATGTCTCTGGACAGCCTTTTCCAGTGCCTCACCACCTTTACCTTAGGCTTTCCAGCCAGCAACATGTTCTTGCAGCCCAGAAAGCCAATGATGTCCTGGGCTGCATGAAAAGACATGCGGTCAGTAGGTAGAGGGATGTGATCTTGCCTCTTTACTCAGCGCCGGTGAAACCTCACCTGGAGTTCTAGTACCTCCCCTCTGCACCTGGAGTCCTCACTTGGACTTCTAGAAAATAAAGTTGCTTTGCAACTCAAGTTCAAGTTCAGTAACAATACAACCTTACAAAGGTTAAACATACCTCTTGTGTTATGCAGTTGCTATTCCACACATTGATATTACTTCTTGTTTGGTACAAAGAAAGGAATAGAGGCTCTTCTTATTCAGGGAGAAGATTTTGTCTCTCTGTCACAAAAATATCTGTACTTGATCTTTTGCTTAAATTGAATCCCTGTTAGCACCTCCTAAACAACTCTTGCTTTTCCCATTACTTTTAAACTCTAAATACAGTTACCGTATGCCTTATAAATTGCCTTCTAGTCAAGTTACACACATTTTGCTTTTCAACCAGCCCCACACCCTCTTTAGTCATTGTTGCTGCTTCTCTCAGATCAGTGCTTTCACTATGAACCTATAAACAGAGAGAGATACAAAAGATATCTTGTGTTAGCTCGCAACGCGCAACAACTGATCTCACTTCATGGGACCCAACACTGAAAATGACAAATCAAGACTATTTGCAGGCTGTATGATTAGACCACTACGGATAGCCCTGGTATACAAGAAAAAACATCTGGTGCTGGTGAGGAGGACAGGAGCGCACTGGCAGCCAGGCTCTGAAACAACGAATTCTGGGGAAACCATAAGCCTAAACGAGCATCATGGTTTTGGTGAAGAGTTATGATTCTGGTCACTTTTCTATTCCCCAGGCAACAGTATACACATGCTGTCTTCAAAAAGCAATGTACTCATGGCATGAGAAATCGTATTTGTCCCCTACTCTCTTAATGATCATCCCGAAAGATAAGCTTTCTATCTCAAATACCACAGCAAAGCTGCTGTTATAGGCAAGAGCTTGACATCTACGCACGTAAAACCTGCTGCAAAAGGTCAAGCCACAGCCATAGAACAAACAAAGCAGCATCCAGATCTCTTCTGTGATGTACACACATTTCATTCACAATGATATCTTGCAGACAGACTGACGTTCAGAGAAAGACTTTGGCTTTTGGTTCCTGCAGATGAAATCTCCTGGGCCACCTTTAGAAATGCGAGCAGAACAGAGCTCTCTCTGGCACCCCGCACACAATCCCACATCCCACCAGCGAGCTCCTGCTGCAGGCAGGTGCAGTGGAAGCATGCACGTCACCATGGACTGCAAAACAAAACCCTTCTGGCTGCTGAAACTTCTGCACCCACTCCCTTACCATAAAGTCAGAACATAGGGCAAATAAACAGCTTGCCCTGAGCACCTTTCCAGCTTAAAGAGAGCCCTTCTTCCTGCACTGCTTCCTCTGAACAGGTAGATACCTCCCAAAATTCAACAGTAGGAAACACTTTACCTTTAACAAGCTGCAGCCACTCTAACCAGATTGTCAATAAACAGAGCATATTGCACAGATGGACTAATAACGCAACCCTAATTCAATTGCCTAGAACCATCTTCTGTGCACACTCTATTAAAAGCAGCCACTCGGCTTGCAGCAGCTTAGAAATCAGGACAGGGTCCCCTTCTGAAGGAGAGAAAGAAGCACTGACTGATGAGCTAGCAGCTGGAAGCCTGCTCTCTCTGCAGCACATTTGCAAGTTGCCTGCACCCTTATGCCTGCATGCAGTGGCCTGCAGCCACCTCACTAGTGAAAGCAACTCATCCTTATCTGAGAATCCTAGAATATTCAGAATTGAAAGGAACCCACAAGGATCACCAAGTCCAACTCCTGGCTCCACAAAGTACCACCCAAAATTAAAGCCCTATGTCTGAGAGCATTGTTCTCCTTGCTGTATCTCCAAGTACCCTATACAGAAGAAAGAGGGCTCTAAAAGGAAGGGGGTCCTGGAATTACAGTCTGGTCACAGCGTGACTCTGGTCTCTAGCTTCCAGACTGATTTTCTTATGATTTACTTATCTCAGCACATATTTCACTAGCCAAGCAGTGGTCCAAGTAAAGTTTGGCTATGGGAAAGAAGAATAGGAATCCAAAACCACTGGTATTATTTTCAAAGTTTGCTCTATCTCTTTAAAAGTCAGGCTGCTAGAAGCCATGGGCTGATGCATAGCAAGGGATTATCTTTCACAGGCAGTACCTTTGAAGTGCACAAGATTCAAATCAGTTGCAAATAGGGGACCTGAGGCCCATCAGCAGCCGTGCTGCTTGGGGCCAGGAAAGTCCAAAGAGCTGGCTCATCCTTCCATCTGCACTCCAGATCGAAGGGATGTAAAGCAGGCCACGCTGAGCCTGCCTTGCTATCCATCCGCCACTGCTCTGTCTGCCCTGGATTCAAGGTGGGAGCTACACAGTACCTTATACCAAGTGGGACTACAGCAGACGTGCATGGAGAGAACTGATTAGAAAATAAATTTTAGAAGAGCTTTTATGTCATTTGCCGCTCTTATTTCCAGCCTTGCTGTGAAAGTGCCCCAGAGTCTCTTTGCTCCTTCACTGAGGAATACATTTATGCAGAACCATGACAATTCTTACTTTTCTCTTAATCTCCTTTCACTAACTGTCCAATGGGCAACCCAGTCTACCCTCTTTGAGTATCTTTTCCTCCTCTCCCTGCTCCTGAATGGTATTAGTATGCCTGGGAGAACCTAGAGCTGCTGAGACCCCCTTTGAAGTTAATGTGACTGGATGGCCCGCTGCGGCCAGCTGTGACCAACTTGTACCTCCTGGCAGAAAGCTCTCTCTAGCCCACAGCTTAGTGGGATTAGCTACCCTACCTCATATTTAATATACCGTTCAGTTGCGCACTACCCTGGGGCAAAGCTTACTGCAGATTTCCACGGATGTCATTTGAGGGAAGGACTTGGATTTTTGCCGCAGTTGTCTTCTTCTCTGACATTTTGACAAGCTGCTGGACAGAACTACTTGGGAACTTGCATCAGGGTTTGCACTTTGAAAAGTTCTTTTGCAACAGCCACCCACGGGAGAAAAGGCCAGTGGATGAGTAACTAAGCATGAGGAGATTTTTATGTTAATGCAGCCATGTCCGTGTGCTTCTTAAGCAGTATTTTTAGGGGAAAAAAAAGAAAAAAAAAAAAAAAAAGGCTGTGCATTTATAACCAGCTCTTTTGAGAAAGCAGCTGCAATAGCAATGGAAAACTCAGTTTAGTCAAAAAAAACCATTGTGACGAATAATAAAAAATTAGTTGAATCCAGAGCCTGCGATAGTAACAAGCTCAATATGCCCAGCTAGAACTAATCATAATGTACACAGAGAGGCTCCTGAAGTCCTGCCAGCCCCTTCCAAACACTACATTCCCTGTTTTAAACGACTGGGCTCTCTAAACACCACCTCAGAGCTGACCAGTAGCACATCCAGTGACATCCAGGCCTGAACTCCTACTCCTTTTTCTTATCATAGAAAACAGGGAAAAGTATAACTTCAAAAAACAGGCAGCATGAAAGGAGAAAACATATAGCATGCTCTAGGCAGAATTTTCCGAACTCACTTCACCTAAGACCCGTTTAAAATCCAAGATCCAGCACAGTAACTCAGTACAATGCTTCCAGGCCTCAAACTGGTTAAAAATGAACCGATAGAGATGTCTGATAGACGGAAATTCAGCTGACTGATCTCGCATGCAGATAATGAGCTAAGAAAAAAAAATATTGTTGCAGAAAGGAAAAATGTCTATCAAAGTCCAAGTACGCTAATTATCAAGAATTTAATGGAAACCCACTTCCTGACAAATTGCATGTTGAGAAATGAGACAGCTGAATATTTTAATACCAGATCTCCCTGAGGCCAAAAAAAAAAAAAAAAAAAAAAAAAGGAGCATCAAAAATAAAAGGAAAACAAAAGAAAAGAAAAAACACAAAGAAAAAGGTTGTTTCTTCCTCAAAAAATATACATCTCAATAGTGAAGCAAACTCTTGTAATATGAGATCTGGGGAGATAAGGCAATGTCGCTATTCATCTTGAGAATTGGTGGTGATGCTTCTAGCAGAGACCTGCAGCCAGGTCCATCTTTCTATAATAACCTAATTAAATAGTTGTCATTCATGCAAGGGGGACAGAATGGTCAAAGGGACATAACAGACACCATGACAAGCTGACTTGGCCAGCTGACAAGTGCTCCACTGAGGCAAGTCCGAAGTGAAAGCCTGAACATGAGGAAAGTGATTAGAGAAAGCGCTGCCTTCTCTTTGCTCCATGCTGTGTTGACAGTGCAGGCTACTATGATTTAACTTGCTGCCAGAGAACACATCGAGGCTAGCTCTCCTTTTTCTCCTATGAAAAATCTGAAAGAAAGGGCATTTGGTTCTGCTCAGAAAATCTTGGGTGAGTTCTTTGGAAAACTCAGCCGATCGGGCTTCTGCACTCCCAGCCACAGATCACCTTGGATCTCCGCAAGAAGAGAAGCAGCCAGCTGAATTAATGCGAGGAATTAGCTGACATAGTAACAACATTTCTGAATACAATAACCAATGGCTAAGTATGCAAAGCTACACTCAGGACATGTTCACTAAGTTTTAAACAGAAGCTAACTTAGAAAGGGAACAAAAAAAATCACCCTCATTTGCTAAATTGTCACTTGGTCATTGCAAAGTTTTGAAATGATTCTATGACTACAAAACCCACAAATACGCGGTGTTAAAAGCTCCCAGGTGCAGTGGCTTGGACAGCTGCTCAGGAACTGCAGAGAAGCCTTGTGTGTAACATCAAGCTTTTCATAAAGCATCAGGCAACGTCTAGAAGTCTTGACTAACAAACCTTACCTCTATACACAAAGTACAATTTGCCAGGAGGAACCATCAACAACCAGAAAAGTTTTCTGTTCAGTTGGGCAGTTTGAAACCAGCTTTTAATGGTTCCTTTCCGCATGTAAGGATGTGACTGCCCCGCGCTTCATGATATACACACAAGTGAACGCAGGGAGTTCTTGGTCTGAGATCATGAGGGGTTGAATGAGAAGGCCATAAATGTGGGGGATTAAAGCAGGGCCTGCTAGTGTCCTCAGAAGCAACTGGCCTGGAATATAAGACACCAGAAAAGGAAAACACCAGCAGCAGCTAAAGGAGAGCCATTAAGACGAGTACATCTCAGTCACAAACATCTCCAGCTGGCTCCCAGAATTAAACAGAGGATTTAATTGGCACTATAGAAACAACTGCATTAATTCCACTTTTCAAGGACAGTGATAAACCTTTGATTCCTCAAATAGCAAACATATTAGGCAGAATATCTGGCTCCTTCCAGTGGAAGTGAGGACTGTGAATGCAGAATAACTGAAGTTCTATATGTGTCAAGGAAAGAGGAAAGACTCCTGTTTCAGAGTGGCTCATTCCCAAGCTCAGATAGGCTCCTTTTTCTTGCTGTTACTGATTTCCTTCAGTTGGTGCATGCACGGCCCACTCCTCCCTTCCATTCCCATGCCAGTGGCCGGCACCCAGGGACATACCATCTGTGCAGCCACTGGGCTGCTGGACACTTAGAGCAGGATGGTGTAGAGGGGTTGTTTTGCTCTTCCAAAGTCTGCAGGAAATCTCTGGGATGCCAGCAATTTCTGTGACCTACACTAGCAACGCTAGAGTAACTAAGAACTTACTGTCAAAACCTAACAAATATAACAGTTACCCGAAGACCAGTGACAGAATTTGAACAGCAACGAGTGCAGTCAGTACATAGAAAAAAATAATAATAAAAACAAACACCAAACAACATAAAAACAAACAGCAACTTCTAAACCTTAAATTCCGTTGGACTCAGGTATGTGAGGGAACAAACATCACAACATTATACAAAAAATTTAAGGAAGAAAACATGAGAGAACCAGCTAAAACTGCAGAGACGTGTTGGAGCTGAACTGTACGCACTGAAGCCCAGCCACTGCATGAGGCTTCAACAGCTCAGCCTTTCTGAAAAGAGACCCAGGACCTGTGGCAACCACAACATATCTGAGAAGACCTCAGGATCAAGTCAAATTTAGGGTGGTGGTTTGCTTGGCAGGAGGAATCCACAATAGTAACGTGAGAGTTCTGGCAATGCCCTTGCAGCTGGAGCCACGGGCACATATCCCTTTCCCAGCACAAAGACCCCTGGCGGTAGAACAGAGCTGAAAGCTGAAACAGTATCTACCACGTTCAGGTGCTTTGCAACATCAGTGCAACAGTAATGAGATTTCAGTCCTCTTTGCTGCAACACATTTAAATATAGAAGGCACAAGAAGTTTCTCACTGGCACAGCTCTTGCTCAGAATGGCAGGGACAACGCACGCGAGGCGATACTCACTTCTTCCAGGGGCCCTCATGCTGAATGCCAACTAGCATCAATCTAGTCCCACATTTCTGCTCCTCCTCTGAGATAGTCTGAAGGAGTCTCCACCTTGGAAACAAGAGTCTAGAAAGAAAGGTGGCTCTAAACGTTGCATACAGTGGAAACACGGACAGACTCACATGTGCTTGCATCCCCATGAAAGGCTTTAGCCGGGCTGCAGGACAGTCTTGTGCTCAGTGGAGATTCGCAGGAGGATGAAACACCGATCAGTGCATTGCTATCAACAGAAGTTGATGTATTGCCTTTTAATACCAAGCTGAACTGGACCATGGATGCATTCAAGTGGCAGAGTGGATCCTCAAGAAAGGCAGGACTATAGGTGCTCTTTCAGCACATAAACATCTCAGAGCCCACGAGAGGGTAGGCTATGCCCTTACCGGAGAAACAGATGGCTGCTCTCCATTCAAATATTCTCCTCTTCATCCCCAGTGCAGTCTCTGTCTCCCCACAGGCCATGCATATCAGAATGAACCTTCTGCCTTTTCAGTAGCCAAGAAAGACGGTTTTACTTTCATCTTTCCACATGAATTCCAGAGGGAGCCAGGCGAAAAGGAGGTGTGGGGAGGCAACATTTTGACAGCGTGCAATAATGAAAAAATGACAGAAGCCACAGACAGAGGAACAAATAAGTCTCCCTGCTTCCCATGCACAATGATAGATAAAAGAGAATGGATGAAGGATCAAGCAGCAAGCAGGCTGCATGCAGAACAGACAGTGCACAGCCTTTTTCCACTGGGACCACAAAGTCTGATGGGCATGCAAGCAGTTGCTACACCACTCCCACGTTTTTCCTGAGTTCCTAGCTAGAATAGATGAGGACAACTGGACATTTCCTGATGTTATTCTAAAGGCTAGTAACTAACTTTAACATGCCTACAGCATGACAGATGCTTCATTAGGGACAGCTGAACAATGTTCTGGAGAACACGATCCCCCTGCCTTCCTCGCAAAGTGTATCATTAATTAAGGATCTTCAGCCCTCCAGACTATACTTGCAAAGTGGACAAGTGATTTTGCCACTAAATGTACTTGGTACTTGGCCAGAACAGATCATGCAGCAGTTAGAACCTATACATTGAGCAAGATCTCCAAAGAGTTTGGGAATAGCAGAGGCAAATCCTAGCATACATCAGCATACACTGCTCCTTTTACATTTTACAACCGTCCAGCAGATTACATGAAATAGCAGAGAAGGGGGCCAGTCCAGTTCCCAGGAGATGGCATCCACATCTTATAACTCTGTATCTTGTGCAGCCATTCAACATTCTAGCTGCTAGCCGACGTTTCAGCAGAAAGGCTAAGAAGTATGAAAGTAGTCTACTCCTTCTACCGCAGAAAGAAAGCCATCACTGTGCAGAGAAGACATGAGAACACGGGGATGATACAGGTGCACAGCTGCTGTCAGTGCTGTGCCACTATATTTTTTGTGAGTCAGTTCCTTCTCTCTCAAAACACGATGGAAATAAGCTTTCAGGACTGACAAGAGACTGCGTGAGAACTAATTTTCCTACTAGTGACTGCTGATTCATTCTTAACCCAGTTAACCAACTGCTCTATGGAAGCTCCTCTCCAGTGCCACAAGTCACTCCTCCGCCAAGATTTGCTGTGTCTTGCGCCCTTCCCCTTTTCTTGCCCTCCCACTCTTCTTCTGTGAGCATTCACTATTCTCTCCTCCAGTGCTTGCAAACTTCAACTTCTGCAACTTGTTTCTGCCTTGTCTTTCACTCTGTATTCGCACTGCCACCAGCCCTTTTTCCTGATGGAAACAGTGTCCTGGCCGGAGCATTCTGTCTCTATTTTCTGAAGCCCCGTGGGAAAGATGGGATCGTTACTTGCCAGGACACGTGCCCAAATCCATCATTATGCAAGTCAGTGCCGGAGCCATTTTGCTTCAATTTGCTTTTCTTCGGGGCCCAAGGATCTGCTCACTCATTATACTAAATGAGGTGGTTTCCCAGCTTGAAAGTGCATTTTTAAAAGTCTTATTCTGCTTAATGATTCTTTTTGTTAATTTTAAATAGATTTTCAGAAAAAAATCTTTCTGCTGGTAAAGGACCCACAGCGTGGAAACCGTGGTTGGAGCTTCTGCTCCACGCAATGCATTCTTAATGACTTGAATATTTATCCGGAGGAACTTCGCTCTCTATAGGTGAGATATATTTCATGCTCCCGATTAACATAGAACTCAGCTTCATTCCGCACAGGAACTGTGCTAAGCTTTTCCTCACAAGAAGTGATGAATTAGAGATGATGCATAGAGCATGAGAGCGCCTGAAATTCAATATCATACTAACACCGCTTTGCAACTGGTATCACAGGTGACAGGTCTATTGCTCAAGATCTTGTTGTGAGGGAAATATCACCTCAGAGATCGCTTCTTAAAGGTCAACAGCTGCGAGCATGTTCAGTCTGACGATGTGCGCTGATAGGGCACAGATGTCCAGGCAGTCAGCCTGCCAACATGGGCAGAATTCCACCCACGAACATCAGCTCCTGCAGGAGAAGGTGTCATCCCCTGCCTTTCCTTACAGCCAACTACCACCATCCACAAATCTTCTAACTGCACAGCTAACTTTCTAACCCAGCTCCTGAGCACTGAAAGCATTTCACACCACAGTGCTGAGCAAAGAGATGAGCCAAGAAGCTGGCAGGCATGCTGAGGAGGGGACTTCCAACAGCAGTAGGGACCCTTCAGAGATTACGGGGTTTGTTTCAATAAATTCTGTTGTTGTTCAGCCATTCCTTGTAGACCAAATGCAGGGGTTGTGTTGGCACACAAAAAGTCAGCACCTAAGGCCAAAGGGGCTCAATGGAGCCAAGGGCTGCATTTTAAGCGGAAGCTAGGTTAATAGGAAAGATAATTAATTGCAGGAGCAATGCAACTTTCTTTGTATTATTCAGCTCTCCTCAGAAGAGCTTGTGCTGCACACTCCATTCTAGAGGGACAAACCACACTTAATGCTGTGACACTAATCGCTGCACATCCAGAAGGCAGCATTGGAGAGCACTGTTCTTCTCTTTGCTAGTAGAACTGAATGTTACTAACAGTTCAGTCACCTAAGAATGGATTCTGAACTAGCAAAACACAGACTCATAGAATCATTTGAGTTGGAAAGGACCTTTAAAGGCCATCTAGTCCAACTCCCCTGCAATGAACAGGGACACCTACAGCTAGATTAGTTGCTCAGAGTCCCGTCCAGCCTGAGCATAAACATATCCAAGGACAGGGCATCCACCAACTCTCTGGGCAACCTGTTCCAGTGCCTCACCACCCTTGTTGTACAAAACTTCTTCCCTATTATCCAAACTAAACCTCCCCTCTTTTAGTTTGAAACCATTTCCCCTAGTTCTTTCACAACAGACCCTGCTAAAGAGTCTGTCCCCTTCTTTCTTCTAGCCCCCTCCAGATACTGAAAGGCCGCTATCAGGTCTCCATGGAGCAGGAAGACAAGCTGCACGTTGAGGGATTTTTGTCAAGATCAGCTTAATTTTTCTCCTCTGCTTCCTTCTTGCATTCACTTGATAGGTTTCATCTTAGGACACAGACAAGCTCTTTGAACCAGACACCATGCCTTGCCATGAGCGTGCAAAGAACCTACCCCAACTGCCTGCTGATTTTATTGGAGCCTCCAGGCTCCAATATCTACCTCATACAAGTGGGGAAAAAATCATAAAAGCTGGACATCTCAAATAATATCACATACAGTCAGGATGTAACATACATCCAGAATACAAAGACAACAGTGCCAAGATAATTCCCCACTTCCATCACAGCCCAATACAGGTAGGCTCCCTAAGGCGATGAGGAGCTGTGAAGCCTTTGGTAATCAATACGTTACAATTGCTTAAAAGCTCAGGAAATGCTGAAATCAGAATGAAGCAGTAAGTATAAGAAAGGGGACTATTGAGTGACACTAAAATTACACACTACAGACACAGTATCTTAAACAATTAATATGCAATTTTGGTTTAAAGGTACATTCAAGGAGTATTTGTCTCTGCTGAATATTCAAGTGCAATTGCAAAAAATATTTGTAGTGCTTTAGATTTCAATGGGAGGCTTGTAGATAAAATTCTCTCTTGGCCAGATAAATTCATCCTTGGACTAACAAGTGTTCAGCTCAGTTTTCGAGGTCTGTACATTCTACAAGCATTGTCTGTTTTTATATATGAAACTGTACAGAAAAGTAAATTGTTTACTCCTCCTTTCAAAGGGGATTGCATTTTAGAAATGGTTCGAGTATAAGAGTGCACTAAGGAGCACTGCACTACGTTACCTCATCAAAATTGCACAGCTAACAGTATTCCCGAGGAGCTGTTCTCCACTTGCCTACAATTTGCACCCTAAAACCATACCGTCTGGATTTCCTATTGATTGCTTCTGATAGCAATGCTAAGCACATGAGCTAAGCTGCAATAGTTGGTTAATTTCATTACGCTTGGGTACTGAAAAGCCCTGAAGACATCTAAAGTGGACTTCAATATTTTTGTTTAACAATTTGCATCCCTTACTGTCTCTCTTAATGTGTTTGTGCCTGTTTAATCTTCTGTAAACTCTTATCTCTGTCCTTCTGATGTACACTAAGTACATTCAAGGAGGGCTGCAAACAGAAATGGGAATTCTTGGTAAACAAAACTTGACATATCCCTTGAAGGAAGCATGTTTATTGCCCACGCTGTGCTCTGAGCGCAACATACTATATTGTGCAAGTGGGGGTTTGCAGTGCAGACACCAAGCCAGACTATAGCAAAAGCCCCACATTAAAGTCTGCCTCCAGCAACCCTCTACTATCTGAAAAATACTACTACTGAAAAAACTACCTCTGAAAAATACTGATGCAAAAGATGTTATTAGTTTTGCCACACACTCGGTTTTTCAAAGTCAATTCTATTGTCTAAGCAAAACCAGGCACGTTTCTGGCTGTTGTCATGTGAATTTTCACTTCATGGAATAAGGGGAAAGAAAATCATTTTGTTACTTTGATGAAGACGCCTTGTACATTTTGACAAACTCAAGTCCCTCCAGGGTGCTTACTGGCCATGAAGCTCTTTCATATCTCATTCATTATCAGAGAGAGACAGGAAAATACTTCCTCATTTCTCTTGCGTATGAGTAAATTAGTGAAAACCACAGAGACTCGGTTTCATTAAAAGTGATGGAGTGAGACTGGCTGCAGCCGCTGCACAGTGGGGACCGGGCTGAGCTGACTCAGTGCCGTCTGCCCAGCGAATTCAGGAAAAAAGATTAGCTGGAAATTTCTCTGTTGAAGCACTAACTGCTAACTGCAGCCAAATTCCAAGACAGCTTGATGCTAAACTCAAAAGCTAGTGAACGTCTCTTCTTCCTCAGCTCCATCACTCCATAGATTTTAGATGTCCATATGCCAGACCTGCATTTCCCTGCTAGTTTCAAACCCATGCTATTACCATCACCAACTGTCACAGTTTCTACCAAGTGATAGCCAGTGGGTAACATTTCTGGAGAACTCTTCCTCAGGAGTTTGTCAGGGGGAAAAAGCCCTGAGCCCCAGGATTAACTTCAAGCATGGCTCTCTCATGACGACGCAAGGAAAGGGAAGTGGGAAGAGACATTTGGACACCAGCTAGGTCAAACCCATATTATTCCACTCAAAACTTGCCTAAGAACTCATGTTTCTCCTGAGACCTTTCTTGTTGCTGTGCTGCTGTGATTACTGGTGTAAGAAGAAAGAAGAGTGATGATGCTGGCAGAGGACGTCATCTCCTCTGCGCGCTGCCTGCAAAAGTTTTGTGCAGCGCGTGATCCAGCTGCGGTGGTCACTGGGGGTGCTCACACAGCAGGACAATGCAGGTGGCTGGCATCAGTCAAAACCTTTGGTTACCGTTACATGGGAATGCCCTGAAATCCACACGGAGGACAATCAGTTCAGTTCAGAGGCAGAGTGTCAAGGGAGAAGGAGCACTGAGGATCCCATTAGACTACATTGTAACGTCCCCATACCTGCAGACAGCACGATGCATACCAGCCTCCCTGCCACCTTCAGCCCCCAGTCAGGCTTTATGCTTTCTGCCAGTGTTAACTGATTATCTCCAAGGGAAACCCAGCTCCAGTGACAGAGGGACCACTGTCTGCAACTTAGGCCTCTCCATTTCTACACACAGCATGCTCCCTATATTATGTTATGTTTGACTCAATCTATTGCTCCAAGTCCCTCCATTTTATACTTTCCTTTTCAACCTCTGCTGACCTCAAAGATGGCAAAAAGAGCCACCTCTAATCAAAATCAAGCCTTTTTTATTAAAGTCCACGCGGCTCAGCTGGTCAGAAGATCCCCAACCAGGTGGCAGAACCCTGCTTGGATGACTTAACACAACTGACTTCTAGCCCTACTTAGCTCAAATTTCCAGAAAATCTGTGTTCCTACCAAGCGTGATAATATACTGCACATGCTCCTTTCCCAATGTTCTCTCTCAGCGCTCTCATCTTTTCGTGAGCTATTCTCCTGTGATACAGAGCACTATTACCCCATAAAGCTCACTGAACTCAGGAGTTATGGGCATTTCACAAATTACTGGATCAGCTACATGAACATGTGAGATTCTGGGACATCCAGCACACAACACCCATCTAGGCTCTGTTACCAGTGTAACAGTACACACGCTAAGCTGCATGCATATTCAATCTCTGGTGCTCACCTTGTCTTTTTACACAGCTCAGCAATCAGATGACTGCCCTCTGAGGTGGAAGGGTAAGAAAACACAACCTGATGAATTGTCTTGCTGCTACTTGGCACCACAAGGGAGGAGGCAGTATTTTTCTCCATCTATAATGGAATAATGAACATTCTTCTCTCTGTAGTAGGAATGATGCTCCTGTGAAAATAATTCAAATTACTCCAAGATAATTGGTAAGGTAACAGTACTGCATGGTCGGCACACAAGTGGGTTCGATAGGATGGGGAGAGGAGAACGTCAGCTCTCCAGCAAGATGCCTGGTGCAAGCTGCCAACAAAGCACTACACCAGCAGATACGTCATCTCAAACTCCAGATACTACAAACCACAAGGGCTGAAGAAGCTTATTAATGAATTGCTTCAAAAGCCACTGGCAGAGGCGGACATAAGATACAGGCTATTAGTCAGCACTCAGCACTGAGCATGCTGTAGGGGCCCGACAGTACAGACAGAAGAGCTCAGGATGTGCAAAGTACACATGTGTACACGTGGATATGTGCAGCTCACAACATCTCCACAATTTGGACCATGCAATGCTGCACAGCTCACAGAGACCCTATGAAACACAACATCTGACTACGAAATATATAACTTTGAGCTCCACAACCCCAAAACTGCCTTTATTTCATTGCCTATTGCCAGTGCTCTCGGTGCAGAAAGGTAGTCCATGTGAGTTATTCTCTCATCAGTACCCAGGAGATATATAGGCTGCACTTACATTTCATGTTTGGAAAGAAATACTAATGCTATGCTGTACTGCAACCCTTCACCATTAGCAAAAGCAGTTTTGTCGAATAGTGTTGTCATAAAACAGCTGCTATGTTCCTCTTGAGAGGCAGCTATACCTCAGCAGTGGGAAACGTGGCTCCCACGCAGGCAGCAAGTCTGTGCCGTGCTCTGAAGTGTGGCAGTGTCCTTCTGCAGCAGCTCTAGGGCAAGGTGGAGCTAGTCCGATGATTCAGGGCAAGACCCCACGGGAAAATGCAGATGTATTTCTGGCAGAAGTGTGACTAATACCTTCCTCAGAGCTTGCTGACAAACAGAAAAGGGAGTGTAGAGCTGGGCCCACAGCTGTCCCCTGGCCCAAAGTCGATTGCCTCTGTACGACAGAAAAGCACCCACATTTCACGGGGGGAAGCCAGGCACACAACTGACCTCATCCGTCTGCAAATCAAGTATGAAGCAGGCAGGGAAAGAGAGGAAAAAGGGGGACGTGAGAGCAAGCCTTTGAAATATTCAGGCAGTTCTTTTTTGCATGAAAGAGATACAAGATGGCTTTTCTCCCTTTTTGCTCCCATTACAAAGGGGAAAAAAAAAAAGCTAAATGTAGTTTGAACCAGCTGGATTCACAACCATGCCTCACCTCCACTAGAAGCCCCAGAGACCTTGCCATAAGCACAATGATGGCAGAGGGCTCTAAGCAGCTGCTGGAAGACTGTTTAACCACCCAACAAGGACTCAGCTCTCCACTTCTTCGCCTTTGCTGGCTTGCATTAGATACATGTGCAGGGTAATTCTGCTTCACAGGTAAGGTTTGCACTTGAAACTTCTGTCTTATTTGCTAATTTGAATGCTTTTGAGTGCTTTGGATGGAGATTTGGATGAGAACAGCAAGCCTCTAAGAATTCCTTCATACACCTTTCATCTTTCTTTGTTAAAGTGGAACGTTTAACAGAGAAGTACAGCATGTGAAAGAGGAAATCTTCTGTTTGCCAATTCATACAATTGACCCATTCCATCTTGTAGGTTTCCAACCCTCCAGCACTTCGGCTTACGCACAACGTGCACAAACAGAAGATGATCTCAAGTCCAGCATGAAAGATATACAGCCTGTGGCCTATTTACTCCAGATGCACTCCTGAGGCATCCTCACAGCTATGGGCAATGCAACTTTTTAAATCCTCTGGTCAATAACAAAGATTATGACTGCCAAGAAAAACATAATTCAGCCTTTACCCAAACTCAGCGACTTCATATTAAACATTTATAAAGACAAAAACAAACAAACAACAATTACAGAGAAACTCCTGAGAACACAAGTTCCCAAGCTAAATCTATGTGTAAGCTGTCCCTAGCTAGTTACCTTCTTTCCTTCAAAGAAAAGGAGTACACCCCAATTAAAACTTCTTTCAGCCTGCAACTGTAACCATGGCACTGTTACCACAAGGCATCTGGTTTCAGCAAGCCTCCCAGCTGTTGGCTCCTTCTGCATCAGCTGGGATGCAGGAAGTTTCCCTTTCCTGCAGACATTTGCATAGGATTGCACGGTGGCACTGCCAGGGTTAAACCAAAACATTTCTTTAATTCCAGCTATATTTTCACCCTAGCTTCAATACTTTCACTATGAGAACTGAAAATATAAATTCAGTTCTGGGAGAGCAGAAGCATAGAGCATCTGCAACACAGAGTCAGGCAGACTTCAGATGGGGGTAGATCTCCGTGAAAGGATGCAAAGTCTCCACTTTAACAAGCCAAATCATTTCACTGTGAGCACTGAAGACAGAACAAAGTGGTCACTGTGCAACCAAGACTATACAAGATTGCTTTATTCCTGTTTGTGTTGAGGTAGGCACTTGTTTAAAACCACTACCTCAAATATTTCAAAAGCACGGTGACCTCACCTAGCCAGTTGGAGTCAGTCTGTGGAAAACTCATTCACAATTATCTTGACAGTCTTCCAAACACAAATCATTCTGGGATGAACAAAGGGAACAGTGATCCCTCTTCCCCCCTTTCCTGCACCTGATTCCGCTCCCTGGTATTTTCAGATCAACCTCTTTACAATCTCAGTCCCTCCTTCTCTGCAAGGATCTTTGTGCTGACGCGTAAAGCATGAATGCCTAGTTAGAATTAAAGCCACCAGCTTCCCATCTGCAGGATCCAGACAACATTACCTACTGTCTACCTGTTTGTCCACTGGCTTCTGCGCAATGGCTTGTTTACTGTCCCTCCTCAAGTGCTGGTGAGCCAAAGAAAACGTCCTTGTTGCAGCCCTGCTGCAGCATTAGCCTTCCGCCTGCGGCTGACAGTTCCTGTGACCACAGTCACTTTTCTGTTATGGCTGTGATGAAGCATGGTGTTGTCATCAGAGCTCAAAGACCCACAGGCTCACCCTGAGCCTCGTACATCAGCCTCGCCCAATGCCTTGGGACTATAAGCAAACTATCCCTGATGGAACGGTAATAAGAATTAAAACTGTTTATTTCTGTTCAAGCTCATGCAGACATTTTCCAATCAAAGTAACTAAAAACAGTATGTTCTTGTCTATTAAAGGCCTTATCTAATCTAACACTTTCCTCAATTAAGCAGTGCAAATCCCTCTCTAGGCATTCTCATTTCAGCCTGAGAGCTGGCTTTGATTTGACCTGAATTCAGTAAGTATTAAAGTGTGTCTTTGTATATGAACCCAGAAGGAGGGACCTCGGGGATGAAAAACTGACCACATGCAAGAAGCTGGGGAGAAGACAGATGGGGACAAACAATTTGGACAACGTGGTCGGCACACAGAGATAAATAACTCCACATTGTTATGCAGGAATGTCTCCGGTTATGGCAGGAATGACAATGCAGAAAACTGCACATATGTATTTACTCTCCACAGTTGGCAGGGGATGGAGATGAGTTGAGAATAAAGCAGAAGAAAAGCCTGAAAGCTTAGACCCAGCTCAGGGAAAGTTTTAAGAGAAAGAGACCAGAGCAAGAACAGTTATGCCCAGTGGTTAGGATAAATGTCTGCAACTGGATGTAGAACAAGGACAAGAATTGAACTGGAAAGCGAGGTTAGAAGTCAGAATATAAGCTAAGGAACAGAAGATTTAGAACAATAGCTAGAAGCTCAGCTGTTAACCTGAGGAGCAACCCAGAGTTCAGTCTTCATTAATCACTGCAGCCAATCACCCCGGGCACCCACTCGCAGCCACCACCTTCAACTTCAGGGCTTGCTAATCTTTTAACCGCCTCAAGTTCCACCTGGGGGGCAATTAGTTTTAAGTCTACCAACTCCTGTTATTGTTCAGAAGTCAAAAATAATTCATTTGTTTTGTGGAGAAGGAAGGAGAGTGGTATGATGGGCATGTTATATTTGGCTTTGTAAGAAACTTGGTGCAGCTGTTTTATCACGTTTATTTTTCTTAGGCAATGGCTACAGATGTCAATCTTCCAATCTTCCAGAGAGTGGGTGCAGCTAGAAAAGAACAAGTTACTTGATTTGTTAGCACGCCCTACATGGGCAACTAATACATACCTCTCAGTTTCAAAAACCTTAACAGAAAAGAATGTAATTTATGGTTTTTTTTTAAAAGAGGGAGGTGGAGGGGGTGTAATAGATTTGGAAGGCACATATGTCTTCAGGAAGGCATGAAGACTGAGCTGTCGACAGGCATGACTTCAGGAGGCTGCATGCAGAACACTGGTGCTCCCACAAGCTTTGCGGGCACGTGAGCGGAGGCGGCTGACTCGGCAGCTGAGCAAGACTGCTCTGTAGCTTCAACAAAACTCTTGTTCTTGCAGTGAGACATATTCTTGTGCTGCGGTCGGCTCCCTGAAAATGCAATTACACTGGCCCCTATTAGGTATGCCTCAGTGGCAAACCAGCTTGGCAATACACTCTATCTGCGAGTACTTTCATTGGAAGAGTGAGCCTCCAGCAGCAAAAACAATCAAAAAGCAGGCAGGAGCAAGGCTAATCCACTTAAGTGAGACTAAAACATCCTTTATTATTAATAGTGATAAAAAACAGACTTAACTAGTGATGCTGGAAATTATCTAGCGGTCAAGCAAAGCACATGCTGCACAGCTACTGAGTGTAATCAGACTTGTGGGGAAGGAGAGAAGGGAGAGGAGGAAAGGGGGTGCTGGAGACTTGGAAAGAAGCAATTAGCTATCAGCTCTGAGTCTCTCATGGCTTTTCATTGGCTTCACCCCATCAACTCAGAAATCAAAGAGCTTCGAGCATCAGGCATTTGCGTCTGCTCCATCTTCATCACTGCCAGCCACAGCCTCGCGATTAGAAGAATGGAGAAATAAGGAGCTTACAGATTCACTTTCCCCAGTTGATACGGTGACTCACTGCACGGAGGTATCGATCCACAGGTCTGGCCTCTGCCGATAACTACACGCCACAGGGGTTAATTCAACTCCCCACCACCTGGCGCTGCCTCAGACGCTTTGCAGAGAACAGTTATAAATTATATAGCCCTCCAAAGACAGAAAGCAGGAGAGTATTCTTCCAGCACATTTCCTTTGTTACCCATCCTCCCGCAACTGCACCTGTTCCGCTGCTTCCAAGTCTCATTTGTTTTCTTCCTGAAATTACATTGCAGTCACCTATTCAAGAACAAACAGCCCAAAGGACACTGAAAATTAGAGTCAGAGAAAGGAAAAGAGTAAAAGAAAGAAGAAAGAAGAGCATCCTCCCAAAGCAATGTTATTTTGTATATCAATGCACAGACATGCATGCATGTGCATGCATACAGACATCGGAAAGCAATTTCTACAAGGAAGTTGTAAGCACACTAAGACATCTTCATCTTACAGAAAAGCTGATGATTCTAGAGATAGCAGTATCAAGCCCTTATGAGGGCATAACAGTGATAACTGGAAGGATCAACACACAGGTTTTGGTGGAGATAAGTCCTCCACCCCAATGCAGTGGTGGTGCACAGCAACAGGGCAATTAGGAAAAAAAAAAAAGACAGAAGTCTCCTTATTTTAAAAACTCTTTTGTACAGTCCTAACCTGTACCTGGTTTACAGATAACAAGCAGGACCTCGCCTTTAAGTGCAACAGGTAGAGATGGAATTTAGCATATTTTCAGTCCTTGAAGGTTTGTTGGTAGTATCAAACAAAGTACTGAGTTTTATGGATTGCCACGGTAATGCTCAGCAACATTCCTGGTGAATATAATCCCATGTGAGCACTGAATTGAAAATCTGACTACTCATTACAATCCACACTCTTAAAACATTGAACACCAGATTTATGCTCCTGATCCCTCCTAAAATCCCATTTCTTCAATTCACCCCATACACAAGCTACTGCACAAATCCCACCTTTCTCCTTAATAGTGCAGAGCAGAACAACTGTTAACACCTCCTTTTGGCTGCTACAAGCTGTTTACTAAGTTGATACCTGGTAAGAAAGCTGAATTATGTTCCAAATGGAAACAAAACTTTGGTTGCCTTTTTAAAACAAAACAAAACAAACAAACAACACCTGCACTTAGCCCATCTTTTTCCCCTTACTCCTGATGACCATCAAATCCTTAACCAAATCATTGTCATTTTGGTGTTTCTTCAGGTCAGGACACCTTCTTCCCTTTCCCCTGGCACTCAGGTAAGAGCTCCAGCTTAAAAGCTGAGAATGAAAACAGAAATTCCCATGTACTGGTACTATGAAGAAGCATTTCTGGCTGGTGAAATACTTGGGTTAGAAGCATTTGGAAGTGAAATTCCATTTGATACACTGGCTTAGAAAGATGCTGTTAGCCCTGTCTGCAGCCCTGCCACCCAGGCTCAACTCAGGGACTGGGAATGTTCCACAGTAACGACGGGTCACTCCTCCCTTCAGAAAACAGTCAATACCAGGTTAAAATCCAGGTGCAAAAGCACTCTGTAGCAGATTATTACAGAATTATCTGCACACAGAATAAACTTTCCCCTTCCTCTTATTCCTTTAATTTCAAGTAATGTGCAGTTTTCTTTAGGAGATGAAATTCTTCCTTTACTATCAGAGAAGACAGTTTCAGGAGCACAGGTAACTAACCATACGTGGCTGAAAGGGAAACGGGACTTTATCTGATAAGGAGTGACTACTTCTCTCTGGGCTGTGCTGAGCTAATTAAATATGGCTTGGTTCACTTAGGGAGTAGCTGCAATTAGAGGAAACTTAGGAATGGTTAACCAAATTAATCGCTGGTGTAAGTTTAAGGTGTGTTAACTAAGGAACATGGAACCCCTGTGCAGATGTTTTCAGTCAGAAGTAAAACGGGGTCTGAGCAAGCTAATGAGAACTCAGAGCAATTTATTTCTCAAGGAGAGTGCTGAAGGAGGCTTACTGAGCTTTAACACATCTGAAATTCAGCTCTGTCATTAACTCAGTTTCACTTAACCAAGTGTTTCTGTGCAGACAGGCCTGAGTGAAGCTCTGCAAGTGCTCAGGCCCTTGTGATTCCACTGGATATGGCACAGGACAAGTGGAGGAGAAACCTCATTCATTTCTGCATCTAATTTTGTCAGATCTTATGCAGACACTTGCTTGTTCACAGCTGAGTATTTGTCAGCAGCAGACAGAAAGAGGAGATACATACCTCAGCTTGAGATTTTGGCAATTTTCTGCATATAAGCATGTGTAAGATGCAGCATAACAGCCCTTTCATTTTGTCTCATTCTTTTCCATGATGCTTTTAGAAACCAAAGTAGGACATTTGTGCATTCCGCGATTATAATTTTATTGACAGAAGAAGATATAATAGTTACATCTAATGTATCCCTAAGGGTTGATAATTGGATGTAGATTATACTCTGGAATGGGAGATCTGACTTAAATGCATCTAAATCTCTGAAATAGACTGGAATGCGATGGGCCGGAAGGTAGAGGCGGGAGAATGATGCATCAGGTATGAATATAAAATGCACTTTCATTTCATCATTTCCAGCAACATTTAATGGCTGCATTCATCCGCTGTCCTGCCACAGCCTCCTTTCAACAGTACATAGCAAACACACATAAAAGAGGGAACAATGGCTGTGAACAAAACCAGCAGTGCTCAGGCTCCACAATTTCTATCAATAGGCAAAAAATACCAACTTATGAACTGGAGCTCACTGATAACCACCACTTCCTAAGCCTAGGCTACAAAACAAGACACTGCCCCTCAGGCTATGGAGCATCTCATTAAGCAACAACCGGATGTAACATGGGACAGACATGCTGCTGCTTTTTCTTGCTCAATGGAAAGCTGCAGAGCACGTACATGCGTAAGGACGAGAGACAATTCTACCACCGAATGATTTGATGCTTAAGTACCAGAGGATGAAGTCAATACGGGTAAAACTGGTGGTGAAAAGAGAAACACAAGAAGTCAAGGGGCAGTGCAGTATCACTAGGGTTACAAGGAAAGACCCAGCCCTTGGAATGGGAAGCATTATCTTCCCAGATGTGTGGGAATGGTTTGATTCAGATCTCAAGTACTCTCACTGGTACTGTGCAGAGAAACTGGCTAAGCCGGCTTTAAACAGTTATTCTGCCTACTGAAAGCTGTGCAGCTGCATTTAACACTAAGGTCCTTATGGGGAAATTCACCTATGCACCGTGCAGAACAAGCATATGCTCATCTGCCAGAATACTGAAAGCAAGCCTGCAGAAATCAACACATGTCCAGATGGCAACACATGCTGTGTCTACAGGTGAGTGGCAACGGCTTTTTCATCCCATTCCACTCCAGGATTTCACACATTTTCTTCTTCCCTCTCTGAATGAATCCACAAGGCTTTTAAAGCTTTTTGGTCCAACAGAGACTAAGCAAGACAGACACCATCTAAGAGTGCCAACAAGTCATTGGCTAGGACTTTTACCTAGCAAGGGAGAGAAAGAAGCCCTCTTTTACTCCTCAAGTGAGAATACTGAACATGGAAGGGAGTTGAATGAGTTTTATTTGAAATTCCTTCCTGGAGACAGGATAGTCTTCCCATGAAAGTTTCTGTAACACAAACCATTCCCCTTGGCTGAACTGGCACTACCTAATATTTAATATTCTCAAAATGTAGCTTCAGGTATGAGATCCTAGAGATGTCTTGCTGCAGTCTCTATTTCACCATCTCTGCCACACTGCTCAGGGAACCCTGAGCACCCATCTGAGAAGCAGCCTGCAGCACTTGTAAGAAAAATCAGGCGTGAGGAGAAGCGTGAAGTTTGTGAGAATTATAGAATCATTTAGGTTGGAAAAGACCTCTAAGGCCATCAAGATCAAACATTAACGTACAAATAAATTGATCTAGCAAATAAGTCTGAAAAATAATTTGGTTCAATTCCAGGGATCTAAGAGCAATGCCTGTTTCTTCTATTTCAGCAGAGCATCTATCACCATCTATCATGTTTGCCTCGAGCCCCACAACCCAATGCATTACAGCACTGTTAAAAGAAGTGCTTGTGCTCTGCTGTTCAAAATGTGCATATTTGTAGCATTAGTACTGACAGATCTAATGGTGATTCCTAGCACACAGATTTGTTTTGCTTTACAGTATATTACTCAGTCCTTTTCAGCCTTCTGCAATTTAGATATCCCTCAAGGCATTTTCTAGGGAGGGTGCAAAATCATGTAAGAAAGCCTGAGTCCGTGAACAACTGGTTTGTTTTTCTTGGTTGCTTTTAAGAGACCCCTTCAAGGAAGGCAGCGGTCCCCAGGGGCCTGCAGACTGCAGCTCAAAAAGCTTCACCTAAGCAAAGAGGGATAGGAGCTGAGGTCTGAAGGAAGCATCACCTCAGCTTTGGAGAAACTGAGCAGCTTGCATGTGTAATAACAGTACTAGAAAGCTGCTGCCACCTATGGTTAACAACAACAGGGAGGAAGCTGCCTAATTGGCTCACAGAGTAAGAGAAGGTGAGCCACAGCACTTTCCCAGTTAACACCCACCCACTCCTTATTATCAAAGCAGCTTGCCAACATGCCTGCAAGATCACGTTCTATAACAAGAGCAGAGGTTACTCTGCAGAAAATGCACAACACCAGAATCAGACCTCAGCCAGCCCATACACATACAGCAGGTTAGCAGCTCCAGTGGGAACTGTGCTCAGGCAACAGAGGGCAACCAAACGACCCCTCCTGCCTCAGCATCACTGAAACCAGCTCCAAGCGAGGGAGAGGCAATGCCATGGCTACTCAGGACTAAGGAGCAACAAGAATGTATCAGGACAAGAGAGTAGGAGCAGGCAACACACAATGTGCCCAGAGCCTCAGTTGAGAGCCTAATCAATGCCTCCAAAGATAAAATAATAAAAAACAAAAGCCATCAAATAGTCCAATCACTTGAATTTGCCCTTAAGGGCTGGAATCATCACAGAAAGAAAATCCAGGTGAAGTACTAAAATGACCAAACTTCAAAACACTGTATTGTATCAAGGGGAAAAAGCAACAACACAGTTTTCAGAAAGAAGCTGGTAGGAGAAATACAATTGTAAGAGAAGCGATTAGGTGAGAAGTGCTGACACTGCTCCCAAGCAGCTTCCAGCAGCATTTCTACCCGTCCAAACCGCTTTGGCATTCTGAGAGGCCTGGGAGAAGAAAAGGTAATTCTTAACAATCACATATACAATAGAAGGCTGGGGGTTTTTTGGTGTTTTCTTCTTAAAAAAAAAATATATATATCAAGAAAAAGGAAAGTGAGAAGAGTTCAGGGGAGCCAGTGCTGCTGAAGA
Organism: Aquila spilogaster; assembly: GCA_024606505.1. Lineage (NCBI taxonomy): Eukaryota > Metazoa > Chordata > Aves > Accipitriformes > Accipitridae > Aquila > Aquila spilogaster. The sequence continues at coordinate 56,221,432 of JANHGO010000042.1, read as the reverse complement.
GACAGCTGCTTGCTCACCCTTCTCCTTTGATGGTTTCTCATTAAAGCCCTGTACTGAGCCAGGCAAAGCTGCAGCCAGAGGCAGAAGGGCAAGGAGCTGCAGCCCAGGCAGCTGCCCAGAGCTCACAGCCACACCAGGCTGCAGCTCCTGGTGCCTACCTGAGCACAGCAATCTTCAGTGCCTATGGCAGGAAGGGCCCTCTGGCACGCACCATTTGCTGCTGGATCGTTGCTGCTCACTCAGGTCTGTCTGTCACACACCACCACATCTCCCACCCATCACAACAAGGAGGAACCTGGTTTAGGTGCATCTTAGGCTATGAGGGCATGGCAGACTGAATTTCTGGATAGTGAGAGACAACCCACAGCAGCGCAACAAGGCATTCACCACCCAGTAGTATAAATGAAAGAGGAACCTGGCTCTTTGGACGGCTCTGTGCGCACAGCTCCCATTAACACTAATGTGAGCTGCATACGGGCACCAAGAGCTTGCCAAACAACAGGCGACAAACAGCAGTTTTTCATCCAGCATGAGTAAAAGCAGGAGATACTCAGCCACCCACTGCAAGCACCTGAAAACTATTTCAGCATGGAGTCACATCCGGGAGTTTAACAAAATCACACAGAAAGCGTTCGCTGAGAACGCTACAGAATATGGTACGCTACAGCTTTGCAGCAGGTTTGTGCATAGAAAGGACAGTTCCAAAAAGATGATAAATATGCATGGTAATGTACATTAAAAAGCTCAAAACCTATGGCAATTTTTTAAGAGATTGCCTGGGGCATAAATCCTCAGAAGCCTGAACAGACTTAAGCTAAGCTACGTTCTCATGCAACTAATAAAAATGTTCCATTTTCTCCTCCAAACACAGAATATTCAATTTTTTTGGCAGATGCACTGGATATAAATTTGGACTAAAGCTTCAACTATTGCCAAAAAAAGCCAACTGAAAAAAATAAAATAAAATCAAAGATCGAGGAACGACTCCCCATCTTCGACCTGTCATTGAGATGCGCACATTGTAAAAAGAAAAATGAATGCTTCGGTCTAAGATGGGAGGAAAGTTTAAAAATACCGTATTTCCAAGAGTAGCCTTTCATACAAAATGCCATTCCTGCAGTGGAAGGTTTGAGCATCCATAGCATGATGTCATGCGTGTGAGCTCATAGGGTCCATCAGCCAGACAAGCAACGATGAGCCCCAGCGTTAAGAACCCCAAAACAGAAGCAGTGAAAGTAACACCTTGTGCCTTGCATGAGCCTAAGTAATGTTTGATTTTATGCGTAATTTCTATCCCTGCCCCCTAACCTGGAGCTGGGAGAGAACGTTACCGATTAAAGGAACAAAATTACGGTGGTTCTATGTTGTTAAAAAAAAAAAAAGAAGAAAAAGAAAGAAAAAAATGACATTACTACTACTGTTTGCAGTTTTATGCTGCACAGAAAAATATTCCCTCAAATTATAATAATAGTAGTAATAATAATACAGCACTGTGTATGTTTATTGAAAACAATACATTTTACAAAGCCCCAGAGAGCTTGTTAAATATTTACCAAATAAGAATATTTAGCATTTAATAAGACACTACAGAATAATGGAAATAAAAAGCAACAGGCATTTTTTCTGAAGCTTCCAAGCATTAATTGCAGCCAAATTATGCCCTCCTATCAGAAATGCTGCTCAGCACTTGGACATCCAAGATGGTCAACACTGTTGCAAGGCAAGTACCGTTAATTCTTTCAACAATTCATAGTTATTTCAACAGTGGTTAAAGCTAATTGAAACAAGTTCTTAATAAACAGTAATAGATTTACCTTCCCACCCTCAGGGGCCATGGGGAGGATTAGTCGATATTTGCTCACAGCTTCCAAGTTGGAAATGCTGGATGAAGACAATTATGATATTCTTAGAGAAGCATTCTTCAGCCGCTTACTCTTGTCTGTAATTAGATGTGGTGATTAGATTATATTTTACATTACACTGCCATTTTCCTTTATCAACATCCAGCAAGTGGCTCCAGAGGGCACCTACGGCTGTTTAATGACTTTGGTGCTTTTCAGCTAATGACCATCAAAAAGTCTTAACCATATCCAAAGGAAATGAAGTAACCTGCAGGTACGCACACAGTGGAAGATACAATGCTTCCCTTCTTCCAGAGGCAGGGCTTTGAGAAATTACCTAATGATAATGACTTAATAATGGAACAGATGCTTGGCTGCATTGTGCACGAACAGCCCCAAAACAAAGCCACCTTCCTCGCTCACTCTGAAGCGCGCCCAAGCGCACTTGGCTGCTGGCTGTTCAACAACCTGCCTTTCCCTTTGGCGCATGCTGAAAGTGCCAGGCTGCGTCTCACAGGTTCCTGCCTGAGCTTTGCTATATACTGTTATCCCTCAAATGGAATTAGAAGGCTTATTTCTGATGGAGACTGGCAATGACCTCCCAGTACTGTAATAACGTCAAGGAAACAAGTAGAACAAAGACCCTCAGACTGTCCCCCACCACGTACTGCAGGATGCAGTGTCAGAAATCATATTCGCACTGACTGTCCTATCTACATTATTGAAACAATTTGAGCAGGAGAAGAAAGGTTCATGAGAAAGACACCGGCAGCAAAATTACACGAGGTTTGTGCCTTTCATGGGTTCACCGCTGATTGCTCATGCAGGATGAAGTCAGAATAGCTGCTCAGGGTCATATGCTTCTATCTGCAAAATCACTGCCCACGGATACAGCTCAACTCAATTCTCTTGCCATGGAGAGGCCAAAGAGAGTTAGAAATGGCATCCCATTACCAGCCTGTGTGTGGCTGAGTTGTCCTTGCACAGCCTCAATTGTTCCGTGTCCAGCTGTATCTGGCTGCAGAGGCTTTAACTAATACACACAAAATATACTGGGGAAGATAAAAGGGATGAACCTCTCTTTTTCTGCTCCCCCTGCTCTTCCCTCCCAGGCTCTGAAAAACGTACATTCCTTGCATCGCAAGATAAGAAGGCCAGCCTGTGATATGCAAAAATGAGAAGCAGCTTCATTTTCCGTTGTATATAAATCCCTGAAGATCATGTGGGTGGGATTCAAATAAAACCTCTCCACTTGTGTCATCTTTAACAAAATCCAGGCACCAACGCTTTAACATGCAGCAAAAACTTAAACATTTTTTGAGGCAGCTCAAATAATAGCCTTGCAGGCTGAATGTGATAGATGTTCTATTCTGATTCCCCACCTCTTCTCTCTCGGTCACACCAGGAACGCAGGAGGGAGACTACAGGGTATTCCTTTCCAGCCATCAATAAATAAGTAAAGTCTGCTTCAATTCCTTTAAAACAAGGCAGAATAGAAGCAAAGAAAGAGTCAGCAATCAGCTACAAAAGATTAAAAATAGTAACCATTTGGCACTACCATGACAGGTCCACGAGAGGAACAGAAGGCAGCACCAATACAGTATTTATCTTTCTGGAAGACTTTCACTGCCACAGGTAGTCAACACCACCAGCATCTGCAAACACGGTGGTCCAGGGTAGACTGAGGCTGCAGAGCAGCCTACACCAGCCAAGTGTAGAGGTTTTAAGAGTACATATGCTCAGCAAAGCCAGCATTGCTAATTTCCAAGCTTCCCGCTAGTTCTCCAGCTGAGACCAGAAGAACATTCTACACTGTCGCCATCCCTGCCTAATTCATGGCTTGAAACTTGTCACTTCCAGACATCTTAAGTCCCAGACCAAATGGCGTGGTCACAATTTACATTCTCTCTCTCTAATGCAGGGCTCTAAGCAGCATTTGTCTAGCCTTAAATCAGTGTCAGCCCATTACCGAGCAGCGTACAGCAGTCAGAAAGTTAATGGATTTAAAGGGCGGGGGTATTGATGGCTATGAAGTGGAAACTATTTATCCTGTAAATACTGTAACAGCTAAGACAGCTAGCCTCATTACAATTTATTTGTTTCAAATACCATTGGAGGGAAAGGCTGTGGGGTGCTGTTACTGGAAAGGACGTGGGATTGGGCTCAGTGCTGGGGATGAGCGGTGCCACTCAGACAAATATGCCTCCATGCCTACTCTCTGACCGCAGTCTGCCTTTCTGTGCGAGGTACACAACCTGCTGCGTGCCAGGACAGGGATGGCCAGTGCCTCTGGTAGTTTGGGAAAGTGTCATGTGGGAACACGTAGCATAAATCACAGGTTCCATAGTGGCTGAGATCTCAGAAAGCAGTGACATTGAGATGCCTCCTGCCCTTGCCAACCCAGAAAACAACCTTGAGAAAAGACAGAAAAAGCAGGAACGATAGATTTTTCAGCCAATTAGCAGCACATCCAATAAATATTGAACTGTTCTGTCCGTATAGGAGCACGCGAGCATCTTAAAGCCTCTAGCTCAGTGATCCCAAGTCTCCAAACCACTCAGTTCTCTATAACCTCTCAACTGAATTATCTGAGAAAAAATTGGGAGATAATCCCAACGATTTCCACATAAAACCCTGCTGGGCCCTGTGAGCATTAGAAGACTGGAGTAAGAAAGAACAGGAGGAAGGAAGGAAGACAGTAAGTACTCTGCACTTTATTTTCCTTCAAGGAGTAAAGACTTACAGTTTGGTGGGGATTTTGGTTTTGTTTTTTTTTCTTTTGTTGTTAAGACTTGCTTACTCTGCTCTGCTATCAACCCAAATAGCATGCAAACCCACCTCCTGCTATACAGACAGACGTCCGCAGGCCAGCAGGAGCCCTGCTGTTTCTCATTCCCTGCAAAGGATGCTGCCAGTCAGTGTGCTCTATTAGATGCTCTTTCAGCAACAATCCCAGACCTGACTTTCCCTGCAGTTACAATTCTGCACTTTTTGACCACAGGAATGCTTTGTTTTTACATACAGCTGTTTAATAATTATCCAGAGATCAATACTCATCAGCTTAGGCAAACGCACGGTTTCTCTTTCTCAGGAAGAAAAAGTCCCAGTGTGTGGCACCCAACGGTTGCCCCCGAGCCCTGCTTTGTCTGCAGGCCATCGAATCCTCTTGTCACAGCTGGGAGATCCATGCTCCAGGGGCAAAATCTCAAATCAGAGGCACATACCCTGCAGCCATACCCTGATCCCTGGGCCAGCTTAAAGCATACGCAGACAGGCTTGTAGGGATGTCCAAAATGCACCATGGCTAGCTCTCCTTTTGATACCAGCACACCAAGTTTTACTGGATGGAAATTCAAACTAAAAAAGGATGCCACGAATCTATTACAAGAGAAATCAAGACTTTAATTCTCATACGTTAAGAAAAAGAACACAAAACCCCAGCCCTTTCACTTCTCTGCTCTTGGCTGTTAACTTTCATTTGTTCAGATGCCAGCACACCACACTTCATAAAAATTAACACTTTTTTTTTCTTTAAACACAAGCTTATTTTCCTTTTGCCTGTACCAGCTGTTTATCTCCTGACTTGATGATTCTTTTTGGAAATGTGAGTTGACATCTGGGTATAAGCGGATGCTGTAAATTGCCAGCATTTCTGTCTACTTATGCAAGCAAAGATTAGTTTCTCCAACTACAGTAACATCCTTCCAAAGAATGCTAACATTATGATACATAACAACCCTCTTCTTTGACTGCTATCACTTCTTCCTTTTCATTCAAGTCCCTCTTTTTTTTTTTTACTGAAGGCAAAGCAATAGATTAAGGCACCAGGCAATACAAAAACAGCATCATTAAATGAGAAAGTTTCCCGTAAAGTTCACATTATCCGTTATAACAGGCAGCAAGGGCTGGGTGAGAATGAAGTACATATCCTGGAACAGGTCAGAGGAGACAAAAGGAAGTGAATCCAGGGGCTCTACCTAAATGAGCTTGAGCACAGCAGCTGAGGGAATCTGGCTCAGAACCTTTCCAGAGAAAGTAAGAGAGAGACAGGCGGCTGTGTGAAGCACCAGGTTCTTCACCAAGGCTTGTCAATTTGACCCGTTTCCACAGCTGTCTACCTTTGTCCCCCAGATTTATTTATTTCTTTCAAAGCTTTTGCAATTTAGCCTATCTCATGCTTTTATAATATCATGGGACACACCAGTAATACTTTATACCTCACACTCCATGCAGTCCTACAGTGCTGTGCAGAGCTTTCCTCTGCTGTGCCCCCACCACAGCCAATGTTCCTTGCCTTCAACACAACAAACGGGAGAATCCATCGTTTATCTCAAAAGATTACAAATTCAAACATCAGCAAGTCAATACACAGAATCAAAGTCAGTACCACAGAATCAAATCCCCCAAGTTAACCCATTCCTCCTTAAAGCTACTGTCTGTTAGTAAGATGGGAAACAAACAGATGCACCTGAACTATTCACCGCACCCCATTCATCCTATTTCAAGCTTTAAAGGTCAAAGCCAACTCCTTAAATCACGCAAGGAATGAAAGACAGGCATGGGGCATGTCACATATTCCCTTGAGAGAAACGCATCTCAGATGAGGCACAAGTCAAAATTGGTTTCACGCAGAATCCTTGCAAACAGAAAATCAACACTGGCTGAAGTTTTGCCATGGCTCTTGGATGTGAGAGACTCGGTAGGTAACTCTGTGGGTCCTTCAAATACAAACTAGAAACTGGTTTACATTAACCAAGTGGATTTCTTTTGTACTACATGAATATTTTCAAAACTTCTTTTTTTAAGTCTTTCATGCCCAAAGCAGGGAAAACTAGCATTCAGAAAGCTTTCTCACAAATAATAGTTCCAAAACAAACAAAAAATCCCCATCACAATGAGCAGAAAAGAAAGCAAAAGTAGCATGGAATAAACCTACCTACAGTGGTTTCTACTAAAGATATTATTTGTCTACCTTTGGATCCAGAGAATAGTGAGGAATAGAAATGGGGGAAGGGGGAAGGGAGAGACTTGGGTATCTGACCAGAGAAAGAGGACAATACTTGGTTGGACAAGATCAGTTGTATACAACTGTCAACAGACTGGAGGAAGAATGTGTTATTACAGGGGAAAAAAATAACACACAAGTTTTATATGTACTTCTATATAAACAATCCCTTAACCCCAGCCTAAAGGCAGTCTACCACTGTGGCGTAAACAAGCATCTTATGGAACTAGGTCTTCCGCTCACAGCAGGCATATTTCAATAACTCTAGAGCAGCAGTAGCTGCTGTTGATTCCTCCTCAGAAAGGGCTGTTCCCAATGCTCGAAGCCTGGGCCATAACATTTCAGCCTACTTGCAGACTTGTTTTCCACTTTAGGAGAGGAGCCAAGTCCTACACAGACATCTGGAGACACTACAGAAAACAAAGTGTGACAATCTGCAATTAAATGTATGCAGGTTACTTTACAACATAATATGAGAAAATAGGTTTCAGGCAAGGAAAAGGAAGGCAGGAGGCACACTCTGCTATTAAATTACATCAGCACTGCTTTTGATTGTACTGAGACTCCCATATCAACAGACCAACTTGCTCACTCACTTATCCCTTCCTGCTTCACACCATTCCCCCACTCACTCTTCCAAAACAGTCTCCTTTACTCATTTAGCTTTTACAACCATAAGGGAAAATGTTTCTAAAAATAAAACTGTTCTGATGTTATTCTGAGATCTCAGGCTCTGGCTTTCCCCAATAGCCGAAGCCACTGCTCAGTCTCAAGGAGAGTATCCAAACACACTGAGAAGTTGAGGCAGATTTGTTTGTATGAGGGGTTGTTAGCAGAAATGTTAATTTGCAATTCCCAAAGCCCAACAGATAGTAATCTGAGATGGCACCAGAGACAGGAGGTCTTCATGGAGACTCTCACTGTTTCAAGCTTGCTGGTCATATTGAAATTGTTCCATCCTGCTTTCGCAAATGGTTTCAAGGTATCAAGAGAGGAAACAGCAGAAATGTTTCCAAGAATGCACATAGAGTAGGAATGATCATGACTTTTAGTGCTTTCCACTACTTGTTTAGTGCTCTTCTCACCTTGCTTGTAGTCACACTTTCTGACAGCAGAATTTCCAGTAGAACTAGTGTGACACGGGGCTTGATGCAGCACAGACCTGGGATTTGATAATGTATCGAACCACTTGGAGAAGTGAGCGGCAGAAATCCTTTTTGAGCACAGGCAGCTCTGGCTCTTTCCTCACAGGAGATACAGCAAAATGAAGGACAACAGAGGAGACTGGGTGAAAAGAAAAAAAGATTAAGGAAACAAAGAACAATACCACTGACAAACATCTGATCTATCTGCTTGTTCCAAATTAAAAGAGACTGAAGATCATTCCTGCTCCAAGAACTTTCCAAACTGTCAAAGCTGTTAGAAAAGAGCAAGAGTCCACATACAGCTGTGCAAACAGTCCAACAACTAATTGCCAAATAGACAAGACACCTCCTTCCCCAAAGAAAATGGGCACATCCAAAGCAGCTATCATGCATTTTTTGGGTATCTTTTAGAAAGCAAGTATCACAGTGAATCTCTGGGTAAAGACAGATGTGACAAGTGTTAAATTGGCCATTCTAGAATTTATTAAATGGCAATGTTTGCCTGTTCCTGGAGATTAAGAATATTGTACCTGTACTGAAGTTGCTCACACAGGAGGAAGAAGACATACTGCATGCTGGGAGATGGGTGACTGAGCTTCCCATCTCCTTTCTTTTTAGCCTTTCAAGTGGTGTGCAGTACTTTCCGTTCTCAGGAGACAACAGCTCCCCATCCTTCTGCAAAGCAGAGAAAAATGCTGAGGTCTGAACATGTTTCCTGATGAATACAAAAGCTGTAATCTTCTGTTGTTCTCCACTAGGCATGTACCTCCTCTGTGCCTGCACACAACCTGCCGCAATAGGACATCAGTCCTGATGAGGTCTTTGCTCCTCTGACACCTCACCCTGTCCCTCCCTGGACTGGTAGAACTCAAGTGCTTGGTATGTCAGAGGACTAAAATTAAAAAGTAAAAGCATCACTGTGCCCTATCTGGTGAGTATTTGGGTTTGGAGGCAACAAAAGTTCTTCATTACTAATAAGAAAAATAATTAAAACCCCTGACAAGGCCTGACAGCTCACCAACACAGGGCAAAGCACTGCAGGAACAACTGTCCCCATGGGAACTGGCAAGTACAGAGCACAGGAAAATGAGAACTGTTTGAATTAACAGGGAACATTTGCTCTAAATAAAAGCTATTTTGAGGAATTAAAGCAAACAAATGTCAGCTCCATGCAGCGGCATGCTGGGATGTGATGTGCTGTAATGTGTTGTGACACTTCATAAATTAAAGCTTTTTCTTCTCCCCCGAGGGGAGAGAATTCGAGTGAAGTCAGACACTTGAACTTGGAAGTTGTGCAGGTTTGACACATATCACTTTGTGACTCCACCGTTCCCTGTGTCCAGCACCTCCGAGCCTGCCCTGGCCTCCTTTGGCCTCGAGGACGCTGACGCATGAGGAGCCCGTAGCCTGGGCTGTGCCAGCATTGCCTCACCTCTGCTGCTGAGCTCCAGATAACGCTCATCAATCCACAAGGTGAAATAACTGATGTCACAGCCCGAGCTTACATTTGTTTCACAGCCTCTTTATCTAACCAAACAGCACTGGTGTGAGCCCATCGCTCTGTACAGAGCCACCAGCCTCACAAGGCTATCTGGGGTCTGAAAGGTGCAAGCTCACCTCCATGAGTGCCCCATGCAGAGAGAGCATCCACACTCACCACAGCCCTCTGCCACACGCTGTTCTTTGAGAAGAGCTTCAAACGCAAAGAAGGAAAGAAAAAGAACAAGGAAAAGATGCAAGAAGACGATCTAGGTGACCTTGCTTGTAAAGAAAATAAAAAACCACCCAGCCACTACCACTTTCTCCAGAGCATTTTACAATCCTCATTTGGAAGGTACCAATAATGAGCTCAGAGCTGAACAACCTACATAGATGCCAAGGGAGTTCATTAATTAGATGTGAAACCCAGAAAGCTGAAAGACACCATGAAATTACACAAATGAACAACTTTATGTACAGAAAGTATGACGGCAGAGAAGAGCTCAGTCCAGGGGAAAAAGTCTTTAAAACTAATTTGATTTTTAGCTCAAACTTGAAGCACAAGCGGTTGTTTGTGACTGGGCCTGCAAGACAAGAGGTACAGGCAACAGCAACACTTAATAGATGAGGAAGACATAGTTAAAAATTAATTTTTAAATATCCACGAGCTGTAGTCACCACTTTACAGCTGCAGAAACTGCAGCATATTGATATTACTCTATACAATTAAATCTCTTATGATGTATTTTTCTTTAAGGTAAATGCAATGTCTCCAAATGTGTTCCAAGAGTGCAATTACATCCTCACAGTGCAGCTGTAGCAAGCAACATCTGTACAAACAGAGCAAAGGGTTGCCCAGTCAGGGCACAACTGCATGTCAGGAGCCAAAACCTGGTGGGACAGGATGCTCAGAGAGCTCTACACTGCAGCACAGTGTGGCACAGAGCCGAGCATGGGCTTTGGAGGCAGCGCAGTTCCCGCAGAGCACAGCAGGAAGAGATGTTCGCCCTTGCCCCTCCTGCTGCTGGCAGCGCCCATGCCCCAGTGCTGAAACACCAGCCTAAGTCCTGACAAAAGCACGGCCGTCACCAAGGGACTGTGCCCGAGCTCCTCCACTCTTGTATCACCATCACCCACACTGTGGTACTGCAGTTCTGTAGGAAAGCTCAGAGCTCTGGAGCAAACCCACCCCAGCTACCTCAGAATCTTTTGTACCATCAGATGAAGGTGTGTTCTTCAAAAGTTTCAGAGAGCCTTGTGCTACAGACCCACCTCAGAGGAAAAATGAATGTCCAGATCTACAGGACTCTAAAATATTACTTCAACTTCTATAGTCGGGCCACTGGGACAGCGAGAATAAATCTGCATCCAAAATCTACATGAGGTCTTACTCGTTGGCAACATTTTCTGCAGGTTTAGAACACAGTATTGTTTCCAAAGAAGACATCAGCAGTACTCTACCTAAGTTCAGCAGCAGCAAGACTATCCTTTTCAGCTAGAACTTTGCAATTATCCATGTAGACGGGCTCATCCAAGAATGATAGCTGCTTATACTTCAAATCTTTGATCTATTGTCTAAACTCTCGAGTAATAAGGGACACTTTGCTCCCACTTGTAAGCTCAGACCACTGCTGGGCTCAGACAGATGCACTCTCAGAGTTCTCAAGGGAACATTTCAAAGTTTTAATGGAGGTGGCAGCTGCTCTTTATAAGCTGAAGGCAACGACACTTCATTTTTTAAATGAAGGCAGATTCTGATTTATAAATATGAAAATTGAATGTATGCAAAAGCACAACCCCGCTTCTCTTTGCGCATACGCAATTCAGATGGCTGAACTGATCAGTCACCAAACTGAGTTGAAAGTCATTATGCCGAAGAAAAGACCTTGCTTGCCTAACCTCAATCCAGAATGAATCTAAAACTCTAGTTTCCAACCCTCTGAATATGAATAGGGACAGAATGAATACGCTGACAGGTCTTTTATTATAGCTAGAGGGTGTAGCAATAATTAAAAACCAGATCTTGTATGTATGCAGCTATGACACTTTCCCGAAGAAATACTCTTACTTTGTCTTTTTGCAAGATTAGGTTGTCAAAATGATATTATTTTTTTTGAAAGCCTGTGAGAGAGCATCACATGGGATTTCAAGTAAAAGAAGCTTAAAGAAACTGTAAAAAGGGGATGAAAGGCTAGTGAAGTTCTCCAGCCCCAGCTCTAGTAGGCTGTGCATATAACTGCATGCAAAAGACAGTAGCACACCGCTACAGCTGAGGTGTAATATGAAGAAATAGGGAAATTTGAATTCATAGTCTCTTCAGCAACAACTCGCTTCTACAAAGCTAGGATTCATAATTAGCGGAGAAATCAGCCAGTAATAAATGGCACGGGCAGCTTGGCCGTGCTGCTGCAGGAGCCCTAACACCTGTAGGTTTAGTACTCCAATTAGCAGGTGAAACATGCTCTCCACCTACTTGGCTTTAACTAATTTCTCATTTGATCTTTTCAAGCTCAGCAAAGAGCACTTTTCTGACTGAGCACCACAGGCAGCACAAGAAAGCGTGTGAAGTCAAAAGGGATATGAATTATTTAAGAGTCTAAACAATTGAGGTTGTAGGGGAAAACAGAAGGAAGAAAAGCTCTGATAACTAAGGAATGACAACATGGATATTTTAAAACACTCAAAAATGTCTTTTTGAGGCTGAAACTGACAGTGAAATAGAAAGCCTACACAGTGAGAGGACTGGCAAAGTTCAGATAAGGGCATATGGAGATCATAAAGGATCTTAGCATTGGGATGGGGTTCATCTCCTGTGTCCAAGGAAAGGCTTTTTCCACAAAAATCACAAATCTGGTAAACGATCTGGAAGGAGAAGAGAAAATAAAGTGATGTCCTACTATTTCAGTTCCAATTGTGAACATTAAGCACGAGCCATACAGTCCTTTAGACAAAATCAGCTCTTTCCAATAATGTCTTAGTTTACAATGAAGTTAGCCCAGTCATGCTTGGGAGCTCTTTTCATGTATGCAATCATATAAGACTTCACAGCCCTGCCTGATTTCAGTAGTCCGCTTGTTGATTCAGAAACTAGTAGTACCCTAACAAATAGTCCTAGTGATAAAAGTCTAGGCTGAACCTCAGCCTACTCCTTGGATGCTACTAACACAGATACCTAAGTTGACCAGCACATTTCACTATGTCCTAGAAGACCACATGCTGCATGGACACCTCCTGCCTCTTACATTCAAACCACAACCCGGTAGCTGCCCCTGGATGCCCTGCTTTTTGAAATAATCACCATTTGTCACATGCTAACATCCACCTCCCCCCTTTTGTCAGACTCCTGAGGGTTTCCAGACAGCTGCTTAATGCTTGCTTTCTCCAGGGATTTATATTTTCCCATATGTTACTGAGCTGCAAGTTGAACCATTGTGTAGTATCTCACATGTCTGCCAGAAAAAAGAAACGTGATGGAAACTTGAATTATTGCCTCTTCTTCCTCAGGATATATAAGAGTTTTTCCTCATTTTCAGAATGCTTTTCTGCTACATTTGTCCTGCTCACTCTTCTTACGAAGTCGGAGCGGTGTAAAAATGGCACCGGCCGAGTCAGCAGAGGAGGAAAGACAACCTGTATCAGGGCAAGCAAATTGCAGCAGTGGGCAGCCCAGCTGGGCTCCTCATCACAGTAGAGCAGTTGTGCGCTGCAGACAGCTTTACCTGGGATTGCTGAGTGCCCCTGCCAGGCTCCCATCGAGGCGCAGAGGACAAAAAGTATCTGTAATAAGCTCCATTTTCCTGAATTGTTGAGGAGGAGGAGATAGAAAATCATTCCTATAACACTTCTGGAAAACTTGAAGAGGTTATTGCTATGGAAACTGTTCCAGCAAAGCAGGTGCAGAAAAGGGGAGAAGCAGAAAGAAGCGTGGCGCACAGAATCCTAATTCTTAACACCCTAAATGAAAACTGCACACCTCAGGCAACACAATCTATTTTGGATAACATCAACGATTTACCCTTGATTTTATATAAACAAAACCACAGGTAGAGGACAACAAAGTGAAAACCCAAGGCTATGCTGGTGAGCCCTAGATGAGAACCATATGAACGTAAAACAGAGCACGCTATATGGCAGTAGAGAAAATCTGGTATAGAATGGTACCAGCTGCTTTTTCCCAGCTGAACTAATTCAAACTTTACAGTGGAACTTAAGTTAGGAGAAGAACAGAAGCAGGGAGCTCTGACTAAAGCACACCAATGGCTGTGCCACAAAAAGAAAAAAACTGCTGAAATGTAAAAGGAATGGGTCAGTGAAGAAACAAATCAGTTAAAAAATCAGGTGATGAAGAGAAAAACTTCACTCTACAAATAAACCATAAGCTCACATCAACTGTTCTGCGTCATAACACTAGATATGAACTCTGTTCCTTTGGGTAAATACACATATGCATAGTTTCATACTTTTGTCAATACAAGAGTGTAGCCCCACTCTTGGTACAGTCAGCACTGGCTACCTTTTGGTATGCGTTTTGAGCTCAGCTGACCAAACAAACCAACAAATGGAGGCTGCACATAAAAAGGTGGAGTCCTTTCTGCTGAGCTGAAGATCTCCAGATGAAGACTTTTTTAATGGAGGACAGATTAGCAAGGGTGGAGGGAGGGTGATGAACTAAGAAGCTTTTGGAGATCTTCCTATCTTCAGGAGAACAAAAGCCAGGACCCTGGGACAGAATTTTAACATCCCTTTGAACACGGCTTGTATCCTCTTTGGCTGAACACCATCCGAAACCCCCAGATTCCTGCCACTGTTCCCACCAGCCAGCAAAAAGGAAACCAATCCAGTGGAGGAAGTCTGATGTTGCAAACACAGGGAAAATACAGCACTGTTGCACACGGCACAGCTCCTTCACAATACAAAACAACGCCGTGTGCTTGTAAATTTAACAAATGCAAATCATTTGTTCAACTGTAAGGTACTGCTGAGAATGATTTACCTTTCCTAGCCAGAGAAAACCTGCCAAAATAGCAGTGCAGGTCCTCCCAAGACCTGCCAGGCTGCGGAGAGTTAAGCTCGGCACTGGCTGTACATTTTTACTCAAGTGTCTTAGCTTCTACTGGAGGGGAATTTTACAAATAAACTTGCAGGCTTTGCAGATCAATTTTCTACTTGGTTTTATCACTCTTTTCTCGCAAGCAGACCCGATGCTTTTCAGCTTCCTTTTTTTTCAGACAAGATTTAAAGTTTTAGTGCCAATTTTGAAACAGTTCTGGCCCCTCTGTCCTCCCTTTTCCCAGTACTTGAAACTACATATGGAGCTTTGGTGGTATTTGTATTTCCATCAAGAGTATTTAGGAATAAACAGCTATGAAAAACATTACCCTAGGGCTCCGGCTCTGCAGAGCAGGCAGTACAGACCTTCACTGTCTGAATACACAGCAAGCATTTAAATGACAATATTACATTAGAGTGGCGGCTGTAGCCATGTAAATAATTGTGCATTGTCCCTGCTCATTGATCTGTTTTCATACGTGCACATGCACACATCTGAAAAAACGCTAAAAAATCAAACACCAGACAGTAATAATCTAATAAACTCTAAAGTGAATCAATAGACTACTTAACAGCAGAGAGATAAACTGCATTTAATAAGAGTTAGAAGGGACAGAAAGGAGGCTGTGCAGCTCTCAGCCAGCAATATCAGCAGCACGGTCTGAGCGAGAGACGGGAGCCTGAGGTGGAGAAGAGAGCCCACACAGCACAGGGAGTAGTGCCCTTAAAGGAAAACAGAACGTCAGATTCAGAATGCTGGTTTTAAAGCAACGGGAGTCAGGAGGCTCTTGACACAGATGAAGTGTAAGAGAACTCGGTGAATATTTGGGAAAGGGTGACTTTCAAAGCAATTTGTAAATTTAGTTTCTGCTAGTGCAAGGCTCTCCTATGGATGTGTAGCAGTCATACAAAAACTGCGTCTCATGAAACTGCAGCCCTAAGGTTCCCTCATAAGGAAGCACTAAACATTTTAATTACAAAGTTGTTTTTAGGGACTGGTGGCATTTAAAGACACAGAGACTGAGCCAAGAAAATTAAGTGATGTGCCAAAGCTTAAGAAGAATCAGTAGCAGAGCTGGAAAATGAATTACTTCTTTTGACTGGAAGTCCTGTGCCCTTTTTCTAGTTGCATTGTGCCTCATAATCTCGAAGATAACAGAACTGACTTCAGGAGATTACAGGTTCTTATATGCAATGCAGGCAGAATACTAACAGTGGAAGTAATGCACAGCAGGACCATACGTATCAGGGCATTACAATTTAATCTCATCGTAATGTGTTTCTCACTCCCAATTTATGAAACTTCAGCAACAGTTCACAACTACCCTATTCTTAGCTGTGCCAGCAAAAATACCAACAGGAGAACACAGATGGGATCCAACTACTTCACTCCCTCTTCCTAGGTCAGGTCTGAAGTATCTAAGGCAAATGTGGAGAAGTCTGAAAGTTTTTATTACAAAAACAAACAAACAAACAAACAACAACTTAACTCATGGGCTTATTTCTACTTAAACCTGGACATTTATACACATCTAGCATAAAAATCACATTGCTGTATTCAGGGAATTCTGATGTATTAGATTTGTTTTCGTTATTAACCAGGCTCTAGGCGTTGCCATTTTGATTCTTTGTTATGGCTAGCTCTCTCTGACAGATTTTCCTGACAGTGAGAACCTGAAAGTTGACATGTTTAGAGAACAACTGAATAGATTCATCCCTGAATCTACTCCCTTCCAACTTGGCAGAAGAAACAGATGAGCCACCACCCAAACCACTCTGTTTCTGTCACACAGCAAAGCCCTCCGGAACTAACACCTGGCACTCGTGCTCTGTTTTTCCTCTCAGCTGCACGGACACTCTACAAAAATAATCACATGAGAAAACCAGTTCACAGATCTTATCAAGAATCCATGCTCTGAGTCTCAGACTTCTGTGTTGTGCTCGGTGCCGGAATCATTCCTACTCAGCCTCACAGTTATTAGCCAAAGCAACTCCAACCATTCTGCTCCAAGAGGAACAATCCTGAGGGCTGACATCCACACTCAAGGCCTTGGATGTGCAGGTACACAAAGCCCGACACACACAAGCTTTAACCGAGCTTTCTGCAAATCCAACAGGTAGAGCGCAACATTAAAAAAAAAAATTCTGAATGCAACAGCCCTCGCTGTAGCTGAGCCTTTTCTTGCAATCCTTAGCAGAAGGAAGGAGGAGACGCCTTACCCATACTAAAGGAAAACTAGGCTCCCCGCTGCCTCAAGCAGCCAGCTGCAGGAGCTCCTATCATCTCAGACTAGCCAAAGTTCCATCAAACTGAATACTTTTTTTTTTTTTTTTATCTCTTGCAACTTTCTGATGCTTCCCTGGGACTGAAAAGAAAGTATCATACAGTACCAACCACAGTCAGATCACCTCTCTTCCATGAAGGAACTCTTCCAAGTTCTAGTCAACCTCAAGACAGCAAAGTAAGTGTTAAATAATCTCCAGTAATGTGGTGGAAGTCTTGTCTGACTACAAAAATGTATCACTTAATGCTGCATTACTACTGAAACATAAAAGATTTTAAGTTGTGATCCTTTCCTTTACCTCTTATCTCCACCTCCCAAATAACGTTTTCCATTTTCTCATTCCCTTTCCAGTGATAGTTACAGTCTGCTCAAAGAAGCAGATGACTGACATCACTGACACAACATAACGCTACTGGAACTGGAGGCACCTCGTGTCATTGAGGCAATGAGCTGGCAAAGAGAACCAACCACCCTGCCAGGCAGCACGGTCTCTTTGAAGCCCTGCACAAAGCTTTCTCCTCTGTCTTCAGGTCACATTTCCTGTTGCAATTCTATCTGTACAACAAACAGATGTACCAATGCTTTCATTCAATGGATGGGCCACAGACAACGCTGGCTTTCCCCATAGGATATTGGGCATGGCCTACTTCCCAGCACAGAAGGAAGAGGCCAACAGCCAGCACTTCTCTCAGCAGACCTACCACTTCTTTCAGGTAGCACTGAGTTTTCACTGCTGCTTTTATGACCATTGCAGAAGATGACTTAAAGGCGGTTTTGAAAGAAGACATAATGGTGGGTTAGAAGAAATAAGAAGGAAGACAACAGGGCAGAGCATCACTGCTGATGCTGTCAGTCTTGGGCTTCTTTTTGCAAACCCTTGGTCTCCATTCTTTCAATCCTAGGCAGAGGCATCGTGTACTGAAAGCTGCATTTTGGAAGTCCTGCTAGATAACCAACAGTGGGAAATAAAAAACAGAGGCATATGAAAAAAAAGTACAAAAAAAGAAAAAAAAAGAAGGAAGAAACAAGGTTTCAGTTTATTTTATACAAGAAAATATGTATACTGGCCCTTACAGTTCCTTTGGTTAAAAAACCAATAAGAAATAACTATTGTTTTCACACAGAGAGAAAAGCAAACAAACCAACCAACCCATGTGGATTTGCAATCACACTTTTCCTTACTGTCTCAGTCTAAAGTCCCAGCTATTTCCTTTCTCTCTGGAGTAGATCAGAAGCACACTATCAAGAAACACAAGCAAACAAGGGACTATCAGACTAAAAGCACTACCATCAGATCCTTTCTTTAACAGTTTTTTAAAATCAAGATGAACTGTATCATTTTATTGCTGGAAGGGTCTACAGCTTCCCCCTTCCTCCATCCTGTTCTCCTTCCATTTGGGGAAGGGCACATTTACTGGGGGAAGAGAATAGCTCTGCTGATTCTCTGTAGTACACTACAAATTCTTCAGTTACTGTTACATAAAGCGAAAGAAAACTGAAAATCAGGATTGCTTTAATGCATCACAATGCCTAGCATCTCTCTCCTCTAAGGAAAAAAGTAAGCAAATAGGCAATCCTACCTGCTGTGGCATGGAGTAAAAAAAGAAAACTGAAAAAAAAAAAAAAAAGAGGAAAAGCAGACCCAGATAGACAGCTTTCTAGTTTTTTAGCGTAGCAAGAAGCAACATTTGAGTGTAGTGGTTCAGTTCAAAGAGCAGCTCAGTTGTATGTAGGTAATTACAGCATCCAAGTACTAACATAACCCTATTGCACCCTGTGAATCTCTTCTGTATCCCAACACAACCAGACAGGAGAAGAAACAAAAATTAGAGACAGGAAAAACATTTTGTAGCATGTCAGTCTGCAAATCAACAGAGAGGAGATATATCTACTGAGTTAATGTAAAGCAAAAGCAAGGAGCTACGTTGATGTGTCACAACAAAGCAGGTTCCTTCACTCTGATGATGATGACTGCACCAGGAGAGCTGAGACACCCTTTCCAAAAATTAGCGCACAGTTCTTCTGTGAAGAACAGTTATAGACTATAAAATAAGGTGGTAGTCAAGTCTTCCAAGCAGTGACATGCACACTTACGATTCCAGTCAGCACAGGATAATAATAAGCACACTGAAGAGAAGAGCAAAGGAATCAGTAAGCAAAGTGGAGGGAGAGGATGCCCAGATGATGGAGGAAATGCATATGCGTTATTACATAGCAAAAAACAGGGAAGAGGATTGAAAATGTCAGGCAAATAATAATATACATATTTTTAAAAGTACTGGGACGTGCTACTCACTTGCCACTGTAACAACAATCACCTTCCCAAACTCAGCTGAAGCAGAGAAAGCAAAAGGAAAGACAAGGTCTTTCCTTGTAAAATATTGCTCTCTTTTACCAGCTGCTAAGAATTTCATAGATACAGCCTAAAAAACAGAATTAATTGAACTCAAATGGTTTTTGTTCTGCGCACTGAAACGAAGTATTACGTTGACTCCAAATGCTCAAAAAAATTCAGGTCCATTACTTCAAGGTGTTTTCTCCACAAGACTGTATTCATTCCAATTGAAGTAATTCAATATAATTAATTACATCTGTAATTCAATTAAGAGATATGTTTTGTTCAAGTAACGATAAGAGAAAAGCCTGGATGCAGTCTCATTGCTGGTTAACTTATCTCACTTGAAAACAGGGAAGGTTTTCAAAACCATTCCCAGCAATGAAGAATAAGGACAGGTCAGCAATAGCCCTGGAGTCCATCAGGGCCACTTCTCAAAAGATTTGCTTCAGTTTACCCTAGAAGCACTGAAATCCCAGTTCAGTTTTCCTCACCTGACAGCATAAAGAGCTGTTGTCAAGGGACTGGTGGCCATCTGTGGCTCCTACCTACTTCTGCTATGCTCACTAATTTTGGTGACCATTTTCATGACAGTATTGACAGCTCAAGTGGAATGAAGTTCATCTGGCTTTAAGATTTTCCTCAGTTCCAGAGCACTGAACAAGCAAATGCTCCCTGCCATATTTAGTGGGCAGCTTTAGAGGACATCTTGATTTTTCGCAGAAAAAGGACAGAGGACAATGTAATGATTTCATTTCTGCCTTAAAATCTCCCATTTATTGGTCCTGAAGGTCACTGCCAGTTTCTAAGGAGCCGCTTTCTAGCTAGTATAGACTAAGATGAAGCCATGAAAGGGGGAAAGAAGCATTTCTATGCAGTGAGCAGCTATAGCAATCAGCTTTGTTAGCATGAAATACAAGGACATTTGATCTTACGTCATTCACGGGGACTCTTTATTTAATAAACACACAAAGTATGCTTTTGGAAGGACTTAGAGCTTCTTTACATTCACTAATCACCCATTTGCTGGCCTTTGCAAACCAGAAAGCTGCTTCATGTCCCACATGAGCAAAACACACTTGAAAAGACATAAGATGGTCACTGCTCATTTCCAGCTCCATTACGTTCCTTATCACTTACTTCCAGCTGCAATCCAAAGTCTTCACAAGTTAAGGGGAAAGGGTTCTCTCTCTGCCATTTTATGTGTGCTTCATCCTCTTGAACATAATCGTCACTCTTTAAACAAGCAATTACTTGGTGTGGCTCCTTAGTCCCTTCTGGCTGTTCACCTGCCATTCAACTGGTCAGCCCACAGACTCCTAACTCCCTAAGCAAAATGCTTGGTACTTTTCACCCACACAGTGAATTAAAGCTGTGTCATGCTGTGGATGACGTGATTCAGAGCACAACCAAGAAGCCTGAAATAAACTAAGTTTGTAATTGCTTGCCGTTAGAGCAGGCACATACACACCTAAGGCAAATGCAAAGGATGAATGAAAAGGTCAAACACACACTTCAGCCAGCCAGGGTATTAACAAGGGGAAACGGGTTCCTTGGATTTGGACAGGTTTGCTTTTCCAACACACCTCACATCAAGTCTATACTGTCTGCAAAACAATTTCTGGGAAAGACTGATGCTTCCTGCCTGAGAACACCCAGGGCCTCAGGCTCAGTCCCACAGGCACTCAGAGCTGGCAGAAGCTGGCACTACTGCTGGGAGCGATCCTGCCCTGGCCTCCTCTCATTCCACTGGGGCTGGGAATGAGAGACTGGGGCTAGCCAGGAACTCACCATCAGCTCCTGGACTGATTCACTGCAAAGCTGCACAGCACAGCTGTCTGCACTGGCAGCAGAGAGGAGTGAGGGAATGAAGAACAGCTGGGGCAGAGGCAACTTCTTTTGGAGGCAAAGCTGCCACAGACACTGTCATGCTGGTGTCAAACCACAGCCGAAACATTAAGTTTTTGAGCTGCTTCATTGGGGGAAGCAGAAATTCTTCGACTTACTTCTGCAGGAGGTGCAGCAGCAAATCCTTTCTCACATGAGAATGGTTCTGGTGACGAACAGCTATACACACACATAATTACATGTATAATGACATACCTGCATGGTAGACCTAACCAGCACAGCTTCTCAACAGCCCACAGTTGAGCTTCCCCTCCTGAAAGCAGAGAATCTGCTTCACAGTTGTCAGTGTGTTTACCATAAAAGCCGCGAACAGACGGCAGTAGAGCTGTCCTTAATAAGAAAACATTGTACACCCGGTTTGCAGTCTGTATGATGTGCTTACTTAAAACAAACACAACCACAAAGCAAAATACAAAAGCTCAGAACTCAGCAACAACAACAAATAAAACCTGCTCCACTTTGCATCAAGTAAATCATCTCCCTAGTTTGTGACAAGGTACTGCGGCATCTACTGATAGAACAGCAACCTTATTTACATCAGAACAAGATTACATGCGTCAGTATGAATTTACTTGCAACTAAAAGCATTCATAGGAATTGGCATCTTTTCCACATTATAATCTGTGCTTTGAGAACAATTATATTTCATCATAATATGGAGGCCTGAAAATTTCAGGAATTTTCTTTCAAACAAACAGAAAACACCACAACATTTATGCAAGAACAAAGCTACTGCTGGCCTGAAGAAGTATTATAACTTCCAAAACCAGCAATAATCATCCTAGAGCATATGAAGTCTCAGGCAAAGGAGAACTTAAGCATGAAAGACAAATAGATATCGTTTTGAAAATGGCCACTGCCCTTCATGCTAGGAAACAAAAGACCTCGTGATTTATTCCATAAAGACAACAGTTCTAAGTGACTACAGCTGTCCGCTTCAGATAGCGCAAGCAAACCAAGTTGTCTGTTGCAAGGAGTGGCTGCAGTGGGGCTGGAAGCCTGCAGCGCCTGAGCACAGAACCAGGGAATTGCTTGGGCTGAGAGGAACCTCCAGAGGCTAACTGCTCAGCCTTCTCTTCAGGGTCTATTGATTAACATAGAAGCCAGCTACGTATGCATGAATGAGAGGAGAACTAATTTTAGGCTGCTACGCCTAAACTGACCACTGGATGATCAGGAGGGAATTTTTTTTCCCTCTCTTCCTTCGCACCAATCTATATGAAATAATTATCATGGGAAAGGAATTCACTTTGTGATCTGCTCTGGAATCTCAGGATTAAGGGGAAAAAAATAGGCCTTAACACATAGACAATCTAAAACCAGCAAACCAGCCCAATTTCCCTAAGCACAACCAGAACTCTGCATGACTTCACAGACTTCAATTGTCAATCACTTAAAAAAAAAAAAAAGAACACCTTATTTAGCAACTCTGTGTGGAAGACATCGTCTCGTTCCCATCTTCTTCTACGGTCTCCTATTTGTCTGCTTGCCACCTTCCCTTTGATCCCTATTGCTTTAACAGGCAGTCTGGCAATCCCAAAGGGGTTAGGGAGCTGGGATTCGAGAAAGTTCTGCAGCTACTGACATGGCAAAAAGACAAATGGCTTAAACAGCTCTTCCACTAAATCAGTGGTCTTCTGCAACTAACATTCTGTGGACAGCGCAGAATAGGTATGTTTGGTTCTCTTGCTTTGAGAAGCAATGTGCAGGAGTGAAGCAGTGCTGCTGAAGATACGGCATCAACCAGAGAAGCATAATGACAATACTTGGTATTGTCTCACCTGTGCCCATAAAAGATAGGGAGAATTGGCTATTACTGAGAAGCTAATTATGCCATTTGGTATTGTATATTAGTAACAAATAAAGTTCACAAAAAACGCATTTTCAAAATAGCTTTGATAGTAACCTGCACCAACCCTGTGAAAAAGCCAATTAAGTTTCAGTCCTATGGTCTCCATACAGAAAACACAGACAGCATCAAGGAGAAAATAATTAGAACTGCTGCAAGAATTTTTTAATGCAAGGACAAAGACACTATACACTTGTGAATGTCTGTATGAATGAATAACAATATTGGTTGAAAGACAGGCATCATGAGACTCCAATGGCTTCTAAGAAGGGGATGACATAACTTCTTCCGCGAGCACTCATTCAAGTTTGACATGGGTTTGGTCTGTAGGACTGCACACTGTTAATCGATATAGCACAGGGGCTGGCCAGCTCAGCACATTAGCAGTGGATATTTTCATTTCCAGTTTACTAATCTAAATATAATTTAGGCTGGATTCCAGCCAAGTCTTCTTAAAAAAAAAATAGTAGTCTTCTGTTCTACGTGAAGTTGGGGCTCAACACCTAATTGCTAGACAGAATTACTGAATTTTTCACCATAGCAGTTTAAAGTCATAAGTGTCTTTCTCCTCACTACTATTAGATTTTGAAGGATCAGAATGGGTGGTTTAGAATGGAAAATGCTCTTCATTTCTTGACAAACCTTTCTATCTCCAGGGAATAACCAACTTTAGTTAAAATCTCTCTCAAGCTCCAACCATACTAAATCCCTTCATAAATCCACCTTGACCATTTAATCTACTAACAGACCTGCTAGAGCCACACTGAAAACTGCTTCTAGGAACCGTGCACCTTATTAGTATGAAAGCTGCAATGAATGGGAGAGCCTCTCACAAAATGTTCCTTTCCATTCAGCTAAAACTGGGCACATGAAAAAGTAAGAAAATATCCTTGTTAAGAAAACTCCTTAATAAAAAGAAGAAATGGCTCCCTTTGTGGATTTCTCCCTTCTTCTCCATGTACTGGCAAGCCTTCAGTACTACAGGGTATTTATTTTCTTTATTTTCATCTCTTTCTTCGGATCTGACACGCAGGCACTTACCAGATATATGTTGAGGCTCCACACTGCAAATAGACTCCTTTGTTAAGCAGTATTTTATGGGCCTTGTTTCCAGAGACAGACAATGCTCTGACCTCTTGAATCACAGCTCCTTTAGCGAGACGGATTTTCCCACCTATCAAGGACAACCTGAGAATACTGGTGAGAGCCCTGGAATTGGGCACTGAAAAACATGTTATTTACGAGTGAGGGAAAGATTAAAGAACACTTTGAACTTTGAAATTAACAATGGCTTTGCCATTTAAGTCTGACAGAGCTCAGGGTTGTGCTAAATGATAAATACAACAGTAATGAAAAACTCCCTCCTGTGCTATTCTACATGCTGTTTGCTCTCAGTTCATTTTCACGCGCATCCTTCAAAAACACAGAACAAAAGATTATTTGAAAGTCACCGTAGGTCTTGCAAATTGATTATGTTTATAGTCTGGAGCAACTTAATCTACTAACTATAACATTACTAATCCCTTGGATTTTGACACAGACCTTATAGTATCAGCAGTATGCATGAAGCCTAAGATCCCAGAGTTATGTGAGAGAATATGAGAGGAGAATCTCATCTCAAGTGTAAGTAAAAAAACAATTTGTGTGATCATTAAGAACAAAAACAAAATATGTAGGTTATTTTAATATAATACGTAAGTAAATATATTATATTACATTGTATTATTTGTGTACACACACACACAAACTCATAGTTGTATCCACTCATTATGGCAATCCCAGAATCTTCTCTCCTCTCACAGTGAGACTGTCCATTTCACAGACCACAACTGAAAGCCTCCAGTATCTAACTTCAGTTCTTGTAGGCATATGTACATTGGTAATTATTGTTAAAAAAGTGCTACCTTTTGCCTCGAGCCTTCATTCGTATCAGGATCAGGAGGACTGCATCATCCGCCAACTGAAGTGCAAAATTATTTTTCAGTCATAAGCCTATCTCAAAGTATTTAAAACAGACACTGGGTATTATGACATGGGACAAGATTATGAGCCTATTTAATTTTCCCATGCCTGCACTCTAACATTATGAGTTTTTATATTCTTAGCACAAGAAAATCTTCGGCTATGTCATGATTTAGAAAATCTGCCAATGTACAGGTAAAGAATTATACGAAGTACTGAAGATCAGCTCTGTATGTGTGTCAGGCTAAAATCTCCACCACTCTGAGCACATGGCTTTTTTGTGCTTGACAATGGAGTTTCAATCCAGAATGAAGAGAAGAGGCAAGGGCTAATGACACAGGGGTAACACCTGAAACATTATTCTATTTGGAGAGATGCACGCAAAGTTCAGCTACGTTATCATCTAGAACAAGTGGTCTACATAGCTAAATACACTGTCTAGTAAGGAGTGACCATGAGAGAAATCCAAACGAGAAGAACACCATCTGAAACAGGACACAGACTTATGAATTGGCCATTATCAAAAGTAGGGACACTTGCCCCGGGACGATAGGCTGAGTCTCTGATTCAGAAGTGAAATTATAAGCAGATGATGATCCTAGACACCCTCACTGAAATGTTTCAGAAGGGAGACAAGACCGTAAGAAAATCTGAATGACTGGATAATCAGTATTACTTGCAGGGCCAAGGGAGCTGGGGTGCGACATCACACTTCCCTGATAAATGGCAGATCTACACCTCAAACGCTGCTTAAATGCAAAAAAAGAACAGGTACCCGAGCTGCCCTTTGACTTGAAAAGACTGAAATTACACAAAGGTTCTCAAAAGATAAAAAATGTCCTTTTTTTCTGCATTCAAAAGTTACAAGAGAATCAAATTAAAGTCTTCAAATTTGAAATAAAAGAAAAAATGATAGATTAAAAATAACTGTATGCCATGGATCTGAATGCAAATTATTTAGGGAAACTACTAACTCCATGGCTGTTCCTTTCGTGTTAGTTAGATCACAACAGAAACTACATAAGAAAGAAAAAGAAAGGTCAGAGCTCTTTTAATGATCACTTTACAGCCGGGCAGGAGCAGGGTACAGTCTGTGACTCAGGGTTTATCTCTTAGGTCTCAAACAAGCACACTGCTCTGCAAGATGGATAGTGCAGAAAGCCACTGCACAGGCAGACAGAGAGACAGTCAACTTATTGTCCCCGCATTTTTCATTTAGCGGTGAAAATACTATCTTTCCACTGTTCAGTTGCAGAGTCAAGCAAGACAGCAGAATTATTTATCAGGCAACACCTTCAAGGCTCCTTCCCAAATCTAAGCTCCCCCAGAGCACTATGTGCTTTCTGTATTGGTCACAGATGTTAAATATCAGTGGTCAGCATCTTCTTAATATGAAACAGGCTTATCTGGAGGAGATTCGCAGACCTTTGCCACCTGCAATGCAGTAAACAAATACTGATTTTTTCTCTGAACCCCTCATAACAACATGGAGATTAGACTACTATTGACCCTCCCACACAATATACAAAAGCCACAAGTCTCGAGTACTTTTAGAATGCGAGTAATAACTGTATATTTTATTTTTAAAAGACATTTGAAAAATCTGGTCATCGAATTGCTCCCTCTGCTTATTTTTCCCTGCTGTGTAGAGGCAACTCTCCTTGCAGTCCCTACCATGTGCAACAATTCTTTTTTCTAAGTGTGTTCCTCATAAGGCTAATCAGAAGGCATTTTTCCTTTGCTGTTTACCTCTGTCTTCCTAACCTCTCAATTTCTGCATTTCATTATTCTAAACGAGATGGAATTGTATTTTTGAAAGTGTTCGTAAGGCGAAGAAAAAGGGCCTGTACACTCCTTTCTTACAGCGGAAAATGCTTTGCTCTTCTGGGTCACCAGATAGCAGAGATCCATTGACACAGGCTAAAGCAGACGCTTACAGAAAACCCTCTCTTTGTAGAAGCAGCAGCAGAATGAAGCAGAGTCTCATCTCACTGTCTCCGCAGTTAATCCATTAACTCTCCTTTTTCTTCAGCTTATTTTCTTTGAATTTCTAGGTGAAGCTACCAGGTTTCATCACTGGGACCCAGGCTGGAGTGTCTGTAGACAGATACAGCATTGCAGCATGGGGCTCTGTGATCCCCTGTGATGGTGCTGGGAATGGTCTTATGGGCTGGGGCTAACCATCAGCCAGACGATGGTGCCATCAGAACCTTCCCTCTGTTTTTCTTTTTTAAAAGCACACAAAGCAACACAGAGCAAGGCGCAGGCTGGGAGTGTTCCCAGCACTTGCTGGTAGCTCTCTCCGCCAGCACCTTATGATTTCTCCAACCCTGTCTTCAGGCCAGCACTGACACTTCCCTTTCCTCTATATTTCTTCACCTGCTTGCTTCAGAGTCTGCCGGGAGCAAAAAAGGTGGGAGCACCCTCATTACCATTCTAGACACAAAGTCGTCTTTTATGTCATCACCTAGACAATATTAACTTTACTTCAACACCTCTGAATACTCTCATTAGGCTGTTTCCTCTCCGGTCTGTGATCTGTTTTCTGCTACAGCTAAATGTCATAAAACCCAGCACTACCTGATACTCAATCTTTCCCAGCCACCTCTCCAGTCCTCTTAACCGTGGCACACCCGGTTTCTATGAAATCCTCTAGAAACAGACAGGCATTTGGTAGACACACATCCTGCTGCTATGTTTTAAAAAAAATCCCAAGGCAGCCGCCAGTCTTTCTCTCCCTATGCAAATCCTCCTTCTGAGTGACAGCCGGGCTCCCACTGCTATCTGCCTGAAATGCTAGGCTATGCGTACCAACAAGGTTATCACTTCAAACAATTTCTGCATTTTAATCCAGTTTGTCACCCTTCAAATCCACTTGCTTTAGTTAATGTATGAACAGCCATGTTTACTAACCTGATCCATTACAATCAACTAAAATTCCAGGAGTCCATTTTTGCAGTTTGCGCTGCTACACTCTCTCTCTTCTGTTCGGATACCATGAACAGGGAACACCAGTTTGTCACATGAGCCCTCTGTCCCTGAGGTAAGTGATCTCACTGGCAAATAGTCCCCTTGGATTCATCACCTCCACATGGCTCAAGCACCTGCACAACATCTGGGTTAAAAAACGGAACAAAACCAGATGCATCTTCAGTAGTCCTACAGAATATTTTCCTAGCCTTACTGAATGCTTCTGCTTGTGCACCTCTACTCCACTGTGCTCTGACAGCTGAACTGCTTGCACAGAAGCCCAGAGACCTCTCCCCTGCAGGTTCTCATCCTGATCTGAAATCCCAGCATGACTAGGATTTGGTATAGGGTCTGAGTTGTGAGATGCAAACCCAACCGTTGGAGCTTTGCTAACAGAAGGGCCCTAACCTCCCACCTGCATGCATTTACTTTTGCTAAAGAGTAATACAGAGATCTTGGCCACAAGCTCATCATCAGGGCTTCCCTCTCCCTGAGGAGATTCAGAAGTTGCAACAATTCTGGTACGAGCCAGTCAAATGCCTATAAAAACAGATAGCTCTTCTCTTGTCACATCACCTCCACCTGCATTATCTCAACCCAAATGCTATTTCTGTGTAACTAAACTGAATAACCCATGAGACAATCACTACAGATAGGTGTCACACCAGGACGAGACATTGCAAGGATTTTCCTGTCTCAGTGAGCGCAGCCCCCAGGATCCTGGCAGCCTGGTCTCAGCTCCCAGCCACTGCTCCTCCTCCAGCCCACACAGATGTTAAACGAATCACATGGCAGATTTAATGTCCTGCGCACCCATACAAGCCAGGAATTTCCAAAGAACTGGAACCAAGTAACAAGGTAGCACGATGTGATGAAAAGACTTAAATAGGTGGCAGACAAGTTGCACTGGTCATCTCAAACAGAATAGAAATTCTTTATGCCATCCACCACGCTGCTCTATTTTAGGCTATTTTAAAGAGTTCTGAGGTATTTTATTGGTACTATTTTCCATATGGCCTATAAAACCAGGTCACCTTAATACTCCAAGTCCAACTGTGCATGCCTTGGAAGCAAAGGGAAATTGTAACTATTTTACAACCTGTAATGTCACTAAAATAGTTCTTAAACATTAAACAAAAAAAAAAAATCATGTTTTATTAAAATCGCAGATATTCTGGCACCTCCTGAGATTAGAAACAAATGTGTACCTTCTGGCAACATTGTTTTTTTCCAATAAAACTGCCTTTTGGTGCCTCTCACAATTCTGGAAATTACCTAAAATAGGCAAAGCTACTATTTGAAACAGAAGTGCGCAACTGGTGTCCACGGCCTGCAGCCCCAACCCTACACAGTTGTAACCACTTGAGCTAATACTCGTACCTCTGAAGAACCACAGCTGCTTCATTACTACTCTCTCCATGTCACCGTTTCTGCATACAATGAATTCAATTACAAGATTGGAGTCACAGACAAAAAAAAATCTATAAAGACTCGAAACCATAACAATAGTGAAATGAGCAGAAATGGAGAAGATTAAAGGAGTATAAAAGGTACGGTCCAAGGGATCTAAGGTTTGTACAAAAATGCACACGTCTGAGAAGCACTACGTGACAAGGTAGCTAGAATACGGTATGCACATACATGTTCACTTAAAGAAAAAGAAGCCACATTGTATACACAGCACAAATATTGATATTGCCCGGCTTCTGAGCATGAACATATGAAGAACAGCATTCTTAGGCTTTTCTTTACATTGCTTTCTGAGAATGGAGTGCAAAGTGATAGAAGACTCCATACGTAACACCAAAGTCCATCATAGGGCCCTCTGAACTATAAAGCCAGTAAATCAAAAGTATGCCTCTCTTGTTTTCTTCAGAGCCAGATGCTTTTTCTTGGAGAGGTCACACAACAAATCAGGTAAACGGTCTTCAAGGAATCACACTGCAAGCACCAACCCAGTCTTCATCGGAGGAAGCAGAATCACTTCGTAACAAGTGGCTTCCATGATAAATTTCATCATCTTCCTACTCATGCAATCCTATTGATAGTACATAGCTCTGAAAACAAACACTGACTATCTTTGGGGACCAGCGGGACATATTATTCACCCTTTTTGTACTCTAAGTTGTCCTCTTGAAATTTCTCAGGGGTATTTACCTTTAAGCGAAGAAGCCCAAGAATTTAAAACCAAGGTTGACAGCATGAGCAAAATTAAGTAACTGGATGCAGCTTATTGAACTGAGAACACTTAGGTAACTGTAGGTCCAAAGGGAATTGACACCATGTATGTATGGGAAATACATTCATGGAAAGATACATGGAACAGGATGGACAAAAATGTGTGCCATTCCCCCTTTTCACAGGTAGGAATATCCTTTCAGTTCCAGTTGGCTGAAATTTCCTCTGCACTATGCATTAGAGATCCTTGCTCTGGGAAAGGAACAGACACTGCTGGCAGGAGAGGGGAGGCTGTTATGTATATATGTGCAAATACTAAAACAATAAATCCAACTGTGCATTTAGACATAAGACATAAAATGTCTATTATGGATTCACTACGCACTTCCTTTCTATTCTTTGAGAACAGACGTTCAGCTTCACAGAGGAAACTGACATATGAAATTGGAGTGTGGGTTGGAAGCAAGAGGATAACTTCAATATGATGGAAAAGTACTCATTTCGTTTTCTTGTGAAGACTGAAATGAGACAGGCTAATTATACGTGGGGAATGTGTCCTATCCCCCAAGACAATGAGTACTGAGGGGTTTATCAAAAAGAACATGTCAGAAACACATTTTTCCCACAGTTACATTGAAGTCACGCGTGTAAAAACAACTGTTTCAATCTGAAGTGATACCAAATAAGCCAGTACCTGTTCAACGCTAATTTTCCACTGACACATCACTTGAAGAGCCCATAAACATAAGTGGATATCATAAAACTGCTTGCTTCTACTCAACCAGATTTACAGACGGTCACAGACTACACAGTACGGACACTTCATACAGAGAAACAAAGGGAGAAGCATTTCTGGAGTCTACGTTCTTAACACCTTTTGCTTGTGAAATCTCAGCTTTGGTAGGGGAAGCTTGGAACTCCAAGCTGTATGCTTGAACACTTAAAGCAACTCATTCCTCATAAGCACAGAACAGATCCCACTAAAATTTTTAGGAGAAGCAAGATACCTTATGCTCCTGAATACATCAGGTTAGATATCAGTGGAGCACCAATAACTTAAAATCAACTGTCAGAGGAGGAATGAGGCTACTGTGCTTTCTGTAGGAAATAATAAAGTACAGTGAAATGAGAACAGTTTTATGTGCATAATGCATGTTATAACTTAAAAACAGCATTGTTGCTGCACAGGAAGACTACCATCAATAAATAGCCCTGGTTTTCTGAACGGCAGCATATTAGTCATTCTCTGATGCCTGACAGAGGACAATCTGCAAGAAGGACCAATTGCAAAAGACACTGAAGGGACACTAATGAAACTGTTTCGGTTCTTGTACTTAGCATGTCAGTGCTTTAATTGCACCTGCTAAGAAAGACATATGCATCATTTGTCTTGTAGACAACTACTGTAACTCAGAAGGGAGTGGCATTTCCTCTACTTTTCCCTACTCGCCCTGCTAGGAGTTTCTATCAATCTGTGAATGGCCAAACAAAATGAATTGCTACAAATGGCAGCTGTGTTCTGAGTGACAGCAAGAGTCAGTAACTCAACTTTTAGAGGTGTACAAGGATGAAATTTCCTTAAGAACTTCAGGGTTCCACAAACCACAAAAGTAAAGGTACATAAAGGAAGAGTCAAGCACAGAAACACTATGAGAAATCAATGCAAGTGCCAAGCTAGCACCTTAAGGGTCTCCTGAAAACTTACACCTAGATTAAACTGCAAACTCTTTCCCTTAGTGCACAAGATGTCACTACCAGAGATGACGTTGCCTATTCTACAGGTCCTTGCAATGTACAAGTAGATTTACGTGGCAAAAGATAAGGAACAGGTACTGCTGTTAGCTAACATCAGCAAATATCTTCAGAAACGGCAGGACTAGTGTGCAATAACGGTGAAGCCCTTTATTAAACAACCTGGTATTTACATATCTTCATTAATAGTAAGATGCATTCATAAGCAAGAGCCAGTGCAGCAGGGAACCTCTCAGAGGCTCTCAGGGGATCAATTAAGATAGACTTATCTGAAATAAAGCTGTTTAAAAGGAAACATGCAGTTTAATCCAGGGCAAGGGAAAGTCTCTCTATAGAAAGGGTTCCTTGTCAAACCAAGTTGTCATGAGCCTCTTTCACTTGTTTTAGAAGTATATTACAATCATAAGAGAAATGAAAGGTCTGGGCTGCAGTTTTTCCACTTGTTGCATATCACCATGTATAATGAAGGAATACATCAACCTGAGAAGATGACCTTGCTTCAGTCAGCAAAATTCAAAGCGGTGACAGTCATTTTGTCATTCAGTGAAAGTTTGCCCAAAATCTGCCTCCCACAAGGCCCAGACTAACCTCAGAGCAGAGACAGTCTTTGCTGAACATGAGCATTGCTGGATAAACAGCAGATGCTACCAGTTTTACAGTCTGGAGACCAAGGTGAATCTGGACATGACAGATAGGTGATGGCTTAGTCTAAATACTCATCTTGGAAAGGTTTCCTTGAGGAATGTCCCCAAAGATCATAAATAAGACACGTTCTCCTGCCAACAAGTGTTGTGCAAATAGTCTAATTAGGAAGTGTTCTCTGCTGCCAGAGGCAGCCCGCTTCACAGCTTGGTATTTCTGCCAAACCACAGTAAAGGCGATGTACCCCAACCTTTAAGATGCCTAATGCAGATTCTCTTGTTGAAATACTAGACATTCTTCTCCACAGACTCCTCTAGGTGGTATTCGAGTTAATCTTTTAATTAATCTACTTGGCAATATCATTAATCAAGGGTGGACTCTGCCCTGCTTATTACAAGACCCTCTGCATTTTGACTCCCCTCACTAGATTTAATTAATATTGTAGTTGGATGAAACAGCTTCTTCTTCTATTTTAAGACCAGTGTTACTTACCCAGTGTTACTAGCGCCTCTGCTTCAAGTAACTGGGACATATCCACATTTCTCAAGATGGTAGCTGGGGTAGCTGGAGAATTGAAAGCTATCAAGTTAGATATCACACAAGTTAGTGTGGAATCCAAGCCGAAAAAAGACCAAAGAAAGATGCTCTTTGGTGACACGTATTTGCCCTGCTTAAAATTTACTGTTAGTTTCCCACAATGCCTCCTTTTTATAGCATCATTATCACAGAATAATTTACAACCAGCCTCACCAGTTGCATTAACAGTCTCTTGCAAGTTTATAAAAAGAACATTGTAGCAAGAAATGTCAATTAAAAATACGTTAACATAGATACACTGAGACTGCACTGCTTCAAAAGACAGCCCGGTTCCAGTCCCATCCTAGAGAAGAAATAGAGATGGAACATGCAGCCTCTACAGTGTTTCCAGCACCCTTCATGGGTGAGCAAAGGACTCCAAAGAGAATGTCTTTCTGGGTTGACAGATGATCTCCAGGATGAAGGAGGATAGAGGAGGATCGTTAAAAGGAGGCAGCAAATTATCTTGAGGACACACATACACACACAAAAAAAAGCAGTAGACACCTGGAGACTGCAAGAGTCACATGAATTTCTTTGGTTAGGTATAGTTACTTAAACATTACATGAAACTTGTGATCAGAAACCTCTTTCTGAGCTCAGAAAGTATACTAACAGGTACATACATCCTCTTGATTACTGTAAATGCCAAAAAAAAATACTATGTTAATTTGCACAACATTAATTTATGTAAATGTAACCAAGCCAGGAGAGTTCAGGCTCACCTTTCACCGTTCCTGAATAAAGTAGGTATCTGAAGAAAGCAAGACAGAGGTAGCAAATTGTCTGTAGTAACACTTAACCTCAAGTGGATTTTATTTGCAGAGCAGGAGAGCAAAAAGAGAGTGGAGAAAGGGCTTATGCTGACAATGCCAATGGTCCATTAACTACAGCAGCTGTGCTACTGGAATGATCAAACTCAGGTTTAACAGCAGCACAGTCTTTTCACTTTGCAAGGGAGGCATAGAAAAGGCTTGATCCTGCTTATGTTTCAATTGTAACTGGCAAGAAACAACTCATTAACGGAGCTCTAAGATCTAAAAGAATTAGTAGTATTACTGACTGACCACATCACCCAAACGTAACCTCCAGGCTCTCTAATTGCTCTTCTGTTTCTCTCCATACCTCTTGCGCGAGAGAGTCAGGGACCACGTTCACACACTTGATGAAAAAAATACAAACGACATAAGCTGAAAGCCCTGAAAAGCCCCATAGGCTGATGGAAAAAAAATGTGAGGTCATTATGCTCCAGTATTCTTCTCAGCTGCCCTCAGTGGGTATCTGTCATCATTACAGTACTCTGAATCATAATGGACTCCAACCGTTTAATAATGATTGCAACACCCTTCCTAATGAGGTTGGTGCTGCCCTCTGATGTGAATATTCATAAAACAGGGCTGGTAATGGGTTCCGTCTTGATTAGCAGACTGCGGTTCTGTATCAAGTCTGAGAGACATCTTTTGATGCAAAAAAAAATATCAAATTAAATCCTTGTTTCAAGCAGAGTAAATGAATTTGACTTTCGGTGATCAAGAGGGGAAAAACTTCTAATTAGACACGCAAGCAATCATCTTGTTCAGTGTTCTTTCAAAGAAGGGCTATAGGGACGCAGAATCCTAATAAACCTTCCCTCAATCACCTTTTAGATAAATGTTAAGGATTAAAATTAAATGTAATTAAAGTTCACTAATCTGATACGGTTTCCATTGATAGCCCTTCTTTCTTTTTTCTTTCCCCTTTGCCCTGTTATCCTTAGCTCGTTCCCGAGTCCCTCTCCTCTCCCAGCAGCCTCATCTCTTGCAGCAGGGAAGGCACG
Organism: Aquila spilogaster; assembly: GCA_024606505.1. Classification (NCBI taxonomy): domain Eukaryota; kingdom Metazoa; phylum Chordata; class Aves; order Accipitriformes; family Accipitridae; genus Aquila; species Aquila spilogaster. The sequence goes on along the minus strand of JANHGO010000042.1, from coordinate 56,186,640 downwards.
AAGGCAAGCTGCTGTCTGAGAGCCAGAGCCCAGCTGTAGGCAGGTCGATGGACTGGTGCCGGCTCATGCCGCACTGCCCCACGCTGCGCCGCAGCCACTGCTGCAGCTGCTTCGGCATCCACGTGTCGGCATGGCTAAGCATGGCTAATATGAAGTGCCTCCTGGGTCACTGGTATAATGCTGCTAACACTTCTGTGTCTGGTTGGCTGTTTTTTTCTTTTATAAGGGAGAGAGGGACACCTCATCCTTTCTTCTCAATAGTTGACAATTTTACTTCATCAATAGAAAAATAAACAGAATCAGCCTTTATAGGATGTAAGCTTCTGTCTATTACGCCAACAGAAGGACTTCCATTTCTTCCTAGGTCCAGCATGAGGCTATTACACTTCTGGGGCACTCGTGAATCCAGCCAGCCCACAGCGCTGGAATTCATGGGGTTACCTTTATCAGTAAGAAATTTCCTGGCTAACAAACAAACGTTGCAGCTGTGCTGCTGTTAATCCAGCTAGGTGGAGAGTGACTGATTTGAGCTAAGCTTCCACTTGCTTTTGGAAAGAAAGAAACCAAATATTTATCCCTCTCTGTTCATGCAAGATGCTCTCTGCACAACAGGAAAAACAAGGAAAAAAACAGGCTAAACAGATTTTGTTCACCGACAGGAACTGGACTAGATAGGAGCTTTAATAATAACAAATAATACCAGCAATAATGAAGCTTTTTGCACTCCAACCTCACAGTCAGAGCAGACAGGCATCTGCAATAAGAAAGAGATTTCTAGCCAAATGATGGGGCTAGGGAAAAATAAAAGGAGAAACTGGAAGCAGGGGTCAGCAGGTCTCCCAGCCTCAGTATAGAGCTCAATACAGGTACATTTTACTTTTAAACCCCTCTAGCAAGATGCTAATTTGAGACACTTCAGAGCAAACAGAGCTCTGGGTAGTGTTGATCTGCACAAAGGGGACAGGGATGGGACTGCCAAATACACAGAACAAACAACATCTCAGAGGCAGATTTTTCCCTGCTCTCCTCCATCTACAATCAGCCAGAATTAACTTGGGCCTGCCTTCCCTTCCCAGATGCTCAGAAGTACTCTGAAATCATGGATTCATTACCAAACCCATTCTCCATGCCCTCCCACCCTGCCTTCTCCTCATTAGCGCAGGCTGCTCCCTTCCCTTTCCTCACCAGTGCTCCGGAGCAGCAGAGCACGCTGTTTTCAGGAGCACTGTTTTCTCCTGCTGGCCGGTGACATTTTAAAACCCCCCGCACGTAGGTGTTCAATTGCCAGAGCGCTCAGTATCTCGGTGAGCAGCTGCTGTGTCACCGCCGGCCCCCTCCTGCTGCAGGCCTGTCACCCGCCAGCGCAGCCCTGTGCCAAACCTGGGGACCACAGGGGCTGGCAAACAGATGGCTTATCTCAAAGTCTAATTATCGGTGCTGACTGAAAAGTCCACAGCCAGGACCAGCGTGGGATGGGACTTCGCTGGGCTGCTGTTGAGGGGAAATGGTGGTAAATAGGATGGAATAAGGATGGATGGCTTGGACTTCTGTGCCAGGCTCCTAACGCACCGCAAATGCTGGGGAAGGCAGGGCTGAGTTCTGGTCAGGGTTCTGCTGACACCTGGCTTGTTCTGAACAGTCCTCTTCAGGTTGTACAGAAAATGGTGCAGCAAGAATTAACAATACTCCCTTCTTTTGTCTGCGGTAAACACTGCACGCTGCGCTGAGCTGCAGACCGTACTCGATCTGAGCTGACAGCTCACAACAGTTTCCAAACGTACTTTTTTTTGAGCTTGAAAAGAACAATCCCAACTAAGTGAACTAGCAACTTGATATTAACCATGCCTGGCTTGTTCACTTTCAGAAAAGAACAAAATAGCCGTATTAAAATGAAAAAAAAACCAGCCCAACTTGTTTTTAAGTCTAGGCAAATTTAGAGCTAAGCCTGAGCTGAGCTCAAACTAAGAAAGCAATGAGACTGATCCAAGGCAAATAAAGCCCAGACTGCCAGTGTCCCCCACTCCTCACCCAAAAAATGCCTTAATATACTTGCCTTGGGCTACCTACACTGTTTGGCACTGCTCCTTCTTTGGAACGCTATCTGCATTCCAGTAGCAGCAGGTTCTCAGTTGTTCTAGATGCCAGTGACCTATCTCCTCTGTTTGCAAAAAATCTTGGTTTCTTCAGTGAGGAGAGTACCCAGCATATATCAGGCCAAGATTCAACCAAGTCATTCCAGCTTTGAGAAAACAGTCAACTTCTCCTTGCCCTTTCCAAACATAAGACGAGTTGAATACCATCTTATCAAATGTTATTCTCCAGGAAGCGTGAATTCTCTATCAATTATGTCAGTTACCCTTCTGTATCTGAACATACTAACAGTAGTAATATTCATACTTAGTTACTCCAACAACGAGAGAATCTCCAAACAGAAGTCTCATTGCAGCCGCTTGCACAAAGGGGTGAAAAGCCACAAAAGCAAGGAGAGCTATGTTACCTGAAATGCCCTCAGTGAGAGAGACAGATTCTACTTAGTTGGAAAAGTGAGGAAAGGAGGAAATGTTTGCAGCTCAAGCAAAATATTATCCACATTTGTAATGTAATACTAATAAAGAAGTTAAAAAGGGCCATGTGTTCTTACATGACAACCACATGGCTAAGGGCATCCCAAGGCTTCTTTGAAGAGGACAGCATTCACGTCAACATCATGAAATAACATTTGTACGTGTTGCCTTCCACAGCCTCGAAGCAACCACCATTTGTTCCGTAGCTCAGTATGTCACTGATTCTGTGGCCCTCCCACTGACCTGCCTTTCTGCGCCCATGTGTGCAAAACAGCCCATGACAGGTGCTTTGATGCTCCATTCCACACAGCCAGCTCCAGCAGGAGACACTTACCCCATCCTTTTGGTTAGGGAGATGTATGTAATTGCAGGAAGGGAGGGAAGGCAGAAGAATTTCTTCTAGCTGGGTATCTGCTTATCTACAGTTCTGTAAAATGCTTTACAGTGAATAAAAAGAGACCATGCAGTGCCTGTATAACTTGACAGATAGGCTGCTTATGTCACTGTACACTCCGTTATAACCCTGTCCCACCGTAACTTGAAATCTGGCAAAAACACAAATGAAAAGGCAGGCAATGCTCTCCAAGATGCTACCTACCAGCCAGGGCTGATGGAAATGCTACAGAGGGAGGTCTGCAGGACACAGATCCGAGCACATCTGCTTCAGTCACCGGCGGGTCTTTAAGCTAGGTTGTGGGTAGGACGCCCACAGCAGTCGGAGTTCCAAGTGGGCCCCTATATATTGTTGCTCGTTGCATGTACATTGCTGCTGCTTTTATGACCACAATATAATGGTATCTCGATGTCCTTCAAAAGCGTCCCCATGCCTGGGAATTTTTGGTAGTTCATTCATTTCTGGAGCAGTACAAGGAGAGCAAACACAGGGTGAGGATCTGAATTCTGCACTTAATGTAAGGCAGTAAGTAACACTCCATAATTTTTGTAGTTCTACACTTCAGTTTTATATTAAGACTGTCAGTAAAGGAAGAGGAATTTAAATGCTCTCAATAAAGCATTCCTAATCAGCATACTGCTGTAGCCTGTAAGCACCTGTGTGGTTTCAAATTCCCAGTATCCTTCTAATAATTCTATCATCTCCCACCATTGTACTGAACTACCACAGCTATGGAAGTAGTCATGATTAAAAAAGAAACCTATTGGAATGCAAAGGCACAGTGAGATCCAATCCATTGGCTGAAATGGACAACAGGCATCGTTCAGCATGACAGCTCCCAGCGTCATCATCGGATGTTTCACAGGCAGAATCAAAAAGGCACAGGAAGGAATTACCTAGCCCAAAGAAAATATCAATTATGTCCTAAAGCAAAAGCTCACATTTTATTTTGTTTTTTAAATGAGAAGGATTGAAAAATGAATGACACTAAAAAGAATACCTTGCCCAGTACTGGCCTCTCAGGGTAACAACACCTGAGCACAACCAAGAAGCCCAAGGCAGGCTTGCAGCAAACAGCACCCCATTTGCACACTCTCCGGGTTCCCAGCTAAGGCATTTGGACTGGCTATGTCCAGTAGCCTTGCACTCCATAGGTCTTAATGGATCTTTCTTCCACAAATTTCTTTCTTCATTTTTAAAATCCATGCAAACTTGTGCATCAAAACAACCTGTGGCACTAAGATAACAGTTCTCTGGTGCTCTGAGCAAAGATACTGTCCTTCATTTGTTTTGAGCCCACCAGCTAATAATTTCCTTAATGATCTCTGCAGTTCTTGCATCAAGGAGAGCCAGTTAACAACTATTCCCTGTTCTTGATACTCATGTTTTAGTAACATTGTATCCCAGATTTTCTCCAGGCGGTTTCTTTTTGACAGTGCAGAATCAAGTCTACGACCATTCCTCACACAGAAATTGCTGTAGACCTTGAATTATTCTTGCCACTTTCCTCCACATCTTTGCTAGTCCTTCCATCTCTTTTCTGAGGGGGAAGAATGATGACAAGAAGAACAAAGGAACCCAAACCACACAAAGTACTGAGATGATGATGCCCCATGAATTCATTCTGCACTACAGTGATGTTTCCTATTTTATTCTTCGTTCCTCTCCTAGCAGTCACTAATATTCCTAACGTGAAGTTTCTTTTTTGAAGCCTATTTAGTAGTAATTTTGAATGCTATTTATATTCATAAAAAACAGAAAGCCTTGTCTCTGATCTTATTAGAATGCTCCGAGCTTCAGCAAACTTCTCTCTGTCGCGTTCTTCCTAAGGTCAATTTTGATGGCCACAAGTTCAGCCACAATTTTTCTTCATTTCACCATGAGTCTAACTTAATACCATGTGTTCAAAGAACGCCCAAGAACAAACTGTTAGTATTTACCCTTCTCCCTCAGAAAATACTGTTGTAAAGTTCCTTTGAGGAAGAGGGAGAAGCTGGACAGCTATCTTCATAGCTGTCCTTGTTCTCTATCTACCTCCACTGGAAGCAAACCTACACAGTGTTTAATCTCATCTGATTTTTCTACCCCAGTACTTCCAGGCTGCTACCGTGCTGCAACATAATACCTGCCACTAAGCATTCTTTGCTTCTTCGCCCAAGTAATTGTCCAACTTTTATTGCTGGCAAGAAAAAGCATTTCTCATGCTGCTCTGACTCATACGCTCATCCCACAACAGTAGAGAATCATGTTCTGAGCCCTCACCTTATTGATCTTCCATTTTCACCCATGAAAAACAGACATTTGGAGGTGTAGCCCAGGTAAGACTTCAATTTTTTCCCAGTTTCTTTCATAAGCTTCTAGACCTGAAGAGAGGAGAGACCTGAAGGAGGACAGTCCTCACAAGACAGTTGTGGCACTGTTGCAAAAAAGTCAGCTCATCAAATATCCAAATTACATATGTCTAAAAACTTGACAGAGAAAATATGGAGGCAGAAGAACATTCATCCCTCCTTCCCTCACCCTGCCATTCTCTGAAGACATAAAGCAGCAACTTGTGCACCATGTACACCATCATACTCAGAGTAACACCACCATACAACTTAATACAATTCAACATGCACCTAGGATGAAAGCTGTTAAATAAAGGTATTTCATGGTACATTTCTGATTGCCTCACACTTGGCCCACTGTGTAACATGGCAGATGGATGAAACTAATACTGCAGTGTACAGTTCCAAGTTTCTGAAGCAAAGTATTCACATTCTACCTGCTTACACAAATATAAATTAGTCCATAAATAATAAATACGAATGAAATATTTTTGCAGTAGCTTAGACTTGAATGTCTACTGCCTGACCTTCCTTGCCTGCTCCCTTTGGCTTCCTCCATATCATAAGACTAGCTTCACGAAGTGAAATTAAGATTAAAAAAATCCATTAAAAGTGAGAACGTTATGCCTACATTTTTACTGTCGATAGAGGTACTTCTCCTAGCTTTGTCCTTCACTTCATCTCACTTCAGGCTTCTCCTGACAGCAGCCAGTAGTGTCAGAAGAACCAGCACTTTAATCACTGGATGGATGTCAGTCAGTCAGTCTCTTTTTCCAATAACAGAAAGTGGCCTTACTCTAGAAGAGATTAAACTTGCACAGAAGAAAGCATGAAATACACAAGAAGATGCCTCTTACACCCCTTATCCCACATAATAGATACCTATATGGTTAAATAACCTCATATTTAATATTTATTGAGAAAGAGAGAGGATTGCATTGACTTGGTTTGAGCATGACTGTTGCTTTGAGTATCAAAACATAAAGTTCCCCACACCCACTACCAATTACTAACAGTTTCTAAGTATATGAAACACATATGAAATACAAAAACCTATTTAAACTGCTCTCTATGCATCCACTTCTTTCTTTGCACGTATAATACAATGGAAAGCATAACTGTGCTATCTAAAAGGTTTACCTGTCACAGCATGTGCAGTAACACTCTGCGCTCTTCTTCCCCCAACAGTGATAAAGCAGTTTCTTGTTTTGTCACTATTCATCACAGCCGCAGCGGTATTCTATAGCTTTAGGAGAGCAACCCTCCTCTATGTGGCATATGATATGTGGCACTGAAAACTGGCTTCATAAAGCCCAGTACTTTTGGATAAAACACAGGTACAAGCATCAGCTTTTCCACTGAAGTCTCAGAACTAAGAAAATTACCTGAATACTTAATGTGGTATGTCAGTAATAGCCAGTGTTTACAAGGAAATAAATATTTACTTATTCTGAGAGTAAACAAAGGATAGAGTGCCTACCAGAATTTGGGTACTGGAACTTAGGTATCTGAAGCTCCTGCAGGAAAATTCTGCCACAGTCTCTCCTGCAGAGCTAGGACATTCAAAACTTAACTTTTTACATCAGGAGCTACTCTGTGCAACAGGATTTGGATGAAAATGTCCACACTGAAATTAAATGGAACCATGCCTAACTAAGAATTAAATTATTGTGCTGCAGAGACAATGCACACAAAGCCTGTATACGCAACGCACGTTCACTGTGGGAAACCAACTACAATCAGTGCTAAGTTAATTAATTGCTTGGTGTTAACAGATGGCTCATATCTGAGCTGAGGTTTTCAAAATTCCAACTCTTGTGCTGTTGAGCCATTTGGACAAAGCAAGTGAGGCTACAAGAGCAAAGCATTACATTCATGTTGGATCCCAGTGATCATCACATTATCATCACTGCTCTTCGACTTTCATACACTGAACTTCTGGGGTGTCAAACTTCCACAGTTCTCGAGACAATGAGAGGTTAAGACTTAATCCTACCAAAAATACATTTTTAACAATTAAAGTTCTATGACCTACAGCCACTTCCACCCAATCATAATGACCCAGGAGACTTCATGCTGTAGGGTAGAATCAGAAACTAAAGAAATGAATCAAAAATTTAGTTCTACTGACTGAATTATTTTTTCCCTATTTTCTTCAACATGTTTCCCTAGGCAAGTGTCTTCATTTCTCTTTAGCATAGACTGAAAAATGTCAGCAAAGGAAACTACAAACAAGACTTCTTTATTCTGTCTCAAGTTTTGAATAAAGCTACAGATGCTTTTCTTTACTTTCGTATTACCAAGTTGTTGTAGGGATTTATTTATTTATTTTTTTAAGTGATACTACCCAACTGTGAAAAGGATAAAAGAGGGGGGGGGAAATCACAGCTATGGGAAAGCAGAGCACATAAGCCAGCTGGTCCTTAGTGTGGCAAGAAAATCCTGTGGGGTTCTCTTCCACACCTCATCTGGTTTACAGCAGACTTCATTCAGTCAAAAGACACATGAGGCAAGGTGGGAAGACCCTAAAGTGCAAAGCAGATTGATTTTAGGTTTAATCATGACAGGTTGTTGGGGGAGGGTAGGTAGGAGGTGTACAAACACAGGGTGACTTACAATCTCATTCCCATTCCCCAGGGATAAACAAACTATCCGATAAAACCAGAATGCACAGCAAATTTACATGACTGATGACTAGGTAACAGAGTCCATAACTCAATATAACTTATCTTTATATGCATCCCTTATATTAAAAAAAAAAAAAAAAGAATCTGAAAGCTTCAATATTTTTAACGTGTAATATGAAGTGTGATGATTAAAATAGTTTTTTATCCATGAGTTCCTCAAAAATTATTCTAATAATCACTGCTACTTAACTTGACTTTAACATGATCCATCATCTTAATTACAAAAACTTCCTCTGTTCCATGGCTGTAGGATTCCTAATCATTCCACTGAAAACATACACTGGGTTTCCTGTAATCATTTCCCACAACTACAATTCAGCAAATGATGGAGATACTTCCAATACTTGACCAGTCAAAATAAATGACTAAATCCAGCACAGACTATCCAAAATACAAATGCTTGCTTTACCAGTTGCTCAAGGGCTTTGATTTCCATGGTTGGGAAAGGCTGCATTTTAACACTATCTTAAAGAAAGTTAAAATCCTTTGCAAAACACGAGAGATTCATAATCTTTTGTGCATGGCATTGCTCCTGGCACTAAAGCACCCGAAGCTGGCTCATGGTCTTGGCTTTTGCCATTACTCTCTGGCTGCAGTAAAACCAAGAGTGCAAAAGACGACAAGGACAATAAAAATACTTGAAAATTTAAAATGTAAACCCAGACACATTATAAAAGGAAAAACAGTTGGCCAATAAAGTGTGATACAAATAGTTAGATACTTTTGGTATTTTAGAAGTCCACTGCAAGATCTCCAACTTAGGTAAGGAGAAGTGACACAGCTCACCTAACCTTTGTGTTCCTCAACACCATTGATTGTGCTGAAGGAGAAGAGAGAAATGAGGTTCTTCTCAGTGGGAAAAGGAGCCTGCATAGAAGGTGGCACAGCTCCTCTGGAAGAATGAAAGGGAAAGGACACGTTAAGGGAAGAAAGATGAGTAGCACACGTCAAGGGGTGGGAGCACAAAGTAGCACAAAGGCTGCAATGAGGGGAGAACAGAACTGTGGAGGTGACAACTCCTTACCTAGCTGCACACAAGATACTAGCTAGGTAGAGTAGATTTCTAACATCACTTTTGCTTTCTCATTAATGTGGCATTTCCTTTATTGGTTTGATTGTTGCAGCCAAATAGTTGTGCATCCATGAAGCCTATGCCTCTGCCCCAACCACTGGAAGGTTAAGAAGTTTGTCCACGGATCATTCCGTAATTATTACAGACAATTCACAGTCCAGTGGCTTCCTACTTGCTATTACATCTATTTTTAAATAGCTATCAAATCCTTTACGACACAGCAACTCCTTCTATGCATGGGTGTTTTCTACGGAGAAAAAATACAGAAGACTTCAGAGCTGTAAATAGATATTTAGCTACATGTCCAATTTTAACAACATCTTAGCAAAATCCTATCAGGCAATATGCTTTTATGTTTGTTTTACACTATATATTACAGTTAACTAATATGTTTATCAAAATTGTACAAGAGTAAATGACAATACAAACCATTTCCCCACATCAACATTTTTTTTCTGTCCCAAGCAGGCCAACAAGTCATTAATCTAGTGTATTTTCATTATAAGTTAACAGCTGTATGACAGAGCTGTAAATTAAACCCAAATGTTTGAGCTCATGTATAGCAGTATTTTGTCAAAATGATAATCAGTCATCAACATTGTATGTTACTCTATGCTAGTGGACCATATTACTACATGCCCATACCTTTCATCATTTATTTTTCAAAAGAATTATTAGTTCTGAAAGTCCTACTACAGCCTACAAATAAATCTTCTCTAGTTTGCTGTACTGGATAATCTTCCTTGATTGCCATTTTGTATTATCTCTATTTGAGCTATGTATCAATGTAATTGCTTTTGCAGACTCATTTTCTTTTTTTTAAATTGCTGAACACAAAATAAATCCAAAAAAGGCTACTTTAAAAAAAGCGTTAGGTTTTTGTTTCTTTTTATGCGTTAACATAATGGTCACAGGATTAAGATGTTAAATGGCATGCATTATAAGAAGATAGAAAACCCACTCCAGTGCAAAAAGTGCATATGGGTTTGACATTTCTTCCTAATCTTTCATGAAGTTTCCATTACAGAAATAAAAAGAAATACATGGGAAAAAAAAAAAAAGAAGTTGAAAATCTTGTACCTACCATTCAAAGCTATATAAATATGGAAATGAAATATAGGTATGCAGTATGTTTTACAGATGCTCCATCACAAAGCGAGAATGGAGGAGTTAAAAGTAATTTTTTTAAATTAGAAAATCTCTTCTTCCAGGGGAAAAAGCAAGTCATTAAATGAATGCACTTACAGTTGTTTTCACTGCTAAAAACAGATAAGGCTTTTGCTTCAGGGAACTAATGCAAAAGGAACTTCCTTGAACTAAGACAGTGAATGCACGCACTTCTACTGCAAGATAAAGCAGGCAGGCTCAACTTCAGAAAAAAACTGAAGTGCTTATTTCACCCAAATTCCTTTGTTGCAAGATGGAAAAATCTTTCTTCCTGGTTATATTGAGACAACTCAGTTTCACTAGTTATCTTAAAATAAATTGGACTTCTCTTGCTCAAACTTAAACCAGACATTGACACTAATGTTGTATTACTTCGTGATACTGCCTGTACATAATCTCCTGTCCCAAAGCAAATTACTGTCCTTCTCTTAGTAAAATCTCTCTTTCAACTAACAAAAAACCTAAGAAACTGGTACACTCACATTCCTTCCTCTTCCATTCTTATTTTCTCTTCTGATAACTCACCCTCAGACTCCTCTGCTATCCCTCCTTCTTCTCATCCATCCAGGCAACACTACCTTCAAGCTACCCATCCCCCTTGTTTCTGGTTTTCACTACAGAGCTTCAGGCTGAGTCCCTCATTGCTCCCTACAAAGACATCTCACCAGTCCCTTGTTGGCTTTCTTTATCCCTCAGCTCTTTGTCTGCTTACACTCTTAGCTTCTATTTCTTCAACAGCATTTATAGGACATTCGCTTCACTAAAAACGTATTCAAACATCTCTACAGCTAGTTCCTAGAGCACAATGCTACCCCTACAGCTATTGATTACATCACTCAAAACACGCTTAAAAGAGCTAAACTGAGGGATAATTGAACAAGCCTACAGTTTTCTTTTATTATGGTAGAATTTACAGGAACATATGCAGGTGAAAGCAAAAGGTAAGGCAACACCTGATCATTTTTGTCCTGAGAAGGCCAGTTTGATACAAGCCTCAAGATGCTGGAAAGGTGACAGGAGGACAGAGTTCTGAGGACAACTGAGGATTTCCTTAAGGGTAACCACACTGCACTCATCAACAACACATTTTATTCAGGAGGTCTTTTTTTTGCAAAGAGTTCTAATTTTGTGGATAATCTCCTTTGTGCCATATGGGCCTGGCTGGCCATACACTGTCCGGGCAGATTAAAAACATCTAAAAGCAACTGGATAAATAAATAAAATCATAGAACGAGATACTAAAAGTAACAGGTTTATTGTTTGTCTTAGACACATAAATATTAAAGATGTTTGACCTAGTTGTGAATGTACATGTTATGCCCTTGTAGGAAAAATCATCTCATTAATTTTAATTTACTCAAACCAAGTATTTATGGTTTCTTCTCAACTCACACCCTAACAACAATTTTCTGTAACTTGTGCACAGAACACGGCTCCCTGCTCAGCGAGGATAACTTGAGAAGAGACGCATCAGAAAATACATTCATTTTATAGGAGGGAGATGTGTAGAGCTTGCTTCACTGAGAAAAGTGTGATTTTAAGCCGAATTTCTTAAAAGTATGGCTATTCCTAAAAGGCAAAGGAAACTGGATAGATTGTAGCCGAGCTTAATGATTGCTTCTCCTTCATTAGCTGTGAGTAGGGAGAGTAAGTAAAGGACTGCAAACATGTATTCATGATTCTCATTAGCAAAAATGGCACTGTGCAAATCAATTTTCATGGATCCTGCTAGGATGGGCTTTCTAATTAGTCCATCATTAGACAGCTAACTTTTCACCACTTCTTAGACATCAAATAGCCCATCACCCCAACACATCACCCGAGCTAACAAGGAGAATTTTAATGAAAGCAAGTCAAATTGGCTGTTACCACAGAAAGCACACAATAGGCTTTGTTATTAATCTTTCCCCACGCTCGTTTCTATTCTGTATTTTAGTTTCTGTTCTCATAAACTTTTTCGTTTGCACCAATAATTTTTTAATGTCTTTTTACTAAAGAATAGAGCAGCTGCAACACGGAGAAAAAAAAAAAAAAAAACCTCAGATAAAACCAAAATAAGGTACAAGCTGAGATTGCTACTGGGTATTTCAGAGCTTTCCATCTTATGATGCTGAAGAGAAATGTCAGCTTGCTGCTTGTGGTTTTAAATGGAAGCAGTCCGTGAAAAGCATTTGGCTGATTGGCTCAGCACCGTGGTTTAGATGAGCTTCCAGCACGGTCGTCCTGCTTTACACAGAGCAGATGCTCCACTGCAAATGGTGGGGTTCAGCCTGGAAACTGTTATCAGCAGGCACAAAAAGGGGAACCCCATAAGTTTGAGAGTTATTTGACAAATGCATACACAAAGGAGTAAGATAAAGATGAAAATCCCTCTCAAAACTGAGCAGCCGTTCCTGTATTTGAGTAGCAACACGAGTATTTTGTTGGTTTTTTTTTTAGTTGAGGGGAAAAAAAAAAAAGGAGAATAAATTCTACATGGACATGTCCCTAATTTAAAATAGCTGCTCCTGCCTCCAGGAAAATCTGCTGCCCTACTGTTCGGGCTCAAGTCTGCTCATACCAATTTTCTGTTTCTCTGTCATGTTTTGCCTCCCTTTCTTCTTCATTACCAGGGACATTTACATGAAACAGCATTTTTGCTTTTAAGAGTTCATCTGTTCCTGCTGCTTATCCCCCCACCTGA